>JANBXA010000730.1:37570000-38770000 GCA_030556225.1 Cricetiscus sungorus
CTCACCCCTACCTCCCCATCCTCACCTCCCCACCCCTTTTCATTACAGCCTCAAACATACTTTCAGTTTACAAGCATTAGTGGTCTCATGAGCAAGGTTAGGGAATGATCCCGAGGAAACTTAAGTATGACATGACCCCTTAGGAGGGTAAACAAAGTTCTCTGTCATCCGCACATGTGACTTGAAATGATCAGGCAAAGCCACCTGGAAGCAATATGGTACATGTCCAGGTTAGTGCTGGATCCCATTTCCTGATTTTTTTTTTTTTTTTTTTTTAGCATTGTGCATAAATACATTCTAAGCAGTTCTGCCTTCTGCCCAAATGCCAGCTGGTGGATGTTGTGTTGTGTTGCCTTCCATGAACCCGAAGGGTTCCCCTTTCTGCTGTCTCTCCGAGAAACTGGCAGACATCCGGGTTCTCTGTGCCGTTTGGAGGGTGTGAAGCTAGCACGCTGCACAGAAGCAGAGCTTCACGAAGCTCCATCAGGTCGGAGATGCAACCTCTGCAGCCTCATCTGATTGGTACTGCTCTTGCTTTAGATGCTATTTCTCAACCACTCTTGAGCATTCGAGCTGGGTTTCTGCACTTCAGCGGGTTGCCCCATACTTCCTTCGCCCAGCACATGTCTTAGTTTCATTGGCTGTTTGTAGACTTTAGTGGGTGGGAAACATATTGCAGTTTGATAGATGACCATTCAGTTCACGGAACCGGACACTGCAGCAAGTGGGCGTGGGGTGGGTGAAGGGTTCCAGCCAGCCTGAGCATCGCAAATATGGTTCTGGCAGACCTTGTTCTTCCTCCATTCCCTCAGCATCGCTAAGTCGTTAGATAACATTTCTAAAGCTAGCCACCAAGGTATATTCCCTTATTTGGCCACTTCCTCCTTCAGAGGCTGACCCCTAAGGCCCAACAATCAAAGTATTCAAGTTCAGCAATCTAAAGCTACCCTTGGGCTCACCTAATTAACATGCCTAATTAAAATTAAACACCCCATCCTAACATGGGGTTTCCCCTTTCCCCTTTATAAACTGCCATTTGCCTATGGGCCACATCTGTCTCCTCTCCATCCAGAGACAGTCCTTTGTCCTTCTGGGACAAATATCTCTTCTCCTTCCTCCTCTCCCTTACCCTCTATCTCCTGTCTCTGTCTCTTAGTCCCTGCCCTCTGTCCCTCTGGAGCAAACAAATCTCCTTTGGCGTGAGAACTTGGTCTTGGGGTATCTTGTGCCTGTCCTTTCAGTGAGGTGGAGGGGTGGATTTGGACAACAAAATGTTACCATTTCTGAGGAAGCCCCAGGTTCTGAGGCCTGTGGAAAGGGGAAAGAGACTGGGGATTCAGGTGTCAGTGGTGAGTTCAGGTTTAGGGACACCTTTATTCGTAGCCTCTCTTGTTTAGGTCAATGCAGCCACCAGGCTGTGTCTGTTAAACAGCTGGAGCCTGTTATCCACCGTCTTCCCACTCCTGGGTATCCCATGAGTCTGATTCAAGGAGGAGGAAGTACTGGCAACTGTGGGACAGGCCTTGTGGTCACGTGGTTCCCTAATTTGGTCTGGCCAGCCTGGGCACAGGGTGCTCTGAAGCACTGACTCTTGGCTAGGGTGTAAGGGGAACTCTACCCTAACCAAGATTGTCACTCAATCTCCTGAGAGCTAGCTGAGCCACCTGCTTTGGGGCAGGTCTCCTGTTTCTGCCTTCCATCTTGCTGTAGCAGTATTAGGATTTCAGATGTTTGCCATTGCACCAGGTTTTTAAAGAGGTTTCTGGGAACTCTCTTCTATCTAGCTTGTGGTTCTCCTGTCTGGAACTTCTCAGGTGTGGGCAGGGGAGTCGAGGGCTGGGGAGTAGAGGGCAGGGGAGGGGAATGGCTGGGAGAGGAGATAGAGGACAGTGCAGAGTGAGAGGGACTGCTCAACAGACCTTCCCCATGCTGTCATTTACTGTGATGGTTCAAGTGAGAACCCCACCTCCTCCTCACATATGTGAACTTTTGGTCCCCAGTTGGTGGCACTGTTTGGGTATGTTGTGAATCTTTAAGCTGCAGACCCTTTCTGGAGGAAATACGTCACTGGGGGCGGGCTTTGAGAGTTTATAGTCTTGCCCCACTTCCAGCCCACACTCTTTGCTTCCTGTGTGTGATTAAGATGACCTCTCAGCCTCTTGTTTCTGTTGCCGTGCCTTCTCTGTTATTATGGATAGTAAGCCAAAATAACACTTCCTTTGCTTCTGGTTATGGCACTTTTTCCCCACTGAAACAGAAAAGTAACTAATACAAGGACCATGGCTTTGGGATTTAAAGTCCACATTTAGAATCTTTGTTCTCTAGTTCCACCGTGACAGTTCTCTGGGACTAATGACAGTTTCCCACATCTCACAGGAATGTGAAGAAAGGTTGCAAAAAATGCAAACAGCACACACACATCTTTATTACGAGTGTGTGTGTGTGTGTGTGTGTGTGTGTATGTGTGTGTCAGAACACAGCTTATAGGACTTGATTGTCTCCTTCGACCACGTAGGTGGTCCTGGGAATGGAACTCAGGCCATCAGGCTTGGTGGCAAGTACTTTTGCCTACTGAGTTATCTCAGGGACCTCCACATGCACATTAAAAAGTAATGTTGGGGCTGGGGAGATGGCTCAGTGGATAAGGGTGCTTGCTGTGTAAGAATGAGAACTTTAATCCAAACCCCCAGAATCTACATTAAAAGCCAAGTATGACTGAATGATTCTTGAGCCCCAGTGCTTGGAGTGGGTACAGAGACAGGAGCATTGGCTGGATAAGGTGGTGAATGATAGAGTGTACCACTCAGGTGCATGTGTGTGTGTGTGTGTGTATCAGGAGAGAGAGAGAGAGAGAGAGAGAGAGAGAGAGAGAGAGAGAGAGAGAGAGAGAGAGAGAGAGAGAGATCCCATGGCACATGCACGCACACACACATTGTCAATCTTTTCACTGTTTTATTTCCATTTATTTATTTATTTATTTATTTATTTATTTATTTATTTATTTATTTGTAGACAGGATCACTCTTTGTAGATCTGGCTGTTCTGAAACTTGCTATGTACAGTACACTGGCCTCCAACTCACAAAGATCCTCCTGCCTCTGCTTCTGCCTCCTAAGTGCTGGGATATTTACTCATTTAATGAAGTAGAGTCTCATGTAACCCACGATGGCCTTGAACTTGCTATGTAGCTAATAATAACTCTGAGCTTCTAGCTCTCCTCCCAAATGCTGGGATTACCAGCATGTGACATCACACCCTGCTTAACACACACATTTTATTGTTGTGAGGATGTTCTCCTGCTTTCTAATGCTTCATCAAATGTACCCCTGACTATTAACAAGGTTGTGCCATGCTGAGCTCTGGGGCAAGACCAGTAGTTCACTTGGCACAGGCTAGAACCAGGGCAAAAGATCTGCAGGTCTTTGTTCCTTCAGTGTCCCAAAGAAAGGTGGATGTACTGTGAAGATCTTATGTCCTGTTGTCCTTCCCGCTGTCCTTCTTTGCCTCTATTTCCCATCCTTCCTGTCACCTTCACTTCCTCTCCCCCCCTCTCTTTGGAAATATAGTTTACATATGCTAAGACACACATATTACAGTACAGCAGATGTACAACCCTGATGTGATGCTCATAATGGTGAGACTGGAAAAGAGTCTAAGTGGTCACTGACAAATAAGGTGTAATATGTGGCAGAGAAATGGAAAGGGGTAGATGAACAGGTGCTGATCTGCAAAGATGGCCAAGCTACTGCATGACTAAAGTGAAAACCTAAAGAATTTTTAGATAACCTTTTGTTTGATTTATGTAGCCCTGGCTGCCCTAGAACTTGATATATTGACCATGTTGGCCTCAAACTCGCAGAGATTCCCCTGCCTCAGTCTCCTGAGTGCTGGTTTAAAGGTGCACATCACCCAGCCTGGCTTCAGATAACCTTCTGTAAAAACAAGAATAGGATTCTAGCACAGGTATCAAAAGGGAAGAGGAGAGAAAATCTCCTCCAGGCAAAGCATCACTCCTCGAGGCCTCTATCTCCCCTGCAGGCTTAGGTCCCAACTTCAAACTCAGGGGATGGAAAAAAAGCCTAAGGTGAGCTCTCATATGGAGAGCATTCATTTTTAATGATTAAGTTACTCAGGTTCAGCACACACAAGTGCACAGGAGATCAATTTGTTTTCCTTGTCATTTTATTATCTATTGTCTACACACACACACACACACACACACACACACACACACACACACACACACACACACACACGAGAGAGACAGAGAGAGACACAGAGAGTGAGACAAAGAGAGAGACAAAGAGAGAGACAGAGAGACAGACAGATGGACAGACAGGCAGACAGACATAGACAGAGACTTAGAGGCTTAGGACAACATGTTTGTTTTCACTCAGGAGCCTGGCATGGCTAAGGTGGGTCCTCAGGCTAAGGGATCTTTAAAGCTAAAAACACAGAATTTAGTACAAATGTGCATGAAAGTGTCAAAATGAAATGTACTACATTGTATAGCCAGTTGTGGTAGTTTGAATGTAATTGGGCCTCATAATCTCATGAGGTGTGGCATTATTAGGAGGTGTGGCTTTGTTGGAGTGGGTATGAACTTATTAGAGGAAGTGTGTCACTGTGGGGGCAGACTTTGACGTTGCCTATGCTCAGGATACTGCCTAGTATCTCAGTCAACTTCCTGTTGCCTGAAAGCCAAGATGTAGCCAGCACCACATCTGCCTGCATGCTGCCATGTTCCCCAGGATGATGATAATGGACTGAAACTCTGAAGCTGCAAGTAACCACCCCAATTAAATGTTTTCTTTATAGGACTTGCCAAGGGCTGGATGGTGGTGGTGCACCTTTAATCCCAGAACTTGGGAGGCAGAGACAGGCGTATCTCTGTGAGTTTGAGAGTGAATTACAGGACAGGCTTCAAAGCTACAGAGAAACCCTGTCTTGAAAAAAACAAGCAAAGACATAGAGTAGCCAAGAAAGCTCTAACACCAATATATGCCACTAATATTAAAAAAAGACACAGTCAGTGGGAGAGGGAGGGATAGATGCCTTTCCCATACTGTTAACATTGGTTATGTGGGGCATGGACAGAAGGCCAGGCCTTTCATTTAGAGCTTTAACATTTTTATTTGAACTGGGTAATATAGTATTAGTTTCAAAACAAGAAAAACTTTATAGTCACTGAATTGTACCCCCAGAAACATCCAGGCTAGGCTAGCAGCAGGTTTTGTTGGTTCCAAAGTGGAGAGAAACAGTAACGTGGAGTTGGGTAGAAAATGGAGGTCTCTATGGAGTAGAGCTCGGGTGCTCCTTGCCACAGGGTGCTGCATGGAGGTGGTGGGCAGCCAGTGATGCCTGGAATTCCTGGTTCCTAGTACTCACAGTGTACACTTTCTTCTTTTTGACTGTGAGCTAGACATGTGTCTTGCTTTGAAGAGAGAGAGTCCAGCAGAAGCGTGGGGATGCGACTTCAAAGATTAGCTGACAGGAGCCCGCAATTCCCGTCTAGTTAGCTCTCTCTCTCACTTGCTCACTTTGATGAGGCCAGATGCCATATTGAGAGCTACACTGTTGAGAGGTCTGTGTGGCCCAAGGACAGCCTGTGGGCCACAGCCAAAAGACACAGAGTCCTCAGTGCCACATCCTATGGACACTGCCATTCCTGGGGTTTGAGAAGAGGCAGCTCCCACACCTGTTCTGTGTTCTCTGTCAGAGGACTCAGCTGACATCTGACTCCTGGGAGCTAGAGAAAACAAACATGTTGTCTTATGCTTCCAAGTCTCAAGAGTGTGTGTGTGTGTGTGTGTGTGTGTGTGTGTGTGTGTGTGTGTGTGTGTGTGTGTTAGTGGATAGGTGATAAAGTGGAAAAACAAATTGACCTCCTGTGCACTTGCACGGGGCTGAATCCTGAGTCATAGTAACTTAATTATAAAAAACTAATGAGAGGGTCACCTCAGGCTTTTCGTTGCCTGACATGGGAGGTAGAGAAGCCTCAGGGAGTGATGCTGTGACTTCTTTGTATAAATGTCTCGTATGTAAGGAATGTTAACATGGGAGTGCCGAGCAGAGGCATCTGTGGGAGTCAACTTTCAAGATGGCCAGAGCATCCATTCCCTAACTTCACACTCTTGTGTAGTCTTCTTCCACTACAAATCAGAGCTGGCCTGGACAATGATGCATACTGTGGACTTGATGGCATATGACCTCTAATGTTGGGTCATAATGGCACTGCAGCTCCTGCCTTTCGTTGTTGGAAGCCAGCTGTCACACTCTGAGGACAATCAGGCAGCCCTGTGGAGAGGCCCACATGGAGGATGGAGCTCTGGACAACAGCCAGTAAAAACCTGCCATCCATGTGAGTGAGTCTGTGGAAGTTGTGTTCACCCAAACACAAGCTCATGAAAAACTCAAAGTTAGTAATACTCAGGAAGCCACTCCAAATTCCTGACCCACAGAACCGTCAGAGCAGGCCACTGATGCAGTGAGCTACTGGGTTTTGGAGGCATTTGTTACATGTTACTAAGTAACTTATATTCTTTGTCATTTTCTTTTTCCTTTTTAAATTATTTCTACATTCCAACCCCAGTCCCCCTCCCTCTCCTTTTCTTTCCTCCCCACATCCCCATTTTTCAATGGTCATTTAGGCAATGGCATTTTCTGCATATTTGCTACGTAGTGACTAGACTCGGTAACTTTGCTTGATAAAAGATAATTAACTTGCACTGAGATCTAGGCGTGGGTGAACCAGACTGTGCCCCTTTTCATGAAGCAGTATAGTGTATCAATGACCAAATAATCATACAAGTGAATATGGACTGTAATGATGCCAAGTGCTACACAAGGGCTATTGCCATTCAAAGCTACAAGGGCATTCATTTATATCATATGGGATTGGGGATGGTTTTCCCGAGTGAGTAAACAGAATAGTCATGTGAATAGGAAGTGAGAATGAGGGGTATTTCTGGCGGAGGAAGCATCCTGAGCAAAGGCACTTTGGCTGGAGGGGAGGGAGCACTCAGGGAAAGCCTCTGTGGCTGTGGCTCAGAGGTTAAAGATGGGCAATGAAGTTGGGAGACAGAGATACGACATATTGACTTAAGTCACAATAATGAGTTTGTAGTTTGTAGTTTATATAGCAACGGGAAAGCCCTTGAGGTGTTTATGTGGAGACACAGGTGACTTGAACTTTGAAAGTTTAGGTTTAAAAAAAAATCTCATGCTGAACAGACAGCTCAAGGGGTAAAGCACTTGCTGTGCAAGCACGGGACCTGGGCGGGAATCCCAGGATCCCATGTAAAGATGGGTGTGATCATGGGCATCTGGAATCCTAGTGCTCCTACACTGACGTGGGAGAATCCCTGGGAACCTGCAGGCCAGCTAGACTAGAGTGGGTAGCAACAAACAGAGAGCCTGTCTCAAACAAGGTCGAAAGGAATACCCACTCCTGAGCTTGTTTTCTGAGTGCCAGATGTCCACCATGGTATGCATGCACCTGCATTCACACACACACATTCATGCACGTACATATGCACATGCATATCACAACACACACAACAACACAACAACAATACAATAACAACAGACAACAAAACCCAGAGTATAGAGAAATGGGTGGGACCCTGAGGAGGAGTACCTGCCCCTCAGTTATCTCAGTGATTCCAACACTTAGCATCATGCAGCAGGGGCACAATTCCCAAGCACAGCAGCTCTCCACTTAGTGTCCCTTGAACTGGTTGAGATAAATGCAGACATGGTTCCTGACCTTCTAAAGTGTCAGCAATGGTAGGGCCATGTAGCATGCAGACAGGTAAGATATCTGGAAACTGCAGAAGTCCAGCTGAAAGCAAACCCTTAAGGAAATACCACCAGCATTTCCCTCACAGAAGGGCAGATGTGCCAGGTACATTTTTCAGTGACTTGTGACTTCACATTGTATGCAACATGTATGACTTTACAGATGAAAAAATGAACCCAGAAAGGCTAAGTGACCTGTCAGAAGCCACAGGACTGCAAATGTACTTTATTACACTACAATTACTATCAAACTCCATCTAACAGTGTCTTTCATATGTAGAAAGCCTTAACTATTAGATACCTGAATTATTACATCACAGTAACATGGATTCTTCTACAGGTTGTCCACATCTCCAGCTTGCCTCATTAAAACGGGAAATAATTACCGACTCACTTGCTCACTTAAAGAAGTCTGATTCTTCAGCAAATATAGGAGAGGCTCCAATGAGGTGCAAGGTTTTAGAAAATGGCCAGAGGTAAGATATGAATCGTGCCCTAGAAGAACCTGTATATTAAATACTTTCGTTGTTTCATGTGCAAGAATCCTCAGAGTCACTCACTGAGCCCCTCGGAGTCACTCTCACTGAGAAACTTTGACTATATATATATTTCCTGTCCCAACAACAGCTGTGATATGCCATTCCTAAGTGGCTGCATCCCAAGGGCAGATGCTTTCTATCTGGTTAGAGTCAACACTGGGTTTTAAATATATCCAAGTTAAGGGAATCTCTTGCTTTTGAATGGAGAACTAAGAAAACTTGGAACTTGTCTCCAAATACTTGGTTGTACCATAGTGCCAGTTAATTAACGAACAGGATTCTGCTTAATTATATGATTTCTGATACCCTCTGCCTTGTATCCCATTTCTGCTCTTTTTCTATTTGGCAAACTCTCTGTCTTCAAGACCCAGAGGGATGGTTATATATTCAGATTTTTCTTAACAATCACCATTGGAGAGATAATTTTGCCAACTGTTATTCTATGTCCTTTTATCTTTGCTTCCTTTCTTACATGTTTTTAGTGCTGCTTATGTGTGTATTTCTTAGACTCTAAGTCTGCAAGGTAAAGAACATATATTAAGTTCTCTATAGTCCCTGGTAGGTACATATAAGCAATAGAGAAACTGTTTTCTTTTGTAAAATACATGGCAGCTGATGCTGTGGTTAGCTGTGTTTCTCAGAAAAGCAAACAGCAACAAAAAGAAAGAAAGAAAAGCAAACAATAAACAGACAACAAAAACCCTTCAAGCCTTCGGAGAAGCAATCAAACTGTTGGGCCTGGTGACACAGGCTACAATCCTCACTATTCAGAAAACTGAGTCAATAGGATTTCTAAATTGTACGCGCCTACCCTCTCCAGCAAGGAAGACATGACTCTGGGAAGATCTTCTTCATGCAGTTTTTATCAGGATCCTTGAAACATGTTCTTCTGACCCGCGAGAGCCCCGGGGGACCCCTGCACAGGCTTAAATACCCTTGAGCTAACCAACCCCAGTGAGCTACATGGACCCTGCAGACAGGCTACTCTAACACAGAAGCAGACAGGCTGAACAGACTTAACCAAATAAGGGCTTGTTTACACCAGAGAGCGCTCACCCTTGGGGAGGTGGAAGGTGGAAGCTAGCGTCATCTTTAAGGCGTGGCACTTCGCAGCTCTCTACAGTTCCTCCTTTTTGTTTTAATAACGCAACAGGCGAGGGTAGTGGTCTGGTCTCCAGTAAAGCAGTGGACATTGTAATGACCCTGAATTCTGGTAGTCAACCAAGTCAGTGCCACACCCGTCCGGCATCTTTTTCCTGGAGGTGGGGCCTGGGACACCAACCCACATGCCACCAGACTTGCTCTTCTCAGAGTTGCTCACTTCCAGAGCTAACTCAGAGTGCAGTGCTAAGCCATACAACCTGAGCGTGAAGGATCAATTCTGGTTCATGACTGCGAGCCATGCTTGGGGAGACTGTCCTGCCCCAATGGCTGTAAATGCCTGGACAACCATAGCTGCATACCGCTTCTGAGCAAACCTCATCTTGCAAAGGCACCACAGGCCCACAAAGGAGATAAGCAACAAGAGGACAGCCATGGCTCCCATTCCCGCCCACTCTTTCAGATGATCCATGGCAACGGGAACCACAATGACAATCTGGCAGCCAATCCTGCATCCACATGTGTTGAATTCACTGCAACGATGGCCACTCGCAGCTGTACCATTAAGTCATCAAAGTCAGCAGACCAATTTCCTAAAAGATAGCTAGACAACTGTTGTGACAAATTAGCAGCACGTGTAAAGTTCTCATACTGAATGCTGGTAACACACAAACCTGGATACTTCATTTCACATCCTAATTGGGCCAGCTGCCACAAGGTATCTATTTGCTCCTGCACCAGATCAATTCTTTGGTTTACAATCATTAAGCCTCCTTTTAGTTGAGCACTAATTGTGGATTGAGCATCCAAGGCGGTAGCCTGTAGAGAGCCGCAAAGTGCCATGCCTTAAAGATGGCACTGGCTTCCGCCTTCCACCTCCCCAAGGATGAGCACTCTCTGGTGTAAACAAGCCCTTATTTGGTTAAGTCTGTTCAGCCTGTCTGCTTCCGAGTTAGAGTAGCCTATCTGCAGGGTCCACGTAGCTCACTGGGGTTGGTTAGCTCAAGGGTATTTAAGCCTGTGCAGGGGCCCCCCCACCCCCCGGCTCTCGCGGGTCAGAAGAACATGTTTCAAGGATCCTGATAAAAACTGCATGAAGAAGATCTTCCCCGAGTCGCGTCGTCCTTACTGACTGGGTCAGGCGCATACAGTAGCCACATTCTTGGACAACTCATTTAGCTTAGAGGCTGTCTGCACCGATGTGCTCATAGCCATGGCAGCTGTGACTGAATCCACACCTGCAAAAGAGATAGCTGCAACTATGGCTGCTGTAATGCCAAAATCTCTCCCTGCAGCCTCTACCAAACAGGCCATAAAATCTGAAAATGGTTCCATTGGGCCTTGCAGTATCTTAGTGAGGTTACCACTCACCTCTCCCCTATTGGGTAATGACTTCCATGCTTTTATGGTAATCTGATTTACTTGTTCAAGACTTAAGTCATTTCCTACAGCCTTCCAGACCTCAGGGCAAAAGGAATGCCCTGTACCTGGCTCCCGCCCTTCCTCACTCTGATCAGGAGAAGGCCCCAAAGGCATTGTTCCAGGAGGGTCTCTCCCCTCCCCACATCACCATTTCTCCTCTCCCTTCCCCCTCTGTCACTTAGGGGATTGTTTCTGAACCTTTTCTATGAGGGCTTGCAATTCTTCCTCAGCCCAGCACGCTACCTTGATGTCTCCCGAAACTGGGAACCAAGGTGCAATGGCATCGCATTCGCTCAGGAATCTTTCTAGTGTGCTTTTCTTTATCTTAAGTTTCTTTGACAAAAGTAGCTCCTGAAGAGCCAGAAAAATTGGATGAGACTGACTAGTCCCCATTTTGAAAATTTTACTTTCGGTTCGTTACAACCTCTCGCTCAATGCCTGAGACTTTATTGCCGCTTATTTCCATGGTCTTTAACTTTGTCCCAACTTACCTGGGACTTTATTGCTCCTTACCGGAGACCTTATCGCCTCTTTACCGAGGGCCTTAAATTTGGTCCCAACTTACCTTGGGAACTTGCCAGCCCTGCCCTGACTGCAAGAAGTTCTGATCTGAAAAGTTCCCGGTACGGGCCGCCATCTGTATGCGCCTACCCCTGCCAGCAAGGATGACACGACTCTGGGAAGACATTCTTTATGCAGTTTTAATCAGGATCCTTGAAACATGTTCTTCTGACCCGCGAGAGCCCGGGGGACCCCTGCACAGGCTTAAATACCCTTGAGCTAACCAACCCCAGTGAGCTACGTGGACCCTGCAGACAGGCTACTCTAACGCAGAAGCAGACAGGCTGAACAGACTTAACCAAATAAGGGCTTGTTTACACCAGAGAGTGCTCACCCTTGGGGAGGTGGAAGGCGGAAGCCAGTGCCATCTTTAAGGCGTGGCACTTTGCGGCTCTCTAACTAAATCAAGTTGGTGAGACCCTGTCTCAAAATACAAACAAGAGCTGGGTAGATCAGTGATGGAGCATGTGTGAAGCTCCAGGTCCAGTCTGAAAAAATAAAAACAGAGAAGCAATAAATGAATCGGTACGGCATTATCCAGGACTTCTCCCATTGGTCACCTACTGAGGACCGAACTTAGCTTCCCTCACGAGAGGCAAGTTTTCTGTCTGTGAGCTCTATCCTCTACTCCATGTGTGAACTGTGGGGTTTCATGTCTTGTATTTACTTTTTTAAGTAAATAGACAAGGGTTTTATGAGGATTGAGCTGTCTTTGGACTTTCTGTGTAGATGAGGATGGCCTTGAACTCCTGATGCTTCTGCTTCTACCTCTCAAGTGCTGGGATTATAGGAGTGTGTCACATTTCTGGCTATTACATGGGACTTGTATATGGGGGCAAACTAATTATATTAGGATCTTTGAATTAGAATCAAATTGTTGGCAAGAAAAATACAAACTTTAAAATTAAGCACATATTTAATGAAAACAATGTTAGAATATATGTATAGCTACTATTTATATAGGCCAAGGAGGACTTTATAGGTATTTACTTGTGAATGCTTACACTCTTGTTAAAGAATTATATTCTTCCTAAGAGGGCTGCCAGGAAAGATGGAAAAAATCTATAGATTTTTACTCATTAGAAAACAAATGCGTAAAAAGGAAAATTATACAATTATTTGTTAAAAAAAAAAAAAAGACACTGACCTTCAACTCAGGAATCAGGTGAAGAAACTCGTTAGGGTTACATCTGGAATTTTGATTTAGTTTTTGGGATAAACAAAATGAAGCAGGTTGTTTAGCATCTTTGTCTACTTATGGCATTGTGTTGGCACCATTAGAACAAAGGTGATACAGCTTCTGTGACTTCAGAGATGTCCCAGGGATCAGTAGAAAGTTCGAAGTTTGGCTACCTACAGAGCAGGAACTAAACAGAGCTGGAAGATAAAGAGCTTTTTAAAAGGCTTGACTGGGCTGGGCATTGTTGGTGCACGCTTTTAGTCCCAGTACTTGGGAGGCAGAGGCAGGTGGATCTCTGTGAGTTTGAGGCCAGCCTGGTCCAGGACAAACTCCAAAGCAATACAGAGAGACCCTGTCTTGAATCCCCCCCCCCAAAAAAAAAGCTGGACTGCTGGATCAGGTGTGCCATGAGCAAATCAGTCTGCTTCATGCTTTGAGGAAATTCCAGAAAAGTACATATGAAAGTAGGATAGGAAGCCTATGGATGGACCAGCAGTGTGAAGCAGTGCCACCTACAGGCAGAGCACACTGGCCCTGGAGGTTTCCTACTTCCTCCCAGGGATGCAGGGTGAAGAGGGGAGAAAGGAAGAGAGGCCAAAGAAGTGAATACCTTCCAAAATGTTAAAAGGCTTTGGTTTAACATAGTGTGCCTCCATTCTTGATCCTTTTGGTGTTTTGTTTTGTTTTGTTTTGAAGTATTTTCCCTGTAAGACGTGTAAATATACCAAATTCTGGTTATGACCAATAATATCTTGGGTTTGGCTAATGACATGAGATTGCTCCTGGATAAATGAAATTATGAAAGCTGAAATAGCAGTTCATTCGTTAAAAACCCATCACTTATGCAATCAGAGCAAGAGCAACTATGGAGAGGGTTAGTGGCACATGCATGCCTGTAACTCCACACCAAGGAGAAGTGGCTGGGTTTGTGCTCCATATGGTTTTCTTTTGCAGTTTATTTTAATTTTTACAACTACATGGCTCTTTTCCTAGGGATATTAAAGTCACACCGAAAGAAAATTGCTGAGTTCTTGGTGTTGAGCAGGCCTCTCATTGTAGAACCTTTCCAACCTTTCTTCTGGCTTCTCTATCTCGTCTATAAAAGGCTCCTGACATGACCTCACAAGTATCCAAGCACTGGTTTGGGGAATCTAGAGAAACCCCCATCCTCACCTCTCTTAGAAACAGCTTTCTTCCTCACGAAGACTATGCAACTTGACAACTGCAGTGATGCAGGTGTAGTTAGAGACTGATACATTTTCTGAGTTTCAGGTCTGGAAGCAGGTCTTCAGCTTCTCAGGATGGGTTGGGCTTTTCTTTTTAATCCTCCTGTAACTGATATTCTGGCTTTGAAAATTTCAAGTCACACTACCACAAACCAGGGATATTCAGTGCCCTTCTGTATTTTATGGCTGGCCCTATATTCACATAAAATCAGTGTTAACTCTGGACCAATGGATATTCTCTGGTCCACTAGTGTCTCAATAACAAGACACAAAGACAACAGTAGGAGACAGAATTGACCATTCAGAAAGATCAAGAATAAAAAATTCTCCCCCCCCAATTTATTTGTTCATCTGTTTATATGTGCACGTGTGTGGGCACACACACCTGTGCATGCTGACACCCCTGAGCTGGAGTCACAGGTGTTCTGAGAGCTTCTGGCTTGGTCCTGAGCACTTTGATCCCGATTCCAGGCTTCAGGACTGGAATAAGCCCCAGCCACAGAGCCCCCATCCAGCGCAGCAAGAATGATTTTTAATGAACAGCTCTTTATTGGTAATTTAAGATGCCTTTCTTATAAAATTTAATTTTCCCATTCTTTTTGACTGTTATAAAAGGCACAAGCCTAGATGACCAAATATTTATTTGGCTAAAACCAAACCAAACCAAACCAAACCAAACCAAACCAAACCAAACCAAACCAAACCAAACCAAACCAAACCTGTCATTCCTTCCTGTGTTGAGTCTCTGAGACACTCCTTATGCAAGTGCAATCTGTTTAGTGATGCTCATGGTCTAGAATTTTACTTTGTTGAAATGTTAAAGCTACAAGAGTGAACTAATCCCCTTAAACAGGTTCATTCTTCTATGTCACCTGGACCCTCGGTCCTTCCCATCCTTGCAAAACTTAGTCTGGACTGATTTGACTCATTGGCCTTCAGCCCACTTGGTTTGTGTTTATCCAACATCAACTACATTCACAGTCACATGCTGAATGGCAGGACATAATTTTCAAGTACCTAAGACTTACTTCTCAATGCAGGAGAAAGCAACAAGGCCTAGACCGCCTCCACCTGACACACCCTGATGTGATTAATTTGCATTACTTGCAGTTTTCACCTGTGCATCAGTGCATTTCCTGAGGTATTCAGCATGCTCACCCACCACTATTTCCTAAATGGTGCTGCTACCTAGGAACTGAAAAACAGGTATATGTGTCTCCCTTTTTGGTGTGTGGTTTAAGATGAGGTACATGCCAACTTCCACCACTGGGCTACATGGCCAGCCCTTGGTTTTCTAAGATAGATTCTTGCCAGGTGGCCCAGACGGGCTCATGATCTGCTTGCCTCAGCCTCAATTGTTGAGACTTCTCACTGCCTCTGCTCCCCTTTGGAAAAAGAAAGGAAGGAAGGAAGGAAGGAAGGAAGGAAGGAAGGAAGGAAGGAAGGAAGGAAGGAAGGAAGGGAAGAAGGAAGGAAGGAAGGAAGGAAGGAAGGAAGGAAGGAAGGAAGGAAGGAAGGAAGGAAGGAAAGAAGGAAGGAAGGAAAGGTGACAGCAAGCCTGGTAAGGGCACACCTGTAATCCCAGGCAGAGGATGAGGCAGTATTGCTGAGTCTGAGGCCAGGTTGGACTAAAAATCAAGATCTGTTTCTCCAAATAAAACAAGGGTCAAACCAAATCACACCTAACCAATGTGATTAAAGAAAAGCAACAGGCAGAGAGGTGCTTCTGTGGATGGAGAAGATGGTAGAGGGTAAAGGGCTGCTGTGATAGGCACACCTGAGTTCAGAGAGCTGGCACCCAGTCAGACACTGTGGTGTCGATAATCTCAGCACTTCGGAGGTTTGCTGGTTAGTCAAGGCACTGGTAAACTCCAGATTCAGTGACTCATAAAATAAAGTGAAAAAGTGACTGAAAAGATACCTGACACTGTCCTCTGGCCTCCACACACACTGGCTGTCATATGGGCAACAGAGAGCCACTTGTGTGCAAAGTACTGGTTGGCACTTATCTACTTTACTGTCCACCAGGGGTTAGTGCCAGTCACTATGACCTAGACAGACGTGCCCACTGCCCTCAGTTGGTACCCACCTTCATTCAATCCTACGCTGTGATTTTACTATCTCTACTTGGCAGAGCTGACAGATTTTACCATATCCACTCCCATGAATATAAAACATGGCTTACAGCATTTGTCCTCCCTCTGCCCCCATGAGTTAGGTCACAGAAATAGTAAGCACATGCTCCCTCTTATCTCTAAAGTGGTTGTGCTGTACCTGCTTGATGACTTCCAATGTTCACAGCTTACCCTGAGTGAAGCAGGAATTTAGCCAGATGAGGCTGAAAAGCAGAGCAGCTGAGAAGACAGGTGTGACAAATAGGTCTGAGGTCATAAGGAAAAGCGTGGAAGCTGGGAGTGACTTTTCCAGCTACAAGACTTTGGGCCACTTGGTCTGACAGGTCCCCCTGGCACCGAGGGCTAGTCACACAGTGGCCTCAGCAGTGCTTACATCACTAGTGGCTCTTCTCTGCACCTGTCCCTACCAAGTGGCTTGCTTTGTACATCCTCCCTTAAACAGCAGTAGCACAGAACACCCTTCTCCTAAACTAATGAGATTTACAAGAATTCAGTCAAGAAGAAGGGATTATTCAACACTGACATTTTATTTTCTGAAGTTCGTCATAATTTTACAAAACAGAACAAAACAAAAGAGCAGGTATCAAAAACAGCAGTTTATAGAATTTCTGCAGTGGTTCTCACCTCAGTGACTCTGGAACTGCCATCTTATGCAAACACTAACCAGGCTGACTCCCTCTTGGCCATGTGCATTCACATGATTGCTTTTGGAACTACTTCATAATAACTTTTTACAAGCACCGGTCAGTTTTTTGAAAACCAATTTGGTTTGTTCAACAAAGTAAACACATTTTTTTTTTTTTTTTCTGTGTGACACTTTCTTTCTTATAAAACACTGAGCTGAAACACAGAATATGTATTTGTTTGGATCAGAACCAAATTTTCTGAGATTTCCCATTACCTGAAGAACACTGAAGACTTCACTGGGCATAAGAAATGTTACAGTGAATACTTGTGTAAATGTCTAAGGCAGCTACCTTATTTCTGAAGAAAGTAGTATTTTATTCAGAGGCTACTAGAGTTTGAATTACATCAGTTTTAATGTCCTTTCTCTGACTTAGGGTACTTTCCCTAGACAGCCTTATTACCAGAAGGAAAATGTGATGTTTGTGCCAAAGAGATGCTTGTATTTTGTAAATACATTTATATAGAGCAAGACTCCTTGCTCTGGACCCTGGGTAACCACAAAGAGACTGAGGCTATGATAACTGGATGCTAACAGGAAGTAGTACACTCACAGCATTATCTGGATGCAAGCAGAAATAAGAAATAAAGCTGGAAATTAGCAGTGGGGCTCACCCGCTACTTGCTCTGAAAACACATTTTGTTTAAATAAGGGAAGTGTGGTCCAGTTTTGCAATGTTGATGGCTGCCAGTCTCTCATTTTTTAAAAATAAAGATCACTTCCTGACTAGCAATGAGTTAGAAAACTGGCCTCAATTTTGATCAGATCTCTCAGTATTGGTTAAAAATAAAGTAAAACCCTTAAACCAGACAAAGATTTAAAAATTGCACAATCAATATAAATTACAGAATGGTATACATATTACTGACATGGTTGTGAAAGGATCAAACACCCGCACTGAAACAAAATTTTTTCCACATTATCTCAATTTTCATTAAGGAAACTGACATGTACTTTTCTTTATAGGTATGAAAAGGAAGCAAGGCAAAGCCGAGAGAAACAGATGCTACCCACAGGGCAGCGGCGCCATTTGGTTGTTTTGGTCTTTGTACCAGCAACTCCCACTCCTGGGAGAGATGTCCAGTTCCAGCTGGACTACACAGTTTTTCTTGCAGTCAAAACACGAACGATGGACCCTACCCCTCCAGCAGCAAGTGCCTAAAACAAACCAAACACACAGAAAGGGTAATGAAGGGTCAAGTCTCAGATTAGGCATTCATTCGTTAGTACTTCCTAAACATCTATTATGTCCCAGGCAGTGAGAGAAACAGTGGTCTTATTATTAGGACTAGGGCATAATAGAAAACAGAGACCAAGGGTTCCTGCCCCTGTGAACTTATTTACAAATATACACTGGTCACTATTCTAGCACACTGTGTCTAAATAATGTTTAAAGATGTCTGCAGCACAATGCACCTGACTAAAACAGGTTCAAATATAAATTCAGGACATCCTCCATCTCCCACCCTCATCATAGTTAGGAAGAACCTTAAGTCAGGACAAGTCACCCCAACTTGCTCTTAGTTTGCAGATTTTCCTCCTAAGGTAAGAAGGTATTACTTAAGAGCTGATAATCTATAACTCTAAACTTGAATAATTGAGAGTCATGATTTAATATCACCAATTGGAAATTCTGGTTTACTTGTATTGAAAAAATATTTTGAGTACCATTATGTATTGTGGGGATATGAAAGTGAACAAATATCCTTTGGTTTACACAGCATTTTGGTATCATGTATGAAGTGGTGTGAGTTATCTTAGGGTGCTACAAAAGCAGAGAAAGGGGATGAAATACCTAACCTGACAGCAAAAGATGTTAGGGAAACTGACAGACTTTGATACCTGAAAACAGTGTGGAGGTGGGGGGTAGAGTGTATACATATAGCCTAAGGGAGAGTGATACTGGCCATCAACAACTGCCAAGGATACCTCTGGATGTTACAGACTAACGCAAGATGAAACTGGTGGCAAGCCAGTTAGGCTGCTATAGCAGCCATCTTGAGATGCTAGAAAGGGTGCATTAGAGACCTGTGGCACTGACAGACCTGAGCAGTACTTAGAAAGTCAACTCTTGAGAGGAGACTGGGAAGAAACAGACTTAACACATGGACCACTTTCTCAACTATAAGAGTTTTCTTTCTTGCATTCTATTGAGGATTACATGAGTTAATATATTTATAAACGTCTCAGAAGAATGTTTGGACTATAACAAATTCCCAACCAATGTTACTGTGACCCTGAGTTTATACTGGACTTATGTCAGTTGGGCTTTAGAGGTGGTTCTTCAGCTGCAAACTGAAGACAAAGACATGCGCACACGTCAGAGCTAGTGAGAAAGAAATAAAATGTAAACAAGTACAGAATCTACCAAACAAAGAGTACCAAGAAAATGACCATACAAATTACTGCACAAGTTCCCTTCAGTGAAAGCGCGCACTATAGTTAGGATGGGCACTGTACTGGAACACTGTGAGGAATGTTATTCATAAATATTAGCTCTTCTGTAGTGTATGTAAGATAAAGGGACTTAACTGAAGCTTTTAGTTTTATCTTATATGTGTGTTTCCACTCAGACTTGAGAGAATGCTTTTAAAAAGAAGTGACTTTTTAATGAAAGGATTAAAATGCTGAGGAGATGGCTTCCAATGTTCAAAGTGCCTCTCTGCAAGCCTGGTATGCTGAGCTGGATCTCCACAAAAAGTCATGGTTAGCGTCTGGAATCCCAGCATCTCTACAGGGAGATGTGGACAGCTTTTATGCCAGCTAAACTTGAAGCATATAAAACAGTAGAAGAAACAGCAGGAACCCTGTCCAAACAAGGTGGAAGGAGAGGAGCCCCTTGAGTTCTGAGACTTCTAAGAATCTTAGAGAACACGCAGTCCTTTATCTGTTTATTTTTTTTTATGCTATTGTTTATATTTTTATCATCATAAGATCTAGGAATGAAAGATTACCTAAAATTACACCTGCTTGGTGTGCATGTGTGTGGGTACAATGTGTGTGTGGGTATGACATGTTTGTGTGTAGGTAGGCACAATGTGTATGTGTAGACAGCTGTTCCTTCTGTCCACCATGTGGGTTCCAGGAAGTGAACTCAGGTTGGCAGACTTGGCGGCAGAAGATTTTGCCCACTGAGTCACCTGGTTCATCTATCTATTGACTTCTTACACAGGAATAACACTAATTTCTTTTCCTCTCTGAGACAAAGCCTCTTAATATAGCTTGTAATTCATTAGGTAGACCAGGTTGGTCTGGAATGCCTCTCTCCAGAGTGCAGGATTACAGGGATGCACTACCATGCATGGCCAATAACAATCCCTGAAAACAAACAAAACACAGCAAAAATACAGTGTTGAGGACCAAACTTTGGGAATGTTGGGCAAGCACTTTAACTTTTCTTCATGGTCCTTGGCAATGTCTAGTAACTCTCTATTCTTTTGAGCTTGCCTATTTCATATAAAGAGAAATACCAATTTGTTCTTTTGTATCTGATATCAGTTAGTACAACATGTTCTAGGTTCATCTATGTTGTAGCATGTATAAAAACTCCATTCCTTTTCATGGATGAATAACATTCCACTGTTTGTATGTACCACACATTAATCCTTTCATTTTTAGGTTATTTTTGATTGGTGTAAAAGAATTCTTGATTTTATTTTGAAATTTTCTTGGGATTCATACTTCAAGTACATAATCATGTATGTATTGAACTGAACGTATGCAAATAAATATGCAATGCAAATCAGAAACTCTTAAGACCAATGCTGGTAAGCAAATGTGAATTTTTCATCTTCATGCATTTCATTTGTACTAAGAAAGAAACACAACTAAGTTTTGTTTTCCAGGCGACAAGAGGTCTTATTCTCTACTATAAAGGAACCAGGTAGTTTGTAACTTACCTTTTCATGCCACTGTAGTAACATTGCACTGCTATTGTCAGAGGGGCTCTCAAAGCCTTTATAAATATACTTCATTAGGAGGTCCACACCATTCTTATCCAGAGACTGAACAGCCTTTTCAATATCATTAGCTTTAAAAGAGATGAGGACTTTCAAGACAATGCTGCCTGCCCGATCCTGAGGGTAAACACATAACAAAACATTTATTCAGACATGTGTATGCTGGGAACACGATTTTAGAAAAGCCACACTGGAGTGAAATTTGAAGGATGATTTGGAAGATGTGAAAGAAAGCTCCTTGGGAATATGGCTAGTGTTTAGATGATAAAGGAAAGAACAAGTGCTGTTAGCATGGGTTTCAGAGTGTTCAGAATGTTTGAAAGACCTGATGCGAAAGAGCTGAGTGGTGGGAGAAGCAGCCGAGGAAGTGAGGAGGAGGGCCTGCAGGCCAACTGCAATGGCTCTGGTTTTGCGCTAAAACAAGATGGTTTTTAGAGCAGAGGCACAATCTGATTCTCATTTTAAGACTATTTTTGGCATCTCTGCCTAGAACAGCAATGATGGCAGGAGTAAGACAGAAGCAGCAGCTCTAAGAACACAGGATCGTTCTGGCTGCCTTGAGAGTAGAGGCGGAAAGAAAGGAGCCCATTCTGTTTGTTTGTTGTTTTTGAGACAGGGTCTCACTGTGTAGCCTGGAACTTACTATGTAGACCAGATTGGTTTCAAAGTCACAGAGATCTGCCTGCCTCTGCCTCCCAAGTGCTTAGATTATAGCTGCCATGGTGGTAGAGATGGTAAGAAGGAAATTCATTTTGTTTGTTTTTTTGTTTTTGAGACAGGGTCTCACTGTGTAGCCCTGGCTGTCCCGGAACTCTTTCTGTAGACCAGGCTGGCCCTGAACTCAGAGACCTGCCTGCCTCTGCCTCTTGAGTGCTGGGATAAAGCACTGGGATAAAGAACTGAAGGGAGAAGTGGGGATTTACTAATAGACTGATGAGAAAACTTAACAATCTATTATATCATTTAAAGACTTAAAAAACTCCTAACCAAAGAAGAAAATCGATTTATACAATTTTATCTTGTTTTTCTTTTACTTTTTTTTTTTTAAAAAGATTTATTTGGTATGTATATAGTGTTCTGCCTGCATGTCTGCCCGCAGGCCAGAAGAGGGCACCAGATCTCATTACAGATGGTCGTGAGCAACCATGTGGTTGCTGGGAATTGAACTCAGGACCTCTGAATCATCTCTCTAGCCCTGCACTATCTTTCAAAAGTAGTATTTTCTTAAAAGCTCCTGTTTAAAATCATATAAAACTTTTTAAGTTTCCCAGCTACAGTCATCAGGTCCATCTATTCTCATTTCTAAACTTTCCCTCTGGTAAAGCCTGTTCCAGAAGCAAAGGAATCTCTTTAACACATTGTCTAAGCAGAGGGAACACTTAAATCAACCCTTTCTACAATTAATTTTTCTTCTATTTAGCAAACAGTGGTCTCTTCAGCATTGCTATGGGCAGGATTTTACAAAACATTTCTACTACCAATGTCATCTTCAGTTTAAAGACTGCAATTTCTCTCTTTAGAAAATACCTTTGTATCTAGAGCTATAACCTCCCACCCAAAAGCTGTTATTGAAAACAAATCAAAACAAACATAAGGGGTAAACGGAAATTTTAAATGATTTAAGAACTTTTAAAAAGCAAAGAAAGCTTTTTACATACAAAGTTTTGTTGCCTTAATAATCACTATGCATTTACCTATATTACTATCAATTGAAGTTCTTGAGGTCCTGAGATGTAGACCTGCAGATATAGGGCTTTGGTTAGCCTGCATTTTAACAGACAACAAAGTTCTGTAAGAATTAGTGAAGGATTGATTCAGGGATGGAAACTGCAAAGCTCTTCTAAGGGATTTGGCAGTACTTTGTATGTCAAAAGCCTTAAAAAACATTATTTTTGATCTAGCATCTGTCTTCCAGGAATTTTATTAAAAATTTACCTAAGATTACTCATTTTAGCAGGACAAACTAGGCAATCTAATATATAATATATAATGGTGTATATAGAATTTGCATATATAGAATTTACATAATAAATTTTTTAAAAAAATTTATTTTCTATGCATTGGTGTGAAGGTGTCAGATCCCCTGAAGCTGGAGTTACAGACAGTTGTGAGCTGCCATGTGGGTGTTGGGAATCGAACCTGGATCCTCTGGAAGAGCAGCCAGTGCTCTTAACCACTGAGCCATCTCTCTAGCACCTAGAAATAATCTTATTGCAAAAGAAAGGAGTTGTGCACATTGCTATACAGTTGAACTGTAAGATTTTGTCTTTTTTTTCTTTTTTCCTTTTTTTTTAAAAGAATACAAACTCTTGTAGAAACTTTTCAAGTATGCAGCAATATCAAAGGCAGTAACTGACCCAAGGAAGCTGCATGGTGATCATCTTTTTATGCTCATCATCATTCTTTTTGCCTTCTTTAATACTTAATATTACCATAATTAACAGAAATGATGTCTCCATCCTTTGAATTGACTGTTCTACACCACATTATCCTAACTTTACATTTTACTATTTTCTGTGAGATGATTTTACTTATCAAGAATTTCCTTAAAAAAAAAAAAAAGAATTTCCTTTTAAACTGGATGTGCTGGCATATGCCTTTAATCCCAGTGGAGTCAGGAGATCTGTGAGTTGTAGGCAAGGTTATACACCCAGACTCAATCTCAAAACACAAAAGCAAAAAACAAAACAAAAAATTCATGTTGTAGATTCTTGTGTCAAGGATTTTGACAACAGTGACATACCACAGAGACTAATGCTGTAGCCAGCGACTCACCTTCACTGCCTGACTCTTTGTGTTGATAGGGGGGTTCTTCAGAGCCGCCTGGAGCGCAGCTGTCATGTTTCCTGTATTGACAGTTAAGGGGATAACAACAAAGGACAGCCCCTGCTTTACAGGACTATTGGTTCTTAAGACTTGACTTTCTATAGCAACAAAAATTACTATGGTCACTATGTTCCATATTAAAAACTGCATTTGTTTATTTCCATATGTCAATTAAAGGTTAAAATCAATTAAGAGAACATAGGAATTTTTTTTTTTTTTTTTAAAGCAAAACTATCTGACCTTGGTCCCAGCAAAGACCAAGCAAAGAAATTACACTTTCAAGTGGAATACACACAATTGTCTAGATAGGTATTCAAAAACCTTAAAATGTGCATCAGAATTATTAGGTCACCAACTGAAGCAGACTACAAACCAACTCCAACAAACAAAGCACCAACAAAGTATGCCATCTTGTTTGTGTGTAATTCTTATCAGAAAACAACCCTAAATTTTATACTGAAACTACGCTGTATATGAACTTAAATGCTGACTCTGGCAATCAGAACGGAACAGGCAATAGCTTAATGTTGATGAACAGGGCTAGGGAAGCTGTAATAATCCACATGACCTGTAGGTGGCAGCTTACTTTTTTTCTTACAGGTTATTCGAAACTGGGCTGGACCATCCATACCTATTCAATCAGGCTCTGAAAGCACTAGTGAGTTAGCAAGCTTGGGGAAACCAATCAGACTGTTAGAATAGGCAGTCATTCCCCTAAATGGAAAACCACAGTCAATTGTTCCTCCTACTATCTGTCTATAGTACCCAACCAAAACTGTATCTCCTAGTTATAACGAAAAATTGTATCTTTATATTTTAAGATGGAATGACACAAAAGTAGACTCAACTGATAATGGACACAGAAGTAGGAGTCTCGAGAAATTACCTAAAATATATTATTTTAATAAAATATCACATACCCATCATAAAGATTTTTTTTTTTTTTTTTTTTTTTTACAAAGAGTAATGCTCACCACTTCTACGGAAAAGGTCTAACAAAAATTATCTACAGCCTACCCTCAAGGCTGCATGGTTTTCTAAAGAACACTTTTTTTAAAGAAAAAAAAAAAACCCAAGTATTTAAATAATCAAATTAGTCGCATTGATGTGAAAGTTGTAGGAATTAAAGTTAAGCCTATATGGCATATGTTGTAGTTATCACTAAATATTTTTGTTCACTTATTTACTGCTTCAATATAATCTAGTAAAATATTGATGAGGAAAGAGCTGTATGATGAGACTTATCGAGTGCGATTTTTCTAAAGCTATAATTTGGGTTTCTGCAACATTTCTATTTTTCTAAGAGATCAATGCAAATGAATCTCAGGGTTATGAATATTCAGATATGCAAACCAAGGAATCAGGAACTGACAGCCATATTTTAACTAGAATGGAAACAATTTCAGGAAAAACGATTTTGGTTTATAGAACTGACTCCTCCTCTGTTTTATTCACTGGGGTTCATCTTAAATATTTCCAGGGATTCTCCACATGCATTCCCTATCCTCTTCCTATTGGCTTTTTCTTTGAAGGTAAAGGCTCCAAGCTTTAACTGGGAATTTTGGAGAAGAAAACTCCCTTCGCCCTGAGAATGAATTATGTGCAACCTCGCCAAATCCTTTTCCCTAACAGTGATAATGATGATGATGATGAAAAAGCCCATGGACTGAATGTTCCGAGGGCTTCAATTTGCGAACCGCTCTCTCTCCTGGCTAGGAATTAACTACCTCATCGCTCCGCGAACCACACACCGACAGAAAAGCTGACTTCAAGCGGGACTCCCGTGTCCCCACCAGGCAGGAATTTCGGCAACTCAGGTGCTCACTCGGGCGCCAGCCGGTCCCCCGCGAGGGCGCGGCCGCTGGGGCGGCGCACCTGAGGAATCCGGGCGCCCACAAGTTCGCGAGCACGGCCCCGGGAGTTCCTGCCCTCCATCCCTACCCAGAGCCGGGCCAGCGCAGCCGGCCGCGTGCCACGCGTCCCCACGGGGTCCCCCGGCCGCCGCGGGAGCAAGGATATTGCCGCAGGCATGAGTCCACCTCGCCCTCGTCGGGCCCGGCCTGGCCATCGCCGCCGTCCTCCTCGTCCACGAACTTGTTCTCATCATATTCGTCCACGTCCACCTTCCGGAAACGGGCCGACGACACAGTGTTCTTCGACATCCCGGATCGCGAGCGACGCTGGCCTCCCCTGCACCGTGCCTCTTGGCTTTGGCGAGCCCACCCCGGCGACACTCACTTCCCTCTTCCGCTCTGGGGCGTCGCCGGCAGCCGCCGCCTGCTCGCTTCTGGGCCTGCGCGCTAGCCTGGCGCGGCTTCCTCCTCAGCCTCCAGCTCTCCTTCAGCCCCCGCCCCGCCCCCGCGTCCCCGGGGGAGCGCGCGCCGGCCCGGGAGCGCGCGGGACGCGCCGCGCACGCGCGGACCCGATGCAGGAAAGGGGGGCGGGGCCGATGAAGGAGGCGGGGGCGGCGGGCGGACGGAAAGCTGGCTGAGGCGGTGCGGAGACGCGATTGGCCGCCGGGGGAGCGTCACGTGACACCCGGGAGGTTCCCATAGAAACGCTTTTCTGCGGTCCAGCCTTGCGGGGGGTCTCAGGTTGGAGGCTATGGGCACCTGGGGCTCTTGGCCTGGCCTGCCGCTGCCGCCGCCGCTGTCGGTGCCAGAGGCTTGTTGTTGGGGTCCGGTGTGAGGTCTGGGTGACCGGACTCGGGCGTGGGGAGGGATGGACTGGCTGCAGGACCTAGTCCCCTGCAGTCAGCAGGAGTATGAGGCGGAGTGATGCCCAGCTGGGCGCCCAGCACAGAACTAGTGATCGAAGACCTCCCTTCTGACCGAGCGCCGCCTGGGGCTGCGTTCCAGAGCTGAGAGCCCCTTCCCGGGTTTGGGATCCCGCCGACAGCGCGGCGGGAGGTCCCCAAGGACGGAGTCGAGAGGTCACTTCTTACCTGTCAGTGCTGTGTGACAGACAGCATCGCGGCCGGACCTGCAGAATCTGAACTCGGTATTCTCTCCATCCCGGAGGGAGGGAAAAACACTTGGGCCGGAGCTGGGGACGGGTGGTGAAATTGGGGCAAACTTGTAGCATTTTGTACAATCAGTCATCACATCTTAAAAATAAGTAGTTATTTGGAGCAAGAGTGCCAGAAGAGGGTGGGCGAGTTAGGCTTTTCGGGGCTAAGGGAAAACAACGTGTACAAGGATTAATAGAAACTGGACTTTCAAGGTTGATATTTATGGTTTAAGGTTCCTGGGAGCCCGTCAAATTGAGGAGGGAGAGGCACTAAGATTAAAGAAATAATAGCCATGCCCTGTGTGTTATTCTGTGGTACAAGTATTTACAGAATAAAATTAATTCCGGTGCTTGGCCGTGCCCTGCTTGGATGTAGGTTTACCAGGTTTCACATATAGCAAAATATTGGATACGGTCGTGTTGAGTTACCCCGTCCCTCATTTGCTGGGCTGTACTGAAAATAGCAGTGGGCTTGGGATTAGAAAACTGGCTGAAGTCTAGATTTTCTTAATCTGCTTGATTGAGGCCACGTTGCTTAAAATGCTTAAAATTTGGAACCTCGGATTTCTTATTGCAAAAATGAGGCTAATGTGCACTTCACAGGAATGTTCCCAGGGTTCAATACACGGAAATACTTCAGAAAGACTCTAAAATACCGCATATATGTACAATGTATCTTTGGTTTTGTAGAATTAGCTTCATAAATTACCTGATGATATCTCACTGGTGAAAGAGATCCCAATATTTTGAAAGGTAGTGTCTAAGTTTTCTTATGTATCTTTTTTTTCCTATGAAAAAAATTAGGTATTCAGGAGATGAGTTAGTAAAATATAAGAAAGGCAATACAATTCGAGAGCCACACCAAGAGTAGGGGATCAGAAAGAGAATGATCTCAGGATCAAACATTTGTTGAATATAGGCAAACACTCATGTCAAGATATGTGTATATGTTTATGTAGAGGCAGCATTGTAAGTGAAGCCCATTCTTTTTCCTGGTGAAGAAGCAATGTGGCATCCCCCTTTAAGTATATCATTTGGTTGACAGCAGTGACATTTCCTTGATTAACATTCACATTGTGAGCTCCTAAAAGTGCTCATGTCTTAAGAGAGCAAAGGCAGAAATACTTATTTTTAAAGTCATTTGCTGAGGTATAAGATCATTATTGTGATGATGGCATTATGTAACTTAGAATAAAGATTTGTTTAAATATTTTTTTTCTGTTTCAATCTTGTGTAACTTCCATAAAAACTACACAGCATATTCTTTTAGATGTTAAAGCTAACTGTACTTTTTGTTCTTTTAAATAGAGATTTTCTTTGAAGAGAAAATTAAAATTAGATTCACTGTTGAGTGCAAATGGAAACAAAGATTTAAGAGCTAACACAGCCCTGATTCCAAGTCTTAGTTTTTCCTATTGTCTTACTTGGAAAATTTTTTTGTTCTCTTATTTTAGAACTGGGGAAGAATTCTGGGGTAGAAATCAACTTAATGGAACTGTGAGGAATTAAAAAAAAATCAGTTGTTCAAAGATGTAATTATCTTGATTGCTGAATTTTGGTCCCTGTGTGAATTGTGTTAAATTCGACAGTGTTTTGTGTTGCTGTTGTTTGCTTGCTTGCTTTGTTTTCTGTTTTTCTTTTTAAGTAGTGCTTCATAGTGAACTAAATGCCTAGGATGTAGTGGGTAGTCTCACAAATTAATTCGAAAGTAACATCTAAAAATCGAATATTTTAATGGATACATTATTTTCTTACTTCTTACTGGCCAATATTTAAATCTTCTCAAGATTTAAAGGAAATGTTTGTCTCTGAAGAACCTGTTCTTAATTTATTTTCTAATTAGAAATGGCACAGTATTCTTCTTTCTTGTAAATTCTAAATTTTTACTGTTACCATGACACTTAACTGATCCTAGGTAATTTTATTCTCTTTGGGTTTTTCAAATGAATGCTTTCCTCTGATATAAAAGGGTTTGCTTGGTTTAAGATTATTTCTTATGCAGATAGCTAGGTTGTCTTCAACATTAAAGGAGACAGACTCAATTTCTTGAGATTTTACTGCTGCATTTGTAGTTTCTTTTTTCTGTGATGTTGCAAAGGACCAAGGATTAGAGCCAGTGAGCTGGCACAACTGGTGAAGGTCCTTGCTGTGACAAGCTGAGTTCAGTCACTGGGACCCACATGGTGGCAGGAGAGAAACCAACTAGAAAATGCACGTGTACACTGTAGCTTGTGTAGCTGTAAGTGTGTATGTGTGCGTGTATCCCCCACCCCCATGTATGTTAAGAAGAAAAGGCCAAGGAAGTAATGAAGTTGTCTTATCAAGTCATTTTTAGATATCTACCTTCTTTGTGCTTTTTTTCCTCACAAACTCTTGCCACCAAATATTTACCCAAAAAAAAAAAAAAAAACCCAAAACAAACAAAGAAGAACAATTCCTTGAGCCCTGGAGCACAACGCTGTTGTTGTGTTTTTTAAATATTTGAAGTAAGAAATGGATATTAAAGCTGAGGATATATATATATATATATATATATATATGTATATGTATATATATATATATATATATCAGTGGTAGAGTACTTAACACTTATTTGGTATGCATAATGCTATGGACATAATCCCTAGAACCTCCAAACAAAAAGTGAACTTTGTTAGTCAAATTTGTCAAGCTTGTACTACAATATAAAATAAATGAATTTCACTTCTGGCAATGATTGGTTAATACCATTTTTTTTTCATCATAACCCCTCAGTATAAAAATTTTAGCATGTTTTACATATGCTATGCTATAGTTTGATGCCCCTACTAAAACACAAATCAACTTGTATTGTGAGGAAACCATACCCTTCAAAATTCTTTCTCTTTTTTTAGTGTTACATGCTTTTATGATTATACAGTGAAGTACAGCAGGAAGTTTAGTGACTTAATTGTGGAACCTTTATATATTAGTACAGAAAAGACTTTAACTAATTACCAACCTGTACTGGTAGGTGTCTGTGTATCCAAGAGTAGATGGATGCTAGCGTATGTGTGACATGTGGAAGGTCAGAGGTCAGTGTTGGATGTCTTCTTCTATTCCTCTCCACTTTATTTTTGAAGCAGGGTCTTTTATTGAGCCTGGAGCTCACCAATTCCACATGACTATCTAACCAGTAAATCACAGGGATTCTCTTGTCTTTGCCTCCCTAGTGCTGGATTATAGGCTTATGTTCCTACCCCAATTTTTATGTGGGTGCTGGGGGTCTAAATCCAGGTCTCACACTCAGGCAGCAAGCAGTTTATCAACTGAACCATTTCCCCAGAAAGACTCTTGTCTTCCAGAGAAGTGCTTAGTTTCAAAAGGATAACATTGTAGTAAATGAGATATTAACTTTTTGTGATGATATATGGATTTGAAAATACATTATTGGAGTTGGAGAGATGGTTGAACATTTAAGAGTATGTACTTTTTCCCTTTTCTTTTCTTTCCTTTTGTCAGAATATCCAAGTTTGCTTTCCAGCTCTGACATCAGGTGTCTCACACCCCACCGGCTCTAGGATACTTGACATCTTCTGGAGTCTGTGGACACTTTTAGTCATATGTGATATACATACATACATACATACGTACATACATACATACATACATGATCTAGTGTAGTTTCTGAATGAGATGGCATAGAGGTCAGCAGGCTATACAGTACATGTGACATCCCTTCTAAAGATGGGTTCTATTAACTGGGAGCTAAGGAGGGAGAGGCTAGGATAAACATTCTGGGTGTTTGGGTGAGGTCTGCCTCTATAGCAAAAGGCAGGTGAGGTCTGCTACCAGAGGGAGCAAAAAGGTCTTTAGGTCATTATCCACTCCCAGTGTTCTGTAGGGGAAAGCATGTATTTTATCTCCTCCACTGAGGATCGGGCCTGCATGTTTAACATTCTTGGTTTTCCTAGTGATCTGTGGGCAAAAACAAAAACAAAAACAAAAACAAAACAAAACAAAAAACCTCTGTAGCCCAGCATTCTTACTATTAACTATGTGAATAAAGTATTTTAAAAAAAATCAACCCTTTTCTCATTGAATCTGATTATCAAAAATACTAGCAACACAACTTTGTTATAGAAAATAAATTACAGGCTGGGGAGATAACACAGTCAGCAAAAAGCTTGCCTTGCAAGCAAAAGGGACTGAGTTCAATCCCCAGAAGCCATGTAAAGAGCTGGGCATAAAATAGAATGTGCTTGTAAATCCTTCATGTTAGGGAGATAAGACAGGCAGATTGCTGGGATTTAGGAATAAACCAGCTTGGCCAAAGCCATGAGCTTAGGCCAGTGAGGGGCCCCATTCCCCTCATCCCACAGTGGAGGCAGGGCTGGAGAGATGGCTCAGAAGTTAAGGGTGCTTATTTCTTTCGTAGAGTACCTGAGTTTGGGTCTAAGTGGGGTGGCTCAGAACCACTTGTAACTCTGGTTCCAGGAGATCTGACACCTCTGACCTCTCATGCCATCAGCATTCATGTGCACATATTATGCACACACATAATTAAAATCTTTTAACAAGCAGAACTTAAGAATTCAAAACAACATATGTGGATAGCGATTGGGGAATGACACATAAGACTGACCTCTGGCCTCCACCTGCACTCTACACATGTGTATGAGTAGTGGTCCTCCAAGTGTCCCTGCACACACAAGCACATATACCCACCAGCACACCTACATGCATGCACACCTCCCTCCCCCACACACTCACCCTTTGCCATCATAACTTCTTTGAAATGCACAGGTGTTTGGTATTAAGCACATTCACATTGTTGTACAATCTTAACCACCATCCATCATTTGACAGATGTGAACTTCTAGACCTATTAAACAGTAACTTCCCACTTTCTCCTGCCAACTGGACTCCTTGACTTCATGTATAAGTCAAGGAATTGGAGTTCCAGATGGTTGTGATCTGCCCTGTGGGTGCCGGAAATTGAACTTGGGTTCTCTGTAAGAACAACCAGTGGGGTTTTTTTGTTTGTTTGTTTGTTTGTTTGGTTTGGTTTGTTTTTTTTGAGATAGGGTGTAGCTTTAGATCCTGTTTTAGAACTTGTTCTTTAAACCAAGCTGGCCTTGAACTCACAGAAATCCTCTAGTCTCTGCCTCCTGAGTGCTGGGATTAAAGGTGTGTGCCATCACTGCCTGATCAGCCAGTGTTCTTAATAACAGGACCATCTCTCTAGCTCCAAGGTTCCATTTTAACAAATACCACATTTTGTTTACCCACTCATGTGTCAAGGGATAATTGGTTTATTTTCTTATAGCTTTGGGGTAATATGTTATTTAAACATGAGATCCTGAATCCCTCAAGTCCTTACTTTCAGATCTTAGAGGGATATAAGACGTGAATTTATATGGTAGTTTTGTTTGCTTTTAATTTTAACAAATTTTAAGTGAAATGAGTCCACATTCAGTTTCCTTGGATGCTCTATTTGGCACACGACAGAACCAGACAATCTTGGACTCTATGTTTGTTATGTGGTGATAGTTGAAGGGGAGTGGGGTGGGTAAAAAGCCAAAGGTCTGGTGTCTAGAATCACCTGAGATTCTCCAACCTAGATTGTGCAGGCCACTTAGCTTCCAAAATCTAGAAGATGGCTCTTTTGAGCAGTATTATTGAGAAGTCACAAGGAGGTACTTATGGCCACTGGGTTTTCCATACACCATTATGGGAGTACTGAAGAAAAGAGCATGCGCTCTGGAGTCAGACATGGATCTGACTATCAGCTCAGTCATCAGGATTTGATGCTCAGGCCATTACAAATTCTCTGTGGTACCGTTTTTTTAGGTATTATAATAACAAGTGCTTCATAGGATTATTGGAGGGATTGAATGAGTTAATATGTAAATGCTTAAAATACCCGACATACAACTCCTTAGAGCCTTGAACATGAGATGAATAGGATTACATTATTCTATGAACCAAATTTTGCTATACTATGTGCACTATGAGTCAAAAAAGATGCATAACAGAGTTCTGGCAAGATCGCTCCCTTGTTAAAGGCTGAAGACATGAAGTCAAGGTATGTAGCAGAAATGTAAAGAAATGAGATTTACTCTCAGGTCATGTCAGTAGGATTAGACTGTAATTTGATGAAACTTATTGAATATCAAGAAAGATGGGTGTGGTGCCTCATACCTGCAATTCCACATTCAGGAGGTTGTTGCAGGAAGATCATTTTGAGCTGGAGGCCAGCCTGGGCTACATAGTCACTACTAGAGCAGCCTGGGTCACAGAGTGAGAACTTGTCTCAAACAACATTGTCAATAGAAAATCAATATTTTAAATTTATCAGGAGTTGGCTATAGACTTAGTGTTGTCTCTTACAAGCTGCATCTACTTAACACTTAGAAGACAGAAGCTCTAGCATATACCTCCTTATTTAATCCCAATGACAGATGCCTATCTCCATGCAAGTGCAGGATCAGATAGCACAAACATTTAACTCATACAGTTGACTGCTTGAATCCTCATTTAAATCTGGCAAGCTTCTTATTATATAATGAATATACATGGAAAGACTATAAGCTAGGTGATTTAAATGTTTGTGTGCATATCCAGATGTAAATTCCACTGTAAATAAATTTATTAGCTCTCTTTACATGTTGCTCTCATGAGATCTGTAAATCTGTCTACCCTTGACATAAATCCATTCCTTTCACATGACTACATAAGTAATCAGGTCTATAAAACTGAGAGTCAAACTCTGAACCAAACTGAAGGTAGTATCCTTTCATTCATCTTTATTGGTTTCTTCACTAACTGGTTTAATATGTTGGCTCATATTTTATTTATTTGCAATTTGCTTTTGTGTGGTGAAAGTGATGTACTTTTTTTTTTTCCTGAGACAGAGTCTCTTTATGTAGCCCTGGCTATTCTGAAACTCCAGGTAGATCATGCTGACCTTGACCTTACAGAGATCCACCTGTTTCTACCTCTTAAGTTAACATTTGTGACTGGTAATGATATTCTTAAACATCTTAAACCATTGCCATTTTGCTGAAGAGGGACAGAACATCTAAACTTCTCTCTTGCCATCTCTGGGCCAGCCACACATGACCAGGATCCCATTGTGTAGTGAGTGAGCTAGACATGGCACTATGTGTAGAGCTCATCCCTTGGAAAAGTTGCTTTACTAATGTTTTCTTAAAGAAGATGGAACTCAAAATGAGCTACCTCAGGAATCCAGTTCAGTTAGGACAATGCTTGCCTAGCACACACAAGGCCCTGATTTCAATGTTGAATACTCCATAAACTATGTGTGGTGGTGCATGTCTTAATTCCCATGCTTGGGAAGTGGAGGTGGGGTTATCAGGAGTTCAAGATCATCTCTGTCCTTACGCCTTGCTTTTATAGATAAGGAAACAGATTACTTTAGACAACTTTTTTTGTTTGTTTGTTTTTCTGTTTTAGAAAGGTCTCACTATGTAGCCCACATGTGGCTAAGGGCATATATTTTCTTCTGTAAGGCTTTATTGTATTGGCTTGGAGTTACATCTTGTCATTCACATTCTGTTACAGGCTGTGGTAGTTTAAATGTAATTGGCCCCATAATCTCATAGGGAGTGGTACTATTAGGGGGTATGGCTTTTGTTGGAGTGGGTGTGGCCTTGTTGGAGGAAGTGTGTCACTGTGGGGGTGGGCTTTGAGGTTTCTTATGCTTGGGATACCACCCAGTGTGAGTTGACTTCCTGCTGCCTTCCAGTCAAGCCAGCACCATGTCTGCCTGCATGCTGCCATGCTTCCCCAACATAATGATAATGGACTGAACCTCTCGAACTGTAAGCAAATCACTTCAATTAAATATTTTCTTTGTAAGACTTGCTGTTGTCATAGTGTCTCTTCACAGCAATGAAGACCCTAACTATGACACAGGCCTATCTGATTAGTAAGAAAATGTAATGATCAAGGACACTTCTCTTTCCTATAGTTCTGTCAACATTTCCTCTCTCTCTCTTGTAGCCCAGGTTGGCCTCAAACTTGTGATCCTGCTGCCTCCTTCAGCAAATCCTACAAGTGTGCACCCACAACTGTCTCCTCTCTTGTTATATATCATTGAAATCCAAATTCATATTTGAAACTCAAGTTCATAGATTTCAGACACTTGGTATCTTATGGGTGTTGTGGTCTACTTCACCAACTTTGAATATTGGTTTTATGGCAATGATTTTATCTTTTTAATTTGGCAGAAGCGATGCTGTTGAGTCAAATTCAGGACCTTACAGCATTAGGCATGCATTATGGAGTTAGACCTTCAGCCTCAGCTCTATCCTTATAATAATTCAAAATGCCAAATTTGTTATGTTGGTGTCTTTTTTTCCCCCAACGTAGCATTCCAATTTGTGGATATAGGATGTTATAATTTAATGATAAACTTCAACATCTCCCTTTAAATAATAATTACTATATACCCATGTTAAAATCATATTCAATTATTTTGACCAAAATCTGCAGGCTAAAGACAGAAATTTTCTTTAAAGATTTTATTCATGTTTATTTAATCACAATTTAAATTTCTATTCCTAAGACAGGTTTCTTTCTTATCTCCTCCTTCCCTTCATGGAATGTTATGGGATTTAAAGTTAATATTAGCATATTATCTTGTCAGGGGAGCATGACTTTACATAGAGATTTTATAGTCAGTCTTGACTCTGTATATGAAATGTAATAGGAATTCACATTTGAATGCACTTTTTCTATACATATTTCCAAGGCAAAAATGAAGCAGCAAATGTGGGTTATAATAAGCAAAGTAATTTTATTTAAGTGGCTCAGAAGGTTAATAAAGGAAAAAAATCTTTAAAAGAAGTATGTTTTGGGGCTGGAAAGATAGCCCAGCTGTTAAACCATAAATATAAATATAAGAAGTATGTTTTGAAGAATTTAAGAGATGGTACAAATATATATATATATATATGTATGTATATGTATATATATTGGCAGAGAAGACGAAGTCAGAAAAAAAGGAAAGAAATACATATTCATTTTTGCATTGGGGAGCTTTAATAGAAGAGAGATAATGGTAACATAAAACCAAAGATATCCAATGGAGGGTGGTTAAGCAGGCACTTGCTCAGAGTGGATAAGGGATTTAGGGAGTAGTGGCTGGTGAATTTATTGAGTGGAGAGTCAACTCTGCTACCTACATTTTGAGTGGATATTGTGTTATATGTTATAGGAGAAAAGAGAGGGAAGGAGGGACAAAGGGAGAGGAAAGAAGGGGTGAGGAAGATGGAGGGAGAAGGAAAGGAGGGAGAGAGATAGAGAGAGAGAGAGAGAGAGAGAGAGAGAGAGAGAGAGAGAGAGAGAGAGAGAGAGAGAGAGAGAGAGAGAGAGAGAGAGAGAGAGAGAGGGAGGGAGGGAGACTTGGTTGATTTGGAGTACCCTATAGAAAATTGTTATCTTGATGAGATAAGGAAATAAAGAGCGGTGTGGAGTTTGGTATACTATGTGATGGAGGTTGGTATAGTAGGTAATGGAGGGTGCTTTTGAAGTTTCTCACTCTCACATATCATCCTGCTTCTATGATCTATCTGGGAGGGAGAACACTTAAACAGAAAGATCAAACTGAGTAGCTGGCTAGGTTTCAAAACAAAAAAATCAATTTTTTTTGTAGCCATATGTAATCAATTTGCAGAAGAGCTTTTACTCACAAAACAATTTCAAATCATTGTAGGGGGAAAAAAAGGCTGCCTCAAAAGTCTTCCAACCATAGTCAACAATCAATGGCACATCACTGCTTTGCCCTTGAGACGGCACTTGATGTCTGGACCTTTGGGTGCACTCTAATTTTACAGTGTATTTTTTATACAGAAACCACTTCAAAACTTATTTAGTCCATGTCCTTTTTGGAAGTATGATGTGGGTAGGCTAGAGTAGAGACACTCCTTTTCTGCCTCAAAACATTTATTTTGGGGTTAGAGAGAAGGCCTAGCCATTAACAGCATTGGCGCATCTTCCAGAGGACATGGGTTCAATTCCCAGCTGACAGTTCAGTCTCAGGGGATCTGATGTCCTCTGGTCTCCAAGGGCACTGTACACACATAATGCAAGACATACATGCAGGCAAAATACCCATACACATACAAATAATAAAATGCACATTTTAAAAAGCATTTATTTTGTTACTGTTACTTTCAGAAAGTTGCTTATGCCAACATGTAGGATTATGTTGAAAATAGTATCACTTATAGTACTTATAGTAAATAATCAGGGTTTGCTTTTATTGAATAAAAGTTTATGCATCTCTGTTACACCTAGGAGAGAGAATGTCCAGTTTTTTAAAATTACCTGTCTACTAAATCCTTTGGCAAATGTCTGGCTTGATAAAATGAAGCTTATTTCTTCAATTTCTGTTTGTTCTTTTTATTTGCCTCTTGGCTGCTTCCAGACCCACCTGTGGCTTCTGCCACCCCCACTGGCCTGCCTGAGGGAGGGTTTCTAAGGTCTTTGGCCTCAGGTGATGACAGTTGAGGCATATTCAAGTGTCTTCCCACATTCCTGGGTTTCTGTGGGTTTTGATCCTTGTGGATTGGCGGTAGATCTCTGTAAGGCACCAGCAAGGAAACTACAGGAGTCCTAGGAACTTGTTCAGGATCAGCATTGTTTACGGGGTGGTTTTCTAAAGCTGCTGGAACCTTTCTGTTCTGTTTCTCTCTTTGATGGCTCTGAAGAACATCGATGAAATAAGGCTTCACTCCTGTTATGGAGTTTATTTCATAAGCATTGTACCTGTCAGCCAGTATTCTCCCTGCTGTAAAGGGCTGGAGAACAGTTGATCCTGGGACACAACTAATAAAATTTTCAAGAATAGATTGCCAAATGCTACCACTTATTGGACTCAAAGTGGCCTGGGGCCATAAGTTGGCCAGGCTCCAAAGAGCCTCACGGTTGCATGCTGAGGTAGGAAATTGGTTCTCAGTATGATAGAGCTGAGAAAAGAAAATACTAAGAGTGACATCTGGATACATCATAAGGAAATTATACATTTTGCTGATGCACCAATGGCTAGCCTCATTACAAGGGGAGTGGTTGGAATACAGAATGATATGCCTGATGTTGCTGTTATGAGATATGACTGAGTCAAGGTAACCATTCCTCTCAAATAGCATTGATTCTGGGTGGTTGTGATTCCCAGTGCAGTTGCTAGCATGACCCTTTTGTATCAGGTTCCCAGAGGAACTTCTCAGCTGATAAAATGTGAGGTGTTTTATTTGAGGATATGTTGACCATGGGAATCCAAAAATCTGCTGAAATTCTGTGTAGGGAACTCTTGCTTCTTCTCCTGTCCGAATGTGGTAAGGGCAGTTGGTGCAATCTAGAGAGAAGCTAAGCCAGTAATAAGGTTTGACAATTGTTCCAGCATATGTTAGATACTCCTCATACAGTGGCTCCATTGTTAATTTGTTATCTTCTAGCTGCAGATCTAAACAAAGAAGAGAAATGAAAAACTAGCAGGAAAAACTAAAGACAGTGCATAGATTTTCTAAGCCCTAGTTCCCTCTATGGAAGCTAGCATAATTGTGCAAACTCCACTGAAGCACACCTGAGCCTAAAGATGAGATGTATGAGTAGATTATAGAGTTTGAGATTCATTTCGCCTCACTGAGACTGTGGTATGGTGATGAGGGAGACTAGAGAGAAATACAGATTGCAACTTCACTTGTTTCATGGATACCGTGTCTGTACAGCAAATGGGTTGACAGTCAGTTCCAGAAACAAACTGCCTCATCAAGGCTGTGCTGCTCTGTATCCTAGCTTAGTGGTCTTTGGTTAAGTCCTTTAGCCTCTGGGGCCACAGCTTCCTTGTCTGCAAAGATGATCATAGTACCTACTCAGAAGGTTGTCTTGGGATTTAGTAGTATTATACATATAATAAATATCAAAGGCTTTACTGTGTGCCAGACATGACTCAACCAAAATTAGCTTAGTGGCAACAGGACAAATCCCCTATCGTCTTGGTGATTCCTAGTTGTAAAAGCCCAAAGAAAGAAACAGGTTTTTGTTTGTTCATGATTTCTTCCCTTTACTTTTATCTGAATATGATAGTGGCTGGTAAGCCCATATATATGGGATATGGGTTTTGAGTGGCTTGCCTTTTGAATAAGTTGTTTCTTAAAAACATTGGCAATGACTTGAAGATTCTATCTTTTTCAGGATTGGCATATAGGGATAGTTTTGCTCAGGGTTCGAGACTTCTAGAAGTACACTTGTGTATTGTTTGGCTTGTGGGCACACATTCACTCACATCTAAGGGTTTATTTTCAGTTGGTGGGCCTTGTTAGAGGGGTTTCAAAAATTAGTCTAATGCAAACAACATACTGTTTGTTTAGGATAGAGAAGACCAGTGGTTCCTGGGCTGTCCAATTCCAGATGTTGAGAACCTTAAGTAATGGTTATTCTTTGAAAATTATTTCTCAAATTATTATGGTTTTACCCAGGGCATTGTGATGCAGTTGTTAAAGCATTTTAAAGTCGTGTATGAGTACTATGTGTTTCTTGTAAAGAATAATTGTCTGTTCTGATACAGAAAAAAGAGAAACTCACCAGTTTGTGCCCATTATATTACATTTACGGATTTTAGGTCTGTTCTTCCAGCCTCTCTCTGTGTGTATGTTCTGTATTCCACAGGTCATGTTTTATACCCTTTTTAAACTTGTAGTACATCATAGAATTTTCCTGTTATTAAAATTAAAATTATTAATTAAATAATTTATTAAAATTCAAAAAGCAACACTCGAGGTTACTTAGAATTTTACTATGTAACTATAAAATCCAAGTTTTTGCCTCTTTTAAGTATTAACAGCATCTTGATGAATGTTTTATAAATACATCATTTTCTATGTCTAATTCTTTTTATTTAGGATAGACTATTATTAAGTCATAGCATTAGGCTGGTTTTGTCAATTTGCTTCCTAGAAAAGCTAATTAGTCTTATTGAGTCCCAGTGGTCATTATCACTTTGCTGGTTTGAGAAGTGTGCACTGGTATCATTTGGTTGTTGTGTGTATACCTTTTCTATCCAAGCATATAATACATATACTTTGAGCATGCCCCAATGCTGTTATTTAATTGCACCAAATTGTACGTTTTTATGTGGTGAGTTTAACTTTTGTATTAGAAAAGCCCTTTTCATTATCATGGTTAAATAGTCTTCATACTTTTTCTAGTACTTTTTTATTGATTGATTGGTCATGTTACTGGGGAAGTGCTATCATTATCTAAAGGACCCAACCTTTTTCAGATTCTAGTTTATGAGGGATGAAGATTTGAAACAAAATTTCCTATAGCCAGGCAGATCTTGAAATTGATTGTAGCTAAGAATGACCTTAAACTCCTGATCCCCTCTGCCTGTGCTTCCCGGGAGCTGTGATTATAAGCATTCACCATCATTTCAGACACCACTTTTTTTTTTTTTTTTAAATTTTGATACAGTGTATCACTGAGTGGTCCCTGTTGGCCTTGAACTTAATATGTGGACCAGGCTAGCCTTGAATTTGTAACCCGTTTGCTTCAGCCTTCTGAGTGGTAGAGATTACAGACATGTACCACAGATGAAGCTTATGTTTATGATTTTGTTGTTTACATATAACTGCTCAGACAGAAGAACAGGTAAAGCAGAAAATACAGTAAACTCATCATTTCAATCAAAATACATTTTTCACTTAGACTCTGAAAAGTGAAAAATGTGTTTGCTTTAATGGCTTCACAGCCCACTTAATTATTATTGTGCCTCAAACGGAAACATTTTAATGCCCTGTCTTCTCATTTATTTTATTTTATTTTGCATGTGTTACACATGTGTACATGTATGTGGGTATGTGTTCAAATGGCTTGCTCCTGTGGAGGTCAGAGATTGACTTTATTGAGCCTAAAGTCTTTCTTTATTGAGCCTAACCTTATTTTTTTAAGGATCTCTCCCTGTGCCTAGAGCTTGCATTTCTACATTTTCTGCTGGGCTGGCTAGCCAAAAGCCCCAGGGACCTGACTGTTGCCTTCCACCAAGCTCTGGGTTCACGGGTGGGAGCCTCCATGGCTGACTTTATACCTAAGTCTTGGGGATCAAAACTTGTGGTCTCAGGGTTTCATAGCACTTTACCCAGTGAGCTAGTTCTCCAGCACGCTGACTTCCAGTTCAAATAAGTCAGGCTCTGTTTTATTTGACCAGATGAAACCTGTGGATTTCCTATGAGGAGAATTTTGCCCTGAGTAGAAAATGTTTTCAAAGCCTCAGCCTGGCTGAGGATGAAGTATGGCTTTGTTTATGCTAACATTCCTTCAATAACTCTGGCACCACAGACTTTATATTGTAGTGTTTGTTTGTTTGTTTCAACCAGGTCTCAACTATGTAGCTCTGGCTGGCTTGGAACCTGCTGTGTAGACCAGGCTGGTTTTGAATTTGCAGAGGTCTGCCTGCCTCCTGAGTGTGGGGATTAAGGGTGTGTGTTACATCTGGCCTATATTGGAGTTTTTTGTTCATCTCTGAAGTTACTTTAATTCACAGGATTGGATGCTCTTTTCAGCTTCCCCCTTGGGACTACATTTTCTTCATGCAACAGAATTCCTGCCCTTTAAGTTTTCCTAGTCCTTGGAATAGCTTCGCTCTGGGAAACTCATCTCGCCCTTGGCAAAGGACGGATCTCTTTGAACCTAAGACTATTGCCTGCTAACCCTGCAGGTCAGGTCTCCCAGAGCCTCCTCAGCCAAACATCAGCGGGCTAAGAAAGCTTCTCAAGACAAAGGCTAAGTGTGGACACTTAAGTATACTTAAGTATTACATCTTTAATGTGGCTCACTATGAGTGACATACAGCTCACTACTCACTCCAGTTATAATTCCAATCCACCAAAGAAAAATGCTGTGACACAGTACAAGTGAAAAGAAGGTGACCCCAACATGGTTTTGTGGTATGTATAACAGACATATCAGAGAGACTAGCAAGGGGCCTTGGGGAGATGGCTCAGGTGGGGCAAAGTACTTGCTGAATAATTGGGGGATCTCCAGAACCCACATAAAAGCATGGCAACCAATTTGTAATCCTGAAACCCAAGGGAGATAAGAGAGAGAATCCTGGAGCCAGCTGGCTAGCCAGCCCAGCCAAAATGACAGGCTCCAGGTTCAGCAAGAGAGCCTGTCTTCAAAACAATAAAGGTGGGGAATAATTGAGAAAGACACTAGAGGTTAGCACGCATGCGTACACACACACACACACACACACACACACACACACACACACACACACACTTAAAAAGAACAAACTGGAAGGAACAACGATGCCATCAGCAATTGAAAGATAAATGATAGATGAAGTTTTTCTCCTTTGTGTATCAGTGTTTTGTTCCAGAAATGATACAGAAAAATACAGGGAAGGCCTTTTCTGCCTTTATTTATTTATTTATTTATTTATTTATTTATTTATTTATTTATTTATTAATCATTTTTAAGCTGGAGTGAGGAAGTAAGTATATAGCAACCTATGACTGCTGTTAGGAAAGCAGGAGGTCTTTAGTCTTTTTTTTTCCCCTTTGAGAGAGGATTTCTCTGTGCAGCCCTCGATGTCCTGGAACCTGCTTTGTAGACCAGGCTGGCCTTGGACTCAGAGCTCCACCTGCCTCTGCCTCTCACGTGCTGGGATTAAAGGTGTGTGCCACCAGCGTTGGCTAAAGTCTTTAGTCTTTTACAATAGAGGCAACAACATGGAAACTCCTGTATTGTTTCCCAGACATACCTTTATTTCTACCTCTCTCCTGCCCAAGTTTCAGCCTTAGCTAGACACAGTGCATTGCTGTCTGGGAGGCAATCTTGGTGACCAATGGCTTTGATTTAAACCAGCAAGCTCTGGAGTCTTGTTCTTGTTAATGGCTTCTCAGTGTCAACTCTCTGTCCTTTCACCAGCCGGAAGGAAAGAGCACCATTCCCTTTAAGCTTTTATAGAACTCAAGGTTTATTGTATGAATGTGTTATTGATTACAGACTACTTATATTGATAATTTTTGTTATGTCTCTTTGTTTTTTCCTATCCAGGTGGCCCAGGGCTCACAAGCCAAGTGGGTTTGAACTTGTGTCCTTGACTAGTTGTATCACCACTGCTTTGTCTCTGTAGATTTGCTGGCAGCAAGCATGAGAGATGTGGGGAGCCCAGCCTGCTGGAGGATTCTTTTTCTCACATCCAGTGGCGAGTGGCCCTGGACTGTAGCCACGGGAGGACAGGCTTCCTTGGTTTAACATAAACGAGCCATACTGTGAGGACAGTCTGCTCTCGTTTCAGCCAGCTAGGATCTAGCGAGTGCTGCTAAGGCACAGTTCGCACTGGCGTAGTTGGAGAATGGAGTTTGCCCTTCCCAATCTGAGCACAATCTGCTCTGAGCTAAAAACAAATGTTAGCAGTTATAATTACCACCGTTTTGTCTCCAGGCTTGGATCACACTCCAGGTGTTAGAGGCACTGGTCCGTCTTCTTTGTTTCCTCCCGGAAGTTCCATGCCCTGCTTCACTTAGATTTAGAGGGCATTTGTGCCATGAAGATTCTCCTCTGATACTGTGTCAGGACTCTTTGCAGTTTCTATTAGTACTTCTAATTTTTCTGGCCTAAGTTAGTCCTTGCTGAGGTGTGGCTGCCTCTAAGAACACTGTTGAATTGGTGCCATGGTAACGTTTGGAAAGTAGCTACTGCTAGGATACGGCTCTGACACTTATTACTTTATTTGCATATCAAACCACCTCTTCCAAAGATGAAAATATACATCTCTGCTTGCTTATTCCAGTCTGGATAAAAGGGTGATATCTAACTGTTTAAGTGAATGTGTTGGCTTTTTTTTCTCCCTGTGACTGTAAGAATAAAATTTAAGGTCCTCTTCTCAGCCCCTTCTCTCACATCTAGAATAGATGCCAGGGTCACTTTGTGGACAATATTTGGGGCTTCTATTGTCTCTGCAGGCTCAAGGAGGTATGCCTTTATGTGACATTAAGATGAGTTGATTTAGGAAAGACAGCCCCGTTTGGACAAACAGACCCATATTCCACAAAGGGATCTTTTTTTGTAATATTAAAAAAAAGATTTATTTATTTCATATGTATGAAAAATTTTCCCTGCTTGTGTACATGTACCATGTACACACTATATGAGGAAGCCAGAAGGGTGAGTTTGAACTCCTGGAACTGGAGTTATGTACTGTTGTGAGCCACCATATGGATGCTGGGAACTGAACACAGATCCTTTGCAAAAACTGCAAATTCTCTTAACTTTCAAGTTATCTCTCCAGCCCCAAAGGGGAGTTCTTGATTGTGTAAGTGAGTTTATGGAAAGTATCAGCACTTTTCATTGTTGAAGAAGTTCCCTGGACAACTCTTGCTCCTGTGTGTGGCTCCCGTCATTTTAAGACAAACTTTGCTTATGGTGCTGTGGTGGCCCTTTCTTCATCCTTCTTCACTGTCTCCCACCATTTACCCCTCACCATCTCTCACACACTAGGTTCTGCTAGCTGTGCTCTTTTCCTTTCCCTGTGTTCTTCCTCAGGCTACGTGAATGAGTAATGATTCTTTGTGTATTTCGCTTGGTTACTGCTGACAGGTTCTAAGCGTAGGTACTAACTCCTCAGGGAGAGCAAGCCCCCAGACTCCCATGTGCCTCTTATATTGGTGTTATTGTGAGAGGCTTCCATTGCCAGACTTTGGTGGCCACTGGCAGCAGTCCTATCGCGGCTATGGGGCTCCTTAGGGCTGCAGTGTTATCTTGGGTTCTGTGCTTTCCAAGGCTATTCTGTGCACTCCTCAGGCCTCAGCTAGTGATACACAGTTGCTTTTCCCTGTCTGGTTTCCTTGGCTGTTGAGCTTCATCCTTCCCCACCTTTTGCCCTTCTTGTTTTTGCTTTTGTGTTTAGAGCGGCTCCTCATTTACAAATGACTGGAAGTGGATCCTCATATCTCATCTTCTGCCTAACTCTAATAAATGATGCCCTGATACGCAATATTAATTCAAAAAAACCTGTTTGTGGTGGTATATGCCTTTAATCCAGAATCTGGCAGATCTCTGTAGATTGGAGGTCAGCCTTGTAGGAAGTTCCAGGCTAGCCAGGGCTATGGATGGAGTAAGACCTTACCTCAAAAAAAATTACTTTAAAAAAAAAGTGTTAACTTTAGAAATCTATTGGGATGCTTATGTAATAAAAAAGTATTAGCTGTTCAAGAGGCTCTGGTCAAGGTAGGAAAAGCAGGTAATAAGCCCCATGGCCTCTATACCTTGTGTGTCATGCACCTTAAATGGTGGGTTGGATACTAGGTAAATCAAGTCAGAAAGGAAGTTAAAGGAAACATGAGCCTTTTAATACCAACCAGCTGTGTAGTAAGATGGTTTTGGGAAGTTCAAGTCTTTATTATTTTTTTGAGTTGAGGACATTGGAAATTTTCACACAGTTTTGCAGCACACATTTAATTGCTGATAACCATGGATACTTGTCTGTGTTGAAGAACATTGGAGATCAGTTCTTTCATTATTCCCCTGTTCTCTGTCAGCTCCTCACCATACTCCTTTTCTTGCCCTCCCCAGACTTGGGGACTCCAATTTTACAGTCTTCTATGAAATCAACTTTTAAACCTTAAGATGTGAAAATATAATACTTGACTTTTTGTGTGACTTATTTAACATTATATACTCCAATTCCATTCTTACTGCAAAGGCATCCTCTCCCCTCTCCCACTCCTTCTCAGTCTTCCTCTCCCCTGCAGGAGTATGGGTGCTCATGAGCCATGGCACCTGTGTGGAGATCAGAGGACTTGGGTGTGGATCCTGGCATTCTACTTTGAGACACTTGTTCACTGCTGCTGTCACTAGATTTGCTGACCTGTGATTCTCCTGCCTCTGCGTCTGATGTCCAGTGGATCCCTACAGAAGGGAGAAGCTTCGATCTTAGCCCATCTGCCATGGCTCATCTTCATTCTGATGAACTGTGTGTATTATGCATGGTAATTATCCATATGGACTTAGAATGAAGATTATAAAACCTACATTTACAAAGACTTCACTCCGTTGAATATGTCAGCCAGTGATCTATCAACCTGATTTGGGATAGAGACAAAATGGTTGCGATTGCTTCACACTGCATAGGAAGTGTTTCCCTTTTTGGGTGACAGGAGTAATTTATATTCTATAATTTATAATCTATTACTTGCATTATTAACTTTTATTCGAGCACACTGTGCTCAATTAATGACATAATCCATCTGAGTTGCAGGTTGATTGACATTGCCAATGCTCAGATATATGTAGCGGTAGTAAGTCTCCTGGAAACAGAACCCAGACTTAAAAGGCAAGCCTGAAGTGAAGAAGGGCAAGAGGGAGTAGGCTTTTAGGGAGATCTCCAGGTAATTTGATGGAAGGGGTGGGATTGGGGTAAAAGCTATCTTCTAGTTTGGATTTGTAGACAAAATGGCCACAGGGTGGCAGCACAGTCCAAACAGCAGGGACTGGGTTGCCGTCCTTTTTTACAGCATGCTTTAGAATTCTTGCATGTGGATTTTCCACTATTGCCAAGGAAACAAGAGCAAATGTTCAGGATTAAAGGGAGGGGAAGTGTGGGGAAAGGCACCATTGGGACCTCTGCTTGATAAGCTCCAAAGGAGGCTTCAACCTGGCAAGACTCATTAAAATTATGTCTAAAATAAAATTCTTCTAAAATGTAATAAAAATGGTTTTATGAAGCTCATTTTTCTATAATCAGTCGAACAGTCTGTACTTTTTAAAAAAATGAGCGCTTAATAAACATAAACAGAACAGTTGTCAGTTTTTTGTTTTCTCCTAGCACTGAGAATTGAACCCACAGCCTTGGGTGTGCCTGGGAGCCATGTTCCTAGCCCTGGGTTTACCTTTGTTCCTTGTGCTTTTGTTGTTACAGCTGAGAAAAGATCTCCAAGACCAATGTGGTAAAGATTATACTCCAGGTTTCTTCCAGGGGTTTTAGTTTCCAGTTTCAGTAGTTAGACCTTTAATCCATTTTAAGATGACTTTTTTTTTTTTTTTTTTTTTGTGCTCAGTGTGGGACAAAGCTCCAGTTTCGGCCTCTAGCTTATGGATATCCAGTTTTCCCAGCAACATTTGTTGATGAGAGTATCACTTCCCACTGTATTGTTGTGGCACTCTTGCTAAAACTCATTTGACCATATATGTCTAGGTTTATCTGGGGGCTCTGTATTCTGTTTTGTTGGTCTGTGTGTCTGCCACTGTGCAAATACAAACAGAACAGAGAAAAGATTTTCTCTTTAGAAGAAGAGTAGAGTAGGAAAAGGCATGGAAATTATGTACGTAGGTGATGAACAATGAGAATCACTGTGACTCATGTGTCATAAAACCTATGGAGTAGGAATATGTATGTCTTAAAAAGATAGTGTGTGTGTGTGTGTGTGTGTGTGTGTGTGTGTGCGCGAGCACATGTGCATATGTGGCAGTCAGAGGACAATGGGTTAGATGATAGTCGGTTCTTGCCTTTTACTTGTTTTCAGGACTGGTCTCTGATTATTTCTGCTGCTGTGCTGTGTACTTCAGGCTAGCGGCTCATGAGCCTCTTCGTGAGTCTCTTGTCTCCACCTCTCATCTCAAAATGGGAATGTGGGGCATTGCATCTGGCTTTCACATGGGTCTGGGAATTGAACTGGGGTCCACAGACTTGTTCAGCTAGCAATTTTATGTTCTGCGATAGCTCTCTGACCTAAAAACTGTATTTACTGTACTATGTACACATATTTTATAAACACTTTGTATTAATATATTTATTTTCAAAGTCTTTATTGTGACCAACCAATTGTTTTATTTGTTTAATCTCTGTTGAATTGGTGTCAGCGCTAGTTGGAGAATATAGCTAACCTGCTGTTACATTTTTGTTTAAAAGCATCATAACAAAGAATTCAGACTCAGGAAGTGTATTGATGAGCACACAAGAAGAAATTTTAGAGCAATTTCACTAGCTAAGGATACCAATTTTAAAGATTTGTTTGAAATGGAACAAAGGTGTGTTTTCAAAATTCATCTCTAATCCTTAATCCATGACTTATTCTAACAATTTATCCCAATTACATCAATTGAATTTGAAGCATACTTTAATAAAAGGAATGGCTGTGTTTTAGCAGATCAATGCATGGGTCCTTCATTGTGGCGAATATGATTTTGCAACATGAAAAAATTTTTCCAAATGTATGTATTTATTTTGTCTTTTCAACTGCTGCTGAAAAACAGGTCATATTTTATATGTCCTGCTTCCTTGGAGATATTAACATTATTACTCTATGGACAATTTTATACATATAGGGAAATCTGGCTGTACACTATCTGTGAAAAGTTAGAAAGCCAGTGACACATGCCTTTATCACATGTTCTGTGATATTCTTGTGCAACCTTTCTTCCTCTAAACACTGCTAATCATCATTGCCAGTGTAAACGTGTGGTGTCTGCTCATCTCTTTACTGTCTCTGGGAGGCAGAAAACTGTGAGTTTGAGGGCAGCCTGGACTACATAGTGAATTCTAGGACAGCCAGGGCTACATAGTAAGACTGTGACTTGAAAAAGCAAAACCAAACAAGAAAAAAGAAAAGTTAGGTTGGCTTGTAGCTGACAGAGGGCATTCCCAGCATGTGAAAGGCCCTGGTTATGTTCTTATACAATGTCCCCAGAACCTCAGCCTACAACAACGGCCTACTTCCTGAGATATCCATCTGTATGATACCCAAAAGTACTGACAACCATCTCCCCATGCCCCTACAGAATATTTCCCAGAGATAACCATTATACTGCAATATAAAATCACAGTTGTTTATGATCAGTTTTGTTGAGATATAGCTTATATATAATAAAATGTACCACTTTAATATATAGTTTAATGAATTTGAACAAAATGTTTATATTTATGTTACCATAAAAACACAGGCTGTTTCTATCCACTCCAAATGTTATCTTCTCCATCAGTCATTCTCCCCCATGGCTCTAGACAAATTTGTATTTTTAATTACTGTTGATGGGATTCGTTTTCAAAGTTTCCTAGTGCAGAGGCTCCTTGAGTCACAAGGAGGCTCCATCTTGTAAATAATTTACAGAGTGTGGTGAAAGAGAATCATCAGGGGACTTTCTCTAGGTAGCCAGCTTAACACCCTCCTGTGGCAGCACGAGCCCTGCCTGTTTGTTTTGTGATTATGGTTGACAGGCAGGGCGAGATGGTTGGGGGTAAGCCTCTCCAGAGAGAAATTACATACCACTAACTCCAGAAGGGATTAAGATTCAAAACTTGAAATATTATCTCTACTGAATCACTTTCATGTCTTTGTAAAGTAAAAAAAAAAAAAAAAATGTCAAGTTGAACTGTTGTAAGTGACAGACTATAAATGGAGTCACCCAGTTTGTGACTCTGAGTTCCTTTGCTTGTTGAGAACATTGATGTAACTGTGTGTATCACAACACTTCTAATAATGAGTGTCTTTTAGAGTGGTTCCAGTGTAGCTGGTTGTTTTTTTTTTATTCTTTACTCTTTTTGCTCTTTACTGTAACATGATAAATAAAAGGCTCAGAAACTTATGTTGGGGTTCAAACTTCAAATGAAGGTCAGAAAAGCAAAGTAGTGGGCCACTAGCACTTACCACTACCTCAAGCTGAACGGGCTGATTCTGCTGCCTCTCCCCAGCTAGAGAATCCTGAGACTGAGTGTTTTCCTGTCCTCAATGTGGCTGGAGAATGAATGCCCAATACTGACTACTGAAGACCCTGCTCCTGTCTTTTATACCCCTCTAGTGCTGGGATCATCTTTGTGTGAGCTGTTTCTCTTTAGGACTGGATCAGTCTTGTGTAGATCCATCTACCTCTTAATATTGAGTCCTAGGTTTAAAGATGTATGCCACCACTACCTCCTAGCTTCTGGCTGCTGGGATTAAAAGTGTGTGCCTGGCTTCTATGGCTTATGGCTAATTTTGCTTTCTGAATCCTCAAGCAAGCTTTAATAAATCATAAATAATATATCACCATGCTTTATTCTTTCGAGGCCAGCTCCCAAATAAACACATGGAGGCTTACTATCACTTATAAATGCCCTGCCTTAGCTTGGCTTGTTTCTGACCAGTTTTCTTAAATTATCCTGTCTACCCTTTGCCTCTGGGCGTTTTCCTTTTCTTACTTCTGTAATCTTGCTTTCACTCTTACTCCTTGGCTGGCTGTGTAGCTGGATGGCTGGCCTCTGGTAATCTGCTCCTTCTTTCCTTGCTCCTTGATTCCTTCTATGTATTCTCTCTGTCTGCCAGCCCCACCCATCCTCTCTCCTGCCTTGCTGCTGGCTGTTCATCTCTTTATTAGGCCAATCAGGTGTCTTAGACAGGCAAAGTAACACAGTTTCACAGAGTTAAAAGAGCAACACATCTTTGTATCATTAAACAAATATTCCAGGACATAAACAAATGTAACACATCTTAAAATAATATTCTACAATATTTGAGTTTCATGACAAAATTGAGAGTACACAGAATTCTCATACACTTTCTGGGTGGACATGTGCACCTCCCTCATTACCAACATCCCACAACATAGTGCTGTATTTGTGAAGAGTCATTAGGCTCTATTGACAGTTATTAACCAAACTCCACAGTTTACCTTAGCATCCAGCCTTGGTGTGGCACATGATAGGTGTTTTATGGAAGTGCATGCTGGTACATAGCTACTATTGTAACACCATGCAGAACAATTTTACAATCTAAAACATGTTCTGTGATATTCTTGTGCAACCTTTCTTCCTCTAAACACTGCTAATCATCATTGCCAGTGTAAACGTGTGGTGTCTGCTCATCTCTTTACTGTCTCTGGGTTCTTTTCCCTTTCTAGAATGTTTCATTGTTGGGATAATACTGTAGGCATCCAGATGGCTTCTTTTATTCATTGTGTCATTGAGGTTTCACATGTCTTGATCCTTCGCTTGTTTCTGCTAAATAATAACTGCTAATCCCTCAGTTTGTGCATTCTTTAAGGAAGGACATCTTGGTTGCTTCCAGTTTTGTATAGTGTTGAGTAAAGCTTTGCTAAATTTCCTTATGCAGTCTTTGATGATGTAAGTTTTCAGTTCCTTTAGGTAAATACTAAGCAGCATGGCTGGTGACCCATGTGGTAAGCCTTTGTTTAACTTCATAGGTAATTAGCACGTCATCTTCCCAGCTGGACCCTTCTATGGGCATACAGCACTGAACACGAGGTCTTGTTCCATATCCTCACCAGTTGTCAGTGGTTTGAAACACATAGATGTGTTTCATCAATGTTTTCATGTGAAATTCCCTCCTGTCAGATTACGGCAGCCATTTGTCTACATGTTCACTTGAATATCTGTGTCTTTTATAGCAAGATGTCTTTTTGGATCATGTGCTCATCTTAAGAGTTGGGCTGCTTGTTTTCTTACTATTGTGTTTTAAGAGTACTTCATATTTTGTGAACAACAGTCCTTCATTATATGTGTCTTGCTCATATTTTTCCTATTCTTTGGCTTATATTCTCATTCCCTGACATTGATTTTTATGGATCAGAAGTTTTAAGTTTCATTGATATATAACTTACCATTTTTTAAATGGATTATTCCTTCAGTGCTGTTTCCATAACATTCTCATTGTACCCAGTGTCACTTACATGTTACCCTGTGTTGTCTTCTTGGATTGTCTTGTTTTGTATCTTACACTGAGTTCTATGGTATGCTTAAGATCTTTGCCTAGATGAATTAAAAAACATGTTGATACTCAATTTCAGGACTGTTTGTTGATAAGACCATCTGTGGTGGTTTGAATAGGTATGGCCCCCATAGTCTCATGTGTTTTAATGGAGTAGATGTGACCTTGTTGGAGGAAGTGTGTCACTGTGGAGATAGGCTTTGAGGTCTCATATATGCTCAAGCCATGCCCAGTGAGACAGACTACTTCCTGTTGCCTGCAAGACAAGATGTGTTAACTCCAGCTCCTGCTCCAACACCATGTCTGCCTTCATGCCACATAATGACAATGGACTAAACCTCTGAAATTGTAAGCCAGCCTCAATGAAATGATTTCCTTTATAAGAGTTCCATGGTCATGGCATCTCTTCTCAGCAATAGAAATTCCAACTAAGATACCATCTTTGTTCCTTTTATTGCTTGTCTCAAATGGAACCTGGAATTCCCAGCATTTCCATTATCAGTGCACAGATTTCCCGCTGTGTTGTTATCATGACAGAAGAAATGATGAAATAGCATCAAACATTGTGATGCATGCCTGAAAGTAAGAGGGGGTGGGGCCAACACTCCTGGGACTGACATGTGAAGCTCTTCTTTGTTTAGGAAGCTCTATGGTAGCCAAAAAGGCTTTGACAATTCCATTCTTCAGGCCTTTCTGTGTGGCAACATTCAGACTATTGGCCATCTTTCAGCAGTCTCTGGACTCAGAGGTGGCTTTTGCTTGCCTTTGACAAGTGTGTCAATAGTAGTGTCCTTGAACGGTGGTGAGTTGTCTCCAGCAATCACTGAAACAGGCTGGTAATGCATCTGCTTTTCGTTAACACAGCTGCCATAGGATGTTCCATGCCTCTTGCCTTGCAGTATCAAAAAGCCCAAGTACATGGCTGTCTACAAGTGATAACTGTGCCTGTGTGGTTGTCAAAGTCAGTCAATACAGAGCGGGATGTCTGTCTTTTATATCAGGAGACATGCTTGACTAGCAGTGTCACTGCCCACAACAGTGCACTTAATTGTGTGCATTACTGAAATGGTTTGTATTCATTTCAAATATTTCAGATTTGATACCGACCTCAGCAATGCTATAGCAGATTCTCAAGCTGGAGCTGTCAGTCCTCTGATTTTTGACAAAGAGTTGGCCATTCTGTCTTCCTGCCAGCTCTGCCTATCCTTTCTCTGTCCTGCTATTGACCATTCAGCTCTATATTAGACCAATCAGGTGTTTTAGACAGGCAAAGTAATAAGCTTCACAGAGTTAAACAAATGCAACATAAAAGAATGCAACACATCTTTGCATCATTAAACAAATGCTCCACATCATAAACAAATATCTTAAAATAATATTCTACAACATTGGGTGTTCAGAACCCAAGTGCAGTCAAGATTGGACTTAGAAGTGCAATAAAAACACATCCCAGGGTGACAAAAATCAAGGTCAGCACACAGAGGGACTTTCCCAAAACTATGGACTTGGATGGATCAGGTTTTTGTTCTCCATTTGCCAGGTGCTGCTTCCTGTGGGCTGGGTTTTGATGCCTGAATGGTGCTTCCACCATTGTGTGAGCTGTGTTAAGGTCTGAGGGTCTGTTATGACAATATTTGTATTTAGTAATACACATTTTTGAATCATAAGCTAATGTCTATCCTTTCCTAGATATTAAACTTCTGTCTTTGCTTTAAAACACAAAAACAAAATAAAATACCCCCCCTCCTTTTTTAGCTTCTCGGTTACCACTAGCTGGTCCAAATATTACTATCAGTGTAATGTTTATTTATACAATTCCCTGTTCTTGATTCTAGAAATTTCTTTTCTTCCATGTCAGTTCAGCTGTACATTTAGAATTTTTGCTCTATTTCATATAGCTAGCTAGGTTGCTCTGTTTGCTGGAACTAGAATTGTTGCTGTGACAGTAACTATGTTCCTTTGGCTCCAACCTGAGGGGTCACTGCATATTTCTGATGCCTGGCTGTACTAGCTTGACCTAATGTGCTGGGTGGGCTTTCTAGTGTCCCCTGGAAACCAGGCCCTTGGAGCTTGTGTGTATTCAGAGCCCGTGCTTGGGCTGATTTGGCTTCATCTTACTCCAGCTGGTCTGTGTTACCAAGGTCCCAGCATGCTTTGAATTCCAACCCACCTGAATTATGTCAACCTCAGTTCGTTTTCTTCTGTTTCCAAGACTGTCTTCACTGACTTGCCAAATTTGAGTCTGGTTTCAGTTTACTTTCTGCACCCACCCTTCCACACACGGTTCTGTCCTGCCTTGAGAGCTTGTAGCACACTGTATAGCAATGTAGGAACAAGTCCAGCAACAGTTCAAGATTCTAGGACGTGCTGATGGTCCTAGAAAAAGCTTCTAACTTTCCCATTTTATTTAGAAAATGTCATCTTATTGACTATGCAAACCCAAAGGCTTTCTATTAAATGTTGATAGTATTTGTGCTTTGAATATTGAGGTTAGAGTCTGACTTAATTAAAGGAGTTTATAGCGGAGGTTAACCTTTTGATTTCTTTTTATTTGCTTAGTTGATGAGTAGCAATAACCCTGCATTCTCATCCGTGCAACCCCTTTTGTGCTGAGGCCTTGTAAGGAAGGTGATTTTGGCGTAAAACATCCAGAGAACTCTTGGCAGTTTTGATGGATCATTTACCCCATTTTGAACTTTGCTGCTTTTAAGAGACCTTGACAAGGTCACTACTGAAGTTAGTTTTCTTCAGAGAGCAGCCGCCGGGGGTTCTGCTGATGTGTTAGTTTTTGGTTATGGACATGGCTTTGAGGGTTATAAAGATATGTGGTGTCGAGAGTATGCTGTGGACTGGCAGTGAGCCCCCTGGAGCCATGGCTTACGTTGGTGGTCAGCAGTTTGTTACGTTTTAATCTATCACGTGTATCCTTTTGGGTTCATTAGTTAATGTTCTCTTTCAATCATTTTGTCCTTATTTGGCTTTCATTTCTTACTTCATTTCCTTTCTTGGCAGTATCTTCAAAAGGAGTTAGGAGGCTGTCCCAGAAGTTGCCTTTGAAGATTGTTGCAATATGTATACCTGTCAAAAAGAATTGACCAAGCCTGGTGGAAAGCTGTTTCACTCAGCAAGGCCTAAGCTCAGCACCACCTCTGCTGCTCGGATTCTCCAGAATGGTCTGAACAGAAGCCATCAGAGTGGATTGTAGACTCAGAGTGACTTGCTGACACCCCCACCTTCCCATTTACTCATACGGGGCATTGAGGACATGCATACTGGCTGAATCCAGTTACACTAATTTCGACTGCACATGGCTTCCTTTCTCTTTTCCTTTCCTTCGATTTTGCTGTTCCCTGCCTTCCATCTTGCTAAGTGGAACATACTGAAATCTTTAGAAAATGGAGGCAAGGTGTTATTTCTATTATAAAAATTAATTTACAGTGGAATTTAAGATCACCTATCATGGTGGGAAACTCCCTTGTGCCAATGTGCCCATTACAGTTTTGAACATCTCTGTGACTTAGCTGCTGTTTATGATATGCGAAATATACTTTGTTGAAATACTCATCCACTGGTTTTTAATTTGTTTCTGTAGGGTGTTACAGAGTAGAGTTATTATTTAGTGTTCAGGCTGAAACAATTTAAATTGCTTATGTTCAGCACTAAAAGAAGAGAAGTAGAGCACAATGGGAACAGAATAGCAAACATCAGATTTTATTCCAAGCAGCAAAGTCTTCATGGAACATTTGTCTTGTGGCCTGGGGAGGTAGCTTAGTTGGTAAAGTGCTTGTTAGCATGCAGGAAGCCCTAGGTTCACACTCTGGCACAGTGTATGCTAGTCACAGTGGCACACACTTTAACCACCCCAGCATTGGGGAGGAAGAGGTAGGAAGACCAAGATCACCATCAGCTAGAGTGAGTTTGAGGCCAGCCTGGGCTACATGAGACCTTATCTCAAGAAAAAACAGTAACAACACAACCAAAATGTAATATCACCACACCCCACATCAGTAAATGATTTAATTAAATACTTATATGCATTAGATTTCAGGGGGAGCTGCTGAATGGTACACACCCGACTTCTCTGCAGTCATGGACTTAACCATTCAATTTCCCATCTTAGTCTAAGCTTAGCATTTTCATTGCCCTTTTACTCATCCAGACGTACCAATCTCTTCAAATCTCCCTGCCATTCTGAATTCATTTGTGAAAGTAGTCTGTGTGAAGACTTGAGATCTGGAGTCGTGCCCTTGACTAGGTGGACTGAAACAGAGGCAAGGGCTGTGCTCTGCACTCAGTTCAGTGCATTTTTGTGCAGTCAGGTTACAAACCTGAAAATTCCGTGTGTAAGTGAATGGAGGGGTGGGGGAGGGGTCTGGCTTGGCACTGTTTAGTATAAACATGAGGTAAGCTGAAAGTAATGGCAGTCAAACCATTAAACTTTTCTTTCCCTCAGTTTCCTCACCTGTAATACAAGGGCCTTTCGTGACATCTTGAACAGTTTACAACATTTTTGGACACTATATTTGACAGATGAGGGTATTAATGGACTCATTGTGATTTTCCATACATGCACACACCATGCATTGATGGTGAACTTCCATCCTCTCCTTAGTGTTTCCTGTCCTCAACTCTGGCATTCTTTCCAGGTCCCAATAAGCCCCGGTCTACTTTTAAGTTAACTCACTTTCCTTCCTCCCTCCCTCCCTCCCTTCCTTTCTTCCTTTCTTTGTAAGACAGAATGTGCAATATTTGTCATTCTGTGTCTGGCTTTTTTTGTTTAATGTGATATCCTTCAGTTCCAGTCATTTTGATGCAAATGATAGGATTTCATTGTTTTTAAAGGTGGAATATTATTCCCTTTTAATGTGTGTGTAGACACACATTTACTTTAGTTTTTCCACTATTGATGGATACTACGCTGACTCCTTGCCTTGGCTATTGTGAATAATGCTGCAGTAAAACATTAGTGCAGATATCTCTAAGCTACTGATTTCCCGTCTTGTGGGTATGTGCCTAGTAGCAGAATTTAATTCTATTTTCAGTTTTTTTGTTGTGTATTGTTTTTTGTTTTCTGTAAATGTAGTTCTTAATTGGTCTAAGAAATAAAAACCTAGGGTCAGATATAGAGGAAGATTCTGAGATGTCAGAGAGAAGGAGCAAGCCACAGCCATACCTTACCTCTTTAGCATCTCAGCAGACAAGACAGTGACTTCCTGTTTCTCTCTCCTTATATCCTGTTTTTGCCCAGCCACCTCACTTCCTGTCTGTCTGTACAGACCTCCAGACCTCTATGGCAAACTCCATTCTCTGACCTTCAAACAGGTGTTATTTGTACAAGTAAGATACCACCACGGTTTTCAAGACATGGTTTCTCTGAGTAGCCATGACTGTATCTACTTTCTCTGTAGATCAGGCTGGCATCAAACTCAGAGATCCACCTGCCTCTTGGGCTGAGGTTAGGTATCACTGCATTTTTTATTTGTATTTTCTAATCAGCTATTGATATCTAGAACTATTTTTGCATATTTTTGAGATTTGTATTTCTTCTTTTGAGAAGTCTCTTTTCAGGTCATTTGCCACTATCATTTTTTTTATATACTGAAAATATTTTATATATTATATTCTGATCAGTTTCTCTCCCCTCATCTCTTCCCAGAATCTCCCCACCTCCCTAGCCATCCAACTCCCTGTGTTCTTTTCCTCTCTAGAAAGCAAACAGGCAGATATTAAAAAAAAAATCAACAAACAAACAAACAACAAACTCTCCAAAAATACTATTGAGTTACTTTATGTTGACTATCTACCTCTGGGCCCGAGCCCTACCATTAAGTGTGGTTTATATACCCAGTGAGACTCCACTGGAGAAAACTAATTTTGCCTTTGCAAGTGGTTGTCTGTCCATTGGAGACAGCTTCTTGGTTAGGAGTGGGACCCTGTGTCCATTTCCCTCTCTCAGCACTAGGACCACATGTGGCTTGGACCTGTGCAGGCCCTGGGCATGCTGCCACAGTCTCTATGAGTTCATATGTGCATCAGTCCTGTTGTGCCTGGAAGACACTGTGTCCTTGGTGTCGTTCATCTCCTCTTGCTCTTACAACCTTTCACCTCCTCTTTTGCATAGATCCCTGAGGAGAGGAGTCTAATGAAAACATCCCACGTAGGACTGAGTAGTCCAAAGTCCCTGTACCATGTCCAGTTGTAGGTCTCTATATTAGTTCTCTGCTAATAGGAAGAAGGTTTTCTGATGGTAGCTGAGCAAAACACTGAGCAGTGTCAGACATGGATTCCATCTTGTGGAGTGAACCTTAAATCCAATCAGAGAGTGATAGGTTCCAACCTCTGTGCCTCTGTTGTATCAGCATCAGATCATGCAGGCAGGGTACCAGTGTAGATTGCAGTGTTTGTGGCTGACTTGATGGTTACCCTTCTCCTCTGGTAATGTGCAAAGAACCTTCCAGTACCATGAACATTAGTCAGAAGAGGTGAAGACTCTAGTTAGGCACCAGCCCAACTTCCCCATGTTTTGATGACATATGTAGGTGTTGTCTTTAGGAATAAGGCCTTACAGCCAGTTATGGAAAGCAATCAATACCTTGACAATAGCCTGAGTTGTTTGTTTCCATGGAGCCCCTTCGCCTTTGCCCATTTTTAAGTTAGATTATGTTATTGTTGTTGTAAGCTTTTTGAATTATATTTTGGATGTTAATTATCTCTCAAGTTAATAACTGCTAAATATTTCCTCTCATTCTGTAGGTTTTCTCTTCACTTTCACTTAGGGTAGGGGTGGGGCTGCTACAGACTAAACTTAGCTTCTCTGACCAATGGTTGTCCCTTGTTCTCTGGTCCCCAGAGTCACTCATGCTCACTTAAACAGTAAGTCTCTTTCAAGATGGTACTCAGTCACAGTCCTTCAAGCCATGGGAGCAGTAAAACGGGGGGGGGGTCTCTCTATTGCTAAACTGTCTTTCTGGAGAAGACACTATCCTACCAGAACCTGTAGCAGGGTTTGTGGCTTGCAAGAGTTTGTCCTGTGGATGGGACAGCTTTGAGTCTCTTCATCAGGCTCACCAGGGTTACCTTTAGGATGAGGCTTCTGTTTGCCACCACCTGTACTGTGGAGGATTCCTGCAGCTGGATCTGGAGACGCCTTCTCTTTCTCCATACCTTTGAGTTGCCGTTATCCCTCTTGTGAATTTCTTGTGCTCTTTCTTGATTGTGGAAGTGTCTGTTATTTTTATTCTGTATCACAGGGACACAGCTCCTGACCCACCATCCTATCCCCATCATCATATTGGGTCTGCACTTTGTGTTTATGCTCTTTTAATGGAACATATTCTTCACCTGCTATGGTGATAGTAGTTATCTTTCTTTCACTTCTGCGCACAGGTCCTTCTTGAGCCACTTTTATTATGCTTGGCTCATAGCCACGAGTTCGTCCCCCTAGTGTTTGCTTATCTTGGAATGTCTTTTCCTTTGTATTCTGAAGGATGGTAACCCTCCAGACAGGAGAGAAGATATTCTAAAGAGAGGCCCATGTACCCTTTCTTATGGCTGCTAGACTATAAAACAATGAACCCCAATGACACTGGAATTTCCTCAGGAATCTCTTGCTGGCAGAAGGGAAAGACTGAAGCCTTGGTCCCAGACAGAGTGAATTTGTCTGTGAGATGATTTCACAGAATCCTGACAACTTGCAGGACAGACCTTGGAGCTGCTAAGATGTTGATACTTCCCTGGTGGACAGGACCACACTTTGAGCAGGGATGTTTAGTTATTTAAACTTAAACCTCATAGCAGTGTCCTGAAAATAGACGTGGGTGTCCCTGGGCTTCTTTATTTGATCCTCTTCCCAGTGTTTCCACATTGAATATGTTTTGTTCTATGTGTTTCACTATTATTTGTTTGACTAATTGCCATATTGAGGATGGGTAGCAAAGCCGAGCTTGTTAGAGCTGCTATAGTCTGGTCCAGGCTCATTCCCTAAAAACTCTAGTAACAACATGATAGCCTTGCTAGGTATACTGATCATGGTTCATAGTTATTTTTTCTCAGTGTTGAAATATGTCCTCCTGGGCCTGCAGAGTTTCTGCTATTAAACCTATGTCCAGTGGAGTTGCTTTAAAATGTGGCTTGGTGATTTTTCTTATAGATTTAAAAGTTGTTTGTCCTCTGCTTTTGACAGTGATCATAATCTGTTATGATGAAAATCTTTTCTGGGCATATATGCCTTTTTGGAGGTGTTCATGCCATTCCCAAGATTACGGAAGTGTTTCACTGTTATTGCATTGAGTGTGTGTGTGTGTGAGTGTGTGTGTGAGTGTGTGTGTGAGTGTGTGCGCGCGCGTGTGTGTGTTCCTTTCCTTTTATGTGCATGGGTGTTTTGCCTACATGCATGTCTGTGAATCACATGCCTGCGTGGTGCCTGCAGAGGTCAGAAGAAGGTATCAGATCCCTTGGAACTAGAGTTACTGCTGGCTGTGAGCCTCCATTAGATTCTGAGAATGGAACCCCAGTTCTCTGGGAGAGCAGACAGTACTCTCAGCCACTGAGTCATCTTTCCAACCCCCAGCAAGGGTATATTTTTATAACCTTTATTTCTCTCTTTGATCAATCCAGTTTGTCAATGTTGATGCAGATGGTACCCCACAGATCTAGTCAGTTTTCTTCTTTCTTTCTTCCTTTTTGAAAATGTGGTTCTCAAAGGATGGCTTTAAGCTCCCATAATCTTTCTTCTTGGTCCAGTCTGCTGGAGGCTTTTGTCACTTTGTGGTCTCATTTCTATGGCTGTTTTCAGAATTTAAGACTGGTTAAAAAAAAAAAATCTGTTGAATTCTTATCCTGGACTCTCATCTTAATTTTATTTAAATTATCTGTCTTCTCTGGAATATCATTATGATTTAAAAATATCTTTTGAATTGTTTTTAAACTATTTATTTCAATCTCCGACATTTGTTGCCAGGAAACTATGCTGTTCAGGAGTGGCCAGTTTTTCATATTTCTTGTGTTACTGTGTTGAGATTTACATATCCAATGGAATGGACATCCCTGCCACTCTCAGAATAGCCTTGGTCCTAAACATCTTTCCAAAAGCTGCGCCTTGGGATATTGCTTGCTATGCAATACTGACTGTTTCCAGGTAGAAACTATAGTGCAATCTCCCTGGAGCATCTTTGACTATGACTGGTGAGTTTGGGCACAGCGTACCATATTGGAGGCTGCGAGGTTCACCGTCTTTGCAGTTTAGGCAAGTGTGATATAGACAGAGGAGTGTGTAGCATGTACAGTCCCTCCTGCAACGGCCGTGTGGCCGCCATGGCTTGATGGAGGTTTCCTTGGACACTGCAGTTATCTGAAAGAGTCTCTCTGTGCCAGTAGAGGTGAGTACCCTCCCATTACACTTAGTACAGATTTTGGTGCTCTATAGGGGGTCAAGGGCAGGAACCACAGCACCTCCTGTGGTGCTCATGCTTGGTTTTGTCAGCAGGAATGTGATCAGACAGTTTGGGGTGACTAGTGGAAGGGATCTGCTTGGGTGTGATGGCAAGATAGGAGCTGTTCCTCTCATCAGTTACTGTGGGCATGCTGGTCCAGGAGTAGGAATCTGCCCCATGCACCCCAACCCCAGCTATGTGTGTGTTTCCTCCAGTCTTCCACTTGTAGTGTCTGCCAGCCATCAGGTAGGAGTGGGTCACAGCTGGAACCAGGTAAAATTCTTCTCTGCTGGGGTGCTCCTTGGAGTGAGCCAGAGCAGAAGCAGCCAACATCTGGCAAAGTTTCTCTCCAGTTCTTCTCTGACTGTGTGCCTCAGGGGTTGGGCACCAGCAGGAACCAACTTGATATTGCAAGGGTACCCAGAGTGTCTCTACAGGCAAAGGAGGAGTGGAAGCTGGGCCCTTCCTCCATCTTCTTAGTGGTGGCCACCACACATGGTTGACTACACTTCTGGTCCAACATATACATGCATATGTGTACATGTGCAGTCCAGAGCTTGAGGTTGGGTATCTTCTCCAATCACTCTTTGCCTTTTGAGACAGCATCTATCATTAAACCTGGAGCTCACTGACTCATCATACTGGATGGCCAATAAGTCCCAAGGAGTCTTTTGTTCTACCTCCCCAGTATTGACTTTATAGGTATGTCATGCCCAGGTTTTTCAAATTCTATTTTAATTTTTATGTGGGCTCTGGGCAACAGACTGGGGTCACCACTCTACCAAGTAGCCATGTTCCCTGCCTCATTTTTGCCTTCTTCCTGTTGCACTCCAGTGTGTTCCTGTGTCATTCAGCTCAATATGCAGCCAAGTGTACCCATTGCATGGTTCCTTTTCGAGGACTAGGTGAGTGCTGAGTGCCTCTGTGCAGCTTCCTGTCACCCTCTCACACTTAATACTACTTTTGTATGTAACAAACATGATAATTGATGCAAACGACTTAAGAATGAGCATTTAGTAAATGCTGCCAAATGTATTTTAAATGATAACAGTCAATTGCTGACTGATTGGATGCCTTGTCTGCTCAGATGTGCTTTTGGCATGTGCTACAAGTTCAGAGATCTTGTGCCCTACTTTGCCCATAGCAGTCCCAGGTTTGACCTGTTGCCATGGCATTATAATAAGAGTGGTACCCACTTCCCTCTCAAAGGCTCAGATGGAACATCAGGTCTGATTATTCTCCAGGTGTATTTGGGCAGCTCCTCCATTGTAGTTCAAGCCACTTCTTTCCTTCGTACTTTGTCAGTTCAGTACTTCTGTGTAAGATGTCACTTTTTAAAGCCACTGAGTGTCACCTCAATTGTCTGTCACCACCACCACAGTTCTTCTTGTCAAGGTGCAGAACCAAGCCTCAAACAGGTGTCTGCTCAGCACTACAGACCTTCTCCTTTCACCAAACCACCTGGTTTTAATTTGACCCATCATTTTATCCCATGAAGATCTTTTAGATTCTTATTCTATCATCCAAATGTTTACTGTTATTAATGTTATGTTGCAAATACCTATTATTATTATTGTTATTATTATTCATTCAACATCTGATGAACTCCCACAGCATGCCAGACCCTATTCCAGGGAATGGAGCAGCGGATCAGCTTGTAAGGCTTTTCTCTAGAGAGCTGACATTTTAAAAGCTTGTTTTATGTTCCAAACCAAGCAACCAGAACAGGGACACTGTGATGGCTATTCTTGGTTGTCAACTTGACTACATTTGGAATTAACAACCACAAACTAAAAAAAAAAAAAAACAACAAAAAAACCACTAGGCACACCCATGGGGTTTTAGTTAACTAGATGATTTTAGGTAGGAACAGCCATCCAAACTCTGGGCCACACCTTCTCTTGGCAGCCAATATAAAAGAAGAAAGAAGCTTTTGCTTTTTGCCTATGCACTCTAACTCTTGCTGGCAAGCTCATCTATCCCATTTCTTCATTGGCATTAGAGCCTGCTTCTTCAGGATTCTAACATGTACTGAAGACTGGCTAGGACATCCAGCATCCTGGACTGAACTACTACTGTTTTCTTGGACTTTCTGCCATGGTTGGACCAGCTGAACTAAAGACCATAAACCACTCTAATAATCCATATACATATGGATTTGCTAGAATAAATGTATCCATATTTATTTATTCCATCAGTTCTGTTCATCCAGAGAACCCTGACTAGTACAGCTTCCCAGAAGGATCATCTAGAATCCTATAGCTGGTCATAGATACTGTCCTCTGGATTAATACCAACTAAAAAGTAGACTTTAGTTGTCATTTAACAGATAATGAGTCAGTATTATGACAGAACCTGAGTTTTTCCTTGTCCAAAGAAAAACCTACTTTCAACTCCCTTTAAAACACTCCATGCCTGGGCCTGGAGAGATAGATGCTCAGCAGTGAGATCACTTGCTCCTCCAGGGGACCCGAGTGGGTTCCCAGAACCTGTATCAGGCAGCCCACGAGCTCTCATAGTTCCAGCTCCTGGTGACCTCTTCTGGCCTCCCTGGGCACTCACACACATGTGGCATGCTCACACACACATAAGTGAAAATAATTACACTGTGTCCGTCTCACTTCCTGGGCTTAGTTTGCTATGGAAGAAGGGTATGAGCAGTTAAACTATTCATCTTCAATGAGTTATCTGTGATTCCTGGTGTATGAGCAGTTAAACTATTCATCTTAAATGAGTTATCCGTGATTCCTGGTGGCCCCACAGTTCTCTGAGTGTTCACATACTGCAGTGATCTAGTTTACAGCTGTCCTAAGCTATTTAGTTACAGAGCCACAAGCTTCCTGTTGTTTTTGTTTCTGTTTTCTCTCTTTTTGAGGTAGGGTCTCCTGTGGCACAGGCTACCATATAGTTCAGGATGGACTTGAACTCCACTAGCTCCTCCTGTCTCAGCCTCTCTTCTTGGATGAAAGGCGTGCGTCACTGCGGCTGTCTCACGTGCTGATTGCCCTTGAACTTGAGTCTCCCAAGTTCTGGAGTTGTGGGTATGCACTACCTCTATAGTTATGCCAGCTCCTTCAGAGAAACTGAATCCTGTCTTAATATCACACTCAGCCCTGGATTTGCTCACCTCTCTGAATACATGGAATTCTTTGTTTAAGACTGGAAAAATTTACCGGTTGCTATTTATTAAGCCCTTTATGTGTGCAAAAACATCAATGTAACATGTCCCTCTGACAGTGTTGTGTCAGATGAGATAGGTATGTGGGGAGGGCAAGGTCACATGGGTGTGGTGGCACAGAGTTGGGGCTTGGACCTAGTTCAAGAATGATGTAAGGCTGAGTGAGAACACGGTACCCAGAGAATGGACATGGAACAGGTTCTTGACAAAATGGCCTTCTGAAGTTTTTTTCTGATATGATGAAATTAATCTCCCACTTCAAGGTCTTAATTTTCAGTGGTATCTTACTTCCTCACTATGAAGCTCTTAAAACAAATACGTTTTGATGCAGTGGTGAGGTGGGGGGTGGGCAGGGAATAACAATTTGAAGTGAACTGTGTACTTGCTCTCTTGTAAAATATCCATTGTACCTATTCATTTGAATTTCCTTATTAATAATGGAACAAAGACTGCATGTGACAGTGTGTGTCCTCAATGACTGTGTGTGACCTGGTGTGTCAAAGACCACATGTGATAGTGTGTAGACTACGAAGCAGTGAAACCTCTCTTGTTCTCTGTGCAGCAGATTGGCTGGAGACTACTTTTGGACCTCTCTTTCTGTAGATTTGGTGTGCCTTCCTGACAGGATACTTTTACTGCTTTGTGTCAGCCTTACTTCCCCCAAAGACCTCAGCTTCTATTGATTTATCAGCAATGTGAATATGTTATTTTCTTATTACTAATGAGAAGAAGTAGCTGTTGAGAGAAGCCCTGCCTCTCTTCTGTTTGCTGCTGCATTTTTCTGTCTGAAGCAGTGTCAGTGGTGTGTTGCCACGTGAATTAAATATGTGAACTAGTTGGTGTAGGGCTAGCTCTGTGGAATTCAAGATTTCTTCCGTATCGCTTGTATTTTTGTTGTTGATGAGCTGGGAAGCAAACATAGACAGGTTTGTTCTCTCTCTCTCTCTCTCTCTCTCTTCTCTCTCTCTCTCTCTCTCTCTCTCTCTCTCTCTCTCTCTCACACACACACACACACACACACACACACACACACACACACACACACTGAAGTATTAGAGCCTCTAAAAGCATTACCACTGGAAAGGAACATGGACTTCCTAAGCTTTGTTAGCTTTCTGAAGACTCAGTTCCCATACCAGCCCTCATCAGTGAGACAGTAATAGAAAAAAGTGTTCTAAGGGTGGGGCTGAGGCCTCTCTTGTCAGCTGCATTGTGAGCCCCAAATAGCTTTAGAGGATGGTAGGGTGGGCATTACCATTCTTCTTCTTTCTGCCTCTAAGAGGGAAGATTGGGAGCCCTGGACCACAAATGACAAACTCTGTGTGCAGGTGTGAGCACATCTCAGCAATGGAAGGCCACACCTACAGAATCTGCTAATGGCCTCCTGCAGATGCCCATGGCAAGGGAATGAGAACCTTACTTCCCCATATAAGCCATAATTCTAATCTGAAAGTGTGTCAATGTGTATGTGTCTTTATGTACTTAAAACTTCATCTCAAGTACTTACCTTGGAGTGCTATCAGTTAGATTAATGTAAAGAACTCTTTTTATAGTTCTCTTAAAATATTTCAAAGTTCATTTTGCAGTAATGAAAGGTTCTTAAGCTTAATGTAAATGGGCAAGAAAAACAATGGCCTGTTTATCACATGGATGAATAGTGCCCTCTACTGGTAACTACCTCAAATTATAACTAAGAACAAGCATGGGAGTTGCCTGAGTGTGAAGGGTACTCCTCACTGATGTACAACTTAGGGTTTATATAATTAGAAGGGGTTCTTATTTCTCTAAACATAACAAAGACCCCTCAGTGTCTAATTTAAAAACATACTAACATTGAAAGTTGCAGTTAGCATTTTTCAAAATGTATGTGAATTTTTTTTTTTTTTTATATTGTCAGCTCTTATTTCTGGTAAAAGCTGTTATTGTTTCAATGGCATAAATCTTTAACACAAATAGGGTAAGCAGATATAGATAAGATCAAAGCATGGCAGGAATGTGGTCAGATAATAACTTACATTGTCACACATGTTTTTGGTGATACAGTAATATTGTGAGTTTGTCTACCCCTTCAAAAATTTTGTCTAGCAGTTAACAAACTTTAATTGATCCAATTGGAAAGATTAACTATTATTAAATATATAATGGGTAAATTATGAAATATCTGAGTATAATCTGAATTATATTTTAAAACCTTAACAATTTCAAAAATATTAAACTAATTCCTATTTTACCTTTTGTCCTATCAATACACCTTAGTTTAGATTTAACATGAAGCATGCTTTAAACTGGTCTTCTACATTTGTTTTTATTTTCTGTGTGTGAGTGTTTGCCTGTAATTGTGTATACCATGTATGAGCCTAGTGCCTGAGGCTGGAGGAGAACATTGTGGGAACCAAACTCTGGTCCTCTCGAGAGCAACAAGCATCTTTAACCGCTCACCTGTGTTTCTGGACATTACACTAGCCATAGTTTTGATAATTCTAAGCCTCACATTGGATCTTCTAAGACTTGTCATAAGTTGTCATCTGTCTGTCATGCCAGGCCAATGTTTTCAGGAGCCACAGTTCTTTATTGTATTAGCCCTCTGTGCAGCTTATTTTTACGGTCCTGTGTGGTTGGAATCAGTCACTTTAAATAAGCTGCTATTTTCAGATGTTACATTTGTTAGTGAAATGTTTTTCCTTTTGGAGGGCCCAGGAACAGGCATACCTCATTTTCACTTCCCTCCATGGTACTTTCTTTTTTGGGGGGGAGGGGAGCTTGACACAGAATTTTTCTGTTCCTTTGGAGCCTGTCAGCTGTAGACCAGGCTGGCCTTGAACTCAGAGATCTGCCTGCCTCTGCCAACAGAGAGCTGGGATTAAAGGTGTGTCCCACTACCGCCCAGCTACTCTGTGGTACTTTCAGGGAGTTTTATTTCACTGTGTTTTATCTGCTAAGATAACCAGTAACCCCATTGTCCTGGTCAGGAAACTTGGGTTTTTTTGTTTCTCTCTTCCCGAGGTGTTCGGTTTCCTAGGTGTCTGCTGATCACACCCATTCCTGCAGTGCTGTGCAGATTCCTCACATGGTCAGATATTCATCATCACTCCCCAGGAAGCTTGGAGAAAGCTTAGATTTGCCTGTCCACTAAGGTGGCTACGCCATGAACCTCCTCTGATCACACAGGTCCCTGGGTAAACTGGTCTGGTCTGTGACATTAAACACCACCTGTAGCTGATGGCTTCTGTAGCCCTGGCTTCTCTGAGCTTTAGAGCAGCATATCCAACTGTCTGCTTTCTGTTTTAACACCTTTATCCCGATGGTTGTTCAAACATGTCCTAACAAGAAGGACATCCTTGATGTCATGGCTCTTACCACATTTTCCCCCAAGGACTTGTCCATCTTAGCTAATGGCTTCACAAACTACCATTTGCTCAGTCAAAGCCTTGGAACCATGTTCAACTTCTCCCTTCTTTAAGGTAAACATTAATCTATCAGGCTATTGTGCATACTTCTCTTACTTGGGCTAATGGGTTAACAGAATCACTTCTCAACTGTTTTTTTTTTTTCTTTCTTTTTTCTGCATTTGCCCTATCCACATTTGTGTTGCATGCTATCTCACTACCTTGTTTTTAAAACTATATTTAACATCTGATATTATTCATGCATTGATTGTGTCTGTTGACCAGGATGGCCTCAAACTCACAGAGATCCACCTGCATTTGCCTCCCAAGTGCTGGGATTAAAGGCGTGCGCCACCAACACCCAGTTCTCCTGGCCATAGTAGATTTTATGTGAATGCAGGAGGGAAGGGAAATGAAGAAGGGAGGGAAAGAGAAAGGGAGGGAGAGATGGAGAGAGGAAGGGAGGAAAGGAGCGAGAGAGAAGGAATGAATCTAGTCCTTTGGTTGTTGTTTTATTTTTTATTTAAATTAGAAACAATCATATATCAATCTCAGTTCCCTCTCCCTCACATTCTCCCATGCCTCCAACTAACCCCCATCCCATCTCTCTTCTGCTCCATAGGAAGGGTGAAGTCTGTCACATTATTTGGGGCAGAGCCTAGGCCCTCCTCTATGTGTCTCGGTTGAGAGAGTATTCCTCTATGGGGAATGTACTCCAAATGTCCATTCCTGTGCTAGATATAAATGCTGTTCCATTACCAGGGGCCCCATACACTGCCCAGTCCTCCTAACTGGGGGCGGGGTCAGTCCTATGCTGGTTTCCCAGCTATCAGACTGGGGTCCATGAGCTCCCCCTTATTCAGGTCAGCTATTTCTGTGGATTTTCCCAGCCTGGTCTTGACCCCTTTGCTCATCACTCCTGATGACTGTTGTTTCAGCATCCCGGCATGGAATCCAGGCCTCGTTCTCTTGCTGTTTCCTGCTCTGAGGTCCCAGAACTCCAGAGGCTACAGAAAGGCCCAGATTTGAACTTGGGGGTTCATAAAACACATCTAAGTAATTTTAGATAATTCTCCTGAACATTTTTTCCTTCTTGTTCTATTGATTGTTTATGTGTAGCTGAGGGTGACAATAGTAAAAACAACAACAACACTGTTTTAATGGCACCATTTATGAGACTTTATGCTTTTACTATAAATTTGTAAGCATCTCCTAGGGTCTTAGAGATGAGGGCTTGCATGTCTTTAAAAGCAGCCATAATCAGATCCTGAGAAAATATTAAGTACCAAGAACAGGACTTCGGCAACCACTTTTTCCTAACAATTTCTTCAACTTCCTTCTAAAATTGGACTATGGATACATGTTGATAGTGCCAGTGTTGCTTAAAGGGCACCAGTTGGAAGTACTGTTAGCTTTTGCTCTTAAAACACAAATTTGAAAATGAACCCTGGGTAATATTATTGCGTGCACTTCAATGATTTCCCTTTCCAGCTATCAAGAGGCATAATTTTTTCAGTTTTCTGCAGAAAATTAAAATTTTAAAAATTCTGAGCAGATTGTTTTACTTTGGGAATATTGGGAGAAGTTACCTCGTTTTGCACAGGTGGTCAGAGTTCCCGAAAGCTGTTCCCTGTGTGCTGCAATGCAGGGCTTTCAAAGGCAGCGGTCGGGCCGACTGAGGGAAGTAATCCTCATGAATGGAAACATGAACTAAATAGTTTCCAGACGTTCTCTCTTCAATCTTTTACCCTTTAACAGTAAAATACATAATTAAAATTATAGCAACACTTATCTCTAAAAATCAATAACCCAATTAAAACTAGTGTTGAACCAGTTACAAGTATTTCTTTCTGCATACTATAGATTTGGATTAAACTTCTAAATCCCCAATAGATGTTAAAATTAAGTCTTTTTTCCTTAGCTCAAATAAATTCTCCTTAAGGTCAGGAGGATGGCTTTATTCAATTTGCTTTGTTTTGTTGAGATAATCCCACAATGGAGCTCATGCTTGTTTCAACTTCTTAGTCCTTCTTCCCCAGCCTCCCAAGAGTGGGATTTACAGGCCTGCACTTCACCTACTGAAACAGAAGTGTGTTCAGGGATAGTAGAGCAACTGTGGAGAGGATGAAAGAGATGCTATTTCCACACATTTGTGTCTTTCCGTTTGCTCTTCTCTTCCTGGGTGCCTTTTCCTCTCCTCTGGTAAACTTATGGTCATTTTCTCAGCACCCACTTTGAACATTCCATTTTCTGAGATGACTTTCCTAACATCTCTAGCCACACAGTTGTTCCTTCTTCCTCTCTTCTGCTGTAAAGACATCGTTCTTATCAAATTTGCTACATGTAATAATTGGCTCACGTTTCTTTTCTTTTCTTTAGCTTTTACTGTTTGACATGGGGCAGGAATTTAAAGCTTGTTGAGTGAACAAATAAAAGGGTGAATGGTGGTTCCTAGTCACTGCTCAGCATCTTGTAACATGGATGCTACTCAGAGAGATGAGGTTTCTGGCGCTGTCCTCCTTCGGTGGGCATGATCTTTAAGAGTTCTTCTGAAGATGAAGACAGGGGGATGGCTGGGCTGATTATTGAACAAGTGTTTGTTTTGCGTTTCCAGCATTGTGCCAAATTCTGCGGGAGAAACTACAGAGGGGTGAGGTATAGTGTGTCAGTTTGGGGAACTTACTAGTTAGGTTTAAAGGCATGCTACTTGTATACATCATTTAAAGGGAAATTGACTGCCAAATTACAAGACATGACCCTGTGTACAATACAGAGGCCATAAAAGCTGGAAAGCCCTATTTAGTTAAAAGAGTTGGAGAAATCGTCTTAGGGGACCCATATGTTAATTTGAGCTCAGCATTGTTGACTGAAGGAAGGGCCTAGGAGATGGCATAACCAGGCTAGGCAGTATTTGAATCAGAGTCTTTTTGTGCACTGTGTTCAGGTTTTAGAGATACCTGGAACCCCAGAGTTACTAATAAAGAGCTTTATCTACCACTATGGGACAATTCTCAGGGTCACTTTTCCAGGGAGAGGGTTCAACTTTGAAAGATAGATTTTGAAATTATGCTATGACTTGTAATTTCAATCAAGAACAGGTAGCATTGATAATCACTTGCCCTTTCCTGAGGTCTTAAAGGAAGAGGGGAAAGAAGAATTCACACAGAAGGATTGAAAAGAGGAAGGGGTATCAGGCTGATGCTTTAAAGGCAAAATTATGACACACCTGTCTACCTAGGTTATGACCTTCCCTGGAACTGTAACATATCCATGGAACCTCCTCGGTGGTCATGAAGGGATCCTTTAAGCAATGTATATTATATCTGGGGACAAAGACTGCTTTTTGAGATAATGACCATTTTTCTCATTGTTGTCCCCATGAAAATACACTGAATTAAAAAGTTGAAAGTTGAAAATTCTGCAGACTTGTAGACTCTTACTTTGTCATCGTTTATTTTAACCAGTTAACAGTCACTTTTTGCAAATGGTTCCAGGTATCCTTTAGAGGTAGGAGAGTTGTCTCACTGAACTTGATGGTAATTTGACAAAGATGTGTATGTGTAGAAAGCTAACAAATGCATAACCAATGTTAATTTAGGAATGTTGACTTTGAAGTCAATGATTAAGAAAAATATGTGGGGCTGGAGAGATGACTTAGTGGTTAGGACCACTGGCTGCTCTTCCAGAGGACCCAGGTTCAATTCCCAGCACCCACATGGCAGCTCACAACTGTCTGTAACTTCAGTTCCAGGGGATCTGACACCTTCACATAGACAAATGTGCAGTAAAAACACCAATACACATAAAATGAAATAAATTATTCAAAAAGGAAGTATGTAATTTTCACAGATTACTCTGATGGGATCATTATACAATTCATACATATGCCTTGAAATATCATGCTGTACCTTATAAATACATTTCATTATATCAATTAAAAATAAAATTTAAAAGAAAGATTAAACATCAAGAGCTGTGTCAGTGAATTTTCAAAATGTATTTTTCTGTAATGATCTGATTTCACTTAACACATCTGATAACTTTCTACATGTGTAAAATGTTAGAATAATATCTTAATATGATAAAATTATTAATTATATGTAATACCATTTTATTTGCAATTATTTCAAATAAAAATATAATTACATTATTTCCTCCTCCCTCCCCTTTCTCCAACCACTCACATGTCCCCCCACCTCACTCTATCAAATTAATAGCCTCTTTTTCTTAATTATTTTATTGCTACATGTATATGTACATATATAGTACATACACATATGTATAAAGTACATATATATGTGCATAAATATATAAATACAACCTGATGAGTCTATTTAGTGTTATTTGTATGTACATTATTTCAGGGTAGACTTGATTTTGGATAACTAATTAGGGGCTCATCCCTAGCAAAGCAATTCTCCCTCATCTAGCAATCATTGTCCATAGCTCTTTGTATAGAGTTGGGGGTCCTGTCAGATTCCCTCTTCTGAATTAGTATGCCTGTTGGTGTTGTCCTGTTCAGGTCTTGTTTAGGCAGCCATATTGGTGAGGTATCCTGGGTGTAGCTTCCCTGTCATTTCTAGGAGACACAATCTGTCACCAGACTTCCTCATTCTCTGGATCTTTTATTTTTCTGCCTCCTCTTCTGTGATGTTCCATGCCCCTTAGGTGTGTGGGGTTGTACAGTATCTATGTTGGAATGATGGGTGTTTAAGTTACTTTTTGTTTAGTGGTAAGAGTTTATTTTAGCTTATGGTTTCAGGAGAGGCATGGCAGTGGGCAGCCAAAGCAGGAAGCTGAGAGATCACATGACAACTGCCTTTGGGAAGCAGAGAGTGAGCAGGAAGTGGGGTGAGATATAACCCTTCAAACCTCGCTTCTGATGACACATTTCCTTCAGTGCTCGAAGCTGCACTATCTAATGGTTCTGTACCCTCCTAAGACAGCACAGCCACTGTGGGCCAAGTGTCCGGATTCATGCGCCTATAGGGAAACTCCTGACTGGAACCATCACAACAGGATTCCATTCTTTCTGAGTCTGAGCAATGTCCCACTATGTCTATAAACAACCTTTTATTTACCCGTTTATCCACCAGCTGACACTTGGGTTGATGGCTTGTCTAGGCTGTTGTGAGTAGTACTGCAATAAACAATGAGCTCAGATGTCTCTTCAGTGTGCTAATTTAATTTCCTTTGTGTATGGAGATGGCAGGGCAGTTGCTGGGTCACGTGGTAATATGATTTCTATTTCTTGAGGCATCTCCATGTGTTTTTCATAATGGCTGTGCTAATTTGCATTCATACCAGCAAGGTAGGAGGAGAGTTCCCTTTCTCTGCATCCTTGCCAAATTTTGTTATGTTTTCTGTTTCTGATAATATCCATTCTAACTAGTGTGAGTTAATTTGTGGTTCATTATGGTTTTCATTTATATTTCCCTGACAATTATCATTATTGAACATTTTCTCCCAGGTACTTGTTGGCTATTTGCTTACCTTAAAAAAAGAAAAAAAAAAGAATTATCTATTTAGTCATTTGCCATTTTTTTTGTTTTTGTTTTTTGTTTTTTGTTTTTGAGGGGGCAGGGTTGAGACAGGGTTTCTCTGTGTAGCCCTGGCTGTTCTAGAACTTGCTCTGTAGATCAGGCTGGCCTTGAACTCACAGAGATCCATCCGCCTGCCTCTGCCTTCTGAGTGCTGCACTACCACTGGCCGGCTCCATATGCCAGTTTTTAATAGATTTTGATTTTGTTTGTTTGTTTGTTCTATCTAGTTGTTATGTTCCTTCGTTATTTGTTGTTAATTCCTTTGTCAGGTGAATTTGCAGATATTTTCTCTTGCTCTCTGGCCATCTCTTCCCTCTGTTGACTGTTGCCTTTGTTTCACACAAGCTTTTCAGTCATGTAATCCCGTTTGCCAAATTTTGCTTTTGTTGACTAGTGTCCTGAAACATTTCCCTTGTGTTTTCGTCTAGTACTTTCATATTTTTAGATCTTGTATTTGAATCTTTGCATTTTGAATTTTTTTTTTTTTTTTTTGTGATGACCAGTAAGAAAATAGTTTCACCCTTCATACCCAGTTTTGTCAGAATCATTCTGTAGAGACTGTACTTTTCCCAGTATGTGTTCTTGCTGCCTTTGCTGGAAGTCAGTGGCTGTAGATGTGTGGACTTATTTTTAAGTCTGATCTGTTGCACTTGTCTGTGCATCTGTTTTTATGTCAACACCATGTTGTTCTGGTTTGTGTAATTTGGTAATATATTTTTGCAGTACTTGAGCTATAGCTGGAGATATTATAATGCCCTCAGCTTTATTCCTTTTGCTTAGCATTGCTTTGGTTATTAGAGTCTTTTTTGGTTTTATGCAACTTTGGTTCGTGCAAAGAATGTCATTGGTATTTTGATAAGAATTTCATTGACTATTGATTACATTGGGTAATTCGGATATTTAAAAAGTACTGATTCTTCTGATGCATGAACATGGAATTACATTTTTGTGTAATTTGAGGATCATTTGCTTCATCACCTCAGCTTACCACCAGGTATTTTTTTTTTTCTTTGAAGTTGCTATGAATGGAATTGACTTTTTTTGTCTTATTTTTAAGAACCAGTTTTATCATTTGTATATAAAAATGATAGTGTTCTCAGATTTACATTATGTATTTATTTATGCCTATGTGCATGTATTAACATATTCATGTATGTGTGAGTGCTTGAGAAGGCTAGAGAAGGGGTTGAATCCCCTAGATCTGGGGTGATTGTGAGCTGCCTGACATGGGCGCTGAGAACGGAATCAGGCAAGAGCAGTAGGTGCTTTAAGCCATTGATCCATCTGTCCAGCCCCAATATTTATTTCTTAATGTTGACCACATATCCTGAAACCTATTTTATTTATCAGTTCTAACAGGGCTATTTTTCTTTTCCTTCTTTTTTCCTTTCTCTGAAGCTTTAGGGTTTTCATCTATAAAATTGTGTTATATGCAAATAGGGATAATTTGAATTTGGTGCCTTTATTCAATTTTATATGTTTGTAAAATAGAAACAGAAAACAGATAAACTCTCTCTCTCTCTCTCTCTCTCTCTCTCTCTCTCTCTCTCTCTGTCTGTGTGTGTGTGTGTGTGTGTGTGTGTGTGTGTGGATGCACTCACCTCTTTATCCCTCTGTGGAGACAAGACATTAGCCTTGGGTGTTTCCCTCTGTTCTTAACTTCAATTTTTGAGGCAAGGTCTCTCAGTGATCCAGACTGGAATTTGCCAAAAGGGACCAGGTTGGCTGATCAGCAAGACCCAGGACCCTCCTGCCACCGGGGTTATGGGTGTATGTTGCCACATCTAGAGATCACATCTCCTGGTCAGAAGAAAATGTTGGAGCTGACTAAGAGTAGATAGCCCTAGGAGGCCACAGCAAAGTGAGGGTCCCAGATTGTGCCATTTGTCTGTTCCTATGCTTTTTGGGCTAGTGGAGAGCCTGCCTGGAAGATGACGCCGTGGAAGAGATTTATTGGGTTTACAAGTTTTTGTTTTCTCCTCTGTTTTAAAACAGACTTCCTTTACCTTCTTGTAAGTATGCACAATCTGACATGCCACGGTATCGTTCTGTGTCATAAGTGGATTCTGGTAGAAGGACATGGAGATGAGCATGTCTTTTCTGTTCTAGCCTGACAGTTTAGCCAGAATTAAAAGAGAACAGTCTTCCTCCTCCTCAGGGCACCCTGGGATACAGAGCCCTGTTCCAGATAGCATACAGCGCTGTGGCAGAGCTGAATATGTAGTTTGAATTAGAATTGAGATGGGATCAAAAAGTTGGGTGTTGTCCAGAACTGCCCTTGAATAGTGGTTCCTTCCAGAGTTCTTTGGGTAAGCCTCTTAGTTTACTCTAGTTCAAAGTTATCTTTGTGTACCTTTGAAAGAATAGATTTGAATCTTGGTCCAGAATAAAATTTAAATAAGTCTCTTAGAGGGCTGTTAAGGCATAAAGACAGCTTGGCTGCTTTCCTCAATATTGTTTTTATTAACTTTTCATTTCCTTGGCAACCTTATTTCTGCTTTTCTGAATGGGTGTTACTCTGGTCATCTGCCCAGAACACAGCTCTAGATGAGGGAGCGTGACAGAGAACTCAATGTAAAAGTCTGGGAAGAGAAAGTTTACTCTTTATTTCAAAACACACTGGCTGCACCATTCTGGTACTCAACCCCAGGTGGTAGCTGTGGACAGAGCTGCTTGGATGGCATAGCTTCCCTGAGCTGAGCCTGCCGATTCCAGACTCACAGAGTGAAAGATTAGTCTAAAGTTCTTGACTCCTACTCTTTACATGGCAGCCTTGCTAGCCATTCTTGCTTTTGATTCTCCCTCCAGGCTAGACTGGATTTTAAGCTTTTAGCTGAGATAACAGAGCAACTGGAAGTCTTGATGTTTGCCAACCCAAGCCATAGATCTTTCTTAAGACCTTTAAACATAAAGCATTTGTCTTCTAGCTAGTTTGGAAATGGATGGCAGAATGTGGCCAGTAATTGACTTCTTGGAGCTGAATCTTGGAGAATTAGGCTTGTGATTGGAATTCACCATCTGATTTTTACATATCCTGTGGTCATCATAACTCAGATTTGCAAGTCTGGTTACTTTTGGGAATGTGGGGCTATTGTTTCTGAGTGGATTGCATATTTAAATGTAAGGCTAGAACTAAAGCTAGTAAAGCAGATGGATTTGGATAGAGAGAGTGACTTGTTTTGAGGTCAAGTGTGAAGCCAAGAAATTGCTAGAGCAGCTCTAGCAGGGTTTTTCAGGAAAATACCATTTCCATTTCTGTTAGTCTGCAGTCTGCCTGAAAATGTAGTACTTTCCCAACAGCCTTGGTATTTGAGCAGCTGTTCTCAGAACACACACAAAGTGAAAAAAGCAAAGGAGTCCTTAGAATGACTAGAATCCATCCACCATCACGAAAGCTCTTGGATGACTTGAGTGGAAAGAGCTGAAGCCATGCAAGTGAAGGTGTGTGTGACACAGCACATGTGTGCAGGCTGCTCTTGCAGATGTGACATCATGCTCTTGGCAGCTGAAAGCTTCAGGAAGACTGCTCAGTGCCACAGCCTGCACACCAGACTCCCCCATAGGACGCACCTTGAGTCCTGCTTTCTATTCTCTTAGATTAGTTTTGTTTCCATTCACATGAGTCAGTGGGACCATCTGTCAATCTCAGACAACACCAGAAACCTATAGATGCTCCAGATAGCCCAGTGTTATGTCACTTACTCATGAGAACAAGCTGTGTTTGCTCTTAAGGCCTTTTTAATGAGTCGTCCCAATGTTATCATTTTTGATCTACAGAAAAAGGTTCCTTGCTGGACATTGGTGGCACTTGCCTATAATCCCAGCACTGGGGAGGCAGAGGTAGGTGAATCTCTGTGAGTTTGAGGCCAGCCTGGTCTACAGAGAAGAGTTCAAGGACAGGTTCCAAAGTAATGCAGAGGAGCCCTGTCTTGAGAAAAACAAAACAAAAAACAAGAACCCCAAAACAAACAAACAAAAACAAAAATCAAACCAAAACAACAACAAAACACCCCCCCCAAAAAAAAACCAAAACCAAAACCAAAACCAAAAACCAAAAACCAAAAAACAAAAAAAACAAACATAAAAAGGTTCCAGAGAATTTGTGTGATTTGTGTGAACTGCATGAACAAGTTATAAGACCATGAGGACAATAGACTATTTTTTGTCACCAGACAGTTTTCAAGTATTTGAAGCTCTCTGTACATGTGATATGTATGTTTAAAACTATGGGCACACCTGCTGTGGTGGCTTACACCTTGAATCCCAGCATTCATGAGGCAGATGAAGGTGGATCTCTTTGAGTTCTAGGCCAGCCTTGCCTATATACTGAGCTCTGGGCCAAATAGGGCTTCATAGTGTGGCCTTACCGCAGAAAACAAATAACAAGAAATAAAGCCATAGGAAGAACTGGGTTATATCAGTGATTTCTAATGGATTTTTGGACAATGAACGCTATGGAATAGCCCAGTATGTTGAGTACATGTTTGATTTTATTAACATAATTATTTTAGAGGCACATGTTTCTAATGCTACCCATCTTCTAGTTTGCGAGGTATACTTTGAATCACTATTTATCTATACTAAAGAGGTTTCATTCTTCCTGTCCCCACCTCTCATGTGTGTGTGTGTGTGTGTGTGTTTATATGTGTGTGTGTGTGTATGTGTGTGTGTGTTTATGTGTGTATGTATGTATGTGTGTGTGTGCGCACGTGCATGTGTGTGCGCACACGTGCATATCAATACACCTGTGAAGGTCAAACGTGGATGTTGGCTCTCGATTCTTCTATTTTTCTCCATCTTACTTTTGAGACAGGGCTTATCACTCACTGATTGGCCAGACTGGCTTGCCAGGAAGCTGCTGGAATCGTCCTGTCCCTACCACTCAGTGCTGGTGTCATAAGTGCTCGTGGCCATACATGGCTTTTATGTGTATACTGGGGATCTAATCTCAGATCCTCATTCTTGCACAGTGGGCACTTTACCCACTGAGCCATCTCCCTAGCCCACCATCATCTCTTAAACATGATTCAGTCACCAACTTCTGAAACTGTACTCGTCAAGGTCACTACACGTCCATGTTGTCAAATACGGCTAAAACTCTCACTTCTCACCCCATGGGAACTGTTAACTTTATTTGATCTTCACCTGGCTGTCTTCCAACCTCACCGACCACTTTTTTCCCTTCTGCTCTTTCCTCACTCCCTTGACTATGTTAGAGCCATAATCAGTATTTCCCAACTAAATCATGGAACACAGAAAATTAGGACTGCTTCCTCAGTTTTTTTTTTCCCAAGGGAAAAAATAGTACTGTTCTAGATGCACAGGCAGGAAGCTAATTCATTGCACATAGACAATGGGTGCCAAAGAGCACTGTGGTAATGTTTTTATATGACCTCAGTTAAGGTTATCTGTCTCAGTCCATAGACCTCAGGAATTTGCTTCAATTTCATGTCTGAAATTTCATGAGTATGTTGACAAATCCAAAGTTTATGTCTCCAGTTTTGTCTTCTTGAATACAAGGTGGTTAGTATTCTATCCAACATCTTGACTTAAATATCTAACTTAGCATGTGTATAAACCAAAACTTGATTCTTGTCTTCAAAGCTCTTTCACTCATTAGTTGTCACTAACCCCCACATGTAGTCACCCCCTTGGACTTCTATGTCTCCCATCATACAGTCCTATGTTGGATCTTTCAACCACATCTTGAATCCATCCAGTTGGTCCTACCTTTATTTCTAACACTGTGATTTCACCCATACCATCCTCTAGACTTTGACTGTTCTGCTAGCTTCCTGCCTGACATCCTTGTTTCACTGTTGTCTTCAAGTTCTTTTAAACAAAGTGGCCACTGGCCATTTGTGATGTCATTGTCTGTTTAGGGTCAATCAGTGGTTTCCATAGCTCCTGGAGAACAACAACTAAAGACATCGTGTGGCTGTTTGACCTGTATTGCCTCTTTTCTGCCCAGTGTTCCTGTTGTTCTTGCCATGTATTAAACTGCTCCTCAAAACACCTCCCTAGTCCCAGAAAAGGCTCCTTTCTGCCCACTACCCACCCCAGCCTTATGTCTTACTCTAATTTCTGCCAAGTATGATTAGTTGAGCCCTCAATGAGGTCTTTCTCTACCAGTTGTTAACAACTGGAAAAGCTCTTCAGTTTTCCATCCTCGTTCTGTTGCTGTTTCTCTGTGTTGTGAAGGTAATGTTCTAGTGTTTTATATATGAATTGATTGTTTTTATTGTCTCCCATTAGTGTGTAGATTCCACTTGTTCTGGTTTTATCCATCACTATATGACAAGTGTCTTGAACAATCTGCCCAGTAAGTAGATGATCAATCAATGTGTGAATGAATGGTAAGAAATTTAAAATTTAGAATGTGATTAATAGAATTTCAGTCATTTAAATTATCACATTGCACAAAGTATCCCTATGTTATGTATGTTTATGTTTTATGTATATATGTATGTTATGTATGTATGTTTTATGTTATGTATGTATGTATATGTTATGTATATTTATGAGATAAATGTATCTCATAACATCTTGAGATATTCAATGGATCCATTAAAACCTCAAGTATCTCAGTAGATATTCCTGTCACATCTTTAATTCCAAGATTAGAAACTGTCATTGGTGTTGCATGTTGAGAACAAATCAGGATGCCATGGGAAGCATGGTTTTTAATAATTATATAGAAATGCAGACTGCAAAAGCTTCAGATCCTTGTCTCCCTTCCCAACTCTCTTCTGTATGGGAGGAGTGATGGTACCTGCTGGTTGCATTTCTCCCATGACATCATCTTTCGGCTCAATAAGACCAAGCCAGAGGGAGGCTGTGGAGGATGATGCAGGCAGGGTGAAGTGAGGGACATCCTTCCCCTGCTTCTGTGGGCAGCACAATCCATTGCTGTGTCTGTGTCTTCCATGGCCCACACAGGGGCAGTAGCTTAGGACTTACTGAGTTCACACAATATGTTTTTCCCACAAGGGTTGATGTAACTTGTCCAAAATGCTGTTTTAAGGTTAATTTTCAGCACCTCATTCTATTGGTCCAGATTGATTAAGCATCACTGAAATGAAACTGTCAGTCCTGCATCAGTGTCTATTCTAGAATCACCCAAGGCTATGTATTGGCTGTAATTCTGTCTGACTTCATTACAAAGTCCTTCAGGGAATGTTGTGGCCATCCTTTCTTTTTACATAGAAAGCCATTCCTTTACTTTTGAGACAATGCCTGGCTATGTAGTCCATAGTCCATGCTGGTCTCAAATTTGTGATCCTTCTGCTTCTACCTTGGGGGGAGTAGGAGTTCAAATGTGATCCACCATTCCAGACTTTTTATTCAGAGTGGTGCAAATAATGGACTGTTCTATGATAATTTTCTTGATTTTAGTATCTTGTCACCTGCAGAGTTTACACAGCCTGATAGATTGTGTTAGATCCAGCCACACTTTCCAGATGTGGGATCTGTCCTTTCCCCAGATAGAACCGCTGGATCATGTATGTGTGCTGGCCTCTCCTGACTTCTTTCCTAGGCTGAAACTGGATGCCTCTATTCCTTAATCCTGGCTTGAATAATTTAGTCTTTGATTAGTTCTAGTGTGCACTCTTTTGTACTCCCCAGAACTGGCCCTCTGACTGTCTTGGGTCTTGTTTACTTGCCTATCCATCAGCATCCTCTTACTTTCATCCTTTCCTGAGATTCCTGAATTTTAGCTCAAAGTGAATTTTATCAGTTGTGGTTAGATTTCTTTGAAGCTTATGAGGTCTGCCTCTTGATGTTCTTGGAAGGGTCAGTCTCCAAGTCTCTGGTGCCATGTCCTTTTGTAAGGACACTGAGTCCTCACCTTCATTGTTCCAGTTGCTGTCATTATATATTGGATGTGTTGCTGTGTGTGCCAAACCGAGCTTTCCCATATCACATGGGGATGTGCCAATTCTTTCGTTGACTGTAGTCATATAAATGCTGAATTCTAATTCCTGTCTCCAGCCTGCTCAGACCTGAGCAAAGTAATGAGCCAGCCGTTTAAGTCCCATGATAAACCACTCTGTGCACTTAACAACTCCAATTATTATGAGTGATTTTATTGGAAGAAAGAACTGTAAGTCTATGGTGGTGTCTGTTATTGACTTAGATCCATTGAATGCAGCCCCTGAGGAAGGCATTACAGTTCGGTTTCAACTTTGTAAGGCTAGTCAGCATCTGTACGCATATTAGCATGGATCTCGCATGAAGCCATATCAGGAAAAGATAGAAAACAGATTTCAATGCTCTCCGGCAACCAGATGGGGAAACAGAGACAGGAGTTCATCAGCTGTTAGTCCTGAGACTCTAGGCCTGAGAATTCCAGTGTTTTGATCAAGAGGGGTGTTTTCATTTTCTGAAGCATTAAAGTAATGTGGTATTAGAGCTGCCTGGGCCCTGACCTTGGTGGTACCTGGTTAGAAATCTGAATCTTTACTGTGACTTAACTGTGTCTTCTGGAGTTCATGTGCAGTCGTGTGGGGAGGAGTCCTAATAAGAGTTGATTGGGTCCTTATGTCTTGCTCCTGAATGGATTGATGCCTTTATTATGGGAATTAAGATTACCCACTTCCTTGAGAGTTAGTTACTTTTTCTGTTGCCTACTGTGTGTTCTCCTACCCACTGCTCTCATCATGGAATGGCACAGCACAGAGGTGCTCACCAGATCAGTGCAGCTCCTCAATACTAGAATTCCAGAGCCATATCCTCAATAAAGTTCAGTTGTTAAATTGAATAAATAAATTACTCAGCTGTGATATTTATTGGAGGGATATAAAATAAGTTCGGCCCTCAGAGATACTACTGCTCTAGTCCCTAGCGAGTAGGTGTATGCTCCATTCCCAACACGGTCTCAAGCCTATATCACGTGACTGGGGGACAGGTGAGGTGGTGTAGAAGAGCATGTGCACCATCAGAAAAGGCTCACCATTCTTTTGATGAATTCCTGCAGCTTTTCAGTGAGCAGCATCCAGTGGAGCTGGCATGGGAGCAGCCTTTCGCAAGCCTCCCCTCCACACTGCCACATGTTAGCCATCTACTCTTCTATTTTTCTACTTTCTTCAGCATGCCTTTATTTTGCAGAAAATGTCTTCTGCAGTTTGTCTTTATATTCAGTTGTTCCTTTAATGGTCCAGAAGTCCAGCCACACACTCAACCACAGCGGTGGGATGGTCACATTTTTGGCTCAGCTGCTTACAATCTGCTGTCCTCACCTGTGTGCTCTCATTTGGTCCTTCCTGCCTCAATGCTTTGACACCTGCCACGGAAGGGCCACAAACCACCTGAGAACAGGGGAGAGACTTAAGCTTTGCTTTTCATTTGACTGAAGTAGGGGTGAGAATTATAGATTCTCCTGTCCCAGAGTCATATTGAATACATTGAATAAAAAGCAAACAAGCCAGACGTTTTGGGGCCCTAGCAAACAGTTAGTTTTGGAGATGAATCATGATTCTTTACTTGAATTCATCCGTAGCATGTAAGTGTCCCAGAACAACAGATCAGTTTTATGAAGAGGTAGCAGGACTCCAGTGAACATATATCCCTTCTCTTACTTTAGTTAGAAAGCATTTATTATTTATTTATTTATTTATTTATTTATTTATTTATTTATTTATTTTATGCATGTGTGTATGTGTCTGAGTGTGTGTCCACAGAGGCCAGAAGATTTGGGTGGATTGGATGGATCCAGTTGGATGGACCCCCTGGAACTGGAGCTGTAGACAGTTTTGAGCCTCCATGTGGCTGCTGGGAATTAAACCTGGGTCCTCTGGAAGAGCAGCCAGTGCTCTGAACCATTAAGTCATCTCTTCAGCTCCCTTCCTCTTATTTTAAAATGAAGATAAGGTTTGATTTTCTTCCCTTGACCTATAATAGCCATTCCTTACTAGTAGATCAATGGAAGGAACACTGATTGCCACAACAAAAAGTCATTGTATCTCTTAAGACAGGGTCTTTTACCCACCTTCTCAAGATATTCTATAGCCTAGGTTTTCTGTAGCCCAGGCTGATGGCAAACCTTTGGCGATCCTCCTGCCTTAGTCTCCAAAGTTCTGGGATTACAAGCATTAGCCACCATACTTAGCTATGACAAGGGTTTAGATTCACATGGAAGACAGCTACATGGCTATGCAAGAGGTGATCACACATGGCGAGCATGCTTGTGTGGATAGGCATGTCAAAGTTAGGGCATGCTTAGTGTCCAGATGAATGGGGAAGAGTGCTTTGGAGAATTGCTTCCATGAGAACAATGGAAGGTACTTTTCAGTGTCTTGTGTGGAGGGAAGTAAGAGGGGGAAATCTAAACCAGTGGTGGGGGTTGGTAGGCGGGAAGAGGATAAATACTTCTTGCTTGTGTGCACCTATATTTCTGTCATGAACTTCTTCCATAAATTATGTGTGAACATGTATACATATATGTGATATACATGTGTGTACAGGCATGTGGAGATCAGAAGAGGATGTTGGGTGTCTTACACTATTGGCTCAACTTGGAACTAGGTTGCCAGATAGAAAGCCCCAGAGAACACCTGCACAGCCGGGGTAACAGGTGTACTTGGCCTTGCCCAAGTTTTTACATGGGTAGTGGGATTTGAACCCCTGTCATCATACTTATGCATCAAGTGCTCTTACTTGCTGAGCCTTCTACTCAGCTCCCATGATCTTGTAATTGCTCTTCTCTATTGCATCAAGAAAAGATTTCCAAATGTACCTTTTCTGTTTACCTGTCACAGTTATGTGTGGGAAAGGCATCCCTTTGGAAACCAAGGGATGGCAATTTTTACTGTGGGTTCTTGTTATGAGTAAGGTTTTTCCAGCAGCCTGGAGCCACTGCTGCACTAGCCCCAAATAACACACAGAGATGCTGTATTAGATATAAAGCTGTAGGCCTGTTACTAGTTTCTTATCTGCTGGCTCTGTCTTAAATATTAACCCATTTCTATTAATCTAAGTATTTCCACATGGTCTTATCTTGCTGGAGAGAGGGGCTGGTGTTCTTCCCCCTCTGTCCTCCATCTTGGATCCCCTCCCTACTACTTCTTCTCTCCTCGTATCCTAGTCCTGCTTATCTTGCTTTCTTATTGGCCAACAGTGCTTTATTCATTAATCAATATGAGAAACATATTTACAGAATGACATCTCCTATCACGTTCTTGATGATGTGAATTGAAAGCTCACACTTGTGAAGGAGTGGAAATGGTTGGTGTGCCTGGCTGAGGCAGATATCTGTTTACACATTGGGGTATCTGCAGGTTAAACTTGTCTTCCAGCCCATCTCTCCCATTCCTACTCTTTCATCTGTGGCTGTCAACCACTACAAACTCTAGCATGAAGGAGCACATGGCAGTGAGATCCAGGCCAGAGACATTCACATTCAGCTCTGTTCGTGGTCATGGTCACCTCTTTAGTGCTCAGTTGCAGTTGGCTCCCTTGCTTGCTCTCCAGGCTCATGTGTGGCTGCCCTCCATAAGGCCTTATTACTGCTCTGCTGCCAGGGTTCTTATTCTTCATGGCCTAAGAGGCATTTCACTAGGGCTGTAGAAGCATCTGGTGCTGGTGGCCCAAGAGCTCAGCCACCTCTTCACTGCCAACTTACTACCCGAGAACCACCTTCACCTCTTTCCATACCAAGTCCAGCCAAGACCTGTGATGGCACCTGAATCCCAATAAGACCCAGAGGAGAATGAGACAGACGTATGTGTTTGGTGAAAGAACCCCTGAAGAGGCTTACACTTGCACTCCTGTAGGCATGGCTAGAGAAGTGTCCTATAGCTGTAACTGTCAGTTTGACATACCCTAGAAATACCTGTCAGGAGAGATGCTATTGAAGGTTCCCTAGATCAAATTGGCCTGTGGGGATGTCTGTGGGCTATTGCCTTGATTGTTAATTGACGTAGGAGGGCTTATGGATAGCACCATTCCCTGGACAGGTAGTCTTGTGCTGTCTAAGCTAGTTAATTATAAAGCGGTGTAAGTCAGGCAGTGTCTCTTTATAGTTTCTCCTCCAAGTCCCTGCTTGAGTTCTTGCCCCGGCTTCCCTCACTGATGGATTGTGACTGTTAAATTGAAATAAATCCCTCATTCCCCTATGTTTCTTTTGGTCAGAGTGTTTTATTAAAGCAACAAGGACATCAGAACAGCAGAATTCTTGCTCATTCCTTTCCCGTCCCTTTTGTCTCCTAGGTCTCCCCCAGGATCTGGGAAGTGGATGACTAGCAGAAAAAGGGTTTGTTTGGGTGCTGCTTGTCTGGGTTCCAGCTCTGACTGGGCTCCAGCTCCTCCTGGGCCTTTGACACTGGGTGACATGTTTACACATGTCTTCTCCCTCTGGGCTGCAGTTCTGCCTTCTCTGGAGCCTTTCTTGCTAGACTTTGTTGTTGTTGTTGTTGTTGTTGTTGTTGTTGTTTATCCTGAGCACCTGCTCTTAGAGGTTAATTGCACAGGATCTTGGCCAGCCAGCCCTCTTGAGCAGATCTAAAAAAAAAGCCAAAAACCTCCTCAAGTATGAATTACTCTTCACACAGTGTCTTTGGAGCCCGGGAAATGCAAACGGTGCCTCATGGAGACTTTGCTTGCTGTTTAGTTCCTCACTCTATTTTTGTACTTTGGCTTCAGTCAGCCTCTTCAGTTGGAAGAGGCCCCAAATTGTGACATCCAGATTCTGGAGATGTTTGTCATTCTCCCATGAGCTGTCCCTGGATATAGTTAATTGAACATTTGTCAACAGTGCCTGTAACCACTCCCAGCTCCATTGAACAGTTTTCTGGGATCCCTCCAACTCCTCCGTCGTCTACTGCACTCAATGGGTGTGTGGGGTTATGTATGAGAACGACAGGGAAGCATCTCAGAGAGCAACGGAATATCATAGTCCACTCCAGCTGGGTACCCAGACTCCACTTCTGGTCACTAAGGTGAAGGGGGTCTCTAGGCCTCCCCTTGGCAGGCTGTGCAGGGGAATCCATTTTGCATCCTGTTATGATTACTCTTTGTTCAGGACTTGCTGTGCTCAGTGGGATTTAACAGCATACTGAACTTTGCCTAGAGTGCTATGTCAGATAAACCCACCAGTTCCTCTCAAGCTCTACAGTGTTTGCCAAACTCTGGGGATAGAAAGGGGTTTTCAAAGGAAGAGCAAAAGGCATTCACAGTTGATACCGCTGATAACCCCCCAGATATGACACAGTGACAACATTTTATCTGTTAAGAGCTGAGCATTAGTTACCAGGGCTGCCACATGGTATTGAGACATACTATGTTTTCTTATTTATAAAACTATATTTATTTTGTAGGTTGCTATGAGGATCAAAGTATCCTAAGTCTTGTAATTAAAATGGTCATAAAGCATTTCCCAAATGTGAAGAGCCACAGAACTGAGAAAACTACTCACCAGGAAACCAGTGAGGAAGGGGCTCTGCCCACTTTCAGCCGCCCCTCCCGTGCTAGTGATTTCCTGGCAGAAACTGGCCTGGGAGGGGCCTTGACAGACATTACACAGAGCTCATTTAAAACAGCCCGATTGACATGTAGTTATTATTTTATCTTTGTAAAGCTGCAATGTGAGGCCTAAGTCAGTGGGAGGAGGCCATGATGTATTCACTTGACAGCCTGTCATTGTCAACTCTAATGGGAGGGAGACGTCAGTGGCCAGAGGACAGCATTGGGTTGTAAGTGGTTCTTTTTTAGTTTATCTGGTGATTTAATGCTCTGACTTCAGGGCTCTCCTGTATGCTAGACAGAGAAGGAGAAGGGGGAGGAGGGAAGAAAAGGGAGGAAAAGAGAGAGAGAGAGAGAGAGAGAGAGAGAGAGAGAGAGAGAGAGAGAGAGAGAGGGAGAGAGAGAGAGAGAGGGAGGGAGGGAGGGAGAGAGAGAGAGAGAGAGAGAGAGAGAGAGAGAGAGAGAGAGAGAGAAACATTCATGTGAACAATGAATGATTCCTGTTCATTCATATTGTGATTATCAGTGCGCCATCTTTTAGGTTTCTGAGGCTTGGTGTTAGCATGTTTTCCTGAGATGACTGGGATAGGGATGCTGACCCAGTAAGTCATATAGTCATTTCACTCACAGAACTACTGTCATGGAAGCTGGTCAGCAGCAAGAATAATTGAAGATGGGAAGTGGGTAGGTGTGGATTTCAACCTCAGTTCCTAAGATACACTGGTCTGAAATGAGGATTTGTTTTACAACAGTCCCAGCACAGAAGGGAGTCTTAGAAGCCAGCAGCCTCTGCTGGGCTCTTCCACCACTGCAGAGTAGATGAGAGATTTTCATGACTCGAGTGCTGATTCCATCTGCCTTGTTAAAAACTGTTAGACCTCCAAGGTCTGGTCCCTTATTTGGCCACTTCCTTCTCCAGAGGCTGACTACCTAGGTCCAGATATCAAAGTATTGAGGACCAGCCATCAAAATCTCCCCTTTGGCTCACATAACTAACATGCCCAATTAAAATTAAACATCTCATCCTAACATGGGGTTTCCCATTTTATCTTTATAAACTGCTGCTTGCCTATAGGCCATATCTGTTTCCTCTCTATCCAGAGGCAATCTCTGTACCCCCACCCAGGATGAATCCCTGCCCCCTCTCCCTTGTTCCCTTCCCCTTCTCCTTCATCCTCTATCTCCTGTCTGTCTCTTATTCCCTGCTTCTGTCCTCTGAGGGAAGTAAACCTCCTTTGTGCTGAAAACTTGATCTTGGGGGCTCCTGAGCTGATACATTTCTGTACAGAGTCTTTATGAATAGTACACTGTCCTTATTAAAAGGCCCCAGAAAGGTCCCCTATCCCTTCATTCCCAAGAAGACTGAGGCAGAAGGTACAATCTATAAACCAGACTCTTAGACACAAAATCTGCCCCGACCTTGGACTTCCATTAGCAAGAACTGTGAATAATAAGTTTCTGTTGTGTGGAAGTCGTTAATTTCTGTAGCAGTCCAAGTGGAAGACGATACTGAAATGAAGACCTTTTGTACTGTTTATTCACTACTGGACCTCAAGCCCCAGAACTAACTCCAATGTCCATTCAAAGTGTCTGATAAGTTCACATTTGTTTAGTGAATGACTCAGTGAAAAAGGACCTAGTCTAACATTAGAAATCACTTCTCGGTCTCAGCTTGAACTTGCCTTTGAAGGATAGCCATGTAGGTGTTGTAAATGCTAACATCTGAAGCTGCAAGAAATACAGAATTTTCTTCATTGCTCTGATGGTCTGTAGAATCACCATCCAATGTTTTTTTTTCCCTCCTTTTCCAAAATTATTTCTCAAATGACCATGCATGGGGAAGGAATTACTTCTCTCTTTTGGAACAACATTTTATTTCCTTATTTCATTTATTATTTCATGTAGGTGTTCCCTGTAATGTTAACTGAACCCAGATGCTATTTTCTTCTTCTTCTTCTTTTTTTTTTTTTTTTTTTTTTGCTCTTAGTCACAGTTAGACTTGTGCCAGACAACAATGGATTTTAGCTTTCAAATGGCCATCTGTAGTTTTTAAAAGCAAGGTAGTCCATCCTGTGCTTCAGCACTAATTCATTCTGAAAGCTCAGATACAACATCCCATTTCTTGCAGCTTTGCCTGTACACACAGAATCACAGGAGTAAGAACCACGGGCCAGGATTAAGGGAAGATGGCACTCTTGGTGAGACATTGGTGAGCAAGCAAGATTTTAGACTCAGTGATAATCTTAGCTTCATTATAGGATTTCAGCCCTTTGATTTATAACCAAGGAAACCAAGGCCCAAAGGGGTGCAGACTGAAGAAGCATAAGGTTTGGAGTTAAGAAATGAGTCACACTGCATTTTCTTTGCAATATTACCACAGCTAGCCACAGGGAGCAAGTGTTTTATAAACTTTTAATGACTATATATCAAATGAACAAAGTTAGGACAAGAGTACAGATGTTATTAGTGCTATATTTTCACCGCCCCAGCCCCTAGGACACCCGAATGTGCTTCATGGCCTACTGCCAGCAGGAACTGGGAGTTGGAGGCAGTGTGGTACAGATGGAGATATACTGAGCTTGGGAGAAGAGGAAGCTTGGCTTCTGATTCCGGTTGAGTTGCAAGAAAGGAACTGAAATTTGTAGAACCATTGTCATGTTGTATGCATTTTATTATCCAGCCCAGTTGGCGAGTGCAGTAGACCCTCGGTTTGTAAATGAAGAAATTATGGAATGTTCAGGAACCTGTTTAGATTACGGTGGCACAGCCAATAAGTGGCAGAGCTGCATTTGAACCTCAATCTATGTGATATTGTTCAAAAGTTACTGCCTAGTTCCTCCCTCTGAGATTCCTTCTCTATCTCTAAGCCTGAAGATTCTATATTTGATCCTGGTTTTTAAATATCTGATGTTTGGTTTTGATATTTAAGGTTTAATTCACTCCCTCCCCTCTATATTGTGAAGTAATGCTTAGATTTCATAAATCTATTTTCCATGATGGTGTTCAGATAACTACTGGAGACAGCAGACATTTGTTTCTTTGGAATAGAAACCTTATTTTGTAGGGTACTATGCTGTCACTAGCTTAAATAATTAGGTGACAGCTGCTGTTGACACTTTCTTGTGCATTCTAACATGTAAGAGGCAAGAATGCAGTGTTTTGCCAGTTATCTTATGCAGTCTTTTAGTTCAAGTCTGAATTGTTACCCTCAGGTATGTGTTGATCTTGGCTCTCTCTTTCTCTTCTTCCCTTCATCCCCCCCCCATTCCGTCTCCTCTCTGTCCACATTTGTGTATATGTATGTGGGTGGTTGGTAGAAATACTCTAAGGAATTTTTTCATGTAGCTATAGGGACCAGGAAGTCCTGAGACCTTTAGTTGGGAGCCAGGGCAGCTAACAATGTGTTCAAGTCTGAAGAGAGTAGACTGTTCTATCTTAAAGACAGTGAGAGGGAGCTCTCCCTTACCTCACTATTTTGTTCTATTTAGGATTTCCATTTAGGATTGGATGAAACCTATCCACAAAAAAGGGAAATCTGCCTTTTTTATGTGTGCTTTGCCTGCCTATCAGTGCACCAGACATGGGTGGTACCCTTGGAGGCTGGTAGAGGTGTCAGGTCCCCTGTAACTGGAGTGACAGGTGTTAGTCAACATGTGGGACATGGGAATTGAACCCAGGTCCTCTGGAAGAATGATCAGTTCTCTTAACCACCGAGCCTCTCTCCAGTCCTCCAGAATGGCATTAAACTATCTGGACATCCATTGGTCCAATTGAGTTGATATATTTAAATAGTTACCATGACATACTAGAACTGTTACCCTATCCCACTTCAAACAGGGCTGAAATGACTCAACATAGCAAAGGGAGGGGAAAGTGGTATGTCACAAAAGCCTGCTGACTAATTAATGTCAGTTTACTGTTATGAAAAGTGGGATCCAAGATTTATACTGACTTAAGCATAATTCAGGTTTATTTCTTGCTTATAATGAAATACTGGTCAAATTATCAGGGCGATAGGGTAACCTTTTCATTCTCCAAGCCACACCAAATGTAACCTCTGAGTTCACCCTTGAGATGGTGTCTCTCTCAGGCAATTTGGGGTAGGAAAACAATCATGGAGGAGGGACATATGGGAGGATTTTATGAGCTAAGCTGTCAATAGCCATGCCATTTCTGTCTAGTCCTTTGTACAGAATTGGCCTGGCTGCACCTAACTGCTAGCGGGCTGGGAAGCCCATTTCCCAGAACTGAGTCTACCCAGTGGATAGAGGAGCATATATTTTCAGAGCTTAGGTAGGCATCCGTTCATATTCTGGGTGAATTCTATTACTGGCTTTCCTGTGAGCTGAAATGAAGGTTTAGATTGATAGCCAGATGTAATTTTGCTCTGCTCATTCCACATAAAGATGGCTGCTTGGACACAGTGAAAAGTCCTGGGTGAAGGCAGCACATCTTCTTTCCTGATGCACACATAGTGGCAAAGCTGCAGGCAAGTCCAGGGACTCTGATATTTGACTGGGCAAATTCTTATATACTGGGCACTGAAGCATTGGTTTCTGGGAGAGAGCTTGCGGTACTTCAGGGATCTTCTAATGGGGGTCTGGCTACCCTGGAGTATATGAAGATTTTCCACGGGGTTATAGACAGAGAGCTTGATAATTTCCTATGAAAAGACATCTTATTTAAGTTGCTTATGTCGATTAGATATTACATAGTATTTAAAGTATAGTCTTAGTCTTAAAACAGTAATTTTAATTAGTATATGACTTTCATGTTTATAACTGTTTTGCATTAAGACTGTTGTAGAAATGAAACAGAAGGGTAATGTCAAGGAGCTGAAGGGGTGATGTTGTATCTGGTAGTGATGGAAGCAGCTTCTGCCTCACAGTTAATGTGCTGTGGAGGGAGAGAGAGTCTCTGTGGGAATTAGTGAATGAAGAGGGTGATTTCAGGCATGGCAGCTCTGCTTGCAGCTCCAGGGAGCCTGAAGTCTTAGAAGTTCATTTGAGCTGGTAAGGATGGGGAACAAAGTCGATGGAAAGCTTAGCTCATGCTTTTGCCCTAGGGCAATCTGTGGGACAACTGACTTAGTAATGTGATGGCATACCATTTTTATCCTCACTCCTGGCTTCAAGGCCAGAATCACCTTAATGCTTATAAAACAGTTCCAAAAGAACTGTTGGGTTCATTGTTTGCAGTTTGTGATGAAAGTGTGCTTAGCTCTTCTGTCTTACAAAGATTTCCTTAGGAGTTGGTGGGAATTTCACAAAAAAAGTATGTGACCCCCAGTGCAGTGTCTCACCAATTCCCTAACATCCTAAAGAGCTAATTAGCTAAGGAAGCATAATTATGTAAAGTAGTTTGCAAAGTAGCCTGTGTAAGCTGGAACTCGAATCATAGCCACAGTGGAGGTTGTGGAGGTTCTGTTGAGTGTAGGGTATATAGACAGTTGGGAAGATGACTTCTTCTTCTTTTTTTTTTTTTTTCTGAGATAGGGTTTCTCTGTACTGTTTTCGAGGAACTAGCTCTGTAGACCGGGCTGGCCTTGAACTCACAGAGATCCGCCTGCCTCTGTCTCCGAGTGCTGGGATTAAAGGCGTGCACCACCAACACCTGACTGGAAGATGACATTTTTAGCAAAAGTTTTAAATTAACTCTTAGAGTTTTATACAGTATATTTTAAATATGTTCACCCTGTCAACTCCTCCCGTTACCAGTCTATCCATCCTTCCATCCCTTCTTACCCAACTTGAGATTCTCCTCCTCTCATACCTTGTTGCGTCCAGTGTGGTCCCTAGCTAGTCTTGGGAGTGGGACCTACCCTGTTTTGTGGTCAATCTACCAGGGTTACATCATTAAAGGATGGTCTGTCTTCCTTTCTTAGCAGCCATCAAATCCCATAACTCCTTAGGTAGTAGTGCAATTTCATGTCTATCAGGAAGAAGACTTTTAATTTCCAATAAAAATGAAGGAATATTTGGTGTAAATGATATTTTCTTGATCATTATGAATCCTGAGATTTGGAGGATTTACTTTTTAAATAAACCCCTAGTATCACAGGAAATCTTATGTTCAGTAGTCTATAAGTTGCCTTAGTCATAGTTTTTTAATTATAGCAGTAGAAAAGTAACTAAGACAGCATGGCACAAGGAAGATGAAATATTAGGAAAGTTCAGACTGATGGTCAGAAAGTTTTTCTGAGAGCAAAACAGTTATGGAGTTGAATCTTCCAATATGCTGAGAAATACTAACACCCTTCCCCCCCTTTTAAGACAAGGTCTCACAAGGACAGCCATGTAGTTCGGCTGTCCTAGAACTCGCTATATAGACCAATATAGCCTTGAACTTCCAGAGATCCCCGTGTCTCTTCCTCCCAAGTGCTGGGATTAAAGGCATGCACCACCATCTGGTCTACTTACATCTTTAAAAGTAATTACTATAGCATTCCAATACAAATATGTTTTAGATTACTTGGCCCAGTTTTTTTTTTTAACTTAAATATATTTTTTGAGATTGTAATGTAACTATAGCATTTCTCTCTTGCTTTCCCTCTCTTTAAACTCTTGCCTTCCCTCTCTTTAAACTCTCTCATATACTTCCTTCCCTCCTACTCTTCCTCAAATTCATGGCCTCTTCTTCCATTAATTGTTATTGGATGCATAAATATATTTTTAAGTGCTCATGATTTGTATAGCAACTCCATATAGCACAAGACATATGTATGTATGTATGTATGTATGTATGTATGTATGTATGTATGTATGTAAGTATTCCTCAGTATAACCTGTCAGTCTATGTAATGTTACTTGTATGTATATTTTCAGGACTGATTTTTTGGCAACGGACAACCACTTGTTGTGCTGGAGATGACCACATTGCCCACTTGCAGCCTCCTTCACTTGTCTGTAGTTCTTAGTGTAGGGTTGAGGCTTCATGGGCTTTTCTCCATCCACTTTGGCATGCCTACTGGTGTCATCCTTGCTTAGCTCATGTTTGGGTGTTGCGTTGGTGAGACTTCATGGATGTAGCTTCTGGTGTTACTAAGAAACACAATCTCTCAGCAAACTTTCTGATCTGGCTTTTGCAGTCTTCCTTGTTCCTTTGCAGCCATGCTGTCTGAGCCTTCCATTGTGGGCATGTTTTATAGAGGTATTGGTACTGGGCTCCACGACTTTTTATTTTGATGGGTGTTTTGTTTTCTTCAGTGGTGTCTGTTGCAAAGAGTTAAAAGCAGCATTTTGATACAAGTAAGTCTTACATTGCATGGCAGACTTCTTATATTTTATAAATAAATTAGAAATTTCTCAATAATAATTACATGGTCAGACATATGTTATGTTGCAAGTCTTTCCCCTGCCAGCCAGCTCCCAAATAATGACAGACTTCTTATTAGTTATGAAAGTTTGTTCAACAGCTTAGGCTTATTTCTAACTATCTCTTATGACTTAAATTAACACATATCTTTTAATGTACCTTCTTGTATGTAGCTCAGTTACCTTTACTTTGTAATGCCCAAGCTTCTTTCTCTGAGCCCCCTGGCACCTCTGCCCTTCTTTTTTCCATCATTCTCTGTGTCCAGAAATCCTGACTAGCTATTGGCTGTTCAGCATTTTATTAAACCAATAAGAGTGACATATCTTCACAGTTACAAAAACATTATTCCACAACAGTTCACCCTTTTTGTTTAAATAAAATGGAAAGCCCTTTAACATAGTAAAACTATATACAGTAAGAATAATCACCAAGCAAGAATCACACTCACAATATCCAGTCTATCTGCATTTGGCATATTTGGAGAAACTACTCTATTATAATCTGTCTTACCTGATGAATTTAAAGGTTTATATCTAAACCATTTCTTATTATAACTTGTATTGCCATCCTAAAAATAGCTTTGTAGATCTTAAAACATCTCTTCAGATAAATAACTTAAGCTTTTATAGACTTTATATCTCTTATGTAAGTTTTCTTTTCTGAATTTGGTAACAAGGAAACTATAAATATCTAGTCTTCAACTCCATCAGAGACCCAAGAAGGATAAAATGTTACTTGAGTAATCAGGAAGTGCAGAAAAAGCAACTTCCAAAACTAAAACATGACAGAGACACCTAGCTGCCTGAATAGTCACCCTGAGGTTCCTCTATAATGTTGGGACATCCATCTTTAGCCTATAGACCTAAAATATCTGACAGACTTCTGAGAAGCAAGAATTTTTGAAGGATTATTCTACCCTGTCTTGGCAGTTACTTTCTTTTGTGTGCTACTTGTCCAGTTTGGATAGCATCTTGTCAGCAGTCAAGGCAAGGGTAGTTTCTTGGCCAAATGGCTAGCTTTTGTCACAAGGAAAGCAAACTCCATGTGGAGTTTCTTTGAATTCCATCATCAGTTTTGGAATTAAATTGGTGCTGTCAGGAGCACACATGTTTCACCATCAAGAAAAATCTTAGGTTATTAAAACACCTTAAATGCCAAAATCTGTTGGTCTCTGAAGTGTTTGAAGACAATCTATCTAAAATATATCTCTGTTGGACCTTGAAAACATTCTTAACGTGGCCACAAAGTTGATAGTTATGATAACTACTATCTCACATTTCTTAATTATCCTAAATAGTTTGTAATAATAACTTAAGGACTAGAAATTTACATTTTAAATGAATTTCATAGGTACAATATCTTAAACAAGAAATAGAAACATATATACGACGTGCAAAAATAACCTTAAATTTGTATCAGTATACAAAAAATCCATACCAATGTAAAATATTTGAGATTAGTGCTTGTTCAAAAGTAGTAGACTCAACAATCTACCCTTTTATATTATCATTTCTATACAATACCCCATTTTCTTTTCAGACAGAGATCCCTGAATTTAATCTCCTTTGTTTAGCTTTCTCCCTGACCATTACCAGTAACGATTTGTAATTATCCCCCTAAATGATGATAAACATTCATAACCCACTGAATGATCAAAAATCACCCATCCCACCTCTTGGGAATGTGGGTGTTGTGTTCTCTAGATTGCTTTATGTTATCTGGGGATGCTTGTATCTTTAGAGGACCCTGAGAAAATTGGGATAATAGTCAACTCCTGGGAGAGCTAGTATCATTTGTTGTCTAGTCTCTGTGTAATGGGAAAGCATAAGGCTTTATCTGAAATCCTGTCTAGAGTAATCTGTAAGGCTGGGCCATCTCAGCTAGAGCTTTGAAGTTATTTTAGATGTAGAATTTTGAAGAAACTGTAACTGAGGCATTCTGAGAGCCTGGCTGACTTGTCTTTATTCATGTTTGATCCTTTTGTTCTGAAAACATATAACTTTTAAAGGTAACATACATATCTGTATTAACACAAGAATGGAATTGCTGTATGCACAAGTCAACTAAAAATGATTTGTTTTATGTTTGAGCATGTAAAATATATCTGTCAAATTTATAAGTCTATTTGAACTATATAACCGAACAATTTTGAGGGCTTTATAGCCAACAAGATTTACCATGTCTCATCCAGTTTAAGAGTTGTTCCAAAGAAGAGGGATCAGCATACACATCATCTGTCCTGTAGTCTTTTCTGGCTTCCTCCCTCTTGTTTGCAGCTAAGATCCTCAGGAGGTCTCCCCCAGTCAAATCTAATCTTTATTAATTTTGAAGGAAACCATAGCTTTCTGTTTCCTATGAAAACAAAAGTACAACCTCTCCCCCAAGACAACACATTTCCTGACTTCCATTCTGAAGCCAAGACATCCATAAAGTATATAGGTTGATTTAATTCAGTAGTCCTTTCCACAATTCAGTGTCTCTCAGCAGTTGCCATTCATTCATCAGCATTAAAAAAATTCAAAGTCAACAAAGCAACATACAGGATCCAGGCGCCCTGTGATTTATTTCCAATCCTAATGTGGCTTATTTTTTTAATGTTTATTTTTTTCTTTAAAGACTTTACTTTAGTCAGGTTTTTCTTAATTTACAATAACTTACTAGCTTTCATAAGGCTAGAACTTGTTGGGGGTAGGGCTTGCATAAGCGAGGAGGGGCTGGGGGAACCTAGAGAGTGGAATTGCCCTTGACAAGTTAAAAGGTACCATTCATATGTTAATGGAAGGACCACAAGTTCCTTTGCCAGAAAGTAGAATGACTCCCTTTTTAGCAAGCAGGAACTTTCTTCAAGCCCCTGATAATCTTTTTGTGCACTGTGAAGTTATGTCATTCCGATTGGTTTAATAAAATGCTGAATGGCCAATAGCTAGGCAGGATTTCCAGCATGGAGGACTCTGGGAAGAAGGATGAAGATACCAGGGGACTCAGAGCAAGCAGCACTACAAACTAAAGGTAACTGAGCCACATAAAAGAATGTAGATTAAAAGATATGGGTTAATCTAAGTCATAAGAACTAGTTAGAAATAAGCCTAAGCTATCATCCAAGCTTTCATAGTTAATAAGTCTCTGTACCATTATTTGGGAACTGGCTGGAGGGACAGAAACTCACAACAAATATCACACAGCAATGTTAGGTAATTTGTACACTTCTTTATTTGATTTTGTGTTTTGGGAATTGTGCTATATAGATGTAAATGATATCTATGTAAATGATGGGCACTTAAAATATATAGTGGGTTTTTTCTTTTTAAAGCAGAAACACCCACACAGACTTTCATTTCTAGCCACAAGGAACAATAGGATCCCCTCCTAACATCCTTCTTCAAATCCTTGTGAGACATCAAAGGACTGTGACCATAATAAATGACACATCATGTGAACCAGGAGATTGTCCTGGCCTGATCCTTCAGGCAGTGTTTAAACTTCGATGCAGAGAGTGAGAAACAAATAGAGCCTGTGTTTGACTGAGGTGTGAAGAGAGACGCCAGTGTTCAAATGAGCAGAGACAGCTAGACTGTGAGAGACTGAGTACTGAGGGAGCGTGCTGTGAGAGGAAGGAGTTACAGAACCTGTGGAACCTGCCTTGGGTCCCCTTAAGAGAGAGATTCCTGGTAAGGAAACATTATTCGGTTTTGTGCATGTGAACCATTCACAGATGCCACACAGGACCAGAAGTAATTTGAATTTCTACCACTGGGAGCAGAGAGGGCTTATGTCTCACATGGCCCATTAGAAACCTTGTAAGGCTCAACTGTTAGTGGTGGGGTGAAAAGAGCCCTAGAGTCGAGGGTAATTTAGACACTTACTAAAGCTTTAGAAAAAACACCAAAAGATTTCAACTAATCTGCAAAAGGGTTAGTTCTCAGAACCATGGGTAACATTTTTTTTTTTTTTTAAAGAATTAAAGTCAGCACTTAATGCCAAGTTCACAGTGCTTAGCATCTGATTTTTTTTTTTTTTTTAAATTTCAACACATACACAATCAGGTGGGTAAGCAGTCAATATTATAAGCTCCAGAATGACAGAGTAAAACAAAATTAGGGAAGACCTGAAAACATGGTCATAAAACTTCTCAATATGAAGAACTGGTAAACAGTAAAATATGAGTGCAATGAGGAGAAGGGGCAATATTAAGACAGTTCATTATCCAAAATGAGTTTCACTTGATGAAGGGGTTAATGACAGGATAGACATAGCTGCTGCATAACTTTGTCTGGGGAGACTTCAGAACATCTCTTCACCTCAGCTCCAGCACCAGTAGAACAAAGGAATTATTAATCTTATTAATCTGAATTATGTAAAGGGCTGTGGGAGAAGGTTGACATCTTACAGGAGCATGGATATCTACTTCACCAAAAAGTCGGAACCTGCATTCATGATAACACATGAAAGTAGTGTCACCGGAGTCCCCACGCCAGGCAGTCTGGATACTACCATCTGCCATGTGCAGTTGTGCCTGGTGAGAGGTCAGGAAGGAAGGCACGTGAGTGTTTGGAATCTCAGGTGAGGGTCCGCTGACATCCTGTGCTTGAGGGTGTGACATGGGCTGGACCTCTGAGAATTTCTCATAAGCACAGCTGCTCTGATGCCCAGAGGACGGAGTTCTACAGTGATGTCAAGAAGATGCTTGGAGGCTCAGCAACAGAGTCATCTCCAGTGAAGCTTCCTTACAGATATAAAAGCTAGGAGGATAACCAGATCAGTGAGGCAACTGGAAACATTTCAATCGTGGTCTTCATAAAAGGGAGTTACAGAAGAACAGGAAAAACATTTTTAAAAATGACCAAGTATTTTCCCAAATTTTGTAAAGAATATAAACTTGACAGACATAGAGCCTTCACAAGATGAATAAGGATAAAAATACAAAGATGACCACACCAAAACCTTACAATAAACCACAATAGATCATTTACTGTGCAAAAAAAAAAAAAAATATGAAACTAGATAAAGAAAAGAGGGTATGTTTTACACGGAGGAAGGAGAGAGGAATTTTAACATATGTCCCCACTTCCAGAAGCACCAGAAGTTAGAGGACAACAAAAGAGCTTTAAAGTGTTGGGGAGATTTCTACCGATCTAAACACCTTTTAAAGATGAAAGTAAAACAATGCTTTTTCCAGAGCAATATAAACTCTGAAAGCTCGCAGTCCACACATAATATGATATAGGGGAGCCAGGCATGGTGATCGCTACATTTGAGAGGCAGAGGCAGGAGGATCAGGAATTCAAGGACAACCTCCCCTACATGAGAGCCTGTCTCAAAGAAGAAACAAAACAAAGCAAATGGATATGTTAAAGGAAATTCTTAAAACAGAAAAAAAAAAACCCTATGAAAGTGTGGATCCATACATGGGAGTTAAATATATTATGCTTAGTGGGAACCTAAAAATGGTAAATGTGTGGCTGGTTATCTTACTATTAACATTTTTCAAATGTAATTGATCACTTAAATGTAAAGTGAAAACAATATATCATGGGATTGATGACATAGGAAATTGAAAAATGAATGGTATCAATTGTGCCAGGTACAGGAGGAGACCGGAATGAAGTATGCAATTATGAAATGTTTATACATATGAGGTATGTCCAAAGTAGGCAAACTAGAGAAGAATAATACAAACTGTAGATTAATCATTTAAAATAAACTGTAGCCAATAAGCCAATCATACTGGTAAAATGGAACTAAAAATAATAAAGAGAAAGGGGGCCTGGGAGATGGCTCAGTTGGTGAGTGGCCTGTTTCACAAGTGTGAGGACTCTGGTTGGATCCTTAACACCCAAATAAAAAGCAGGGAGTGGTGGATTGCATCTGTGACCTCAGTGCTGATGGGGAAGATGCCTAGGGCTCTGGGACCAGCAAGTTTAGCTAAATAGATGAGTTCCAGGTTCAAGATGCAAGACTGTGTCTCAATATAAGATGAGGGGTCTGAGACATAGCTCAGCTGGTGAGGATTCTTACAGAGCACCTGAGTTATTCCCAGCATCCACACCAGGTAGTTCACAATTGCCTGTAACTCCACCTCCAGGGAATCTGAAACCATCTTCTGGCCTCTGCAATCATACACCCACAGGGACATACACATACCAAAATGTATTTTATGCTTAACAGAAAGAAAGTGCACACAGTATTTGTGAAATTCAGCTGGAAGGGAAGTTTCTAGGCTTCAATGTTTATAACAGAACATGACAACTCTACAGGCAACAGTCCACATTACACTAGAAAATAAAAGTGCAAACGATTCTCAAATAAGTAGGAAATGGTAACAAAGGATAGAAGAAATGTCAGTGAAAGCAGAACCTGGCTCTGTGAAAATCCCAGTATAATACATGTATGCTTCCTCTCTGAGATGGATAATAAGCTGACTTGCATTGGAACCTAAATGCCTGGATTGTTAGAAACTATCATGACAAAGAATTAAAGGAGAGTTAACTTGTACTAAACTTAGTGCTTACACTGCTGTAGTAATCAAATCCACGTGTTTTGTCACAAATCTGACAGAATCAAAGAACACAACAACATTCAGAAATAGACCTATGCATATTAAAATTGATTTCTAATGAAGATACTAGGCAATTGAACATGAGAAGTATTACCTCTTCAATAAATACTCTAGAACAACTTATCTGTGTAGAAAAACATGAAGAACCTGACTATCTTACTTGAGTTATCTCAAGATGTACTAAAGTCTCTATCCCAATTAGCTGTAATTGTCAACTTGACACAGTCTGGAGTTATCTGAGATAATCCTCAACTGAGAAATTGACTAATCAGATTGATCTGTGAGCATCTCTGTGAGCGAGTTGTGTTAATTAACTGATGAAGGAGGGCCCAGTATCGGTGGGCAGCTGCATCATCCCTCTGCAGTTGGTTCTGAATGGCTAAGCAGGAGCCTGTGAGTGACCCGGAGAACTAGCTAGTAAGCAGTGTACCCATGGTTCCTGCCTTGACTTCTCTTTATAATGGATTATGACCTGGGAGTGTAAGCCAAATAAATCCTCCCTTCTCCAGATTGCTCATGGCCAGAGTGTTTTATCACAGCAACAGAATGAAACTAGAGTAGTCCCAAATATAAACAGTAAAATGATAAAACTTCTCAGAAGAAAACTTGTCACCTCTGTGTAGACAAAGATTTGGTAGCTGGGATGCAAAAAACATGAACATAAAAGAAAATTTTGTAAATTGGAACATATTAACAATTTAAAAGTAATGTTCTTGGGGCTGGAAAGGTGGTTCAGCAGTTAAGAACTCTGGCTGCTCTTCCAGAGGACCTGGGTTTGATTTCCAGCACCCACATGGCAGCTTGAAACCATCTGTAACTCCAGCCCCGGGGGATCTGGTGCCCTTTTCTGGCCTCCTCAGCAATGCACACAAAGTATAGAGACATACATGCAGGCAAAGCACTGATACACATACACATACATTTTGAAAAATTAAAATTAATGTTCCCCACAAAACATCAGTAAGAAAATGCAAATACAAAGACCGACCCCAGACTGCTGGTGTGTGTGTGTGTGTGTGTGTGTGTGTGTGTGTGTGTGTGTGTACATACATGTAATGAGTCTAGAAGAACAGTAAGTATTACATTCATTGGTGTTTTGCCTGCATGTACGTCTGTGTGAGAGTGTCCACTCCACTAGAACTGGAGTTACAGACAGTTGTGAGCTGCCAGGTTGGTGCTGAGAATTGAATCTAGGTCCTTTGGAAGAGCAGTGCTTTAACCACTGAGCCATCTCTCCAGCCCTTGAATACATTCTTCACCAAGGGAGTTATAGTGGGGCTCAGGGTCACTTGTCATCAGAGAAGTGAATTATAGCCACAGTGTGATGCTGCCACAGGGTTATTAGGAGATTAGAGTGGGTCAGTTTCAAAGGCTGAAATTACTGCCTTTTGGTAAAAGATATGGAACAGTTTATGTACTACAGACTGGAGTATAAGACTGTACCAGAACCACTTGAAGGGATTGTCTCAGAAGTTCTTTATAAAGTTAAATATGCACCAGCGTCTCATTCAAAAATTCCATTCTTAGGTATTTATCTAAGGGGAATGGATATGTGTGTCCATGTGAAAAGATATGCACAAACATTCCTCTCACTTTCAAGTAACTACACTGGAAGCAACACAGATGTCTATTAACAGGTGGGTGTATAAATAAGACTCTTAGTAATGGAATATTACCCTACAATAAAAAGAAGCAAAGCATTCAAATATATAGCAATGTGGATTAATCTCAAAATACAGCTGTAACCGAAGAAGCCAGGAAGCAGGAGGAGAACTTGTACTAGAAACAAGGGAGTATACACTTGTCAGAGCTCAGAATGTGCTCCCAGGATGAGACATGTGTCTTAATAACGTGTTCAAACTGAGCTTGCATGGCCAATGAGATATCTCAGTGGGTAATGGTGCTTGCCCCTAAGCCTAACAAATCTGAGTTTGATCTCTAGACCCCATATGAAGGAAGAGGAACTGATTCCCAAAAGTTGACTTCTTACCTCCACACATGCAGCATGGCATGAGCACATGGATGTGTACATGGGCACATGGAATAAATAATAAACAAATGCAATAAAAGTCCGGGTTTGTGCAGAGAAGTTTCTCTGTTTTTAAGGGGCAAATTCTTGGAGTCCATGAAGAAAGCTTTATATAGCTGTTGACAATTTTTCCATTTATAAAACTTGTTCTACATTGAACATCAGGAATTTCTGTGATTTCAGCATTTATGTTTGGGCTATGTTGGAGCACAGTAGGTGGATTAGGGAAAGAAGGCCAACGTGTTTGTGAGTTGGTTTATTTAACAAGCATCTATTGAGTACTCTGTTCATATCAGTACATGCTAGGTGCCTATTATGTAAAGGGAGTATGAATAGCCCTTGGCCTCTGAAGAGCTCAAGGCTACTAGACTAAACTGAAGTATGGCATTATGAGTGCTATGAGAGGAGTATTATGCTCACTTACACAGGGAAGAGCAATGCATTCCCGACAGTGGTTTAGGACACCACAGGTGATAATTGCCTTTTCTTGGAAAACTAATCAGTGGTTAAAAGTATATGCTTTGGAATCAGAGTGATTTGGAACAGAATTCTGGCTATGTTATTTACTGTGTCAAGTCAGAATCAAGGTGAGGTGCCGTAAAGTCAAGTGTCATGGAGTCACACATGAGCTTAATAAGCCATAGTGTCTCAGTGGGGTAACACAAGAGGAAGAAAGAGGAATGTTCTGAGTATAAGTGACCACGTGCACCAAGGCATGGAAGGTCACAGTTTCAGAACAAGAAGTTTGGGAATGTGGGGGCATGGAGTTGGAGCAGTGTAGAGGAGAGCACACCAGGAAGGACTGTACTAAGAACCCTGAGCTATGACCTGAGGTGGTGCATTCCTGTTGCAGGTTCCTATGCAGGGTGGTGGTGTGTAAGAGGTTTCTGGGAAGATGACACTGACAGTGATGGCAGAGAAGGGAAAGGAGGAAGGCAGATGTCAGTAACGTGGCTGTTGCAGTAGTTCAGCTTAGAGACAATGGAGGTATATGTGAGGACAGTGCTCACATGCAGAGATGGCTCTAGTCTGAGATGCTTCTCTGAGAAGTTATCAGCAGAATGTGATGGTGTCTTGGATGAGGGGCTCCAGGAACTGGAGAAGTTGAGAATTCTGAAAAGTCCAACTTAGGTACCTAGGGGGATGGTATGGTGGGACAGACATGAGGGAGAAGTTTCTTTCATGAGTTAAGACAGTGGATGCTTTGCACAGAGATGGCAGTGACTTTGAAAGTGTTAGAGTATTTATTCAATACACTTTTTTTTTGAGTATTACCTAATACATTTAACTATTTATATGTTAACAATATACAGGCAACAGTAGTCTAATATTCATATGCATTGTAAGATATACACAAAGTAGAGAAATCAGATGAAATTAAATACATACATGAATCAAAACTGTAATTTCCCCCGGAAACCTCAGGACATAGTTTTGAATACCAAGAGGGACAGATGCCACCCACTTTAGATCTACAGGGTCAGGTCAATGCAGCATTGCAGAGAAGTGAGGTGCTAGGGGCCTTCAGCTAAGGGAAAGCACTTTATTCTTAATTTTCCTAAAAACATTCTTTTTTTCTGAGCTTATGGTAAGAACGGGCATATTTGTGAAGCTTTCTTAGTATCCATGGTGCATTGCTCTAGAAGATCATTGGTATTCAAACAAGCAAGTTTTAGCTTTCTTGGCACTAACTTTGGCTGTGACACAAAGTACCCTTCCCCCCTCAAAATTTCTGCTCAAGAGTAACAGCGCCTCTCTACTGGGAGTCCCAACTGAAGAAAAGGAGGAAAACCAGGAGAGACACTTACACAGTCTGGCTGGCACAAAGGAGTCCATGACCTCTTCTCCCTAAGATAATATAAGTGTGCTCCATTAATCTGACAGCTCAGAGCAAAACACAGGACTCCATATTTAAAATAAATGTCGCTGCTAATGTACTACTGCAGTTTATCCAGGGCTCTGCCCTTCTATTACAATTTCTTTGTGGTGATGTGAAGCCAGTTGAGACAGTCTGTTATACTTGGAGGGCTACTGCTGCCAGACTTTAATTCAGAGAGTACAAAACAGAATTTTGACTAATTGGTTCAGTAGGAACTGGGTTGGGATCTAAACAACTCTGGAGGTCTGTGGCAAGGAAATGGGGGGACTTCAGCTGCCCCCCAGGCTGCCTCCTGACAGATAGCCAGGCAGATTTAATTAATGCATTAATGTCTGAGATAAGACCTGAGAAGTGATTGGACCAGATTCCACCATACCTTCTGCTATCTGAGGTACTATACAAACCCGATTATGAGTCTGGGGTTCCTTTTAAGGGCATAAAACAGAAGAAAACATAACATGAAACTCTATACTTTCTTTTGGTCCAGACTGCAGCAAGGAAGGAAGGAAGGGAGGGAGTGGATAGATGTTTGGCTTGCTGACATCTGCTTAAGTTTAGCTGGTGTGTGAATGGGCCTCCAGTCTCAGTGAGGCTAGCAATGCTGATCTCTCTGGTATCCAGAATCAGTGGCCGGCACAGCTGGAGCCAAGGCCTGGTGAATCATGAACCCATCCCCCTCCAGAAGTGCAGGGAAAGAAGTCAGTGGGCGCTGTAATAGGTACCACATGTGGCTTGAAAAGGGCTTCATGTGATTTGATTTGCAGATCATGTCATTCTGTAATAAAAATTTACATAAGTGAGCAAGGGGTGAAAGGGCTGGCTGTCAGGATTTTGCTTCTGTTTTCTGACTCTTTGTTGTGGTGATGTGAACTGTTTATGTTGCTGTCAAAGGGTGGGGTCAGGGAGGCTGATGGGAGCCAGAGATGGGGAGGAGCTGACCCCTGAAGAATCTGAAAGCAGCTCACTGTCAGCGTGACAGATAAGAAGAGCACAGTCCCTATAGCCATCCTGGCCATTCTCCTGCTACTATATTAAAGTTACAATCTCTCTCTCTCTCTCTCTCTCTCTCTCTCTCTCTCTCTCTCTCTCTCTCTCTCTCTCTCTCCTTTTAACTTTTTCTTTCAGTTTACCAGGCACCAAGTTTCATTAATTGTATTCTTACGCAAACATTATCATACTTGTTTTTTCTCTAACCCCCTTCCCTCACCTTGGTAGTTCTTTCTTAATAGTTTTTCCTTTTGTTCAAGTTGCAGATTTCAAGTGCATTGCCCCCTCACCCCATCCCTTAAGCTTTCTTCCTCTCCCCTCACATTCCCCTTTGAACTTTCACGTCACACCCACCTTTGAAATCTAGTTTCCAGAAATGAGAAAAAGCACAGTATTTGTCCTTATGAGTGTGGTTTGTCTGACTAACGTAATGATCTCCTGCTCTCTTTTCCTGAAAAAGTTATGATTTTGGTTTCTTCTCTTTATGGCTAAAGAGATAATAAAATTCCTTGTGTTTAAGCACCACACTTTCTTCAGCCAAACCTCTGTTGATGGCCATCGAGGCTGGTTTTGTTCCTGGCGATTGTGACTAGTGTAGCAATCAACACAGATGTGCAAGGATTTTTGTGTGTGGTGATTTAGGGTTCTACGGTGATTTATGTTCTCAGAGGTGGTACTGTTGGGTTATATGGTAGTTCTACCTTTAGTTTCTCCATATTGATTTGCGCAGTGGCTGTCTGATCGCACATCTGACTAGCGACGGGTAAGACTCATCTCACTGCATCATTGCCAACAGTTGTGGTTTTATGGCCATTCTGGACTCTCAAAACAGTTTTATTTTCCTTTCCCTAGTGGCAAAGCCTGTTTCCCACATGTTTCTCTTTTTTAGAACCACCTTGTCTCAGTAGCCCATTTTCTAACTGATGCTTTGTTCTTTCAGTGTTGAAGTGTTCCCGTTCTTTATGTATCCTGGATATTTATCCCGTCTGATGTTCAGTTGGCGAAGCTTTCTGTTCCCCACTTGGCTGACTCTTCACTTTACTGATTGTTTTCCTTTCCAAAGCCCCAAATTAACATGACCGCAGTTCTGTGGCGAGTGAAGGTCACAGAAAGGTGGTGTAAGAATAGAATTGTTCTGAGTCAGACAGATCTATTTTCAAATTTGGATTCTGCTGTGTGACCTTGGACAGATCACTTCAGTTCTCCAAGCTTCGGTTTCGCTGTAAGAAGGAATCGCTGCTTACTGCAGAGTGGTCTCGTAGAAACTCGCTGCACCCCTCCCACTATTTGGAAACGTGTCTTCTCCTCCTCATATGCATGTGGATTGCTCGCCAATCGTGTTTAAGAGACCTCACCACCCTTACTTACTTTTGGCTTTTCCTTTTACTATACACACCTGAGGTGAGGGCTGGTCAGTAGCTGAGGAAAATGGCATGGCTTCTCCGCCCCTCCCAGGGGCAGCACGATGTTACGTGTACTTTTAGCATAGCCCTGAATGTTTCCTCTCTGGAAGTGGGAAGCCTGATTGGTCTATGGACTGCCCAGTTAGGAAGAAGGGCCGTTCAATTTTGTATTCACAACGTTGCTGTTAAGAACTTAGAATCTAGAGTGTTCTCTTTTGGTTTTACTTTGATTTACTAGAAATAGCAGTCTGTGGTGCTGAGGAAACTGAAGAGGAGTGGAAAGGTGCTTGTATTACTGTGGTAAAAGGAGACTGGGAATGAAGAGTTTGAGGGAATGCATGCGAGCCATCATGGCAGGGAAGACATGGTGGTGGGAGCTTGAGGTGGCTGATCACATCACAGCTACAGTCAGGAAGCAGAGATGGCTGTGAGTGATGAGCTGGCTTCCTCTTTGATCCCTTTTTATTCTGTCTGAGACTGCAGCTTGTCAGATGATGCCATCCTACATCCAGGTTGGGTCTGCTCACCTCAGCTGAACTGCTCTAGAATACCATCACAGACATGCCTTGAGGTCTGTCTCCTTGGCAAGTCAAAACCCAGTCAAGTTGACGATGGAGGTGAACCATCAGAATCCTGGAAGGATTAAGGAGGGACAAGCAACAGAAAGAGAAAAGAAACTGCAACCTATGAAATAAATGGTGCTGGGGAATGCAATAGTCTTTCCCTTCAGACAGACTCTGGAATGCATTTCATGTGGACTGTGAAAAAAAAAAAACCCACATTCCACTCACTTCTCATTTGCTGGTATAGAAATTGAGGCATTTCACAGTTTGGTTATCAAATACTATATGCATGTGGAAAATGGGCAGATAAAATGGGCCAATTAGACCAGGGCAACATCTGTTCAAACCCTTACCTTAGTGAAAGTGGAATCCAGGATTAAACACAGAACTCCTTCAGATGTACACAAATCATTTAATGTAGCTTTTGAGAGGACCGCGCTGGCTGGTGCTAAGCTGAAGGTTGATGAGAAGTCCAGGCATGTTCCTGCTAGGAATGTGTGCAGCTTAAGAAAAGTTCAATTCTTATTCAATCTCCATTTAATGTATCCCAATAGACCCTCCCCCTGGGTGGGGTTGAAAACACTCCGGACTCTTCCTAGATAAAGTGGTTCTCCAAATATATTTTGACAACCTGTTTACAATTTTGAGAACAAAATTTAGTTTGAGGTTGTTTCATTTAGGCTTAAAGGGTTCACTTTAAAATAATGTATTTCATCTTTAATGGATTGTAGAGATCAAAGTTTGAAAATTTCTCCACCCACTATGCACAAGAACACTGGGTGCATTCCACACAGTACAGTGCATCTACACAGAGCTTGAAGAAAGAGGAGAGAAAAGTTTCTGTACTAATTTAAAGGTTTATTTATTTTTATTTTATGTGTGTGGATTATTTTGCCTGTACATATGCCTATGCACCATGTGTATGCCTGGTGCCCCTGGACGCCAAAACAGTGAGTGTGCATCTGTCCCTCTGGAATTGGAGTTACAGATAAATGTGAGCCACCATGTGGGTACCAGGAACCAAACTAGGTCCTCTAGAAGAGCAGCCAGGCTTCATAACCCTGAGCCATCTTAGCATTCTTTTCCAATATATGCAGAGCACACTTCACATCATGATATAGCATTTCCTCATGAAAATGTCACGATATGATATATGGCAAGTTCATAATTTAAAAAATGTAAAAAAAAAATTCTGTTAAGCTATGGCCTTGGTGAGATGGTTCAGTGGGTAAAATGTTTCCACACAAGCTTGGTGACCTGAGCTCAGTTCCTGGAACACTCAGGCGGCATATTTACACACACACAAACACACACACACACACACACACACACACACACACACACACACACACACACACACACCTCTCACCGATTCTGGACCTTACCAATTTGGCTAGACTGGCCAGCCAATGAGCTTCAGGGATCAACCTGTCTCTACCTCCTCAGTGCCAGGATCACAGATACACGTGCCAATGCCATACCTGACATTTTAGGTTGGTGCTAAGAATCTGAACTTAAGTCCTTATGCTTGTGTGGCAAATATGTACCAACTGAGCATTTCTCCACCTCACATTTGAGTTCTTACTAACCTCCCAAAAGAAACCCACCTCTAAATATTTTAAAGACTGGATTCCTGGGAACTCAGGTTTTGTTTTAACATATTTTTTAAATTTAATGTGCATTTGTGCATGTGTGTGTAGTTATTTAGTGGTGCGTGTGTGCGTGTGTGCGTGTGTGTGTGTGTGTGTGTGTGTATTAGAGGACAACTTGCCAAAGTTAGTTCTTTCCTTCCACTAAGTGTGTTCCAGGGCTCAGATTCAGGTCATCAGACTTGGCAGCAAGTCTCTTTACCCACTGAGACATCTTGCCAGCTTGGAGCTGAGTGTTTGGACATCTGCATGACACAATTGTGTGAGTGGTGCATTGGCCCTGTGAGGAGAGGTAAGGAGGGGGAGGCGAAGCTCCCGGGCCAACACAAGAAAACTGGGGCTCTCTGCTTAGGCTCTCTTGCTGCTGAGGTGACACTTGTGAGGTAGCCAGTATCTGTGGAGTGGTCATGTGGTCAATGTCACTGTCAGAACTTTGAGACCTTAGAAGGATGGCTCTCACTTCAAATGTACAGGAAAAGCTTGCCCCTGTTGAATGCATCTGCCCGCCTAAGGATTCTTGCCTTTTACCTCCATTCAGCCCATTAAAGCTAGAGTCTACAGAACCGTGAAACATTTGTGCCTGGGACAGTCATGTGATTGACAGCTCTGTCTCATTTTAAGCTTTCAAGCACATAATAGCCAGGCGTTAGATCATGTCAGGCTGTAACTATATGGTCACCTGGCTCCCCCTTAGCTACAGCCCTGAAGGATCTACAGCCTCCCAGCCTCCATGCCTGTCTTTGTGGATGTGTCGCCAGATTGCCACACCGAATGGAGACCAGGAAGGGAGACCTGCTGTGTCTGTCCTAGGGTTGGCAGTGAGATCAGCAGGAATTGCTTAGCACAGCAGCCTTTCTCTGGGGAAGTTCACATGGCTGTTCAGGCTGGATGTTTCTTTCCTTCCTTCCTTCCTTTTTTTTTTTTTTTTTTTCAAATCAGGAAGTTCTGCCAAATACTATCAGTGCTCACAGAAAATATACAAAATCTGAAGTCCAATGGGATGCGCTTTTAGAAATCCTGAGCTTGAGGGTGCCGGAGAGATGGCTTGCAGTTAAGAGCACTTTTTGTTCTTGTTAAGAACCAGGTTGGTCCCCAGCACCCATGTAGCTGCTCACAACTATCAGTAACTCTAGTTCTAGGTGAAATTCAGCACCCTCTTCTGGTTCCCACAGGTTCTGCACACATGTGGTTCATAGCCATATATTCAGGCAAACATCCATACACATAAAATTAAAATGAATATTTTTTTAAAAAAAACACATTGAACCAAATAGGAATCTTTGCACTTTTAAATTTTTGCTCATTTTACTGGAGACAGTTGCTCTCAGAGTTGGCTCTAAGTGCATGGACCCTGTTGTGCAATCTTGCTCAGTCTCCTGTGAGACCTTTATGTAATGAAAATTCCTTTGAAAATGGTTGCCCAATGATTGACATTTATTCTAAAATACACCATGATGGCAGCTGCTTAATCCTTTATTGTAGTGAAGTGCTTTTAATTAAAAACAAGTGTTTCCAAAGGGCGCTGACTGTTTTTAAGACATCGAAGCAGTCTATTAAGTCGATGCCCAGTCTTGTTCTTGATGAGCTGGCAGTCTGATGGTAGAGGTCAGAGTAAGTTGTGGAAAGCTAAGCAAGCCGAAAGCTGTCTGCAGGACATAGGCAAACTGCCTTATAGAGGGCAAAAATGCAGTTGACATTTCAAAAAGGGAGATCTTGTGTGGCTTTGTTGCTGCCGTGCCTCCTAGCTGACATACCCATCATGGCACGTCAAATGCAGCTGACATTTAACATTGCTCTGCAATGACATGTTCCTTGTTTCACTTCTGGATAGTGAATGCACAGTGTGGGAGTAAGCACAATGTATAAGTGATGAGCCAAATCCCAATATAAATCTTTATTTTATTTAGCAATATAAATTCTTTAGCAATATGAATCCTTCAACTAATATAGAATAATAATTCATATTTATTTGCTTCCACTTTTGGAGGTGAGTGCATTATTTTGTAAGTCAGAGTTGTAAGCCCCTTGAGCCACAGGAGTGGCCAGGCCCCTCCCACAAGAACCTCTGACAGTTTTTACCCACAGACTATACTTTAGAGCTACCCTAACTGGTGGACCCTGCCCCCATCCTACAGAGTAAAAAGCCAATCTCTCTGGACATGAAATCCTACCATTCTCCACTCTGGAAAGTTCCACCCGTATCCCCAAGGAACTCTATATAAAAGTGCTGTAGCCTGTTCAGTTCTCTGGTGTTTCTTGCTTGAGCAGAGGCAGCCACCCTCCTGGTTTCTCCCCTCCCAATAAATCTCTTGTGTGAAGTTTGTTGTGAGGTGTGTGTAAGGATTCATACATTATGCTGGCCTGCCCCTGTCACCTGGCAGAATGCACTTAGGCAGCACCCTGGTCAGCCCAGGGTTTCATGCGAACTGGTCTGCAGGCTGGTGCAAAGGACCCCTTTAAGAGAAAGACCCTGCCCACTTAGCAGTCTCTTTGGCCACTCATCTCTTTCTGCTCTCTCCTCTTTCCTGCTGTTCCCCTGGGGAAGACCAGACTTTTCCTTTCTCCCTCTTCTCTCCTGTCCTCTCTCTCCATCTCTGTGTCTTTTTATCTCTTTTCGCTTCCCCCTTCCATCTCTGTTCTCGGTTGTCCAACACCTACCCCTCCCTTCCATCCCTTTCCCAATAAACTCCATGTGGGTTTGTTGAGTTTTGTGGTTTGTGTTTCATCGCCGGCAGCTGCAGCAAAACAACACCAGAGGCTGTTCCTGATGGATGGGAGAGCTGGAGATAGTAGAAGATAATGATAAACAAACCCAGCTTATCTGGACAGGACTCCAGCTCATCAGGAAGAAGGATGAGGAGGAAAGGGCAGGAGGGTAGAAATGACATAGACCAATAGTCCCAGAAAGAGAGTGGAGCCAGCAGGGTGTGCCAGGCATTTTCAACATTAATTTGTAGTTGAATTTGAAAACTGAAAAGATTTCCTCAAGTAGAAGCAAAGAGCTTATGTTTATATGAGACACAAAGAAAAAAACTCGTGTATTATTGATACATGTAATGGATTCTGCAGGGGCAGAAAGAAGCCCAACTCTGACAGAGGGAGATGGGAATCAGCAGAGCATCCCAGGAAGGCTCTGGATGTGGGACATTCCTTTTCTCTTCCAAAACCATTTAAAGAAAAGAGGGAGGAGAAAAAAGGGAGATAATTGACAAAGACTGTTTCATGCCCTGCTTGTCACCCCAGGAAGAAAGTCAAATTCAATAAATGTGGACTGATTTATCAAACAAGGTTTAGAATGAAGTTAATAACACAGAGATTTATGTGTTAGGCCCTAGAACTTACCTTAAAGCTATGTTTCAAGAAGGTTGGCTTTCTTTGGTAGTCACAGATAATTTTTTATCAAATGACAAGGATACTAATAAATAGCAATTTTTTGCGTATTTGGGTTGCTATTTGGTATTTATGTCTCTAAGATTAACTCCTCCCCATTGACTTCTGTGCTTAACAGTCATCTGGGTGTGATGCCTTTAACTCCAGACCTTTATTATATCCTGGAAAATGTGGTCTCTAGTTAATGATTACTTTTGAAGGAAGAAAACAATAGATGATTAAGATTTTATGTACAGATGATATATTTATTAGCATAGTGTTAGACATATTTTTGAAAGAATATGGAGGGGATAGAGAGAAGGCTAAAAAGTGAAGGACTTGCTGAGTGATCCTGTGGAATACATTTGGTCTCCAGTACCCATGGACACACTGGGTGGCCATGGTGGAGACAGGAAGCCCAGGCAATCTGGCTGGCTGGACTATCTCAATGACTGGTGCGTGGCAGTAAGAGAATCTACCTCAGAAGTCCTCAACCTGTGTGTCATGACCCCTTGGGGAGGGGTCGAATATCAGATATCATGCATGTCAGATATTTACATTATGACTCCTAACAGTAGCAAAATTACAATTATGATGTAGCAATGAATACGTTCATGGTTGGGAATCATCGGAACACGAGGAACTATCTTAAAGGATTGCTGCAGGATGCGAACCACTGTTCTACCTCAGTATGTAACATGGAACACAGTAGAGGGAGATGCACATCATTCTCTCACTTCTACATGCATGTGTGTATACAAATGCACAGGCACACATGCCCACATGCCACATACCTGCATATAACACATAAAATATACAGATATTAAAGTACATAGTTCAAATATAAAAAATACCCCTTTACAAGGAAATGCCTCTTTCTCTCTAGCAATAGTCATATTTTAAGGTTAGTTGTCTCACCAGTATTAAACTGCTATTAGTTTCTTCAACTGACACATTGTGATTAGACTGATCCTTAGAAAATGCTAATTAAAGAAACCAAGACTACGTGGACACCTCGATCAAAACTTTAGACAGCAGGGATGGAGAAAAGGACTAGTGAAACTCCCTCTCTATCTAGCCTGTTCTTACCTATGTACTACTGAGGTGTGAGCCTCTCTCTAGGGGGTGCTGTTGTGTCAGAGAAACTGACATCAGCCCTGGTAAACAGGAAGATGGAAGAAGGGTACCCCACCAGGGATGAGAGGGGATGGAGAGAGGGGCTCTCACAAGTGATGAAATTTAGAGTAGGAGAGGGGATGGGGGCAGTGCCTTCCATTGGAGGTGGTGTGGTGTGTGTGTGGTGGGGGGGGCATGAACTCGGGAACCTCTGACTTCACAGTAGTGTAACACAGTTCCTTAGCTCCTCTGAATCTCGCATTTCACCACGGTAAAATAGTGGTGACCACCTCGTAAGGTTATTGTGTGGCTGAGAGCTCATAGGGGAAAGCATGGAGCCCAGTGGCTGGTACCTACTATCATTTGTTTTTCTTAAAGAGTAGACAATGAAGATGGGCGGAAAAGGCCTCTGGTGTCAGGGGCTGGATGGTGAGTGGATAATCCCCAATTTTGTAAGAGCTGGCTGCCTCTCCATGACCCTCCTCAGCCTCCGGGTGCTTTGGGACTGTTGCCAGTGCAGAAATGCATCTTTTCCCCAGACAGGGCAAGGAGCAGTCTGTGGGAAGTCAGGTCACAGTAGAGTTCAGTCCCAGCACTGAAAATGGGCCAACTTTCACCCACACGGTGGAGAAGAGAGCAGCTGTGGGCAGGCAGCAGAGGCTCGCTGTGGGGTCGCTGGGTTGCAGTGTGCTTACAGATGTACAGTGTTTGTTCTGAGATTTTGTAATTTGTCGAGATTATCCAGTTACATTTCCATGACATGTGGAGAGTGCAGCCAAAGCCATCTTATGTGGCTTCCTCACTTTGTTTTGATTTATTATTTGTTGTTTACAGTACTATCTCCAGTAACAACAATGGAATTTCCTTCCCCACTAATCTGGTCTATTTCCATTTTGCCTGTTTATTTTTAATTTCCTTTTTCATGGCTTGAAACCTCCCTATGACTCTGGCTTGTTTATTTCCTTGCATGTGTCAGCGTCATTTATCAGCATGTCCTCTCAGAGGACCTTTGTCCACTCTTAATTGTGTGGGCTGTATTTTCCTGATTCCGATTGTGAGCATGTGATGAGCACCATGTTTCTACATACTATATGATGGCCTGGGCTATCATTCTACTCATGGCTGCTCTTGCAAGCGGACGGCCTTGCTGTCTATGGCTCCCAGATGGAGCCTGTGAGGACCTAAGGCAGAGAAAGAACTTTGTAGAGGGACTTTTCTGTTTCTCTGATGTCACCCCAGCCCTCCCTCTGTCTTCATTTTCCATCTACTCTTATTTGGCAGCAGGTTACATGAGCATAAGGCTCAACTCTCTGAAGCTAGATCCATAAAAACTAGTGTTGTTAATTAATGATCAATTCTGTCTTGCAATATTATGTTTTATTTTAATCTGAATTATATTTCATTCTCCCAACAGATCCGTAATGCCTCCTGCTTGTTTCTTTCAAGATGGACGGGAAATCTGTGGGAGAGCCTACTCAAGTGGTATCTAAAGTCAAACTTTCCACAAAAGTAGAAAACACAGGACACTGGCTGGTGGAGGATCATGCTCAAATATGGGAAGTTTTAAAGACAGAGGAGGTAAGACAATGCTAAACACCAGAGCTGGTGCAATGATGGATTTGCTCATACCTGAGACTAGAAAATTCCTGGGATAGCTGACACCCAGGCCAACTAGAAAGTCTGTTCAGGGACCATAGGCACAGCTAAGACTGGAGAACAGAAAGCCAGAGATATGCCCCTTGGGCATTATTGATGACACGGTGATTCAAGTAAAGGTGGTAATAGTGCTAACAGCCAAAGCATAAAATCATAACTTGAGCTCATATGTGTGTATCTTGCCCTGTGGGCTCAGATACCCCCTGATATAGATGAAGGCATTTTTCTTCCTGTCTTCTCTCCTGGGGTTGTTCTCCTGTGGTTTTCTTCCTGAAGCCTTTTATTGAAGCCTCAACAAATGCTAGTAGTGTGTGTGTGTGTGTGTGTGTGTGTGTGTGTGTGTGTGTGTGTATTGTATGTAGAAGATAGGAATGGGGAGAAACCATTCATGTAGTGGAAAGGATACATTTGGCTTTTATTTTTGTGATGTGTCTGATATACCTCACAAGTAAAGATGAGGTCCTGAGGAAGCACTTCCCAGAGGCACAACTGAATGAGAATCTGTAACAAGAAGATTAAAACTCACCTAGCCAGGTGGAATTAATCCCAACGACATTACCCTACCACAGATGTGGGCAGTCTGCACTGGGTACTCAGCATGACTCACAGAATGCTCTCGGGACACAGTGGCCAATGATGTGACTTCGACAAGTGGCCTTCTCACCTCTACGTGGTCTGTGGCAATCCCTCATTAGGCCCCTAACTTTGGACCACACCTTTCTCTGCTTGGAATACTCTCATCTTCATCCTGTGCAGCACACTTACACCCCTCTCCAACACCTTGTAACCCACTGAGCCTGGACACCGCTGCAGTGTGCCTTGGTTGGATAGGCTTTCTCTTTCCTCTGAATAGAGAAGCAGTGAACATGGTGAGCAAATGACTCTGTGGTAGGAAGAAGTGTCCTTTGGGTATATGCCTAAGAGTGGTGTGATGGCTATTCTTGGTTGTCAACTTGACCATTTCTTTAATGCTTCTTAGCCATTTGAGTTTCTCTTTCATGAATTCTCTATTTAGATGTGTACCTCATTTTTTTAATTGGGTTATTTGTTTTCTTAATGTCCAAATTTTTGAGTTCTTTATGTATTCTGGATATTAGCCCTCTATAGGATTTGTAGCTGATAAAAATCTTTTTTAATTCTGTAGGCTGTTGCTTTGTCTGAATGATGATGTCCTTTGCCTTACAAAAGCTTTTCAGTTTCATGAAGTCCCATTTATGAATTGATGCTGTCAGTGCCTGTGCTAATGGTGTTTTATTGAGTCTTTTCCTGTGCCAATGAGTTCAAGGCTATTTCCTACTTCCTCTTCTATCAGATTAAGTGTGTCTGGTTTTATGTTGAGGTCTTTGATTCATTTGGACTTGAGTTTTATACAGGGTGACAAGTATGAATCTATTTGGATTCTTCTACACACAGCCGTCCAACTTGACCAGCCCCATTTGTTAAAGATGTTAACATTTTTCCAGTATGTATTTCTGAGTTTTCAATCAAAACTCAGGACCTGTAAGGGTGTGGACTTATTGGTCCCAGTTCATGTTAATGCTGAGGGAATTGCATTTTTGGTATTATGTAGTGGGAATTACATGTAGGGTTTCTCCACTGACCAGTGTTAGAATTCGAACAGTGTTCTTGGCATGACTAAAGTTAATAGAATCCTCATTGCTTACACCAACACTGTGCTGTAACAAACACAGTTCAAAATGTAAGGAGTTTAACACAATAAAACTTCCTCATGTCAATCCCATTTCAACATCTGGTGAGAGTTGTGCTTTTCTCCTACATGATGATCATGAACCCAGGCTACTTCTTTTTCCAAGCTCCTCCATCCTGTAGGGCCCAGAATCTTTTGCATTTAGCTGGCAATCTGCAAAGAAAACAAAAACCCAAAAAGGAAAACAACAGCAAAAAAAAAAAAAAACCAAAAAAACCAAACAAACAAAAACAACAACAACAACAACAACAACAAAAGCAGTAGAGGAAATACTGAATTTTGAGTCCTTAATTCACTTGTGCCATGCACTATATGAGTTTGTGTTTTATTGCTGACAGAAAACCCCATTTAGATGTGGCAATGTGGGGGGTAATGTCTGTTAAGGCAGATTCTTAGAGTGAAGTTACTGTGCCATGACAAGACGTACAAATGAGGTTTGGCTGACAGTTAAATAAGTTTCACAGAGAACAAGACAGAATTTTACCTGGCTTGGCCAATGCCCTCTAATGGGTGGATGCTGACCTCAGGGCCCGTTTTTTGTGGGTTCTACTTCCATTTAGGCTGAATTTCTTGCCAGTTTTTCAAGGTATTGAAAATGATACTTTCTTTCTTTCTTTTTTCTTTTTTTTTCTTTTTTTGTCTACACAGCCCTGGCTGTCCTTGAGTTTGATATGTAGACCAGGCTGACCTTGAATTTAGAGATCCCTCTGCCTCAACAGTGCTGCAATTAAGATATTTTGTTTTACTGAGCCAAACTGGAATCCAGATGCAGAGAGGGAGGAGTGATAAGAAAATGGGAACAAGACCAGGCTACAGAAACCCACAGAGACAGCTGACCTGAACAAGAGGGAGCTAATGGACCCCCAGACTGATAGCTGGGAAACCAGCATTGAACCAACTCAGACTCCCTGAACATGGGTCTCAGTTAGAAGGCCTGGGCAGTCTAAGGGACCTCTGACAGTGGAACCAGGATGTATCCCTGGTGCATGAAAGGACTTTGGGAGCACATTCCTCATGGAAGGATACTCCCCTAACCTAGAGGCAGGAGGGAGGGCCTAGTCTCTATTCCAAATAACTTGACAGATTTTGTTAATTCCTCCTGGAAAGCATCACCCTCTCTGTGGAGGGGAGGTGATGGAATGGGAGGGTGGTGGGGGGGGCATGGGAGGAAGAGAGGGAGGGAGAGGTAATTGGGATCAATATGTAAAATAAGAAAAAAAAAGACATTTTGTTTTATCTTATCAAAATTTTTTAGTGTGATTCCACTAGAGAATAATCTAGAAATATGAGTTATTTTAAAGTATGTTATTAAAATTTAAAAATCTATGTTATAAAAGCATATCTTTTAAGATGTGTTATGCTTAGCAAGTATCATCTTAGGTCATGTAAATTTGTGTTATTCTTTGTTGTATTCAGTTAAGTACTTAGTTATATAAGTTTATATATTACTGAGCTTTGTAATCATTTAAAAGTTTCATGTAGTCACCAATTAGTATCATGTATATTTGAAGCTAAAGTGTTTGATTTTTCAGTGTAGTGATTAATCATAATTACTCCATATAATGCTCTAAAATATACATATTTAATTTTAGATTATAAATAAAATGTATATTTAACAGAAAATATTATAATCTTTATAGAAGATTCATTTATGGAAACATATTTTTATAATATCTCTGTAGCTTTTAGTTTTTCAGTGAAGGAGAGAGCAGTGAGAAGATTGCCCAGTTGTGTGATAATGATAGCCATTAACTTATATGTTATCAGTACTCATTGAACTATATGCATTACCTTCACTATTGATTTTTCTTTTAGACAAAAAGTTTTGCCTTGTAATACGGAGTGGTTTGGAATTTGCTCTGTAGCCTCAGACTGGCCTCAGACTCACAATGATCCTGCTTTAGCCTCCTGAGTCCAGGGTTACCATGTGTACCACCATGTTCAGCCAAGCTGTGTATATTAACTGATTTGTTTTATTGTTTGTCCATCTTAATTCCATAAGGTTTATCTTTAAAAATGGGATATGGGATAGATGAAGAGAGTTAAATAAATGAATGGATAATTGAAAGACAGTGTAGTATAGTCATGAACATCCCACAGGTATTCTAAGAGCAGACAACATAACCTCATACTGTGTGGGTGTGGGTGTGGGTGTCAGGGAAAACAAACACCATAGCAAGCAGTACCTGATTGCATTTTTTAAGAGGAAAGTGGAAATCAGCCCAGGCAAAAGGCTTTTTTTTTTTTTTTTTTAAAGAAGGGAATCAGGTTGGCTCTCCATAGGAGAAGGAGTATTAGAATATTCTAGAATCTTGAGCAACTGTGGCAGAAGAGATGTGGCAAGGGAGGAAACTGAGAGTGACTATGTAATGAAAAGCCTTATGTTCCTCACTCAGAAGTTTGGAAGCTATCCTGCGGTCCCTGGGGAGCCAGTGAAGGACTTTAGGCACGGTGGTAACTTGGTCTCGTTTGTTTTTCAGAAAGTCTGTATTAGAGCTGTGTGGAATGGCCCAGAACGCTTCCAAACCACTGTCGCTTACACTACCTGTTCTCTTCTCTGCGAGAAGAGACTCCCCCACTGTGCGAGTCAATGCTAAACTAGGGATTATTTGGGGCAGTTCTTTTTTTGCAAGATGGTAATTTTCTTTTCCCAAGGAGACTGTCTGTCCTTGAGACTGTGGCCTTTGCCTTAAATTTACTTCGTTTATAAACCTCAAAGCACTGGCACCCTCTAGACTCAGACTGAAATAAATGTCGGACTGATGGGTGAAGTTTTTCATGACTTAGTGGTCATATGTTGTTTCTCTAAATATTGTCATTTTTGTGTATTCGGGAGAGTCATTTGATACATTTTTGAGGCAGCTCTATGTTACAGTGATTTACTTTATTATTATATTAGATTTTTGTGGTATTGCTGGTTGACTCTTTATTGGGTTGTCATACACCCTGGACTTATCTGTGTTCAGTTTTTGCATGTGTGAGGAGGCCACTAAAATGGGCAATGTTCTCTGTGGTTGTGGGACAGACACATTCTGTGAAAGTGAAGAACTGATTGCATGAATGGGAACAGGACAGGACCTTTCTCTCTTTATCCAGCTCAGGGACAGGGCCCCGAGTTGTCACATCGAGTTCTTGGAGGAGGAAATAGTAGTGTGTTCATCATGCATGCTTTGGGGATTAAATCATACTCATCCGAGGGACAGGACGGGGGGATCTTTTAAAAACTGGATGACAGTTTGGACAAGCAGTGGGAGTGCGTTGTGTTAAATTCTGAGGAGCCAGCTCTTTGTTGAACGTAAAGGCTGGGGTTTGATGACAGAGCCCGGACTCTTCTATACAATTCTCAGGAATTCCTTTTTCTGTCTGCCAAAATTTTCATATGAGGCAAAGAGACAAAAATTTACTTGCTAGGAAGTTATTAATGCATAAAATGCTTTGAAGCCCGAGTTCTGAGATGAGTAAAGTTGACGTCATCAGTAGTGAGAAATAAAATATTGAGACTGAATGCATGTCAACTGAAGTCTGTAAGGAGAGAAGATACAATTGACTGAGCATCTCCTTTGTATTAACAACGGTGTCTGGCAAATCAGACTCCATGGCTTTTTTGGTAGCTTTGTTTGTTTGTTTGTTTGTAAGAGAGAACATGAAGGTAAATGAGAAGGGAAGTGGGAAGGATCTGGGAGCTGTTGGGGGAGGGAAAATAATATATTGTATGAAATGCTCAAGAACAAATAAAAACATAAAAACCTGTGCTTGACACTTTCATACTCATCAAGCATCACAGCCCCAGGAAATTTCATTTTGTTCATAAGAAATGTGAAGATTAGAGGTTAAGGCACACACCCTAAGACAGGCATCTGGTAAGTGGCAGAATGAGATTGAAATTCAGTTTGTCTCTCTCCAACTCTGCACTTTGATTTGTTTGTGAAGCTGCCTAGAAGCTTCAGAACCTGCCTGATTCTACACTTACTTTTCCCATTCAAACTTTAGCCGGTTCTTCCTCGGACAGCAAACTCAGCTCCCAACAAACCAGCAGAGCTTGGGAGAGCATTGCTCTGCAGTGTCCTGTAAACAGACGCTGATGGGCCTCAAGCCACCACCTTCTCCACTCCTCACATCCTTGGCAGTCCTTGTGACTGAGTTTATGTCTAGGTTCCCACCAAGTAGCATCTGTATTAGCGGGTTTAGGCAGCTATTAGATAGCAGCTCATAAATAACAGGCAGTTATTTCTTACAGTTCTGGAGGTGAGAAGTTCATGACTAAGGTGTCAAGCTGGTTGGATTCCAATAAGGGGCCTCATCCAGGTAGCAGACTACTGACATTTTGCTGTGTCCCCATGTGGCAGGGAAAGATGGAGAGCCCTCCAGGATCTCCTTTACAAGACCATCCACCCTGTTCATCCTCACATCCTGAGGACTTCCAAAGGCCCCACTTCCTAATGCACACTGAGAGTTAGGATTTTAATGCTCAAACATTGGGGAACACATTCTATTATTATCGGTATCCTGGCTTTGTAAGTGGCATCCTGAAACACTCAGCTCTTTATAGTCTTGTCTGAGTGACTGGGCTCTGCTGCTTCACCTGTCCCTTCCATGGACATTAAAGCCACACAGAAGCACATCACAGACCATTGTTTTGTAGTCTTTTATTAGGCAGTCATTGTGGTCATAAGGGGGACATGAAATAGTCATAAGAGGGACATGGAATGGTCATAAGAGGGACATGAAAAACTTTGGCAGGGGACCAACTTGTCATGCTCATAGGAGGTAAAGCACATCACTCAAGGCCATCTGGGGAGACAGTGGTGTTCAGGAAGCAGTCAGGGGAGGTTTAGACCATGCTTATATGGAATTAGACTGTCAAGCAAGGCAGGACAGGTGAACAGCTTAGCATTGGCTAGTGTGAGGAATTTTGGTGAGTTTTGGGCCGATGTCTAGATGCCTGGTAACTAGCCTGGGGCAATTAATACAGGGGATAGCATCTCTTGACTAGATAGAAGTGGTAATTCTGGAGAGATTAGTTAACCCATGAAGACTTGCTGTGGGCCTCTTACCTTTAGTAATTGGCCAGCTTCCCTGAGAAAGGTACAGTTTCTCACAGACAGGAAGAGTTTTATAGATGTTGACACATCGTAATATATAGAATCGAAATGTTTACAATACAGTTCTTGAAGCACAGTTATCACTATGGGCATGCATCTGTAGTCAAGGAAGTTTCTCTGGCTCCAATGTACACTCTGTGACTTTTTGGTTTTCTCCATTGGTCCTAGTTGCCAGACTCTCAAGTTCTCCATGATATGTCCCATCAGTCCAAAGCAAAAGGAGGCACTTGGGAAGTCAACCTTTCATTATGATTGACTTTACATTGACATTAGATAGTCCCATTTTAATGCTTCTTCAAGGAGGACATCCTTGACCCCTATGGTCAGATTAATGATATTCCTGTGTTCTTCTGCCATCACTTGAGAGGTATTTATACATTGTTGTCTCCCAAGGCAGGACCTCTGTCATACTCATCTGTATTGAATATTATCCAGTGGCTGGTGCATAGTAGGCACCCATTACCTACCGAATAGAGAAAATGCATGCAGAGACTAAGAACATCACTCTGCAGCCACACTGGCTGTGACCCTATCAAGTCCTTTCATCTGTGTTTTAGTTTCCTCTTCTGTAAGTTGGGCATAAAGATAGGGTTGCAATGATTCTTAGACCCGAGTCTCAAATGTAATACATGGCAGGTGGAATCTTGCTATTGACTGAATCTATGGAAGAGGAGTACCACTGTCCTCAGCCATTTTCTGTTGCTAATGTCACAATGCCATCGGCTGGAAAAAGCTTATTTTGGCTCATGGTTCTGGTCCTAGTTTTCAGGGCTTCATCTGGAAGTGGCTTTCATGATGGTGAGTCCCAATAGGATTCATGACGGTATCTGGCAAAGGCCAGAGAGTACAAACCAGTTGTGTTTTTCTTCTATGCTTTCTCTTAATCATGGAACATACACTCTGAGTGACTTATCTAATTCTCATCTCTCCCCAAAGATCTTGCTTCTAAACACCACATTTAGGTTCAATTTCTACTCCCACTTCTTTCCTACCTTCCTTTCATGAGTGGGGTATGTGAGTGAGTGTGTGTGTGTGTGTGTGTGTGTGTGTGTGTGTGTGTATGTGTATGTGAGTGTGGGTGCATTAAGAGAACAGAGAAAGACATTAGAGGTCTTCCTCTATTATTTTTCTCTGCCTTATTCCCTTGTGTTGGGTTCACACAAGGACCGTGAAGTTAACTGTTTTGGCTAGCTTGGCCAGCCAAGGAACTCTCTACCCTCCAGGATTGAACTTACAGACCTGTGCAGCCAGCCTGGCTTCTAAATGGGTGCTGAAGATTGAAACTCAGGTCCCCTTGCTTGCACAGCAAACACTCTTATCCACTGAACCATCTTCTCAGCCCCCTCTGCCTTCTTAATAACTCACAATGGGATTAAACTCTACCATAACTTTCAGAGGGGACAAACCCTATTTAAAGCTGGAAAGTGCATGGTAACACCACACTAGCCATCAAGTGTATGATGGTTGTTTGAACTCCAAACATCTCCTAGATTCTGGAAATTCTCATAGTCCATCCAGGATCACTGTTTTAAATGACTGTTGCATTGAACTTGGCCACACCTTTACCTGTGTCTGGTGAGAGAGGCCTTCCTAAGGTTCATAGGGTGCCATCTTTCAGGACCCAGTTAAATGGCAGTATCCAGAGACACAGACGTTATCTTAGGGCTGGGGGCAAACCAGATATGGGTGTGTCAGAACCCCTGGGCCTTCTTTCTCTCTAGCTTCAGCAGTGTTCTTGAATTCAAGTAGAGGTCAGCCCGGTCTATCTACATAGAGGTTCCAGGGTATCCAGGGTTCAGGGCGCCACAGAAAAGCCCTGTCTTGAGAAAGAAAAATAACAAAAAGGAAGGAAGGAAGGAAGTAAGAAAGGAAAAAGAGAGAAAGGAAGAAAGAGAAAGAAAGAAAGGAAAGAAGGAAGGTGCTTTATATATAACCTTATTTTATCCTGGCTGTTGATTTAGGTTGCTCAGATGACAGGTATTTAAATGGAAAAAGGCAAACCCCTCTAGGACATCAGCCAGCATTCTCATGCAGAGACCTATTTCCTATAAAACATCTTGGACTTTTGCAGTTTAGCTTGCTCTGCTTAGGCTCCTCTGCCTGGATTGAGTCTTGTTTTCACTATAACAGGCATGGGCATGTCTTTGTGTTTTCATGTAAAAAACAAAGGAAATCCCAGTAAATGTAATTTAGATAACAGGCATGGCATGGGGGCAGGGATGACAGCCAGTTTATTAAAACAATTCATTCCTGAATATCACAGTCTCTGAGAAAAAGTCTTGAAACAACTCTTTCAGCACTTTCTTTTCTTTTTCTTCTTTTTTTAAGACTGGGCTTCCCTGTGTCAGCTCCCTGCTGTTCTGGAGCTCATTCTGTAGCTCAGGCTGGCCTTAAACTCACAGGGATCCACCTGCCTCTGCCTCTGCCTCCCCAGTGCTGGGATTAAAGGCGTGCTTCTTAAAGCGCAGTAAACTTGAGGATCTCCTTTTGCTCAGGAAATCCTTCATGTCAGAACACTCTTCACATGGGGCCGGGAAGCAGGGCATGAGGTGAGGGGGCTTACAGAGCTACATGTTTCCTGTAGACAGTTTAGAAAGTAGGTGAGTAAGTCTGTCTGTTCTTGTGGCTTGTCTTTCCTCAGAAGTGGCAAAGGTTTGGAAGGGATGACATTGTTTAAATGTGTCTCTGCCTTACGAATATTGGGTAGAAAATTGGGAGAGGTTGTCCCTCTGCCACCATGGCGAGTAGCTGGTAGTGACCCCACTGTCCTCTGGCTTGGGTTTGGGAGTGTCTGCACACCTGTACTAGACTCACTTCCCCCAAATCTGGTGTCCAGATTGTGTTCTTGATGAGAGTGCCTGCTCTAGCAATCTTAGAATATGTTGTAAATGAAGAAGATTTCAGAAAGGCAGAGTTCAGGGGAGTAGGGGGGTGGGAAATTACCCATGAGAAAGGTTAAAATTCTTCAGGACATCGTCTCCTTACTGGTGGCACTATGGCTCTGCACACCATGCTGGTGTCTCCACTGAATGCTGGGAATTTCCTCCGCACCCATCACACTCTGATGCCCACCCATTGTGGTACCTGCATCTCAGCACTCAGGAAACTGAGACAGGGGGACTCACTATTACCCTGTCTCAACAAAGGAGGTGTGCCCTTTCCCTCCCTCCGTCCGTCCGTCCCTCCCTCCCTCTCTCTTTCTCTTCCAATATTAGTTACTTGAAATACTTTGAAAGACACAGCTTTAGGGAAGAAGGATTTGTTGGCCCATAGTCCAAGAAGACACAGCATATCATGGCAGGAAAGGAAAGCATGGCAACAGTGGGAACAGTTTGTCGACCATGACAGCCCAAGAGTTTGTCAACCGAGGCATGGTCAGCATCATCTCTTCAGTCAGGAAACAGAGGAGTTGACTGGGGCAGGAAATGGGGCTTGACTGTAACCCTCAAGGTCCACCCTCCAGTGACACACTTCCTCAAGCTAGGCTGCACCTCCCAAAGGTTCTAACCTGTGACCTTTCAAAGCAGCCCCACAGCTGGAGAACATGAGCCAATCGAAGGTTTCAAGTCTCAGCTGGAGCACTCTTTGTCCTTTCCTTTTTCTGTCCTCCTTCTTCTCTCATCCCCTCCCTCCCCCCTCCCTTCCCTATTCCTCTCTCCTGGCCCTTTTTTCTTTAATGCACGCGTTGTATTAATCACTGTTTGCTTGTTTGAGCCCTTTTTTAGACACCAGTTCCTGGGATGAAGCATTGCATACTATTTTACTCACAGCTGTGTCATTACAATGTTGAGATGTTTGTTGAATGAACACATAGCAAACAAGCGAACAAGATCATGGACAGATCAGTAACTCTCTTAGTGTGTCAAAGTGACAATTTCCATCTCTTGGTATTAGAAATGTTTTTCTATGACATCGTGAAAGAACAGATCCAGGGCTTAGAACTGAGAGTTTCATTGTGGGGCTTTTGCTTACCAATAATAGGAAACATTACAGTTTTACTGGGCTTCTGAGAATCAACAACGTGTGTACATAGTAGAAACAGTGACAAAGAAAGAAACAACTGATGAAAAGAATCTTCTATAAGCAGAGGATTCCTCCCACTCTTGTTTACCCTTATGGGCGGCTGTGCTTACAAACTAGTTCATTGTTGCCTCAAAACATTCATTTCCAGTAAGATAAATGCCATGCCAGAACAAATCTGAATTGTTTCAAAGTTGACCAAGGCAGTTAAACATGGCGGAAAAGAGACTGGGACATTGTGATGTGGGAATCATGCTTTATCATGATTTGTTTTTAAGGGATAATTGAGAAGGGGGATGGTTCAAGGAGGCAAAAAAGAGCCAGGAATCCAAACAGGTGTCCAGAAGTATTATCATTTACTGAGAGAGGTTCAAACTGTAGGCACTACTGTGACAAATGAAGTGAGGAATTCTGAGGGGCTTACACCAGGGGCTCCATGGAACAGTGTAGGAAAGCCCTTGGTTTAAAACATGCACAGGAATACCAGGAATCTCTTAAGTGGAGGGTGGCAGCATCTGTTTCCTGCAGCAAGCAGAGTGTGCAGGATAAAAAGATGCAAAGACTTTGCTGGGCCAGACCTAAGCCTCATAAGACCTGGAGGAGATGACTGGGAAGACAGAGGCAAACAGGCCAAGGTGTTCATCCCAAATGTCACACCTGGTTTTATTGTGTAAACAAAATATATAGTTTCCTTAGAAAGTCTTCCCACACCACGAGTGTAAACTCTAGTCCTTATAGGAACATGAAAAAGATTTCAGGAACCATTTAGTCAGTAGTTTGTCATTTTTCACCTTAATCAGGAGGGTCGATTCAGCCTTTTGCTACTGTTTTTCTTGATTTGCTTTGATGCATAATACACATACACACACACACACACACACACACACACACACACACACACACACTCAGATTGTGGCTGGTCATTCTCCCTACCTCTGGGGCAGAATTTTTGCAAGGGAGAAATTCCATGGACTCATGTTACTTCCTTACTTCCTATTCTTCAGCTTAGCCCTATTAGGCAGAATGCTTATGTATGTAGTGCTCTGTTTAACTTAATTTTCTCCACATTTATGAGTCATAGCAGCACACAGCCAGTAGTAGGCATTTCATTGACATGTTAAGTGAGTGGATGAATAGCATGTGTGAAAGCACATTCTCTGGCTCAGAGAGCTCATGCTCCTTCTAAACATCGACAGAACTCCGTATGTAAGGAATGAAGAGGAAAGCACCACGGATTTTGCATCTAAGCACAATAGATTGAAGTGTGGTCCTGACTTTTCCTTGCTGTGTAAACCTTGGGCAAGAGTTAATCCTTTAAGTCCAGCTTTTAAAAAAAAAATCTAGAAGATGTGTACATTAATATCCCTATAGGAAGCCTGAACATAGAGTATACACATTCCATTTAGATAAAGGCTAGCACACAGGGCTCATTAATATTGTTCCCAATTTTTCTCTACTCTAGTTCACTCAGATTGATCACAAAACCATTGGTACACATTTTTTTCAAGACATGTTTCACTTTTAATTGTGTATGTGTGATGTATGTGTGGGTGTGTGTACATGACTGCGGGCATCCATGGAGGCCAGAAGAGTGTGTTGGATACCCTGCAGCTGGAATTTTAGGTGGTTGGGAGCTATCTGAAGTAGGTGCTGGGAACTGAATTCAGGTCCCCTGCAAGAGCAGAATGTGCTTTTTAGCCAATGAACCATCTTTCCAACTTCCTGAAAATAATCTTTAATAAACTGAAGTAATGTGAAAAACTATTGACATTTGTCAATTCCAGGTAGTGGCTATATGAATATGATTTTATATATTTGTATTCCTTGTGTCTTTTACATATCTAAAGATTAAGTTATTAAAACAATTAGCTGTAAAGACATATTATTAGAAAAACATCTAAAATGATGTTTTCTTAGTGAATGGAGGATAGCAATTCCTCATTCCATTTATATTGAGTTAGACTTGTCCTTTAGCTCGCATGAGCATCAATGCTAACACAGCTGTGCCTTGGAGCCTTCAGTTTAGTGGGAATACAAACTTATTTATTTAATATCATTATTCATGTGATAAGGGCAATTCAAAGGAAATACACGGTCACAAAGGGACAGAGCATAAAGAAAAAGAATAATGGATGGTATTTAGGGGCAGTGATATGTAAACTGGCACTTGGAGAATGGACAGGGTGGTGTGATCCTCACCAAATAGAGCATGCATGGGCATGCAGGACAGAGAGACAGGAGAATGAAGAGCAGCTCAATATGGATGGAGAGCAAGGGTTAGGCAGGGCCAGATTGTGGCTGATCATACTCACTCCCTACCTCTGGGGCAGATTTCAACCACAAAAACATCAAAGATCCACACCACATCTGCTGCTGTTGGTGAGGTTTAACTTTAAACCATTATTATTATTATTATTACTATCTATCTGTTTATTTATGTATTTGTGGTGTGTGTGTGTGTGTGTGTGTGTGTGTGTGTGTGTGTGTACGTGAGTGCTGGTGCCTGTGGAGGCCAGATGAATTAGATGCCCGTGGAGCTGGAGTTGCTGTGAGATATTGACATGGGTGCTGAGACTGAACTAGGGTCCTCTATGAGAGCAGTGCTTGCCCTCAACCCTGAACCTTCTCTATAGCCACCGGGTTGATTTTTAAGAATTTATTATTGTGGCAGGTGTGGTGGTGCACACCTCTAATTCTAGCACTCAGGAAGCAGAGGCAGCGATCTCTGTGAATCTGAGGCCAGCCTGATCTACAAAGTGAGTTCTCATAGAGAAATTCTGTTTTGAAAAACAAAAAACAAGCAAGCAAATAAACAAACAAACAAAAAACAAAACCAAAAAGCCACAAAAACAACAAACCCCCAAATTATTATTATTATTATTATTATTATTATTATTATTATTATTATTATTATTATTATTATTATTATTATTTGGGAGCTCATACCACAGACCATGTGTGCAGGTGAGAGAACAAGTTTGCAGAATCTCTCAGTCCTTCCTCTTTTGCATTCCAGGCTGGATGGCAAGCACCTTCACCCACATGAATCTCACCGGGCCAGGCCTCACTTTTTATGTTCAGGTTGTCAACACTGAGGAACCAATATCTGGGGGAACGCCATGTTTTCTGGGGAGTCTGCAGGGAGGGAGTTGATAGAAAAGCTGGGGATCTGAGCTTGTGACTTACCCAAAGTTGTAGAATAACATTATACCCAAATTTCCAACTATTGTTTCATAGACTTAATTTTTATAATTCTGTGAGATTCCCAGAGACCAAGTTTCACAAAAATGAATTATGAGACAAAATTCCTGGCCATTCTCTTCTAATCTGAGAGTATACTTTTTATTGTTTTTGTTTGTTTGTTTGTTTGATTGATTGTTTTTGCCATTGTGAAGAAATGACTGGAAGGGAGGGTGATTTGTTTTGTTCAGTGTCAGGGGTGCAGTCCATCATAGGGGGCAGGATGTCATCATAGTGGGTAGGATGTCATCATAGCAGGGAGGATGTCATCATAGTGGTCAGGATGTTATAGCAGAGGAGCTCACCTCATGGTGGCCAGGAAGCAAAGAGGGTGCCTGCACAGCTAGCTTTCTCTTTTTCTTGTAAATAATCTTTTCTGGAGCCTCCCTTTGTAGATACCCCAAGGGTGTAATTCACTTCATCTTCCAGCATCTGTGGTGGTTAAGGTGGTTTTAATTGTCAACTTGACACAATCTAGAGTCTCCAGGGATGAGAGGCTCAGTGAGCGACTGTGAGGGTCAGACTGGCATGTGGGTGTGTCTGCAGGAGATGATCTTGATGATGTTAATGGAGGTGGGGCAACCCAGCCTGTTAGTGGTGAGTGTTCCCAGTATTCTCACTATAGAAAAGAGGAGAGAGTGAACAGAGCAGGGGGTATGCAGGCATGCCCGCCCTCTCTCAGCTCTTCACTGTGTTTGTATGTAACCAACTGTTTCAAGTTCCTACACCTAACACCTTCTCAGTGATAGAATCAACCTGGAATTGTGAACTAAAATAACCCTAGTCTAAGGCACCCTTTTCTGGGTACATAGACCTACAAGCAGGAAACAAAACCAACACAGCATCTCTCAGTCCCATCCAATTGACAATCAAGGTTAACCAGGGCAATTTCTATTTGTGTTCTTTTGATGACTTTGTTCTCACTCTGGCCCCCCAACCCAACCTACTGCTAACATGTCATCCAAAAGCAGGGTGCTTGATGGGGCAGATCACCTTATGGTTCCCTTTATATGTTCAAGAATATCTTCAGTTTACAGGTTTGGGGAACATCTCTTTTGCCTCTGTTTTTATCCCCTATATTTAATGTTCTCAGTAGTTCTGAACAGGATGCAGTTACTTTTGGCTCCATTTCCATCCCACATGGTGGCTTTGAGATGGATCTGTGTAGTCTTGTTCTCAGAGGAAGATCTGAGGCCGCGTTGTGAGGGTTAAACCACTACAAGGCCCAACTGGCCTCCATCAGCAGAATGCAGCTCGGGGTTATTGGCAGCGAAACTGTTTGGAATTCTATAGGAAAGAAAAGAAGCTGTGTCCTCTAGGAGAGATAAGGAAAAGAGGGAGGGGGAGGGAGGGAGGGAAGGAGGTAGAGAAGGCGACAGGGAGGGAGGGAGGGAGGGACGGAAGGAAGGAGAGGTGGGGAGGAAGCACTGAGGAAAAACAGGAGATGGAGGGCATTGACAGAATGGGGCTTTTCTTAGTGACCTCATATGCAGCAAAGGGAAAATTACCTATAAGCTAAGGTTTTATTAAGCTAAGGAAGATAATGTTTGGATAATAAGGAAGATAATGGTGTACGAGACTTAGGGACCTTATTTGTATAATATGTTTATGTTCTTTGTGGAGGTAAACAGAAAAATGTGGGTTACCTTGAGGGCCACAGGAGTTAGGAAGAATGGAGAATCCAGAATGAAAGAGGGTATACAATCCATAGTCCAGATTGTCTGTCCTCAGCCCGATGGCTTCAAGACCTTGGTCATATTTTGGAGTAGGGCACACTTTTCCAGATCATTATCAAAAGTGAACCATAAAACCTGAGGTCTGTATTCCAGCCTTGTTTAAAGACAAATGAACAGTGACGGGGAAGCAATTTCTAAAAGAAACAATTCTATTTCCTGGTGCAATTATACACTTGGTACTGCTGAATCGTAGCCTGTTGACTCATTTCAGCCCTTCCAGAGACACCTGCCAAGGACTAGAACAGCAACAGTGCTGCACACTCCCCTCCTACCACATCAGGCTTTCAGTAGCAAGTGAGCACAATAACTGCCTATTGGGTGAGGAGGTGTCAAAGATTTAAAATGACAATTTACAGTGTTGAAAAAAAAAAAAAACCCACAGACCCCTCCTTTGTTCTCTTGCCAGTAAAGAGATTCCATTTGAATATGTGCTTAAATGTGAAGGCATTAAGAAGACGCCCAGTGTTAACTCGAGGGCATTGTGTGTGGCAGCCCCCAAAGTTAATTGTGGGCCAAAGTGCATGCAAGTGAGATATACCCAAGATTAATCTAAGATTCCATGTGCTTCAGCTACTGTGTGTGTACTGATTCAGATATTTATTACTTTGTGGATTGTGTTAGAGACTTTAAAAAGAAGGAACAGACACAGAGATGAGGAAACAAAATTTTATGTTTTTATGAATAATGGGGAAACATCTGTGTCACACCCCATGTAAAGATGAATAATATATTTGTGAAGGGAGAACTGGGCCAGGTTGAAGAATTTCCAGTTTTATAAGAAGGAAAAGTAGCTAACTATTGTGAAAGATGCTTAGGTCAAACAGTACTCAATGCTGATTTAGTTTAGTCTTTCTGCAAAATCCTTGGTGAGAGATGAAGGATGTGAATTTGGCAGAGTTCATACTGAGTACCATTTCCTTGCTCAGGGAACCCTGTGAGCCTTTAGAACACTTGTACTCTGCTAAACTAAATCCTTTTCTTTGGGGGAATGGTTGCATTGGGAAAGTGGGCTCAAGAAATGGGATGTCTGAACTGATGACAGCTTGGAAATTAATCTAGAAGTTGTACATATGTGAGATGTTGCTTGGTGTTGTTATTCCTCATCTTTTTGGAACAAATGCCAGGTGATGCAATTTTAATGTCCCTAACATGTTTTGTGTCATTTTGCAATAGCATGATAAATTTGAATGAATACACCCTTCTGCTTTGGACCAGTGCCCCTTGTCATCAAAGGCATCCATTTTTGAAACAGCTGTTTGGGTTGAGGAATTCAGTTTGTAGCCATGAGACAGATCAAAGCTAATTGGCCCATAGGGTAAGCAAGCTCATGACCTTGGCCTCGTTAGTCCTGGCTGTAACTAGCTGAAGTAACCTGCCCCATGGGCGGGTCACCTTCCTTTCCTGGAGAAGCTCCAGCATTTAGAAATTATCCAACAGTGTTTGTCATCTTATTGATCTATCTTCTTCTTGTCCCAGTGAGAAATGCTTGGAAGATGGGTGGGATGGAGGAGATTCTGTGAAGATTCTGGGATTGCTATTTGGGGACAACTGTCAAGTAGACAAAAGAAAATTAGTCACACCTATGTGATAGGATTTGTTTCCAGTCAGTGCTAGCTAGTCTTTCACTCAGATAAATGTTCACCTCATTCCATCAAGGAAGCCACTGAGGTAGGTTTGAAGCAATAGAGTGCCTCGGTGTGTGTATCATGTACAGAAATTAAGTGACCCTTTCAGCATAGTGGCCTCTTCAGTCTCAGCTTTGCCTTCCATCTTCATACCATCCAGATAAATACTTGAGTGGGCCACTTAGATTATGGGCGTGCAATGGATGAATGAAGCTGCCATTTGAAGCTGTACACAAGAGCCAAGACTCCCTGACACAAAGGAAGCATGCCATTAGTGGAAATGGAGCCACCAGCTGCTCTTGGAGGCCTGCTCTCTGCTCTTGGTTTGTTGGTCTGTTGGCACAAAGGTTTGTCAGCTTTCCCTGATGGCCAGCCACAGGGGGAAGAGGGAGAGTTTGTTCAGTCTTCTGGTGAGCTTGGGTCCAAGTTGTGATCCTTCATATTTTCCTGTAAAAACCAGTGGTTATTATAAATATTCTTTTAAAATGAAGTAAGTATAAAAACAAAAATCAAAATCCTTGAGATGAGGCCATCTTGGTTTTTTTTCTATTTCTTCCTGCACTTTGATGCATAGTAAACACTTTTCTATTTTTATTTATTTTTTCTGGATGAGAGTATTACAGATTTATCTTCTAAGAATCTTTTTTTTCTTCCCTCTTTGTCCATATACCTAACTGCTGTTGAAGGCATCAACTTAGAGACTCACTGAAACAATAATACCATATTAGGTTTTGTACATATGTATGCTGTATACATGTGTGTTCACCGGTGTATTTATTTGTGTGTGCAGGTCCGAAGTTGTCTAGAGTCATTCTTCATTGCTCTCCTCTTTATGTTTTGAGCAAGGTCTCTCACTGAATCTAGAGCACATGGTTGTGACTAGACTGACTATTCTTCCAGTCCCTGGGAGCCCCCTGTCTCTGCCCTACCCCTACTCACTCCCAACAAGCAATGGGATTACAGGCTTATGTTTCCCCACCCAGAAGCTGAAGATTGAAACTCAGGTCCCCACACTTGCCCAGAATGCACCTACACACTATTCACTGAGCCATCTCCCCATTATTAATGATGATAATAATAATAAAAAACTCAGAGTCACCATATCTTTCCCCAAAGCCACCCTCTTATACTAAGATGTTCTAGAACTCCATCTCAAGCTCCTTAAAAAAAAACATAGGCAGGAATAAGTCCTTGAAATTCATCCCAGAAGAAAAAAATCACACACATGCTTCTCTGTATGTAGGTAGTCTGCTCCATATATTCATGTGTTGATTTTAACATGTAAGAGACCTTTCTGTACATGCTGCTCTGTTCTTGGCCTTTTTCTCCTTGGTGATGTATCTTACAAACAATTTGAAGTTGGCATACATAGACAGATTCTTATAACCAGTGTATAATGGATTATTATGCATCATATAGACATCCTATTTTTATTTAACCAGTCCTGGGCCTGGAGACATTTTGATGTATTTTTAAACACCATGACAAATTATGCTTTAATAATCATTCATCTATATCTTACTAAAATGTTCTGTGAATTCATAGGGCAAATTCCTAGCAGTGACACAACTCCTTCATCAAGGATGTGGGTTTTTTTTTTTTTTAATTATAAAATTTATTCACTTTTTTAGCTCTGTGAATGGAACCCAGGGCCATTTTCAAGCTAGGCAACCGGTCTGACTCAATGATTCTTTGCAGCCTAGAGAGAACTACCTTCTCAGGTTTGGATAGAAAGAAGCCTTCGTTGAGTCCAGGACAATGATGCTATAGAGATGCACCTTTAATAGTGATGAATATTGCGAAATCATGTTTGTGCCCATTTTCACTCTCAAGAGTATAAACATGGGTTTTGAATAGGTAGAAAAGTATTGCTTTCTCAGATAAATGTACCTGGTTTCTGTTTTTATTCTTAAACTCTTGCCTGTGGTTTAGCTTCTAGACATCTGGTATACAAATAAATGATGTTCAGATTGCCCCTCTTTCCTGCCTTGACGCTTCATCCAGCTTTGAAGCCAACATGACTACCTTCTCCATCACACTTTCAGTGCCCCCACACACTGGCCTTGAGGATACCAGGATTCCAGTTCCATGAAGAAAACAGAACTGACAGACACCCCGTTAACCCAAAGACGTGAGGTTTTGAGAGGTAGCCCCTGGCTCCTTTACACAGCTCCATCAATCCGTAAGCATGAGAGACTTTTCTCTGATGCTATCAAAGGAACTCAGCTCTGAGCTTCAGCAGGGATGTGGAGTTCATCTCCCAGAAGGGGACGCTGACAGGAGTGAGTAATCGCTTGAGGGCACTTTGAAGCATGTTCAGTCATAAATGCTCCTCCATAAAACCTGATTCGTGGTGTCTGGTTGGCATCGTAAGCCTCCTGACCATTGAGCCTTTGGAGTTCATGCTCTAGATCTGGGCACTATATTTTTACATCCAGTCAAACAGCAACATGACACATGAAAACCATCTGAATGTCAGTGTTATGGAACACTGCAGACAGGAGACTGTGGTTGGTGGGTTATAATTATTTTTTCTGGGATTGCAATCCAGCCTTTCCTTGGGGGTTTGGTGGGATTGCTGTCCTATTTTCTTAGGTATCTGAAAATTCAAAGAGAAAATCTAGGGGAAAACTGCAGAATAATGCCATACAGTAAGCATCACACTGCCCGTTCACACGGTGACATGTGCACTGACAAAGTAAGAGGTGGTGGGGTTTTTTGCCTAGATCCCATTGTGTAGGAGACAAGAGGAGTGTGCGGTGGGGTATGGTGTGGTGCTGTGCTGTGCGGTGCTGTTTGGTGCAGTGATGTGTGGTGCGGTGCAGTGCGGTGCTGTGCTGGATGCCAGGGTTAACTTCATCCATTTTAACCACACTTGGAAACCTCCACTTGTATGTACAAGTGTCTTTTCTCACTATCTATTATCTATTATCTATTACAGGACATTGAGATGAGGGTAGAGATGTGCATGGACAGTGTGTGTGTGTGTGTGTGTGTGTGTGTGTGTATGGATGGACAATGCTAAGCACTCAGTGAGAGCCCGGTCAGACGTGGGCTGTGGACTGCTACTCATGCTGTGAAATTAAGCCAAGACTCCTTTGCCTTTTCCTCCCCATTCCCTATCTTCCTCTTTCTCAGTACTAGATTTTGCTCTGCTAAGTAATCAGACATGGATCTTATTCCCATGATATTTATATCCTTAGTGAGATAAGACAAGTAAAATAAGAAAGAATGCAATAAAATTCCAAATCAAAGCCTAGATAATGGGTCACAGGAGATCAGAGGGAGATGGAATGTCCAGCCAGGGTAGGGATATATTATGGTTTGTCTTGTTTTTGAGCTTACTATTTATTAGGAATGTCTAAGCGGGATGGAATGGAAGAAAGCCCTCTCTAGATTTTGGGATTGGCAGGACTAAACTGGAGAAGTCTATAAACTTAGGGCATGGAAGAAGGACATACAATGAGATGATCTAGGCACAGTGAAGGGTATAGAAACATATGAGAAAGAATTTTTAATGGCATGCCAGAGCTCTAGCCTCTATGTCTTTTGCTGTGGTTTAAACTATTGTTAGAAATGGCTGGGCTTGCCACAAGCAGCAGAGTATAGATCTATACACAGTTCAGGCCAGGAACTTCAGGAAGTTTAAGCTGGCAGGCCAGACACTGGAAGGGGTTGCAGAAGAATATGGCAAGATGACAGGCCAGCACCCAGGCAAGTAGAGTTGGCATTGGGAAGGGGAAGGAAGGTTTAGGGACGGTGCAGTGTGGGAACAGGTGGCGCTTGGAAATGTAATCAGGAGCGAGGGAGTAGAATGTGTGTCCACAGTCAGCAGGCTCCAAACACTCCACTCAGGTCTGTGGGCTGACTTCCAAGCTCTAGGAGGAGAGGGCAGGATGGAAAGCGAGAAGCTGGGCCCCAGCTACAGAGGGACCAGGCAGAATGCCAAGCCAGGAATCAGGCCTGGAACATGGGCCTGTCTAGCAGAAAAGATGGCTGGATGCTCCATTCCAGAGTGCTGAGCCAAAGACTTTTCATTCCTTGTGCTATGGCTGTGACTGATCTTAGATGCCAGGCTTACAGGTGGGAGCAAAGAGGTCCAGCTGTGTGGAGAGAACGCTGCTGGCTGGAGTTTGGGCTTTGTTTGGTAGGCAAAAGGGGAAAAGCAGAAAAATGAGCACAGAGAATATCTCAACTGAACTATTTTAGGTAGATTAGTTTAAGCCTGGTGTGGAAAATGAGCTGGAGTGAAGTGAAGCTTTACCTATGACAGATTTTTGCCATTCCCCTTCTGTATTAGTGAGAGTTCTCTCTAGGGAGTGTGTGTGTGTGTGTGTGTATACACACACATATGAATATATATATATATATATATACACATGGACATAAAGATTTTATTAAATTGGTCTATACTGAAATAGTAACAGTAACAATAATAGTTGTCTCACATCGAGACGATGAGGCTGGGCCTCTCAGTGGTCAGAACATTCCCACAAATGATGGTCTTACATTGGAGACACTGAGAACTTGCTAGTTGCTCAGTTAACAAAGCTAGGTGCTTAGGAGTCCCTGTTTGCCACCAAAACCCTGGACTTCTCAGAGAGCCCCTGTCCTTACTGATGGAAGCCTGGGAGTGCAGGTTCCAATATCAGTGAAGGAATCGGCAACAGGAGCAATGAGAATCAATTAAGCAAGAGGGGAGGCCAAGTGGAAAAAGAAAGTCTTTCTGTGCTGTGTTCTTTTTTTCTGGGCTGCTACTAGAAGGTGCTGGGCACATTTGGGGTGGGTCTCCTACAGCCATTAAGGCGATCAGGATAATTCTTTCAGGGAATTCCAGTCTGTGGCATGCTGACACAGACAGCAACCACCACACCTTCCCTTTGTGCCTCCTTAAACCCTGTGCAGCAGAAAACGGATAGCATTACAGTCACTAAAAGTCATTCATGAAAGTGTCAGCTTTATCTGTCCCTTTTCACTTTTTAAGTGGGGCTTTTGAAAAAGTTGAACTTACTGAAGTAGCTTACATGGCATTTCCCTGGAGTGCTGTTCTGACCCTTGCCACTGTGTGCTCAGGTCTCTGGTGCTCTCTCTCTCTCTCTCTCTCTGTCTCTCTCTCTCTCTCTCTCTCTCTCTCTCTCTCTCTCTCTCTCTCTCTCTTACATTCTCATGTACTTATATGTGTTTTCTTACATTTATTTATTTATTTAGTGTGTGTGTGTGTGTGCTCATGAGTATGTGGAGGTCAGAGGACACCTTGTATAACTTGGCTGTCTTCTTCTACCATATGGGTTCTGTGAACAATCTAAGATCATAAGGCTTGGCAGCAGATGGCTTTACCCACTGAGCCATCTAGCCATCCCTGTTCATTTATTTAATTGTCACAACGTCTCATATATCCCAGGTTAGCCTTGAACTCATGTAACTGAGAATTGTCTGGAGCTCCTGGTCCTCCTGTCTGTTTCCTCAGCACTGGGATCACAGGCCGACTTGTGAGGGCTGATGTAGGGCTTTTGCACGTTAGGTGAGTGCTCTACCCACTGAGCTACATCTTCAGCCCTGGTCAGCTCTATTCAACATTAAAATTTTGGCTTGAGACTCCTCTTAGCTGCAGGACAGCTAAGACTACAGATGTGCAGGACCACGCCCAGCACTAGATAGTAAGACTGTTTGAGAGCTTGGCTTCCCGTGCACAGAGAGTTCCTACCTAGGCTGCCTGCATGCCTATCTGAGAGAACAAATGGTGTGGTCACAGTTATGTGCCTGTGCCAGGATAGAGGCGCTGGGAGAAAACCCTGGAGAGAGCCATTGAGAACGTAGTTCTTGAGTGTTGGTAAGTGTGTGACTGCACCTCCAATTCCTGGAGGGAATGAAGCACTAATGTACTCCCTAAGATGCTGCAGCTCACAAATAATGGAGATAGTATATACTAGCAAAGGTGGCACTACATAAATGATCCACATAAAAATGCCTTCCTTTGAAATTGCCATATTTGGAGTAAAAAGACTTGGATTTTTGACCATGGTCCAGCATTTATGTTGTATGTGGTGTTGAGTTTCTGTTTCTTGTGACATAAAATGGAAAGTGAGATACGATCAAGAGGACATATGCAGCAGACGTTATAAGCTACAAAGCAGCAGAATGCGCCAATGGCCACCAGTACAGAAACATCTATACCTGCAAGTAGGTATAAGGCAAGCCAGTCATGCTGTAAGGATTAAATGCTGGGTAGTCACAACCTAGCCAGGAGGTGCTAATCCCAACCACACCACTCTACCACAGATGTGGGCAGTCTGCACTGGGTACTCAGCATGACTCACTGAGTGCCCTCGGGACACAGTGGCCATTGATGTGACTTCGACAAGTGGCCTTCTCACTCCTAACGTGGTCTGTGGCAATCCCTCATTAGGCCCCTAACTTTGGGCCACACCTTTCTCTGCTTGGAATACTCTCATCTTCATCCTGTGCAGCACACTTACACCCCTCTCCAACACCTTGTAACCCCACTGAGCCTGGACACCGCTGCAGTGTGCCTTGGTTGGATAGGCTTTCTCTTTCCTCTGAAGGCTCATGGGAGTTAGTACTTCTCAAGTCTTTGTTCCTCTTTCAAATCTTTTTCTCCCATTTGTTAGTCGGGGGTAGCCCTGACACCTGAGAAACATGAGGCTTTTCCTTGAAGCCTGGGTTCTTGTTCCAGCTATATCCCCACCTGAGACCTGTGAGGCGATGTTTGTAAATGGAACGCAGCATAACACTAGCACTGTAATTTGTGATTTGGAGTCAAGATGGTTCCATACAAGCCCACAGTTCCCCTCCTGGCTGCTTACATTATACAGTCCCTATGTTTGTACCCAGAGAAGCAGAACTAATAGTATATAAGATCTATAATGAATTACAAAGATTGTCTTATGCAATCATGGAAGCTGAGAAGTCGCAGGGTGTGACATCTGTCAATGAGAGGTTCAAGAAGGAGGAAGTGTAATTCCAAGGACAAAGGCCCAATAATCAGAAAGGATGTAAATCCAGTTTGAGCTCAAGAGAAGATAGATGCAATGTCTCAGCTCAAGTAGTAAAACAGGTAAATCCCTCCTTCTGTCCAGCTCATGCCCTTAATGGTCTAGGTGAAGTTCATACACAGAGGAGAGGGCAACTTACCCAACCACCAGTCTCAAATGCTTACCTCTCCTACATGCTAGATGTTCTCACACACAACTCACAGATAATCTTCATTCGAGATTCTCCTGTGTATCAAATCAGTCAGCATACATCCTTCCTTTCAGTCCAGGCTAAATGATTATTTCTTAACCTGATCCTTCACAGGGAATTGTGGGATTGCAAAATATAAAAAAATTCTTTATGATCTAGGAGACATTCACTTGGTTAGTATATTATAGCAAGCAGTCCCCCAAAACCAAGGCTCAGTTACCTGGGGTCAACTGTGTTGTGACATATTAATATTTTTGCCTTTATTGTCTTAACTTTTGAAAGAGAGAGAAGTCACTTTCTCAAATGTATGATGACATGTTGTTATGTGTTCTGTTTTATTGTTGGTTATTGCTGATTATTTCTCTCTTACTGTGGATAAGGGAGGACTAGAAAGACATTGGTACTCATGAACAGACATTATGTTGTTTACTTTTTAGAGAATTGTACCCTGTCCGTTTTTTTTTTTTTTTTTTTTTTTTGACATGTTTGTGAACTAGGACTTAAAAAAAAAAGTGTGTGTGTGTGTGTGTTGGGGGTGTTGCACACATGTCGAGGCCAGAAGACAACCTCCAGTGCCATCTTCAGGAATGCCACCTACCTCCTTTGATATAAGGCTTCTTATTGGCTTAGAGGTCAACAGTAAGGCTAGCCTGGCTGGCTAGCAAGCCATAGAAGTTGTCCTGTCTCTACTTTCTAGTGCTGGAGTTATAAGTAGGAACCCCACCACAACTGAAGCTCTTACATGGATTCTGCCGGATGAACCTGCTACCCATGCATTCTTCTTCATCTTTGATTGTAAAGTAACTCTTGATCTGGCTCCCTATCTGTTTCCTGTCTGGATGGCTCCTTTCTTCTCTTACTTTACTACTTTTGATCAATTGCATTTCATGGGGCAGGGTTCACCTTAGAAATAATTTTCTCTGGAATATGAGCTTTCAATCCTGTATGCTTGTTTAACCATGCTCGCCACTGGTATATCTCTCAGCTTCTATCATGGAGTAAGAAAACTGGTCTGTTGGTCCTCTCTTTCATTAGTACTGTGAGCATACATCACAGCTGTGTGGTTGAGTTCATTCTGAGATGTCTAGCAAAGGATCCAGTCTACAGTGGACACTCAGTGAGCCTTCACTGAATGATAATAATTAGGTAAAGACCTTTGTCTTAGGGTTTTATTGCCATGAAGAGATACCATGACCACAACAACTCTGATAAAACATTTCATTGGGGTTGGCTTATAGTTTCAAAGGTTTAGTCCATTATCATCTTGGCAGGGAGCATGGCAAAATGTAGGCAAAATGCTGGAGCTGAGAGTGCTACATTTTAGATGGAACAGGAAGTCAACTGACTGTTACACTGAGGGAAGCTTGAGCAAAAGAGACCTTAAAGCTGGCCCCCCACACTGACACGCTTCCTCTAACAAAGCCACACCTAATAGGGCCACTCCCTTTGGGGGTCATTTTCTTTCAAACCATAACAACCTTTAAAATCTGACTGTTCCTAAGTTACTCTTGGTGATGTGATCTACTCTGGTGAAGTGGTTTTCTTATAAGCCCTACTGATTTCTGTTCTGCTTAGTAGGTATACTGACCAGAGTTTAGGTCTGGTTGTCTTGATAAGTTTAACAACTAAGAGCTTATATTTTTCTTTACCAGAGATAGGTAACCATTGACTGGCATAGCAGCTGTTCTGGGAGGCAAGAGACAGCATCAGGTCTTTACTTAATGCCATGGAATGAGTTCCTTGACCCCTCCTGGAAGGTCTAATTTTGTTCTGGTATTCTTGAAACCTGCACCCAAAGTCAATGATACTCATAGGTGTTTGGGACAGATTCTAAACCTTCTGGGTCCTTTGGGAAAGCCTGAGTCTGGTACCAATGTGTAGAGTCAAGTTGAAGGGTTTGCTGGTACTTGCCAAACCACCACCCTACCCTGAGTTTCCTCCCATGGGAAGACCAGAAACCTTGTCTGGATCAGGCATGTGTGCCAAGATTGACAGCTGCTTCTCATGGTAAAGTCATGAGCTAAAGCCAGGGCAGTGGTGTCCCAAGGTCATGGCACATCAGCCCAGGAGGTATACAGCCTGGCGATTCTGTGTCCCGAGGCCATGACATACCAGCCCCCCCAAAAGTGGGCAGCCTGGCAGTGTGGTACCCTCAAGGCCCATGACACACCAGCATAGCAGGTCACAAATTCCTTTGAAGAAAGTTAAATGCTATCTGCTTGGCTCTAAGAGGAATCTAAGAGGAAGGCATGTCACTTACTGGGCAAGATGGTTGCCATAACGTTTGTCATTGCATCATTCTTTGTTCTTCCTTCCTTCCTTCCTTCCTTCCTTCCTTCCTTTCTTTCTTTCTTTCTTTCTTTCTTTCTTTCTTTCTTTCTTTCTTTCTTCATATTTTAACATTACTGAGGATTGAACCCACAGCCTCCCACATAGTAGGTGAGCATTCTATGGCGCTGCCCCCTTGAAGGCAGGGTATTGAGTTCACTAGACCCAAAATAAATGATACATGGGTGTTTTATTGGGGGAACAACTTACACAGATAATAGTGAGGAACCGCCACGGCATTCCTGCTCCAGAAGATGCAGTCTCTGCCCTTCCAATGCAATCTATGTCTGCAACCCTGACCTGAGAGAGAGAGAGAGAGAGAGAGAGAGAGAGAGAGAGAGAGAGAGAGAGAGAGAGAGACCTGAAGCCATGCCCAAAGGGGTGTGGCAAGGTGAGATGCTACTACATACACCTACATACACTACTACATACACCCCCTCCTCCTCTTTTTTTTTTTTTTTCTTTCTACTTTTTAGTTTGAGATGGGGCCTCAACAGGGAGGTGGATGTGAGCCCTTAAAATTGTTAGGAGTAGCAGCTTTTCTTTCACCTGGAAGCCAAATGAGCTAAGCTAACTCCCCCTCTTACTTCCCACCTCAAGCAAGGCAGCTCCTGTTCTATAGCCTGTGCTGCCTAAGGGTTTTGTTGTTGTTGTTGTCTGTCAACTTGACACAAGATAGAGTCATCTTGGAAGAGGGAACTTTAATTGAGAAGATGCCTGAAGGCAAGTCTGTGGGTAATTTTGTTTTGTTTTATTTTTGCTTTTGTTTTTTTAAATTGTGTATGTATATATATGAGTATATTTAGACACTTTTTTGATTACAGCTTGGTGGGTTTGTTTGTTGGGTTGGTTTATATTTTGTTTTTTCTTTTTTCCCTTTTGGTTGTTTTTCAAAATAATTTTATTTATTTATTTATTTTTCTTATTTTACATATCAAACCCAGTTTCCTATCCATCTCTCCCTCCCTCTCTCTCTTCCACCCTCCCTTCCCCCGCCCACCCCAACACCTTCCCATCCCCCCACTCTACTTCCAGGAGGGGTCATCAAAATTTGTCCAGTTGTTTGAAGTAGGGGCTAGGCCCTCCCCTCCTGCCTCTAGGTTAAGGGAGTATCCCTCCATAGGGAACGTGCTCCCAAAGTCCTTTTGTGCACCAGGGATATATCCTGGTTCCACTGTCTGAGGTCCCTTAGACTGCCCAGGCCTTTTAACTGAGACCCATGTTCAGAGGGTCTGAGTCAGTCCAATGCTAGATTTCCAGCTATCAGTCTGGGGGCCCATTAACTCCTCCTTGTTCAGGTCAGCTGTTTCTGTGGGTTTCTGTAGCCTGGTCTTGTCCTCCCTCTCTGCATTTGGATTCCAGCTCTGCTCAGTGTTTAGCTGTGGGTGTCTGCTTCTGTTTTCATCAGCTACTAGATGAAGGCTCTATGATGGTGGATAAGTTAGTTATCAATCTCATCAGGGAAGGGCATTTATGGTAGCCTTTCCACTGTTGCTCACATTGTTAGTTGGGGTCAGTCTTGTAGGTCTCTGGACATTTCTCTAGAGTCAGTTTTCTCTTGAAACCTATAATGGCTCCCTCTTTTATGCTCTCTCTCTCTCTCTCTCTCTCTCTCTCTCTCTCTCTCTCTCTCTCTCTCTCTCTCTCTCTCTCTCCTGATCCTCCCCTGACTCATTCTTCCTAGTCCCATGTGTTTTCCTCTCCTCCCCTTCTCTTTCAAAAAGAAAAACGACATGATCAGCTCACTCGATGCTGAAAAAGCCTTTGGCAAAATTCAACACCCTTTTATGATAAAGTTCTTGGAAAGATCAGGGATAACAGGAACATACCTAAACATAATAAAAGCAATATACAGTAAATCAACAGCTAACATAAAACTGGAGAGAAGCTTAAGGCGATTCCTCTAAAATCAGGAACAAGACAAGGCTGCCCTCTCTCTCCATATCTCTTCAATATTGTACTTGAAGTTCTAGCTAAAGCAACAAGACAACAAAAGGAGGTCAAGGGCATCCAAATTGGAAAGGAAGAAGTCAAACTGTCACTATTTTTTTTTTTTTCTTGATTAGTGATTGGTGTAGGAGGACTCAGCCCACTGCTGGCAGTGTTACCCCTGGGCAGGTGTCCTGGGTTGGATAAAAAGGTACCCCAACATGAGCTCAAGCACAGTTATTAAGTAGTGTTCTGTTCCCCCATGGCCTCTTCTTCACTCTTGCTCTGACTTTCTTTTCATGGACTGCTAGCTATAAGATGAAATTCACCCTTTCCTCCCCAAGCTGGGTTTGGTCATGGTGTGTACATAGCAACAGAAAAGCAAATTGGTATAAGATCTCACTCCATGCTTTAAAAGAAGCAAGGTCAATATGGGCCACTGTGAACTGATCCCGTTGATTTAACAGGCAAATATCAAGGACCTAGCTATCTAAAGTTTTTCTTGGCAATGCAATGTATGACACACTTTCTGTTTTCTTTTTTCCTTTAAGAAAGTAGGGGACGCACAATCGACTTTCTAAAGTGTGAAAACCCACTTTTTCTTTGTGTTTCTGGTTCCCTGCGTGAGTAGTTAGCACATCTGCGGCAGTATGGCAAACTTTTGTTAAAGTTTTCATTCCCACCCTGTAGGCTTTTCTTTTCTTTCCACCTTCTCAGACGTTGTTCTTGAAGCCAGGAACTTTCCATTCTTGGTTTCATCCAGAAGACAAATATTTCTGGGAAAACACAGTGTTTAAGCCATTCAGCAATTCTGCTGTTATGTAACTGACCACACTGAGACTTTCAATTAACTTTGGTTACATTTTATTGAAGAGTGTCATAGAATAACTGCGATAATTTTTTTCAAAAACATTTTTGTAGGTTTTTAAAATAGACAGAACTCTCTTAAAAATCCATGCAGCATCTTGCAACAATGGTAGAAGGCAGCGCTTGTTTGAAATATTGACAAGTCCATTGACTGTCTTCCAACCCTGACTTCAGTTGAAGAATTTCTAAGTGCACTGAGCTTTCTTCTCATCATTACTCCCCACAGCTCTGGCCCTCTGCCTTCCATTCTCGTTCTCTTTTCTGGCACTTTTTGTGTTTTCCTCGTGGGGCACATACTGTGACATTGGTTGCATGCTGCTCCATGTGGACTAATTCACATTTCTAGTCTTCACCTCTGTTTTGGTCACTCCTCTGTCACTATCTCTAGTTTCATTCTTCTCAGAAGTGAGCCAGTTGCTTTCCCCAAAGCAGAATCCCTTTTTACTTTATCTTTATTTACAGGTCCCTGCATTCTCAGAGTTCTGGTCCTAAAACTTTTATTTTGTTTGTTTGTTTGCTTTGCTTACTCATTTTCTTGGAGCATGCCACCTATCATTAGTTGCAGCCTTTCTTTCCCATGCCACTCAGACTCAGTTCTTCTTTCAAAGCCTCCTATTGTCTTTCTGAGTGTAGCTGCTAATTTAGAAGAGTGTTCCTTCCACAGCCTTCTCTTGTCTCTTTTCCCGCCTCACAATCTGATTTACAGACAAGCATTAGAGTCATCTAGTTGATGTGCTATTTTAGCATTTTTAATTATCTTTAAAATTTGTATTGTTTTTCTTGTACAATATATTTTGGACATTTTTTCTTCCCCCAACTCCTCCCACATCCTCTCCATATCCCCAGCCACCCAACTTCATGTTCCCCTCTCAAAAAAGAAAAACAAACAACAACAAATACCAAAGAAAAGAAAATCAAAACAGACAAGCAAACTTAAACAACAACAACAACAACAACAACCGGAAGAAAGGAAGAAAACCTATCAAACCATGGAGTGCATTCTGTGTTGCCCACATCTTGGGGGCATGGGCCTGCCCTAGAGTATGGTTGATTCTGCGGTGACATTCCATTGAAGGAACCGATTTTCTTTTTGATTTTTTCAATTCAAATAGCTTCTTGGCTAGGGGCAGGCTACTTTGTCTATACCTGTTATCCTGGACCACAGGGTCCAAATCTCATCTCTTTCTGTGTCCTTTGAGCGTGTGGTCTTCCCTGTGCCCTCTCTTTTCTTCCAAAGCATGCTTCTCTTTGTCTTCAAAAGTCTGTCAGCAGCCTTTTAGAGGAACTGTATTATATGATGCATTTAAAAGGATAGTTTTATTTATTCTTTTACAATTTGATACATGCTAATGGTGCATCTTAATTATATCCATCACAACTCTCCATTTCCATGCCCCTCCTGGAAGACTTAAGGCTTATTAAAAATGCATTTTAAAACCATGCACATATGTGTATGTCTATGTGCGTTTAAGTGCAGGTGTCATAGAAGCCGTACATGGCTAGAGCTGCAGTTATAGCTGCCCTCCCCCTAGTGCTAGCAATGGAGCTGGGGTCCTCTGAGAAAGCAGTATGTGCTGTTAGTTTCTGATCTCTCTCTCCAGCCCCTGCAAGGCTTCTAAAGAGTGAGCCCCGCCTGGTGGAGTTTCATTCTCTCAGTGCCCCCTTGCTCCACTTGCTCTGATCTGCTTAATCTTACTTGCTGATCTTTACTGTTGGGAAATCATTTTTCACCCAGTTCCTTTATGCTTTTCCTTTCCTTTTAAAGTATAATAAACAACTTTAAGATAGTGACAAAATCTAAGATTTATTTGTCATTCAACCATATTTATTAGTACTTTGTTCAACTTATAACACGACACCCCCCCCCAATCTAGCTGTCAAATCATCTCTCTCTCTGGCTGTTTTTGGCATCTGCATTGCTAATAACCATTGCAGATCTCTGTGTGCTCAGCCCTGTATGGAGCTAGCACAAAATGGTGAAAGAAAAACTGGTATCACCTCTGCCTTCATAGAGTTTACAGTCTAGTAAAAGAGTCTTAATAGCGAGCATTCAACTGTGATTGAGTTACAAGGAAAGAGAAATACCGGGCCGTGATTGCGTATGATACGGGTATTTAAACCAGAGCAAGAAGAGGCTAGGATGTCCCGCATAAAGAAAATGATGCTTTCCAAGTCCCTCTAGCAGGGGAAGTTGGACATGTTTTAGATATCAAAAATAATCAAGCCACTGGAGTGTGAGAACACAGTGGGGTGAGGAGAAGGAGGCTAGGGTAGGCAGAGGCCAGCCTCAGCCAGGCTGTCTGGGGTAGAGACAGGATTTGGGCTTTTATCCTTGGCAATAGGGAGCCCCAAGAGGGGGTAAAGAGCAGGAAGAGATTGTAATGTGATTTGAAAATATCACTGTGGCTACTGCGAGGAGGAGAATGGATTGAAGTAGGCAGGAACGTTGAGTACTGCATTTTTCTGGGTTTGTAGCAATTCAGTGAATGTTGCTCACTGGACTGAACAGTGGGTGAGTCTTAGGGCTCTCTGTGGTCTTTGTGTCATGAAATTCTCTCTTCAAGCAATAGAATCTTGAACTACTTAAAAAAGGGACCATTTTTTTTTTTTTTTTTAATACCAGTAGTTTCCAGAATTTTTTGCAACTCTTTAACCTAACACATGGAGGCTCCTGCTGCTATTAGCATTGAGTAATTGTAACCAGATGTTGGGTACTGGGCTGAAGTCTTGATGTGTATTATCAATTAATTCCTACTGTGAGCCAATAACAGGAATGATCATATTCCTATCTCCTTATAGGACTTAGTGGGTGACATGGCTGGGCTGGACCTCAACTCCAGATACCTGTGACTGAAGAGCCAATTCTCTGCCATTTTGCCATACCTGTCCCATCCTCCTTTCTTTGAGGCTCACTACTATTTCAGCACCATGCTTATGACAAGAGGAGTTTCCTTTAGCTTTGAGAGAAAAATAAAAAGGTCATCTGGTAATTGTCCAGTTACTCTTTCCAGCACCTTGGTCGAAGCCTTTCATGTTCAGGTTAGGTCACCCACGTACCTTGCCCTCTGCGGTGTTTTATTATATGTCACACAGAACCTGGCAGCATGTCTCAGCTGATTGCTGTGTTTTGATCTTTTCATCTCTGTGGACACATTTCTGGCTGTGTTCTTTTTTCTTTTATAGAAATCTATAATTAGGTGAGGCATTGATGCACATTAGCCACAAATGGTACATTAGGTACAAATGGCATTCCATAATTCAACTTCTTCTATAGGTAAGCATTATCATCAATTAAGAGTAGCCACCAACAAATCATTAAAGTATTAGTTGAAAAGTATTTGCTGTCATGGCCACAGGAGCCCTCTGCCTTGGGCCTGCAGTTGTTGAATGGTATTTGTTTATATTTCTTCTGTCTTTATATTCCATCCTTGAGGGACAGCCTTTTCTTTGGCTACAATAGAACTGTCTAAAATTGGCTCATAATTTGCTTACATGAATAAAATAATCTATTAACCAAACATTGAGAATTTTAATTGATACATTATAGTATCTCTGTGATAATTAATAAGGTCAGTTAGAATTGAGAAAATGACAGCAACTGTCAGTTGTTTAAAGGACATTCATCTTTAACCAAGCGTGACTGGCATCTTGCCCTTTGCAAAGCAATGTTGAAAGTTCAAGCAAAAAGCAGGCGACTGGGGCAACTCCAAAGTTTTTGTTGTTGTTTTTAATTTCGGGGTTGGTGATTGAACCCAAGGCCTTGAACATGCTAAACACACACTTTATGACTGAGTTGCACCCCGAGTCCAACCACAATTTTCACAGCTGGAAACAACCATAACAGAATGCCAGATGATACTGGGAAAATGAGTAAGGGAAGCTATTGCTAAACAACACAGCCTGCAAACCTCAAGACCAGGGAGAAGCATTCGTGGGGTTGTCCAGAGGATTGAGTGCCTCACATTTCAGCCATACTTAGATATTGCTGAAGGTAAAGTTAAGAAGATTGTGATTTATTTCCTTATATCTTCCTCCAAAATTGTTGTTAGTGATCTACAGATAGCTGAAGGTACAATTATTAGTAAAAACTATCGCAAATGGCTACCAACAGGTTCCTTTTAACTATTAGCAGTGAGTAGGAAAGGTTGCCCCTTAGGTAGTGGTTGTGGGTGAGTGGAGACAATTGCTGCTCAGCCATGGTAAGGCAAGGTATGAAGGGGTCATAACCCACTCATTTCTTTTTCTTCCTATAGTCATTGTTATTGCTCTGCTCTTAGCTGCTTTCCTTTGAACTTTTATTTGTTTGTTTGTTTGTTTTTGTTTATCCAGACAGGGTTTCTTTGTGTAGCCTTGATTGTTCTGGAACTTGCTCTGTAGACCAGGCTTGCCTGAAACTCACAGAGATCTGCCCACCTCTACTTCCTTCGTTCTGGGCTTAAAGGTGTGAGCCACAACCACCTGGCTCCTCTAAACTTTTGATTGAGCATAGGACATTGTAGTCCAGCCTTGAATTTGGGGATGGCAAAGCTGAGGTCTTACTATTTCTAGCCATCTTATGTTGGTATTTTCATTTTTAAGACAAGCTCTTTAAGTGACTTCATTAAGGTATGACTGATGTGTTATATTTACTTATAATTTGATGAGCTTGGAGATCAGAACATAGCATGAAACCATCACCATCATCAGGGCCAGTGGTAGGTGCACCTTCTTTAGTGTTTCTTCTTGCTCCGTTATTATTGTTGCCATCATATTAACATAAGATCTATTCTCAGGCAACTTAAAAATACAATACAGTATCTATAGGTCCAATTCAAAAATTATCTCATATTACTGAAACTCCCACACCCACCAGGTATAACTATTCTATTAGGAGTGTATGTGTTTGACTACTCAGATTCAGTATGGAAGTGAGATCTTACCTTGTCTTTCAGAGCTTGACTTATTTCACCTCAGTGTAGCATCTTCCAGGTCCATCATGTAGTCACGAATGACAGGATTTCTGTCTTTTTAAATGATGGATGATACTCCATTGGATCACATTTACTTTTATCCATTCATCCTTTGATTGACAGCTAGATTGTCTCTGTAGCTTGACCATCATGAATAATGCTGCAATAAACATGGAAGTGCAGGCATATCTTAGAGATTTGTAGTTATGTACCTTTTTTTTTTTTTTTATAAATACCCATAATTGGCATCACTGAATCTTATGGTAGTTGTATTATTAATTTCTTGAGCAACAGCTGTACTGTTTTTCATAGTGGATATTGCTTCCATTCTCAACAACAGTATACCAGGGGTCCCTCTTCTCTGCATACTCATCAACATGTTACCTCAGTGTGTGTATCTCCTTCTCTTCTTCCTTCCCCACATCCCTGCCATCTTTCCTTTAAAAATTCATTTTTAGTTAGTGTATTTTGCAGTTAGGGTTCCTATTGCTGTGAAGAGACTCTTACAAGGGAAAACATTTAATTAGGTAGCCTACAGTTCAGAGGCTCAGTCTATTATCGTCATGCCAGGACATAGAAGTGTGCAGGCATATGAAGGGAAGAAAATAGCTGACTTTATGCAATTTAGAACTATCAAATGTTGAAGTCAATGAGGACTTTTCAATTTTATTTCAAAATATTTCACCTATAGGCAATGTAATCAACATTCCCTTCTTACCAGGGCTTTTGTGTTAAAGAACATATTTTTAGCTATAAGCACAATCATTCTTGGTGAATCTCTCTGGAACTGCAATTGGGAAGAGCTTGTTTCAGATTTCTCTTCATTGCAGACATGATACAGCTTCCCATGGAGTCTGGGCCAGTAGTGCTTAGTAGGGAGGTAGCAGGGAGAGAATGGAACCTTTGGCCAGTTCTCCACGCACCAGGTGATTTGCGTGGGTGAAATTGTCCCACTTTGTACCTGAGGAAGTGATATCTAACCTGATTGCACTGTTAAGTTCGGGTTTGAACTGGATCCCATTGTCCTGCCATTTACACAGCTGGTACTCAGTCCAGACTCTGCTGCAGGATGAGAACAAGGGGAGAGTACCTGGGAAGGGTCCAAGCCACCTTCTCTAGGAATTCCTGGAGAAGAAACTGCTTGTCCTCTATAAAGAAGTTTTTCAATAATCTTCAAAGTTACAGTCTGGATGGGTTAGAGCAGTCATAAAATCAACCCCAAGGGTTGCTTGCTGTCCTTGGTCTCTTTTTGTCTTCAAGGTCACCAGAATTAAGTCCTCCAGGTGTGGCACAGTGCTTCGAGGAAGGCCTAGAAGTCTGAGGTAGGGCCTCCACATATTTTCTCTCTGACCCCTGGAACACTCTGTCCTAAGCACTGAGTACGGCAGAGGGAGCACTTGCGTGTGTGTGTGTGTGTGTGTGTGTGTGTGTGTGTGTGTGTGTGTGTGTGTTGTAGTTGATATTTAAATTATAGACGCAGCCACTTTGGTTGAAAAAGAACATTCTTCTCTCTACAGAGTCTTGGACCCCTGAAGCTTGGGGCTGTCTGAGTAGCATATGACTTGCATAAACTCTGAAGTGTGCAGGGATCCTTTGCTTCCTTGGTATGCCCTTGCTGTCATTTCTTCTGCTTTTCTGGGGACATCGTACATTTGATCCCCTGACATTTCAGCTCATGGTATATTTATTATTAATTAAAGCTCAGTGCTATGCCCTAGCATGGCAATTAGGAGGAGGTCTTTTTCAAATTGATCAGGGGTGATACTAGTAAAACAAATGGGTCCTAAGGTTTTTGTGATTGGTGTGGAGTGCTAGAAGGTGCACTTTTAGCTGTATTATTATTGGTTATCTCTTGCTGCGGATGTGTTGAGACCAGATCTTTTAAAATGTAAAGTATTGTCCCACATAGATCTTTGTGTTAAGATAAAATTCTCACCAGGAAGGCCCTTCAAAGGGCAATAATTATCCCACTGTGTCCCCACAGTGTAGACATCCAGTGACTATTCACAGAACCCCTCAGGACCATTTATGGCCCATGTCAGATCCAGCAAGACCCTACCCATAGTGCTCTCACCCATAGTACCCAGGAGTTTTGCTTTTTTTTTTTGGAAATAAAAACTTTCCACATCCCTTTAACTTTTTGGGGTTCCAAAACAGTAAGAGGAGAAAAAGACATACAACTTCACTTCCCAAAGAGCTTTTGGCATTAAACTACACTTTATTAGAATGGGTGGTGGAGCTGATGCACGCCTGTAATCTTACTACTCAGAATACAGAGGCAGGAGGATTGCCACAAAAGTTCCAAAAGTTCAAGGCTAACCAGGGCCACCTTTTGTCAGAAAGAAGCAAATGAACAAGAATGGGCTGTAGAAACAAGTCCAGGCAGTTGCAGGTGCAAGGTAGGGTAGAGGCCCCCAGGCATAGTTTTTAGATACCCAGGTATCTTCTGACTTTATCCTAATGAAAAGCTTCCCGGAATCCAAGGGCACTCTGATGTAATTACTCCAAGTTCCAAATAGCAAGCAGATCACACAAGTGCCCTTCATCCTGAATTCCCCAGTTTCCTTCAGCGAAGAAACAGGCCGCACACACACGCCGTGTGGCACACATGGTTTTATTTTGGCAGCTGGTGGCCACCAGGAAACCCCCTTTCGACTTGAAAGCTTCGTTTTCCCGACCACTCCGGAGCTGGAGAAACGATCGCTCGCTGCCTTGATCCGCCGGGCTTCCGAAAGGGAGAGTGCGCTCGCAAGCACAAACAGGAAAGCCTGACATCACGGAGCGGCGGGGAGGAGTCTGTGGCCGCGGGCTCCCGGGCTGCTCTCTCGCTCTCTGGCCGCTCTCCTTTGTGGCCGAGTCGCGCTCGGCGGCGGAGGTGGCCGTGGGGCAGCGGGGCGCGTGGGAAGAGCGGGGACCCGGAGCCGGGCCAGCGAGACGCCGCGGCCGCCTCGGAGCAGGGCGCATACCGGAGAGAAAACTGAGAATGAAATTGCTTTGGCAAGCTAAAATGGTAACGCGAGCTCCCTGCCTTCCCCGGACGCTTCTCTGCTAGGGGACTCTTCCCACCTCCCGCTTTCTCGGGCCGGGTTGTTAGAGTCTTGTCGAAGTGACCCGAGCCACCCGGACCCCGCGCTCCATGGGGAGCTTTCTCACTCTGCTTTGTATCCCTTCCCTCTCGGCGCCTCTTCTCCTTAGAAACATTGCCTGTGTACTCAGGCATCACCCGCGGGGTGTCTGGGACAGATGCGCGTCAGGAGAGCAGAAGTTGGAAAGGACAGAACTCAGTCTGGGGGAGCGGTGCTGCGCTCTACTTCGCAGCAGCCCTTTAAGGCACAATCGAGATTTAGCAGGCGACATGGCTATCCAGGGGGTCGCTGTGTGAATTTCAGTGGAAGCTGCATGAGGATGTGTTGCTTTTTCTGCACTTGCCTGAGTTTTGCTTTTTTTTTTTTTTTTTTTTTGAAATAAAACTTTCCACATCCCTTTAACTTTTTGGGGTTCCAAAACAGTAAGAGGAGAAAAAGACATACAACTTCACTTCCCAAAGAAGTCTTGGCATTAAAACACTTGTTTGCAGGGAGTTTAAAACCGACATTGCTCAAATGTTTGAGCACTTAGAGAGGGATAAACTTTTGTTTTTGCAAATGAGTTCTTTTTCTTTTCGCTTAAAGCGACAGTTGATCGGGACTAAAGCACAGTTTCCTTATTAAGGAAAAAAATACCTGAAAGAATGGTTTAAGATATGTGGCAAGTCTAGGAAAAGTAACTAAACTGGAGAAGTCGGAGGATCCTGATATGGCAGGAAAGGGCTGCAGGCCAAGAAAATCTCAGCCTTGCCTATTGCAATGTGTCTTGCATTGCTCTGATTGGAATATTTATTCGAACAGCCCATCTCAGGCTTTGAGTGCTGCTGGAAGCACGGAAGCAGCTGGGAGAGAGCAAGTTAGCGAGGGGGAAGAAAACAACAGCACACAACGACCCTCTTTTTTTTTTTCTCTCTTTATCCCGTGCCTGGCAGAGCTCGATTCAGGACTGGGGTGAAGAAGTTGAGGAAGGAGCTGTTTACCATGTCACCCTCAAAAGAGTCCAGATTCAACAGGCGGCCAATAAAGGAGCAAGATGGCTAGGGGTGAGTAGAGCTTCTGAGATCTTGAACTTTGGAATTTCAGTGTCAACTCTTCTGTGAATGTCATTATTATTTAGCCAAGGCACCCCTACCCCCGCCTTATAAAGGGGGCTGCTGATGGCCAAGCGTTTGCACTAGCTGTACAGGTCTGTCTTAGTACTTAGTGTTTTCCAAAGCATCTCCCCTAAGTTTGTCAATGATTCAGAACCTTCCGGAAACATCTTGAAGTCCTTGGCAAACAGATTAGGGGTGGTGTGGCGGAAGATGACAGACACACAGAGACCTTGCCAGAGAGCACAGCTTGGTTCTTCTAGTGCCATAAGCCACTGTGCCCAAGAGGGGCCAGTTTCCCCTTTAGCTGTAGATGCCAACAGCCAGAAACTCAGAATGCACAAGCAACAGTTCGTTCAGAACTGCTCCTTTTGAGGGGTGGCAGGTTTCCCATTGTGACCTTCTTTCTATGGTGTAGGAGGAGGCTGATGCATGCTTGGTATTGGGACTTTGCCTGTAGAGTATGGGGTGGGGGTGGGTGCAGACACTTGGAAAAAGTTGCTTTCCATAAACTATTGGGGAGGGTCATGTGAGTTCTTAATTCATCCAGTGAATCTTTCAACACATCCCAAATGAAGGGACAATGCAACGCAGAAAACCCAGCAATAGGATCACTGTTTGGGTGGGAGAATTAAGGAATGAATTCTTTAGGTGGAGAAGAGAGTGGATACATATGGCATAGGAGCCTGGGGAAGGGACATGGCGGTGGCTGAAGGGAGTCAAGAGGGGGATGGTGTCCTCTTGGCTTCAGTAGAGCCACGCTAGGGCTTTGTGGGTGATGGCCTGAAGTGAGGAGTGAATACCTGCATCACAACTTACTGACTTTAGTTTCAGAACACTCAAGGTTTGGAGCAGTGTCCCCAGGTAGACTGTACTATATCTACGACTGCCTGGGAGGAGCAGAGGTGACATGACTTATAAATCTCAGAGTTAAAGGCACAAGGCCTGGAGCCATGCTTCCTCTGCCATGACTGCTGACTCCTCCTCCTCCTCCTCCTCCTCCTCCTCCTCCTCCTCCTCCTCCTCCTCCTCCTCCTCCTCCTCCTCCTCTTCTTCTTCTTCTTCTTCTTCTTCTTCTTCTCACATCGGCCTTTCCTGCTTGGATTTTGCTGCTCCTATGCTTTTGACTAGGGCTTTTGACTAGTTAAGTTGTTGGTGACTCTGAAGATGAGGTCTACGAAGATAGGATCTGTGTTGGTGGAAAGTCGAGGTTTTTACATATCAGGGGATGCCTTCCTCAGAACAGGAGCCTGGCATGAGTTGTGTTGAAGGCTGACAAGTCACCCTGTTGCTCTTTTGGCTTTGTGTATATATGCATTATTTAAATGTGATGTTGGTGTGGTGTGGACATGTATGTCTAGTTCTAAATGACTGATAAGCTCTGAGACAGTTGTCTTCAAATAGCCTTTGCATTTCTGGCTTGTTCTCCTCTCTCTAATGATACAAATGTTGCATGGGTGGCAGTGTTAGTGTTTAGTCAGATATGGTAGCAAGGATGTAGTGGGAGCAATAGAGGGGACCTCGCCCCAAATAAACTGCAGTTCATTTAGATGTTGACAGCCACTTAGTGATTCTTAGCAGCTACTCTAGTCACTGAACTTGCACACAGAGATCCACCTGCCTTTGCCTCCTGGGTGCTGGGATTAAAAGCGTGCACCACCACTGCCCGGCTTGCATTCTCCTCTTATCCAGCCTCTCTCCATATCCTTAGGTTTATAGAGTTCAGAGCAGTTGGCTCCGAGTTAAACTGTAGATCTGAAATACTGAGAAGAAGGAATCATGTGAGATTGTTTCTGCTTCATGGAAGAATTCTGCCCTCCTCCCATGTGAACAAGTAACTCTGGGACACCACATCTCATCAAAAGTCAGTTCTTAGAACTCTCTTGAATGCCACTTGCTTTCATGTCTCGGGTTCCCTGTGGAGAAGCTCTGTTTCTTGTCCCTGAAAACCCCAGACTCAATTTGACTTAACCAATAGAAGCATAACAACTATGACATTTTTCTCTTTTCTCCCAGTTGGCTTCCTCATGTTTGTTTTCCTACATTCCAGTAACCTATTCAGGATTCTTCAAAGTGAACAGTTTTAGAGTTAATGGGGTTGAGGTGAGGCGAGGAAGACGCTTCATGCATATTGGAATCTGACAACAGCTTTATGGGGAAGGTGCCATTATGAAGCTCTCTTTTATATACAAGGAAAACAATGTCCAGAGTGAGTCACTTGCTTGCAGGGTCATGTAGTTAAGGAATAATAGAGGCTGGATTTGTACACAGGCGTTAGCTCTTTGCTGTCAAGAACTACCCAGACCTTAAGGCTGTTTCCATAGCACTTGAGGACATCAATGGTTCACAACACAAGGACACTTCTAGCATGCTTTCCCTGGAGTTGAAAAATATAGCCTTCTGATCTTCTTTATGCTTTGGATGATAACCAGAGCTGCAGATTATGGGATGTATTATGAGTGCGTAGATCTTATTGATATCTCACTACTTAGTTTGTGTAAAGTGTGGCACCTGACAGAGGTGTATGAGGTCCTTTAGCATGTGAGTGTGGGCATAGTCCTGCTACTGGGTCTGAAGCGCTATTCAAAAAGCTTAGCACCTGCAACACTACCACTCAGGAGGCAGAGGCAGGAACAGGAGGAGTTCAAGATCATCCTCTGCCACATAGTGAGTTCAAGGCCAGCCTGAGCTACACAAGACCCTTTCTAAACAATAACAACAACAATCCCCAATCAAAACCAAACCAAACTAAGTTTCAAAAAACAGAGCACAGTTTTTATATTTTCTAGTGCTAAGATTTCAGTGTAATTACTATTCAGTTATAGGAAGCATAACTAAATTGCACATTTGGGGCCAGAAAATGGCTCAGCTGTTAAGAGCACTTGTTGTTCTTGCAGATACTAAGTATGATCCAGGCCTGGTTTGCTCATGCTTGCAATGGTAGTCTTGCCCATTGACACTATGCGTATATTGACAATAGCATTGAAATTTTGACCCACTTTTTCTTTTCAATAATATCTAAAGTTAGGGCAATTTTTCATTCAGCTCTCACTGTGGCTTCCATCATGTCATAGAATCACAAAAGCCCGAGGCTGGAGGAGACATCAGAAATTAATTTTATCCAACTGTTCTTTTAGTTTTGGAAGGGCAAATGGTCAACTTGTGTTATTTGCCTTTGATGCCAGCATTGTGGTGTACATCCACAGTGGCAGGAACAAATGACCTGAAAAATACCAATGTCCTCTGAAGTAGAAAAAGTATGTTAGACAAAGTTCCCTGAAGGAGCCAAGGAAGAACACTCAGGGAAGGGGCTTTGGAGTCTGCAGAACAGGACAGAAAAAAAAAAAAATGTATCACTATTGTGATTTAATAAGGATCAGGATAAACAATTAGGCCGAACAGAAGTTTATTAAGGGAGAAATAACTCACAACATAGGCAGATGTACGCGGCGGGTTCCAGCAGATCCTGGGCCTTCCAGCGTCCACCACCCAAAAGGGGCGGCCAGACCCTCTCCCAACCTTTTCTCCCCGCTCCCATCTGGCCCTGTCTCCGCCCCAATGGGCATGGCCTAAGCCACAGGTGCAGACAAGGTGAATATCTCGCTACATATCACACTTAGGATAAGCATAACATTGAATTGTTAGTAATGGGCTCACTTCGCATTCTTTGGGGAGTGGATTGGGTCAGTGGATAGTCTCGTGGTTTTTCTCACTTCTATACTTCCATAGTCATGTGACCCTGTGGTAGAACCCTGGTACCTCCTTTCCAGTGCCTAGTGCTTGTCACACTCTTGCAGACTTCAACTCTTGATGAGTTTTTGTTCGGATGGGTTAACAGTTTTGATAAGAGACACAAACAGTAAACAGAGGAGGGTGAACTATAGAAATAAGAGTATGTGGGAAACTTATATAGATCTATGGATGTAGGTGGATTACCGCCCATCTTTGGGCTTCAGGAGTGCCTTGGTAAATAATATCAGTGACATCTGGATGGAGGCATTCCTGCTCCTGGTTCCAGCATTTCCACAGACCCTGCAATACACACAGTGGTATTGCTGTGTGTATTGCATTCATGTGGGGAAATTCCTAGAGCTAACTTTGATTCTGGAACTTTTCTTTGAACCTCCCAGGGTTGTTGAGCTGTACCTCTGTGTGTCCCAGAGCATTCTGGGTCTCATTATATGTTTACCTCATGCTGCTGTAATTGTTTGTTTATATCCCCCACTAGATAGAATCTCGACTACAGCCAATAAATGCTTGTTTCATGGATAGATCATGCTTCATCCTTATTTGTGGGACTAATGTTGTCTTGATAAATATGAATGCTTATGTTTTCTTCTCATTTAAAGCCAAATCACCATAGGATGTGAGTCTATAAGGAGGAGCAGAGGGCGTGGCGTGGGAAAGAGAAAAATCAATTAGGCAATAATTATAGCTGTCTCAACATTCTTTCTGGTACAGAGCAGGGCACACACAAAGATAGTGATTATTCTTTTTACCAACAGCAACAACAACAAATTCCCAGTGCTTTTTAAATCTGAGCCACGAGCTCAGATTGTGCTTGCTGCTTGTGGGCCACTGAAGACGGAAGGGCAACACATGAGTTAAAAAGTATTGGCGAGCATTACAATCATGTGTGGTTGGAAAGAGGAGTGGGATTTTTAGATTGAAAGGAGATAAGCCCCAGAGGAGCCTCTGGTTTACTGTTGGCCATCCTTGTTTTCATCTAGGAAAACAGGCCTTGGGCTGAGATATTCATGTCTGTTGGGATGTTTAATTTAGGATTCAGAAAGTAAAGCTCAAAATTTAGCAGCCATCAGAAAACTAAGCAACTGGCATTTTTCATTCTGACCTCGGGAACATGTTTCTCAAATAATTAGTCCTATAATGTGGTAGTCTGTGCCAACCAGGAGAATGTTAGGACTGCCTGAGATTCTGATTTCTTGCCTTTCATTGCTTTCAAAATCTCTTGAGCTCTGCATAAGCAATATGTGGTATCTAATTAAGAATATCCATTTCAGTTTGGCAGTCCAGAGAATACTGAATTTATCTTAAAAAAAAAAAAAAAAATGGCACATCTAAGGGCTGGAGAGACAGCTCAGTGATTAAGAGCACTGGCTGCTTTTCCGATGATCTGGGTTTGATTCCCAGCACCACACTGTGTCTCACAACCCTCTGAACTCCAGTTCCCAACATGCTCTTCGGGCTTCTTTGGGTACTGTGTGCATGTGGTAAACAAGCAGAACATAAAAACACAAACATAATAAATAAAATATTCACAAGCACTAAAAATACATGTCTGCCTCTCACAGATGAGAGCAGCATAAACCTTAGAGGTATATTAACTCTTTATATTTAAAAGTATACATCCTATTCCTATTACAGACACATTCCTTTCTTCTCTGAAGCTATAAGGATGGCCCTTGGAGTTTTGAATTAAGAGAGAAAAGAAGAGAGATAGGTGACAAGGCTCTCCACATTAGCTCATTGGAATCTGTCACTGCACTGGTGTATTTGTTTCTGTCTCATTTATCCCCACCATACTCTCCTTTTAAACTTCCCCTTCTAAGGGATGGGCTTTACAGTGATGGTGGTACATGTGCTACATTAGAGCATGCACAAAGTCGAGTACAACATCTCTACCATGGTGTGTGATTTGGCAGAAAAGGCTGATTTCTATAAACAGAGCAAGACAAGTGTTGGAAATGGGGAGAGATCATAAAAGTTGCTTCATTCTCTTCGACTCAGCCAACAACAGCCTGTCTGTGGCTGGCCAATGGGTGTGGCTAGTTTCTTGGAGTTGATTTGCAGTTCTCTAGAGCTAGCTTCTGGGTCATTTGCGGGTAAGCACAATCAGTATTTCACAGATAACATGCTAAATGTGGGGCTACAGTGTTCAGTGAAACAGCTTTCTTCTAAAAGGGTTACAAGCAGGGGAGACAAAGTCAAGTCGATTCCAGTGTGTTGTGGTAGATGAGATACCAGCTGGGGACTGTGGAAGGGACAGGGTTGTGGGTTACCCTGGCATGTGGTACTTCAGAGAGGGACTTGAAACTAGTCTTAGGGCCCTGACACTTCAGTCAGAGAGCACAGCATATGGGAGGCAGGGAGGCCAGGGGTGGAATTTCTATCTGAGCCTCCCCTGGGGAAGAGGCCAGAGCTTAGTGGGAAAATGACAAGAACGGGGGCCCAAGAGAGAAAAGGTTGGAACCTAGTGTAAAGAGCCCTAGTTCTCAGCAGTGGAGTCCCCAAGCTGTGGAACTGGAGTGGCACTATCACAGGGGCCATCACAGTGAAGGGTTTTATACAGGGCAATGCAGCCAGATTTGCGTTTGAGTGATGACAGCGTCTGAGGGAGGATGGAAGGAAGCCAGACTGCAGCAAGGGGGCCCCAGAGGAGGCTTGTGTGGTAATGGGTGAAGAAAGAAGCCAAGACCTGAAGGGAGACAGCAGAGTGAAGAGGACTGGGGAGGGACGAATGTCGGGGGCGGGGTAGATAGTTCCCATGGCAGGCGGAGGTCTTGGGCACTTGGCGTCCCATGAACTGGCCAGACCAAAGCTGGCCTGCTTTCCTGGGGACAGTGTCACTCTCCTCTCCTTGGGTCCAGTGTACTAAGGTAACTCACTAGCAACACCTTCTTTCCCAGGAGGAAAGCTCTGACTAGCTTCTCGGATTCCAGCGACTTTGTGGTGTGGTTTGTCTGTTTTGCCCTGTAAATAAAACCAATCGGTCTGTAGCCTGGGAGGGAGAGCAAATCCAGAGCCCACTGTTCTGTGATCAAAGACCTGTATTCTGGACAACAGCATTTAAACCAATAATCATGTTGTTAGGGACACAAGACATTTTACAGTTAGGTGTTCTGCTCTTTATCTCTCTCCCCATTCAATGTCCAGCCCTCCCTGTCACTGTGTCTGGGCTGCTGGCATTCCTGTTCCTGGAGGATCACTGTGATTGCTAGCTCTCTCTCCCCCCCCCCACTACACTTCTCCCTCAGCCTACATGTTCCAGCATTTTCTCACACTTTACTTTTAAGGATTGATTGTGTATTTATACTGTCCCTTTTGAGCCTCTTCTGGATAATTGATCAAAACTCGACCTTGTCACATTTGGTTGCTTCTCTTCAGCTGTGTGGTTGTTGAAATCTCCTGACTAACTTTAATCTGAGAACTGCCTTTAGTTTTTTGGGGTTTTTTTGGTTTTTTTTTTTTTTTTTTTGTAGTTTTTTTAAGACTACAAATAGAGGAAGCACAGGAGGAATAGAGCTAGAACAAGCCCACAGTGTTCAGTAGGCAACCAGCGTGTGGCCTGCTGCAGGAAGTCTGTGCACATGGAGAAAACCTGCTTGTACATGGCTCCTTCAGCCCCACACTGTAGAAACACCATGTTTCAGCCCTGCTGTGGCCCGAGCTGTGCTCTGATGATGTGGGGCTCTGTCTAGGTGCGTTTTCTCCTTTAAACTATTCAGAATCTGTTATGACTCCTTGGGGCCCAGTGGTGGTAGCTTGGGAAGAGATGGTGTCAATGGCTTTAGATAATTTTTAAACTCTCATTAAAACAACGAACAAACAAATATCTCCTCCTCTGACATTTTAGCTTTTTATTGCTCACCACAGTCCATTTAGTTGAATTCATTTCAACTGTTAATCATATCCCATTTAGGCAAATCCAAGAAATTTTCTGTATATTTGCTCTTTTCTATCAGATATTCAACAATGCCTTCTTTTTTGAATATTTTCATCTTTTATAAAAGCGAAGCCAAGTCTTTCATTTCATAATTCTAAAGACAATTTGAAGTCCCATACTGTATCTTTTCTGCTAACAATGGCTGCTGTTGGTCAACCCATCAACTGAGTATCTGGTGTCCTCTTGCAAGTGATTCTTTCTCTAATCATAAGCCTGCAAATTCTGTTACTGTGGTGTGGGGGTGGGGTGGGGTTGGGATCTGTGAACAGTTCTTAACTTCAAAATTAGACACAAGAACATTTAATGGGTATAGGTAAAAATAACTGAAGTTGGATTAGATGCTGGTTAAAAATACAATGTTTTATGGCCCTTTCCCTGTTGAAAGTGCAACACTTGGAAGTTGTTTATTGAGACAGCTGATGATTCTAAATGGAAAAACCCAGGAAATCGGAAGCATTGGGTTAGTTTTGCAAGGCATAGGGTAAAGACTAGCAGCCTCTGTCCAAAGGTTGACTTCTAATTACAGACACAACAAACAAATACTTTTTTAAAAAAATGACTTAAGTAAGCATTAACAGGGAGAGCCCAGCACCATCAAGGCCTGGCTGGAGAATTAGCACACTGTTCTTTGAACTCTGCTGTGTTTTCCTAGGAGCTGGGTCCTCCTGGCTGCTCTTGCCTTTCAGGGATATTTCCTGTATGGGTCTGGGGTAGGAAGCCTGCTTGATGGAGTCAGGCAGACATGCTTTGAAAATTCATCTCTGCCTCGTGTGTGCTGTGCTGGCTGGAGCTAAGAGGTTGTATGCTTACTCTGAGCCTGGGTTTCTCTGCTGTGGAGATAATACAATGCCTTTCTGATTGCATTACTAGGGGGTGAGAATAGCTCAAGCCAATAAGGCACTTGGCATAGGGTGTGGAGTCTGGTGTACCCCTTGCGTACTGAGTGGAGGGCCTTCTCAGCTACCCACTGTAGGACCCTCTTGTGAGCCGGATTGTAGAACTTTAAAGAATTTGTGTGGCTCTGCTACATGTGCCTCCTGAAGCCTGGGGTTATGAGCAACCTCATGCTGCTTAGGAAACTGAATTAAGCACTCCCAACTTTGTCCTCTCATTTTACACACAATAGTGGAAGGCCAAACCATGGCAGGGGGCCACAAAACTTGCTTATTCCAATAATATGGTGTTCTCGTCCTCATAGCTCTGACAAAATGCAGTATATAAATGCTTAAAGGGATTTATTTTATTCACTGTTTTGTAGGTTTCAGTCTGTCGTGGGAGGGAAGGGGTGGAGGGACCATTCGATGCATTGTGGGCAGGAAACAGGGAGAAGTGACAGGAAATGTATGGAGTGTTAGGCATAGCTCCGAAGGACCTAAGTCTTCAGTCAGGTTCCATCTTCCACTGTGTCACCCACCTCCCAACAGTCAGTTTGGGTCTTAAATGCAGCAACAGATTAAGCCCAAACTGTCAGAGTGCTCCTGCTGCAAGGCCTCTGCAACAGCTTCATAGACAGACACACTCCAAAGTGTGCTTTAACAGGGCATGGCTCCCAGTCCAATCCAGGTGGCTAATCAAGGCTAACCCTCATGAATATCTAGTGTCTTTTCTATGTCTGGCCACCTGCATAGAGAAGGACAAAATCATTCTTTATGATCCAACATTTTGCATTTAAATTTCCTTCCATTTTCCTACAATTAATTTGATGGTAGTATTATGGGTTTTTATTTGCTTTTTTGTTTTGTGTTTTTAACTGGGCAGGAGTGGTTAGGAGCCCTTGCTGCTCTTGCAGAGGACTAGTGTTGAGTTCCCAGCAGTCATGTGGGGGCGTCTTACAACCACTTGTAACTTTAGCTCTGGGAGATCCAACACCTTCTTCTCGCCTCTGTGGGCACAGCCCACCTCCATATACATACAGGTACATACAGTTTTAAAAAACAATAAAATTTTAAAAACTACCCAGTAGTGGCAGTGTTCTGTCTTTTGTATTTGATATTTCTAATGGAAAATGGGAAGGTAAGAAATAGTTCTATTTCATTATGTTAGACTCAGTTGAACAAAATCTAGGGTACTAACAAATTGTGCTTGCAGCATAAATTTCAGGTCTGTGTGAGAGAATGACAGTATCCCTCATTGTGCCACTTGCTGATTAGTTAATACTTGAGCCCCAAGCCAATAGGAACTGTGTGACTTTGAGACTGTCCCTTGATTGTTAAATCTTACGGTGGTTCTTCTGTAAAATGAGGAAGCATCTGTTTTCCCTTCTGCCTATGGGTTTTCTGAGGCTACCTTAGTTAATCAATGTATATTACTAAGCTGTAATATAAAGATAAAGCTGTCCTTGTTGTTATTTAACCTAAAGACCTTTCATTTCTTTTCCTGCTCTACTCACCGCCTCCCTCTCTGCTCATTAGTCCCACCTCCATTCCCTTATTCTGTAGGAGATAGTCTGTATTTTCCTCTTTCCACCTGCTGCTTTCCTAGTGGCTTCTTCCACTCTGCCCTCCACCCCCAATCATTACCTCCGGTGCTCGGGGTGCAGTAAGGATGCCGAGCCCTGGGATTGTCTGTGGATGGGTCCTGGGAATAAATAATCCTTCCTCACAGAATTCTCAAGACAGCAGTCATGAGCATCCAGAGTAGGAAACCTTCCTGCTTCTCTCTTTGATGCCTCCTTCTCGTTGGCACTTTTAATTTATTACACAGAAAGTGGTGAAGTGACTGCAAAAATCAGCTCTTGGTTTGAGGCAGATGTGAGATTTGAACTCATGACGGAATGCCAGAGGCAAGACTGTTACCGACCACCCAGATCCTGCCCTCCTACACATAGGCATTTAAAACACTTCCTTTGAGAGGTCCTGTGGCTGCTCTCCCAGTTTCTTCCCACCTGCAGCCCTTTTCCTGCGGCATTCCTGGCCTCCCTATCAGGGACACAGCTCTGAAGTCCCATTTTCCTCCCTGCCTTTCCCCCTGCTTGTGACAGATGCTTCCTTCTTGCTTTCCATCTCTCCTGTGTGAGTTCCTTTTTTTGTTCTTGTTCCTTCCTGTCCTTTCTGGATTAAAAATAGTCTCCAGGGTCTTTGACTGGTTGGCCAGCCACAGATCTGACCTTCCTTCTATTCAAATGGGTCTGTCCCGATCGTCTTGTAATGCTGTTCTGTTCATTTGAGATAGTCGCTCCTCAGGACCTGTGTTGTTAAACTGTGCCTATTGTCATTTGATTTGTGGGACTAGCTGACCCTTGTACCCAAGTGCTAGCTGAAAATTAAGTCTCCTATACCAAGATGCTTAATCAGTGACTTGCTCACATTGTTTCTTACAAATGATGAACTCTCTCGCCTGCTGACTGCGTGTTGTGCAGGAGAAAGGACCGGTACATTGACTCAGGACTCACTGTGACATTCATCCTTGTGTAACGTGATGACTCTGATCAGTGCAGGCTTATGGGCCAGCTTTCAGATGCCATGCTATCTAGAGTGTTCGAGGGGTGGGGTGGGGTGGGGTGACCTGATGTTCTGCCCCCACCAAATGTCTTTTGGAGGGGCTCACATTGCCTCAAATTTTTCTTTATGAGCCACCTTTGCTTGGGGTTGGAAGATTATTATATATATGTATATATATTTAATTTTTTTTTTTTTTTAACAAAACTAGCTTCCTAGCCAGTGTTGACTGTGACAGTCCCCAAATCAGTATGTGCTCTAGGACAAACGCTTGGTGGACTTGTGATAATTAGCAGAGAAGTGCTGACTTGAGCCTCAAACGCTGACCTGTGCCTTAAGGTCCTGCAAGAGGGTTGACGGGGTTCTTCCAGAGCCCACGCAGGAAAGGGCATGGCCGCAAAGGTTCCCGTTCTCCTGGCCCTCTAGCTCCCTGCATGATTGGCTTCATGAAGCACTTTAGACCTCATTCTACCTAGTGAAGCTCATGTTCAGATTTACTCTTCCTGTGTCATGGCCTATGCAGCCCTGTCTGCCTGCCAGCCTTCCGAGCTCAGTGACTGGTGGCCAACTCTACTTACCTCTCCAGTCAGCTCAGATACCATCTTTTGTCTTCTGTTTTCCTAACCTCTTCTGGATTTATTGCTCAGGCGGGGAGGGGCAAGGGCAGGGGTGTTCTTAGCACTTACCAAAAGCTCTGTTATGGTGCTTGTCATCATGAAAATTTTTGTTTGTTTAGGACAAGGTCCTGCTGTGTAAGCCAGGGCTGGCCTTAAACTCATTGGGTAGCCCAGACTGGGATTAAGTTTGTGTTTCTCCTACTTCAGTTTCCTGAGTGTTGAGGTTGCAGGTGTGACCCATCGTCTTTGGCCTTTAGGTATACTTTTCCTTTTCCTTTACCCTACTCATTTTAGTGCCTCGAGGCTTGGGTCACAGTTCATTAATCTTTGCATCCCCATAACCGGGGGCATTGTCTGAGATGTTATCTGTACTCGGTAGCATCTATTTTCATGCTTGTTTGTTTGAAAGAGTCTTTCTACATAGTTCAGGGAATCTTGGAACTAAAACATGTACATTCAATGCTAATTTTTTTTCTTCTCATTGGTTATATGCTCAGTCTCAGTTTTTGAAACAAAAGTAAAACATTAATTTTATTTACAGCTTACTAACCAACTAATCATATAACAAGGGAAGAGAATATTGCCCTTGGCTCATTTTATTTATTTATTATTTTATTATTTTATTTCTACACTATAGGATCTTGTGAAGTGATGGTGAGCTCTGTAGATAGGTGGGCTGGCATGGAGTCCAGACTTCACCTATAGATTTTTCTAGAGATATAATGGTTTGAGTCATGAGTCCATAAGGGACCATTAGGAACTTAATTTCTACTCTGAGTTCCAGAGTCAACCTTCTTAGGGTTTTCACCTATCTTACATATCTGAGGTCTGTAATTGTCTTCATATTCATTTGCACCTAGTGTCAAGCTGGTCTGGCTTTACTCTGTTGAATCTGTTTGTCCACAGGGACCTGACACCCTCCATGTACATGATAATGCAAGGTATGCATGTAATTCAGCAGCTTGCACTGAGATGGATGCTGTAGGCTTGCTGTGTGGCCACTTCTGGAGGTATTCCTCTCATCAGGACTCACTCACTGGCAGTGAGACAAAGGGAAATGCTGCTCAGCTGGTAGAGTGTTTGCTTAGTGTAAACAAAGCGCTGGGTTCTATAAAAGCCAGGCATGGTGGACAAGCCTGTAGTGCCAGTACTATAGAAATGGCAATCTGTATGTGTGTGTGTGTGTGTGTGTGTGTGTGTGTGTGTGTGTGTGTGTGTAATGGCAATCTGTGTGTGTGTGTGTGTGTATGGGGGGTGTTGTTTATTTGTCTGTAACTGGTCTCATTATGCAACTCTGATTGGCTTGGACCTCTCAGAGATCTGCCTGCCTCTGCCTCTGCCTCCAAGAGCTGGGCTTAAAGGCATGTGCCCCATCCCCCACCAATAACAGTTCTTCCTTTTGCTTGTTGCCCTCTGATCTTTATTCACTGACACTTTTTGTTATAGCTGCTGTTGGGATTTCTGTTCAGTTTTGTGACCAGCAAATATTATTTTTCAGAAAAAGTTCTCTAAGATTTACTTTCTGATTTGAGTGCTTTGTGGTATTTGTTATGTTTCTGATACCACAGGACCCCCATCCCTACCCCCAATGCTTTCGGACATTGTGTTTGAGGCATTTCAAGATGATAATGCCTGTTACTGGTTTACAAACCTCCCTTCTGGTCTTTTCCTTGTGAAATTCCTGGCCTTTATCAGAGCTCTGGAGCCTGTGGAGGAGCTGGAGCTGATAGTGTAGCAGTATGGGGTGAGGGCACATGACTGGACTGCAGTGCAGGGGACAGCAGGAGTGGACCACGCCTTTCTTCTGCTCCACACAGCACTGTGTGGGCCGGCTTGGGGGATGTGGGACCAGATGCCCTAGGTTGCACTGCCGAGTGCTAGCTCCTTGTCCCTGTGTCTCCAGAGAACTTGAAATGAATTCCTTTGTACTGAATGTCTGTCCTTGCAAAGTCCACTCCAAAGCAGGAAGACTTGTTGATATTAAATGTCACAGTGATTTCTTGTAGTGAGCTTATGGTAAAATGATGATATCCTGGGTATGAAAGGCTAAACAAAATATTGTTAAAATTCATAAAAAAATGTTTCTTTTCACCATTTTAAATATGGCACTTACAGAAATTACCCATAGCTAGCATTATATTTACTTTGAACAGTGTTGTTCTCAGACCTTGATGTTCAAAATGTAGGTTGCGGGTTCTGAAATCAATTTAGTGGTTAAGAAAATAGTATTTTTAAATTAGGATAAAATGGAATAGAGATACCATAATGGCACTATTGTGAAACTTTTTGTTAGCATTACATGTGTTTAGACCAGGACCCAGGTAAAAACGTGCCTTTTATTTTTTTAAACTGTGAATCATGGTCGTAATGTCTGCGAGTCACTGTTCTGGTGGCTGATTTCATCTGGAGTGTTACCAGAGGGCAGGTCTGACTGTATAGGTCTAAGAGGCTGAAGCTGGTCTGGAATTCTTCAGCTAAAGCAGACCCTACACAAGCTGGAAGCTCATCTCAGTTAGCCAGGAGTCTCCAGTGTGAAGGGAACCAGGGCGATACCATTCTGTCCCTTGATGGCCATGTGAGGCCAGCCCTAAGGAGCCCCTGGAGTCTAGGAGGGACGTGTGTGTGTGTGTGTGTGTGTGTGTGTGTGTGTGTGTGTGTGTGTGCGCACGCGCGCATTTGTGTGATTGAAACCTTTTTCCAAAATGGTCTCATGGGTAGCGATTCTTTCTTAGAAGTGAGTCGTTTCTTAGTGACCTTGGGCTCACGCCAGATTTAATAGATTTTGTTTTGTTTTGTTTGTGACTGAAGGGCCCTTCCTTTCTGTGTCCTGTTGACATCTATAGAGGCCGGCTGTGGGTGAGGGGTAACTGATGAGGCTGTTGTTCTAATCCAGGATCATATCAGTCTTCTTCCAGAAAAGATGTCCTTGCCATAAGTTAGATATAGGGACAGCCACCAGGGCTATATGTTTGACTGGGTTCTAAACAAAGGGTACTTATAGTCATGGGGAGGGGTAAAGCCCTCCCCCAATAATAAAGTTTATGAGCTTACATGGCCTTGTATTTATTCTGACAGTTGTAAAAATTCTTTCTAGTTGACCCATTTTTCCTTTCTTAATTAAAAAAAAAAAAAACATCTGGCAGGCAAGAGTAGGAAATGTGAAACACGTGATTAATGCTTCAGCTCTTTCTCCTGGAGCCAAATTCTTTAAAATTATGTCTTAGACACACTTGATTTTTATAAAACAATTGCCCACAAAAGCCACCAAACATTTGTTCCTGAAGCTTGTAGATTTGGATGGTATTTGGAAGGAATCTTAGAGCACAGCAGTTAGGAGTCGCTGAACCGGAACTGTCTATGGAGCGTTTGCCACAGAGTTAGCTCACCCTCGGCATAGACAGGGGCAAGCAGCCTTTACTTCTCCTTTGCCTGGATACTTCCAGCCGTGCTGGTCATCACCCAGGATTTTTAAGGGAGTTGGGTTCCTTTGGAGATAGAAAGTGCCAGAATTCCAGGACAGACTGACCAGTCATCAGGCATTTGGATGGCTACTGATCAAAAGCGTTCATTTGTTCCTGTACTTATCCCTTCTGACCCCCCTTCCGACCCCCAGCCTCCGTGCAAGGGTTGGGTGATTCTGGAGCTTTTATCCCCACAGATTTGAAGGCCACGGGTAACTCTCATGCTGCTTTTCCCACCAAGTGGCTCCAGTTTCCCAAAAGGTAGTCACATGACCTTCTCAGTTCATCAAAGCACACTGAACTCTTAGATATTCCATGTAATCTTCTGCTAAGTCATACTGCATGCAACCAACAGTTTTGTGTTAAAAACGGTGAGATATTGGCAATTTTCTTGTAGTTCTCTCTAAGATTGGCTGTGTTCTGTATGGAACTTGAGATAGGTCTCTCTGTGAAAGTGTTACATTCAAGATATGTTTGAATACCAATACCAATTTCTTTGGTATTTTTTAAAAATAAGAATTACTATTAAGTCCCATTAAACTGTCTCAGCATGTCTGTGCTTAGAGAAGAGATAGATGATGTCTTAAACATCTAAATATGGAAAATATTTGCTTTCACTAAATTTAATTTTATTAGTCTTAGCCATTTTCTTCCTAGTTGTTTTCAGAATCTTTTAAAATCCTGGTTTGGTAAAGCAATGGCTCAGCGACTGCTTTCAGTTCGGTGTGCAGAGGCCCTGTGCTGTCAGCTCTGCCACACTTCTCCCCACTCAGCAGGCTTGACTGTGGGATTTGAACTCAGATCTAGCTGGCTCCACAACTACTCATCTCACACATCTTCCTCCTGACTCTAGTGATGGGAGGGCAGAGCTGGGGTGGGATGGTGTTGGTACCTTTGAAGTCTGTGAGCAAGCCCCAGGGGTACCAGTGTGGGTCAGGGAAGGAAGGATCATTAGTTTGGTATGACTTTGTTTTTCTCATGATATCACGTTAGCTCTTAGTGATCATTATTTGCAAACCAAATCTGGAATTTTGACCCAGCCCTGGGAATATCAGTCTATCATTTGTGGTCTCCATTTATTCATCTGAGTTTGCTTCCTTTGCAAGCTGCCACTCTGGGATGCCCAGTGGACTTTCTGCTTCTATTGCATTCATCAGTACTGGGATCACTTCATCCTCAGCTTTCAGTGTCTCCCGTCTCTAGAGATGTGAAATCATTGAAGGACTAAGTGTTCTTCTTTTTCGCACATTCTTTCCTGAGCTCCAGTTTCTTCTTTGCTGTGTTGGTCTACCCTTTCTAGTTCAAAGGCCTTTTACTTGATAGGGAAGATAGGAGTCTAGATAGGGCCGAATAGTTCTGCTTTCTTGTATTATCAGTCAGAATTACCCCACTATCAGCAGTGAACCACACCCTTCCTTATTCTTGCTCCTAGAATAGTTGAAAAAAGTCCTTTAACTGGCCTTATACTTTTCACAGTGTTCATTATTATCACTACTGTTAATGTTCACATCTCTGTGTTTGGGGTATGTGCTGCTCTAAGCGAACTCTCAGTCTTAGTACAGGGCCTTCTTTGATTGCATATTTAGAAATCCTTTGAATTAATTACCTTGTGTGTATGGGTGTTACTTGCATGTATGTCTGTGTACTACTTGTATGTTCCTGGTGCTCAAGGAAGGAGAGTTACAGGTGGTTGAGAGCCATTATCTGGGTTCTGGGATTTGAGTCAGGGATCTCTGGAAGAGCAACCCGTGCTCTTAACCACTGAGCCATTTCTCCACAATCCTTTTTATCTCAGAATTTAGAGACACGGATGATCATTGTATTAAGTTTGTTCAATGTTACTCCAAAGAAAGAATGTGAGAGTAGGTCAGCCTTAAAAATAGGTATTTATTGATGCTTATAATGTTTATACTAACAGATATTGATAATCTGTAACAATGTGTTTATATATGTATGCATAATATGTTTGGTCATAGTCACACACATCCACCCCTTAGCATCTCTTGCTCCCCTCCCACTCATGCTAAGCCACTTCCTCTTCCCAACTAGCTCTTTTCATATCTCTTCTCTATCAGTGACGCACTGAGTATCTTTAGAGTTACCTACTGGCATCACAAGATAGTTTTTTTTTTTTTTTTTTTTTAAACGGGAGCATGGGCACCTTACCAGGGGCTACAACACTGAAGAGAATAACATTAAATGCCTATGAGTCCTCAAGGAGAGGTGAAGCTTCCCCTCCTGCATTACAAGGTACTGCTGGGTGTGATTTGAACTGAGAAGAGTGGGAACATTAGCAGAAACAGATCCAGGACAGGACTTCTTTGTGGTTCTGGGAAGGCAGTGACATGACTGAATTTCAGACATGTTTTGCTGGAATTGTTTCCAGATAAGAAGCACTTTGGGGTTAGTGAAGTAGATACATAATGAGTGAATGACATGAAAAAATAGAAGAGGTTGAAGGCTGAGCTTGGACTGTTGTATTCAGAGGGCAGGAGGGTAGAGGGCAATTAGTATAATAGTCACAGAGGGTATAGCTAGAAGATTACAGTTTATCTGGCTGGCCAATGTTTTAAGATCTTTAAAATCTTACATATACACTACAGGTGAGGACCACCCTTGAACTTTTGGGCATTTCATATTTTCCTTTTTTGAAAAGCACTTTTCAAAACTAAACACCAGGGCCTGGGAAGATGGCTTCCCAGTAATGTGCTTCAGCGAGAGAGCCTACCCAATATTATATAATGTGGAGAATGATGGGAGGACACGTGACATCAGCTTTGGGTTTTCACATTCACATGCACAAATGAGCAGTTTGACTTCACACTTGTAAACATGGATACACGCACAACACAACACGCGCACAAAATAAATACGATAGAGAATAACTGAGGAAGATACTCGACATTGACTTCTAGCCTTCACCTCCTTTCTACACACATGCATTTACACATGAACACATGCACACCAACATGTACAACACACACACACACACACACACACACACACACACACAGTCCAAGCAAATAAGAATAACAGCACTAATGAAGCAAGTTATCTCAGAGGACAGGCCAGGAGACTGGCATTCTTGGTGGGGCCAGCTCTTAATATATAGCACATTGGTTACTGCCTCCTTACTGTCTAGAAATAGTAATATGAAGAAAGTGGGTTTTTAGAAGCTGACATACTAGTAGCAACAATTGGCAATCCTAGGGGAAGGCTATGGTCAAATGTCCCCTTGTCTGCAAGGCTTTCTCTGACTCAAGGGCAGTCTTTCTTATCCTAGAATTCCTGTTGTCCCATTTGCCTCACTTTTCCCCAAATGTCTTCACCAATATACTCTTTTCTTCATTTGTTTGCTCACTATGGTTGGCTTTTCATTTTATGCCACTGGAATCTAGACTCCAGAGGTCATGGGGTTTGGCTATACCTTCCCTCACTGCTATAGATATCCAACAGATAGATGAGTATCTGTTGAGTGAATGCAGCAAGGAAAAGATGCTGGATGGTAACATTCCAGGGAAAGAATGAGAAAAGGCATGTGATACTGTTTAGTTTTGGAATAAGCACATTTATCTATGTCAGAGGCACATACCACAGTACTGTTCACAATTGGTGGCCTACTGGGCTGTGAATGAAAGGGTAAATCACACTCAGTATATTCTGCTTTTGAAACATTTCCATCAAAAGAAATGAAACTTTGAAACTACTGGTGTTTAAAGACACCTCCCATAAGAAAATAACTGCATTCACTGGCCACCACCACCACCCCGCAATTCCCCCACATCCCTAAACCCCCTTACCATAATTTGGATGTTACTTCTTTCTTAACATTGGTTGTTTTCCTCATCCTTATTCACACCCTGAACAACGTCTTCCTAGGTTTGCTTAAAGGCCTTCTTAAAGATTTGTCTTCACCCTCACCACAGAGCCGAGTCTGCAGAAGGTGTGGGATGGCTCTGAGCTGCACATGCAAGTCTGCTGCTAGCCCTGTAGATTCCTAGACTCTGCTTTGTTGTGTGACGGTCAATGGACCATTTGTGCCTCTCACATCGTTTTCGGAAAAAGGAATCAGTTAGTGTTTCCAAGTGCCTATCAAGTCATATAAGCACATTTGAAAAATGTTGTGATTTCCTCAATTAAGGCCCTGCTAACAGATTAGCTCTTTTGTAGACGAGTCTTCCTTCTTTCCACCCTTCTTACCCTTCCCCATAGTTGTCTCCTAAACATTAAAAACACAAACTTTTTTTTTTTCTCTCATTCTTTTCTATAGCAGGGCAGGGCAGCTATGTACATGATTTCTTCAACTCAAAATAATTTCAGCTTTTTAACCTCATATGCTAGAGAAGGGGCAAAGGGAAGCTTTTGGATGTGAAGGACAGGCCTCCCCATTTTGATCAGAATGACAGAGCAGTGTGGCATTTTGTAACAGCAGTCATGCAGCTCCATTGCTTACATAATGGAATGGTCACTCAGAACAGATACGGGAATCCATCACCCAGGACCATTGTGTCCACTCGCAGAGACAGTGCCTCCTTTGTTTGTACCAAGTCAGCAGCTCGTGGCTATGAGCTCAGCTATTAAGTTAAATCGCATTCCTGGAAAGGAACATGCTGCAACCTTTCTTCCTTCCTTCCTTCCTCCCTCCCTCCCTTCCTTCCTTCCTTCCTTCCTTCCTTCCTTCCTTCCTTCCTTCCTTCTTCCTTCCATTCTTCCTTCCCTTCCTCCTTCCCTTCTTCTTTTTTTTTCAAGTGGGAGGGATGGATGCCTATTTGAAAATCCAAGCATGCAATTACTGCTGGCGACATGGCAATTACACTTCCCTGACAAGACAACTTGTGTTTTGTTAGATTTAGACAGTTCTAATTTTCCACAGCCCCGTGACCTCTGTTATGTTAATATGAAATCTAAATATTTGGAGTGGCTTAGTGAAAGTGAGAAGGACATGAAAGGATTGTGGGGGTTAAATATGATCAAAATGTGTTTTATACTTCAAGAATTGAAAATTTACCTTGAAATAATTTTAGTAATGCAGAACCTGTATTTTGTAGTTTGCTTACATGAATGCTGTGGTTTGGATAGGGTTGGCTCCAGGGTGTGGTCTCAGGGTATGGTGGGGGAGGTGGCAGAGAAGAACCTTTAAAGATGTGGAGCCCAGTCAGAGGTGTGCAGAGCATTGAATGAAGAGCCTCCCTGAGGTGTTAAGTTTGCTGCTGTGCGATTCCTGGTTCTCATAGAGCGAGCCACTGCAAGAGACAGCCGACCCTCCAACTCACTCTTCTACATCCTTTTCAGAGATGTGATTCTTGTTCCTCTGCTTCCGTCTTGCCTTCAGCATCCTCACTAGGCCAAGCTGATGCTAGCACCTTGCCCTTGAATCTCCAGACTGCGAGCTAAATACAAACACCTTCCTTAGGAAGTAAGCCTGCCTTTGCCATTTTGTTATGATAATGAAAACTTAGCTGATACAGGCTTTTCTTTTTGTTTGTTTTCTTCCCAGTCACCAGTAAAAGGAATTTTGTATAGAACCCAAATTTGTGTTCCGTTTACAGTATCAGCCCACGTGGAGTAGGCTCTTGATATCTGCCATGTGCATACTGAGTGTCAGGAAGGTCAGCACAGGACAACCTTGCCAGTGTCATTATCAGTACAATGGAATTGATAATGAGGGTCTGATGCAGCTGTGTGTATAGGGAGTCTCTGAGTGTTAGAAGAGGCCACACAGATAAAAGTAGTTTTATCTCTTGAGATTTACCGGTCACATGCAAACCTGTATGGGGAGTTGACTCATGTGCATGCGTCCCATCTGCTCCAGTAGGGAACAATTTAAACACAAATGTTCACTTCTACTCTGAGTAAAACTGTTCTCAAGCAATGACTGAAAAGGAAACAAATTGGCCCCTTGTTCAAGGTTAGGAAGAAAGGGAATGTTGGAGAAGAGAGGAGTAGCACAGAAATTCTAGAAGTGGGCATTGTGTCCCGGAAAAGCAGATTTCTTCATTTCTCTCGTCATTGGTTTTGTTCTCATCCTCTTCAGAGTTCATCTAGTCCTGTTGCTGTGATCCCTACTCAGTAATGTTTGACATAGTGGTGCAGGCCCAAGCACAGAGTTTGGGAATAGTGGGTGGAGGTGAGGCACATAGCCTGCCTCTCAGAACATTTGAGACTGTGAGCCACACTTGGAGGTGCTTTGCTCCTGTCTTCTGACCTGTAGACCCATTTGATCACAAACACTCACATTCACATTCACCAGTCATCCCAATATACTCATGACTCCCGTCTGTCTCGCAAAGATGGTTGGATGCAAGACCAAAGTCCTCCTGGTGGGCATGCATTCCAGAAGGAGATATTTGGACGTTCATTTATTTCAGTTTTATAAAAACTTACTACAAGCCCTGAGACCTCAAACAGCTTCCAAGACTTAGAAGTTGGCTGGGGAGAAAGGCAGTCAGAAGCTTCAAATGAAACCCCACCTTACTTGGTGTGCCGTCATTGGTGTGTGGAACACTGAAAGCTCTTTGATAAGCCGACACCATACAAGTACATTGCTGGCCATGTGTTTATTCACACTCACGTCCTGTGGCTGGTGGGTTTGATTGTGCATTCATTTCTCTGACACTCCCACTCAGAACTGTAAGAAACCAAACAAATGCAGATCCCCAGTCTCTGCTTTCAGATCGGGGCATTTACAGCTCTGGCATTTACAGCTGACAGAACAATAAGAGCAATGGGCTCTCCGAGACCAAAAGTTTGATTCAGCATCTCCATCTTGATAGGAAAGGAATGCTAGAGAAGAAAAGTCTCATGAGTTTTGTACTTTTTTGTTGTGACAATGAACTATAGAACTGACTAGTCTCAAAAAATGCTCAGAATAGTAATTTTGGCAGATGCACTGCAGTTCTCCATCGCCACGAAGAGAATGCATTAGTTTACTTTGTTTTCCTACGATTTTTAGTTTAGATTTCTGTATTTTCCATGGGATTTGTGAATCTCATTTGCCTTTCAAAGATATTTTAAAATAATGCCTACTTTAATTCTCCTATATGTTTTCTATTCTGCAAATATTTATGGGACACTCACTGCATGGTAGGGCCATGACCAGGGACTGAGCCCAGAACAAGATGGGATTGCTGCTCTTCTGTTTGTTTATAAATAGTACGTGAGGTGGTCTAGTGTGGCAGGGGACATGGGCGAGGTGACTGCAGAGGGATATTGGGGCATCGGGGTTGATTGTGCTGATACTGCTTGTTCATAAGAATGAGTGAGAAACCATTCAGAAACTCATGATTGGCTCTCACAACACAGAAGGAACTAATACAGAGGTCATAGGCATGAGTGAGCCTGCTGCATTCTAGGAATTTCATGCAGATCAGTGAGTAAGGCTGGGGCTTAGGGAGGGAAGTGGATGGTTGTGGTGGTGAAGGTCAAGGGGATAGTTGGTAAGGGCCTTGGGAGTTCAGTCAGAGGGCTGGATCGCCTCCAGGTATTATGGAAACCTAAAGAGATTTCAAGCAGGAGAGTGAAATGACAAAATTTACATTTTTTAATAGTTACTGTGGGCAATCTAATAGTTTAAGAGGAGTGAATCTTCTAGTCATGAAGTTGTAAAGACAGAAAAAGAATTGTGTGTTGGTTTTGCTGTGGTAGTTCATGCGACAAACATTCTGATCACTGTTCAGGGCTTGGTTGAGATGGACAGGGAATTGCTCAGTACAGTGTTCCTGGCCTCCTCTGGAACACAGACAAGGGGGACAGGCACATGGACGAGTAATTTTATTCTTACTTTATGGTAAGTGGAGGATCCCTGTAAACAAATAGTCTGAAGTAGAAATGGTGTGGCTGTGATGAATAAATCTGCAATTCATCTATCTTCATCTTCCGGTGGATGGACACACTCAGTGCTGTTGAGGACATCCCTGGGGTGAACTCCTGCGTTACAGGACAAATGTAGCTCTTGTAGATGGTTTGACTTCAGTCTAAAGCAGAGCATGCACTTTAGAAACATCATCATGGCTTCAGGTCAAAGGCTAAGGTGAGGTTGGAAGCAGGTGAGTGAGACCACCCTCAGATAATGCATGGGGTCTGCATTAGATCATGGCAATGGGTTAGAAGAGGTAGAGTAGAACAGAGGGGCATTAAATACAGGATGAGGAACTAGTGATGAGCCTGTGGGTCCACAGGAGAGTTTTACAAGTGCTGAGACAGTATTGTGGCCAAGTCAAAGTCCAAGTTAAGTTAAGTTGAATATGAACCTGCCATCGTCACTTAGCATGTGACCTGGAACAAGCTGCTTGGCTTCTATGGGCTTCAGCTTCCTCAGAGAGGGAATAATAGATGTATCTGTTTTGTAAAGTTATTATAAGATGTTCACTTATTCTTAATATCATTAATTGTCATTGTCAGTTTTTCTTAGAAGAGAACAGATTTATTGAGTACCCTGCATGGGTCAAGTAGTGACTAGAGTGCCATTTTTAACCTTTTGTTATTCTTGAGCAGAAGTCACTAAAGCCCAGGATGGTATTCACAGTGCCAGTCCTGTGGTCGCCACAGGAAGTAGGTGCTAAAACATTTCCACAGGGTGAGCAACCAATGGGGACAGAAATGAAGGCAGAGGCCAACTCTGTAGGCTGATCATAATGCCTTCCCTGTTTGTCACAAAACCCACTCAGTTTCATAACATAAATACTCAAGAAAGATTACCATGGTTTGTTTTTCTGAAAATGTCTTGGGATGTTGGCATGTATGTAGGGAATGTCTTCACATACTACATAACTCTTGAATCTCAAGTATTTGGAATTTTATTCCACAATTAGAAAAGCCATCTTGAAAGTATCAAGGTGAGTTAGTAAAGACTCATTGATGTTGTTCTTAGCCTGCGAACAAGAAAACTAAGAGTAGGGGAGGTCAGGTGGCCTTGTCCCAGCATAGTTAATCTCTTCCTTGTCCCTTCAGTGAGTCTTACTGATTTTTGCTTTCACATTGTCACACTGTATTTTTCAAATGGCAGCCAGTGCACCTTCTGCAAGAGTAGTCACCATGGTCACCATTCTTTTATGTCCTCTGGACCACAGGGTCAGAAATCAGATTTGTCACCCAGAACCTGAGATGTTTCTCTTGAAGACTACAGTGTTTGTGTGAGGAGACAAGTAAATCCTCAAGTATGCATTGTTTCTTGCTAAAATAAAAAAAAAAAAAAAACTATTTTTTTTTTAATGTAGAAACTTATCATTACTATGATTGAACGTTTGGGACCTTCTTTTGAACTTTTGTTATTTTATGAAGTTGAGTGGTGCCTTTGATTAAGGGGAATAAATGAATATGAGAATCCATTGCTTGGTTTTCTGGTGCTGTTAGAGACAACAGAGAATTGTGCTGCTTTTTATATAGATTTATAAGTATAGAGAACTGCTATTTGTATTCATCTGGCCAGTGGTTCCATCTGCAGGCACTATTCACAGCTACAGAGGACTAATTAGGAGGGACTGCTCCTGCTCTGTTCCTGCTTTCTGTGTGTGCATATGGCATTGACACAAACCACAGCTCTTTGGCTGTGGGATAGGGCTCTGTAGGCATTAACCAGTCAGTGATGAGCCCAGGAATCTGCTTTCATCTTATTTAATTGTAGAGGAGATACATTCATCTGGGTGATATCTTGGCATCTTGTCTGTCTGATTCTTTGTTGTGTCGGTGACTTCCAGCAACCATGTAGTAGCAACCCAACAAATGTTTGAGTGAATTAATCAACTTAAGTGCATTTAGGAGCAAATGAAAACAACCAAATTATGTATTAGTCCATAGCTGAGAGGTGTAGAGGTGTAGAAAACTAGCAAGTTCTCAATGATTTATGGGTCTGGAACTAGAAATAAAATCCAGTCTCTTGTCATTTTACTCGTTACTTATAATCCTTATCGGTGAATCTTGGGGTTCTGTAATTCCTCCTTTAAGGAATTACATCTGTCCATCTATTTCGTGTCTGCTCTTCATTATAAACTGCCAAGCTTTATCCCTTCGTGTCATTAACTGAAAAAAAAAATTCACATTATATTCTGTGCTATTAGATTTTAAACAGTAGAAACCCCTCTTTTCTTTCATGTACTGGGGTTTCCTTAGTATTTCATTTTGGTTCCTTGCACAATGGAGGCCATTTTAATACTGTCTTCACTAAATGACATCAAGAGTCAACAGCCATAGGAACGATGAGCATGTTAGGTAGATAAGTTTTTTCTTTACAGCTGACACCTGCTCTTTTACTTGTGTATTTTTGACCAATAATATTTAGTAAACAAAATGTTGTTTTGGTTTTTTTAGTTTTTTAGTTTCTGTTCATTTGGAGAAGTTGTACCTCTGTTTTCCCCAGATATTATTTTCAATAATCTATCTTTTTCTTTCTTAAGTATCAGACTTTATAAATCTACCTAGTTTCAATCCTAATGCTATTTTATTTTTAATTCTCCAAAAATCTTGACTCAAGAGTAGACCTAAACTTAGCATGTAGGTGAATCAGTTAACAATCTGAAACTTGGGACAGAATGTGAGTGTCCTCTAGGGATCCTAGCTATTGTAGGGTTCAGTAGTTCTCCATGCAGCCACTCAATGCTCACCTAGCTTCTCTTGCACATGTTGCTGAAGCTGCTCATCCTTCATGATTAGTTATCTGAGAATGTATTATAATGAAGGTGACTTGTTTTCCTGCAAAGAAGACCTTTAATTATAAGGCAATATTACTTTTGAGTGTTTAATGATTTCAGTCAGTGTAAGGAGTTAAAAAATAATTCTGGAGAACACTTGAAACAGTAAGACTCAACTTTTAGTGAAAGTAGCATGGCTAGAGGGAAAATGAAAAGGATTTTAGTATTACATATAGTAGTTTATTTGTGGACAGCAAGTAATGTGTAGCCCAGCTCTTTGCCTTTGTTTCTGTTACCTAATTTTCTTATAAGAGTAATTGAAGTGTGTAGATTCTAGGGCATTTCATTTTGACACTCTTCAGCGTTCAGATATGGAGACTTGCTTTGTGTTCTTAGGCAACAGATTGCTATGGGGGAAGAGAGCTACACTGCTGCCCATTCGAGTGGGCTGAATAACTTTGGAAGTAGTGACAGTTCTTGTAGTAAAGGATGGCTGTAGGGATTGGGTATCTGGTCCACAGCGAGAGCTCAATATTGCACACCAGCTCTCCCTTTCCTTCCTCTTTTATAGCATAAAAGAGGTTTCTTACAATTAAGTGTAGGAGAGAAGAACTCAATCAAAGATAAATGTAGTGTCTCCTTCCGAAAGATGTGCTCAAGAGAAATTAGAGTAGGTTCTCTATTCAGTTGTCTGATCATATGCTTGAAAGATTCTTGTTTGCTCTGTCAGGAAGTCCATGGTCTAGGATGTTACTTAAGGTAAATACAGTACTTAGGGAGAAGGGATTTGCTAGAGACCCAGTGTCCCACAACTTTATGTGAACTACAAAACTGCATTTTATGTTTGAATTTTTAAGTCACACATCAACTTTATTTCTACTTGGAGGAGAAAAGACACAAGCCACACAATATCATTTTCGAGAGCCCCAAAAGGGAGTTTCCCTAGCAAACTGATGATGGGGTTTCTCTCTCTCTCTCTCTCTCTCTCTCTCTCTCTCTCTCTCTCTCTCTCTCTCTGTGTGTGTGTGTGTGTGTATTATGCTAGTATATATGGAGGTCAAATGTGTTCATTCCCTCGACATCTTAGTTTTTTAAGACAGTGGAGCTCACTGATTCTAGATTGTTCCACCCATTCTGTCAGTGAGCCCCATGGATCCTACGTTCTCTATAATAGGCATGTGCTAAAGTACCCAGCTTTTATATGTGGGTTTTGGAATTCTAATGTAGGTCCTCATGTTTGCATGGTGAGTGCTTTGCCAATTGAGTCATCCTCCAGCCTGGGATTTGGTTTCTTACCCTTGGTCTCCCACAGTAATAGTGGGAGACATTTAAGTTTTTGTTTTGTTTTAGTTTTATTTATTTTCATTTTATGTAGATGTATATTCTGCCTGTTTGTATGTCTGTGTACATGTCTATAGTACCTATGGAGGTCATAAGAAGGTGTTGAATCCCCTGGAACTGGAGTTACAGATAATTGTTAGCTGTCTTATGGGTACTGAAAATAGAGCCAAAATTCTCAGGAAGAGCAATCAGTGCTCTTAACCACTGAGCCATCTCTCCAGCCCCTTAATCGTGAGAAATAGTTTGGTTGAAATTGAACTCATCTCATAGGAAGATGAGAAAGAGCGGTTTCTCCGTGTGACATGCAGAATAAGAATCAAGCTAATGACTTTAAGTTGGAGAATATCAGCCAAGCCAGTTCTGCCCCCACCCAAGCTTAGGATCTGAGAATGGGAATTTAGAACTCTCTCAAGGAGATCAAGCCCCAGGAAGCTGCCTGTGGGCTTTATAGTTTAGTGGGAAAGCTCAGGGCTATGAAGAAGGCTTTCCATCCACAGCTGGCTCCGTTCACAAAGAACGGAGGTCATAGGAAGCTCACTACCTCCTGCTGACACTTAAAGTAGAGATTGGTTTGGCTACACAAATCAGACAAAAGTCCAGATAGCAAGGACACCCGTGGGCCAGAGACCTCTAAGAGAGAGAACAAGGAGAGGGTAGTGATTTGGGAAGTTCACCCTGGATACTGTTCTCTGTGGGGCAGTGTGTGATGTTATTTACGAAGTGCAGTGGCTATTCTAGTTCAAACTCTAAATCTCTTTATAAGGTAGGTGACCAGAACAGTGCAACTTTAAGGTTTAGCTCTAGTTTCTATACTAAATTATCCTTGGGAACTGGGTGCTGTAGCCACAGGCATCTCAAGTCCCAGGTGCTGGTAGCACTGAGGCAGGAGGATCACTGGAGAGCTAGGGGTTTGAGGCCAGCCTGGGCAGCAAAGCCCGATTTCAATAAGAGAAAAAGAAATGGATAAATAAATAGACGGAGAGGAGCAGGGGTGAGACCACTCACAGCAAAACCTCAATCCTTAAAAGAAATGATAATTTGTGTTAGAAATGTTGAGTCTGTTGTGGAAAAACAACTTCCTGTTTTCTCAGGGAAGGTTCCTGGACTCTCTAGGGGCGATCTAGGAAACCCTGCTGAGAGACAGGATGGGGGTGGGATTTCTGTGAGAGAAGGCCAGCTATTGTTTGCTGTTAGGACTCCCCTAGCTTTTTCCTGAGGATGAAGGACACATTGCAGAGACCTGGCCATGGGGCTTCATTGTGACTGGTAACTTCGGGCAAGGTCAAGGTTGTTTTGATTGCATTCATTGTTGTGAGCACACTCAGGCCTCCTCCTCCAAGTTTCTCCTTTTCATCATATTCTAGAGGCATAATTTTCTGTCTTCTCTGAGGTCGAAGACCATAGTGGTAACGAAAGACTTCACTTGGAGTGGACACAAAGAGTAAGGGTTCAGCAGCCATCGGCACACTCTGAGGACTCCTGGGCAGTGGGATGCTGAGAAACCAGCTCTGTGAGAACATTGTATGTCTCATTTTTGTTTGTGTGTTTGTTTTTGTCATATTTGGTGTACACATTCCCGATATAGATGAATTCATACTAATAGGATGCCGCTGACTACAGTCAAGAAAGAATATGCACAGTTGGCAAGTGGTACATGCTGGCTAGGCCTTGGTGTGTTTGCATGATTAGATGGAAGGTGCATATGTTGGTATGTGTGTGTATGTGTATATGTGTAGTGCAGTGAGGATTTCTTCTGGGTTCTCTGCCCACAAATGCTGTCACAGGATTTGGCACATGTGTAGGTGCCTCATCTCAGCTTGCTGTCTTTCCCCTTGAAGCCTCATTATTTTTACATCCATCCCATTGCCATCTTCAGCCTGTCACTTCTGCTTTACATATCTGCCTGGAAGAGTAAATCTTGTCTAGTTGTTGTCACAGACTTCCCTCTGGACCTCATCTTCCCAGCTTTTAGATTTATTTTCATTGTTTTGGTTACTGTGTGTGCTGGAATGTGGGTATGTGCACATGAGTGCAGATGTCTGAGGAAGTCAGAGGCATCAGATGCCCTGGGCCTGGAGTTTCACACAGTTGTGATGTGAACCTGATGTGAACGCTGGGAACTGAATGTAGGTCTTCTGGAAGAGCAACAAATACTCTTAAATCATGGGTCATCTCTCTGGCCCACTTAATTTTTTTTTTTAATTGCCCCTTGGATGCCCATTTACTGTCCCTGTTAGTTCATACTACTTTAAGAATCCTTAGAGTGTGGTCAACTCAAGTTGTGTATTTCTATTTTAATTAATTAATTAATTAATTTTGTATGTGCAGTGTATGTGTGTTTCGCATTCCTCTCTCTCTCTCTCTCTCTCTCTCTCTCTCTCTCTCTCTCTCTCTCTCTCGTGTGTGTGTGTGTGTGTGTGTGTGTGTGCGTGCGTGCGTGCGTGCGTGCATGCATGCTATGGGTATATGGAGGCTAGAGGTTGACATCAGTGTAGTCAGGTTAAAGGAAGTCCACAAATGCCAAAATAAAGAATAACAGATATTTATTTGGGAAGCACTCACACAATAAAGGTAAATAGACACTGTGGTCTTCTGCCCCTTAAGGAACAGGATCTGGGATGCTCTGACCACAACCCAAGAGAGAGCCCAAGTGAGGCCTCTCCTGTTCCTTATAAGAGGTTATATCTAAACACTGAAGCTGCACCCTAAGGCCGTTGCCCCAAGTCTATTGGTGGAACAAGATGCCACTACACATCAGGATGCTTTCAACTTCTCTCTATGTTACTTTTTGAGACATGGTCTCACTGAATCTGGTAGTCACTCACTGGCTGGAACTGCTGGCCACCACGCTCCAAGGACCCACCACTGCCACCACACCTCCCCACACTAGGGTTGCAATGCACTGTGGTGGCTTTTCTGTGGATGTCAGGGATCCAAATTCAGACTCAGGCCCTTATGCTGCTTCATGGGAACTTCAACAAGGATCCATGTCTCAACTCCTCAAGCCCAATAGTTTCTAAAACAGAGCTCAGTACTTCTCTACAGCCTCCCTTCTATTTTCTTTTATACGGCGATACCATTTGTGTACAGTCACCCAAGCCAGGAGTCAGGAAAATATCCCCAATTCTTTCTTTGCCTTTATCTTTTACCTCTGTATAGAATGGCCCACCAAGTCTTCAAGGTTTTCTTTTTGTTTCTTAAACATTCTCTCTCTAACTAGCTCTTTGCTGTAGACAGTTGCCAGTTGTTTTCCTGGCTTTAAAGTGGTCCTCATAAATTCTCTCCTCAGTACCAATTTCTTTGACTACAGTTAGAGTACACCCTCACCATTGGCTTCCTATTTCCTAAAGGGCCTGGCATCTCCATCCCCTAGGGTACATCATTTAAATCCTCTGTTGTCAAGTAGGCCCCAGCTGACTATCTAGCCAAGCCATCCTTCCCATTGTCACATTGCCTCTGCATTCGTCTTCCCCCTCATGCTTCATTCTCCTTAATGACTTTGTTTGTGCTGGGCTCTGTGCTTGTTGTGCCCTTGCCAACATTGTGCAGTCACAGTGTGGGCACTGCCTACTCAGGAAGCCTTTCCTGGCACCTCCAGCACGCTCGGTCCCTCTTGGTGTTTCCAAGATATGCTGTCTATCTCTTCACATATCACTCACATTGAGTTATGTTGGAACACAGAAAACGATGCCCCTAAGTAGGCACTTTGGCATTTGGGTTGCTTTGAACTGAAGGACAGGGGTGCAAGCAATGAGATCTTCCTGACCTCTTGACTTCTCATCTCCTTTCTCTCTTCAAACAGAAACTAAACCACTTCTTCCCCAAAGCTGTTGGAAGAAATAGTTACTCAAAACTCAATGCCATTTTTCTGTGTAAGCTTTGCCCATAAAAAATTATACCTAACTTACACTATCTGGTAATAGCAGCTAGGACCCTCATTCCAGAAGGGGTTCTGCTCTGCACCCAGAGGAAGACACACATGGCACTTTGAACAAGATGTTCCCCATATCCTTGGGTATCTGGATACTTGGTCCCTTGTTAGTGGTGCTACAGGGGTGAGTTTAGGACATGTGCCCTTGCTGGGGGAAGTATGTCACTGGGTGGTGGGCTTTGAGGTTTCAGAAGCCATGCTCTGTTTCCAGTGCTCTCCCTGTACTTCTCATTTGTAGTGTAAATTTGAGCACTCAGATCCTGCTCCGGCCTCATGTCTATCTGCTGCAACGCTGTCCCCCAACCCCAATGGTGATGGGCTCTTACCCCTCTGGGACCTAAGCTTTCTTCCCACAAGTCTCCTTGATCATGGCATCTTATCGTGGCAATAGACAAGGAACTAATACATCATACTCTGCAGGAAGAGTCCCAGCAGGCCATGCTGGGTCCAGCTCTTGCTCTAGGTGATGGTGATGCCCCATTGCCCACTTTAGTCTCTATGTGCTGCCCATTCTTCACTGACCATAAGGATAAGCACCCTGTTTCCCCTGAGCCTTCTTTTCTGAAGATCACAGGTCATGGGAAACTTTGAATGCATAGTTTGCTGTAGGTTTCGCTTGCTGACCTGTCTTTAGTTGTGGGGATGGAACCTGGGGCCTTATAATAGGTAGAAACAGCAGCATACCTTCTGCTTCTGTGGTTCTCATGGCTTCCTTTCATGTTTCCTCTATTGTACCTGATAGCCCAATAAAATGGGCTTTGCTGACCCGTGATTCTGTTGTGTTAATATGTGAGTGAATAACTAGATGAAGAGATGGAGGAGCTATCTATTCTCCCTCCACTCACTGCATGCTGCTAGCATAGGACTGTTGACCTCATCTAATAAAAATATAGGATACATTGTCAGTATGGAAATTACTAAACAAAGCTATATGGAATTACCTACCATATAATCAGGCAATCCTACTATAGAACATATCTCTGGAGGAAGTGAAATAATTTAATTACAGGAAAAAAAAAAAACCCTGAGTTTCCCTGTTACTGCAACACTATTTACATTAATCATAGTGTGGGATTGGTGGGTGAATGGGTTGTAAAAGTGTGGTGTATATATGAACAGTGGAATATTATCCATCCTTCAAAGGATTCTGTAACTTCCAGAACCATAGACAGAACTGGAGACATTGTGTTAAAGGAAGGAAGCCAGGCTCAGAAGGACAAACGCCACATGTTCTCACATGATCATGTCAAACAGAATAGTTTGAACCACAGACAAGTGTAATGTATGCACTTTAAAACAGGTAGAGAGAAATTTAAAGGTTGGAAACATGTAGAGATGATAATTTTTGCTGTGATAATCATAAACATGCCTTGATTTGCTCACAAATGCTTTGATGTGCCCACAAATAAGCACATAAATGAATATGTATCTATGAGACTCATGTTTATATTTAAAATAAGGTATATTTTTTTTAGCTTCATGGGTAGGGTCCAAATACCACATGAGGCATTCCTGTATACCCACAAATTATTTAGTTATTTATTGTTTATCTGCAATTAAAATTTTGTTTACTATCCTTCAACTGGCATGTCTAACCTAATGAAACTGGCATGTCTAATCTATTAAAAAAGTGAACCATAGTTAGTAGATGTTCAGACTGGGTTGAAGCTGGTGTTGACCTTGTGATCCTGGATCCAGAGTTTTCATGAGCTCTGGCGATTAGGAACTTGCACATATAGCTAGTTACTTGGGCAGAATTCTAGATATTTATGTTGTGGGCATTAGGTGTGCTGCCTTAGAAGAAGCTGAGTTCTGGTAGCAAAAGAGTTGACCAAAGAAACAGCCATGCAGCATTTTTGTGGCCTTGGTATCACGGTTTTGTCAGCAAAGTCATGGGTTCTGATTAAACCCAGATTGAGCTGTTTCCTGTTAGCGTGCTAACCCACAGGGCAAGCTCAAGCCTCCTTGTCTGGCTTTCCAAGTCTGACTTATTAAACACTTGTCTGCCAAGGGTTCCTCCCTTTTCTTTGAAACTTCAATTAGAAGTTATTAAGATAATACAAACAAAAATAGACTCTGAAATCCCTTTAAAGGATTATGAGCCTATCAACTTTTTTTGCTGCAAAAATGAAACTTTATCATTTTAGATTATCCAGTCTGGCATACGGCAGATGGCATTTTAAAAAAATGGTCTTTTTTTTTTTTTTAACACTTATTTATTTAGGTGTGTGTGTGTGTGTGTGTATGTGTGTACACCATGATGCACTTGTGGAGATCAGAGAACAACTTCTGGGAGTTCGTTTCCTCCTTCTACCATGTGTGCCTGTGGTCAGTCTTGATGGCTAACACCTGTACCACTGATCGCTTTTGCTGGCCTAGTGAATATGTTTCTACATTTCATTTCTATACCGCTTCATTTTAAAATGATTCCAGTAGTCAGCAGATAATTCTAAATTGTTTGTTTTGTGAAAATGTACTCTATTTGAATGTTGGTCAATTAGAACTCACCTAAAAACAAAGCAAGACGAAATCCTGGTCTGTCCAGTGACAGCAAGCAGCCTTTAGGGTACCAATCAAAAATATAGAAACTATAGGAAGCATTAAGCGAATGCGCTGACCACTCAACACTCCTTGTTGAGTTTTGTAAGAATGATTCCAGCCAACAGCACAACTCTATACTTCATTTTTATGATATTGCTGCTTGCCCATTGCAGTCACAAGCAATCTTCTAAATCTGAGCACCAGCATATTGTATTAGATGTCTCTCAAGTCCCAAGGAGCAGGAATCAGGCAAGACACAAAGGAGAACCATGCATGCAGACAGGGAAAGGAAGCGAACTCGGAAGAAGCTGCTGGCTAGAGCAGCCATTCCATTCCTCAGGGAGTAGCTTGGCTGCCTGCTGGTTCTGCTCTCTGGGGGCCCCTGTGGTCACTGTCTCCAACAAGCATTTTTCTCTGTGTTTAAGTTTTTGGTCACATCAATATCAGTGAAAAACAATTTTTTTAATCTACTTTTAGAGTTTGCACTTCAGAGTAAGGTAAGACTTATCAAATTACAAAACTTTGTGGGAAGGGAGCCCTGACATTATCACAAAGTAAGGAAGCTTAATTTAAAATTAGAGCCTGACCGTTCTTCCCGGTGGAGAAGCCATTCCTTGTGCCAGTTACACTTGGCACTGAATACTCTTTAACGACTACTGAATTATTGTGTAGGCAGATAATCGTTTGACAGAGTCTTTTGATGTACAAAGCAAAAACTACAAAACATCCTTCCATTTTAGTATTACATTAAGAAAGAGATCAAAGAATCTGGGCAGTGGTGGTGCAGGCCTTTAATCCCAGCACTGGAGAGGCAGAGGCAGGTGGATCTCTGTGAGTTCCAGGACAGCCTGGTCTACAAAATTAGTTCTAGGACAGCCAGAGCTGTTACACAGAGAAACGTTGTCTGGAAAAAAAGAGATGGGGGGTGGGGGTGGTTAAAAAGATGCAGATATTTTTAGAGAAATGCTTTTTATTGTATTATATTTAACTTTTTATTTTTACTATTTATTTATCTATGTATTGAGAAAGGCTCTCACTTAGTATACCAAGTTGACTGGAAATTTACTGTGTAGCTCAGGCTGGCCTTGAACTCACAGTAATCCTTTAGCTTCAGCCTATGGCTGGCTGGCTGGGTAGATAGGTGTGAACCATAGGCCTGGCTAATTAGCATTATAGTTTATAATGTCTTTACTTGCATTTTTCTCTCTTAAAGTAGAAAGTGGTAAACATGAACTCAGTACATTTCAGTTCATTCTGAAGTTCTGAAGCATGGTTTTAGGATAAAGGGAAATGGACCTAGAAATGTTGTGTATAATACTTACTTGCTAGAGTTTAGCGTCATATGCAGACACATTGAAGCCGAGGAAAGTCAGCAATAAAGAAATGTCTTTGATTTTATTGAACTCTGTAGATTCAGGGTCTTCTCTTAAAACATAACATAACAGAACAAAGCAAAGCAACCTAATGTTTTATAGTACATTCTCAAATCAGTACTGGTACCTAGTAATTAAAATGTAATTAGAGTTTGAGACCATCCATCTTTCTCTCATTGTTTCTGCTGTAAGTTAATTGGAACTTCTGGGGAACAGATGGACGCCGTGGCTCAGCTTGCTGTAAAACTAGTGCAGAGTGAAAAAGACCAGCTCCTAGGCCCTGGCCTGAGCCAACAATCCTAACAGCCCTAAAGAAATATGGTGTTTTTCCTGAATCAGACCTCAGTCCTTGAGAATTTTTTTTAATAAACCTTTTATTTTTGTGTATGTATTGTGTGTATATGTGTATGCATGTGCATGCATGCACATGCCTGCATGTGTGTCACATGCCAAAAGGCCAGAAGAAAGCATCAGATCCCCTAGAGCCCAAGTGACAGGTGATTGTGAGCTGCCAGACATGGGTTCTGGGAACTGAAATCGAGTCTTCTGGGAGAATAGGAAGCATGAGCTGCTGGGCCATCTCTCCAGCCTCATCCTCAGAAAACCTAAAAAATTCAATAAGGAAACAAAACCATGCACCACATACACTGTAGCCCATACATCAATTCCCATCAGCAGTTAGGCATAATGGCATTAAGCTATTCTAACCTCTCAGTGGTTCGTTGCCGCCGTGTGGGGCTCTCTGAAAGCAGTCTCTGGATGAGTTTCCTTCTTACAGTTTTAATTACTGACAGGGCAGGTGAAGGAAAAGTAAAATGCAGAACGCAGTAGCCATAATCGTCGTCACTAGAGACTCAAGTCTTTCTTGTCACTCTGACTTCTGCATGTATGACTATTTCAATGTAGGACTTTAGGCAATCTATATAAAGTAATTCCATTTATAATTCAGATAAATTGGCTGGTAGTTTTCTGCACCAGTGATCATCTTTGTACCAAGGAGAATAGCTATTTGCTTTGGAAACAGATTTATTGTAGAACCCCTCTTGGTAGGTCAGTTTTCTTAGCACCCACAAAGGAGTTCAACTTGGAAAATTACATTTGCATGTAATTTGCTAGGCACAGATTTACTGTGAATGGGAGGCGCACCCTTATTTTTCTGCCGTTTGATTCTCTTTGCTTATCCTCAGTTTTCAAGCCTTTCACATTATCTCAGCAATCTTTATGCATTATGGTTTAAGTGTATTAATGTACAGTGATATCTACTGACACTTATATTTGCTTTTCTGTGCTAGCTGTTTCTCATAAGCACATATCCTTTAGTGTTTTCACATTTCTGGAGAGCAGGGCTGTGCACCACCACCCTTTCCATGGCTCCCCTGGGAGAAGCCCCATGCTGCACAAGACAGCTGTTTCTCACCCAGTTCTCTTGGTTGCTGGTAGAATGTACGTTGCTGTCTATGGACTGAAGACTGAGATTATGGTGAGATCTCCATAGGGTACCATTAGAAACAGACTTCTACCATCGCTGACTTTTCAAGCTGTGACCATGATGTCAGCTAGCTCACACAAATCCTAGGCATGTGTGAGTGTGTGTGTAAATGAATATGAGTGTATACACACATATAAAATGTGTGGGTGTATACACACATACAAGCAGTCGGCTTTCCAGAACCATTATGTGTTGACTCCTCTAGCATACCACGGTAGGCACTGATTTTAAAGATGAGTGTGAAGACTTTACCAGTACAAAGGAGATTGATAGTTGACATTTGCTAAACTCTATCTGAGTGATGGAAAACTTCATTGGTTGAAGTATTGCTAGCACCCTTGCTGTCACTAGAGATGGAAGGAGAAGCCATTGTGTAGCTGTGAAGTAATCATCTCTCTTTTTCCAGAGAGAAAGGGAAGCCACCTCTGCATGCTTGCCTCCATGGCCACTATTCTGCCTCACTGTGTTCTCAGGAGAGAGCATTGCTTTAGGGGACCTTCAGAGAAGCCGTATGAGTGTATACCAAAACACTGACTTGAACTAGTACCCTGTTTTCAGTTTGACATCAGGAAGTCATGGCATCTAATGCTAATAACAGATTTGTCCCATAGGTTGAAGGGGACCAGCTGCCTCCAGGCCACACAGTCAGTCAATATGAGACCTGTAAGATCAGGACTATCAAAGCTGGTACGCTGGAGAAGCTTGTGGAGAACCTGCTGACAGCTTTCGGGGACAATGACTTCACTTATATCAGCATCTTCCTGTCGACCTACAGAGGCTTCGCTTCAACTAAGGAAGTGCTGGAGTTGCTGCTGGACAGGTAAGATGAAAGAGTGAGTGCTGATGCCAGTCTAAGACTGTACTCAGGGAACAGAGTGGCTCAGTCTCAAGGGCACTTGGACGGCTGGGAGGGAGGAAGGAGGAGAGGTTGGCAGAAAAGGCCAATCTTTGGAACAAGAGGCATGCAGAGAATCAATTATATGGTCTGTTTCCAGGGTAAAGAAATCGCATTCAAAAAGTTCATAAAGGCCGGGCATGGTGGTACATGCTTCTCCTCTGGGTACCTGGGAAGCTGAGCCAGCCTGGACCACATGGCAATACTTTGTGTCAGAAGCAAAAGAAAACCCAAGGCAAAACCAAGTAATAGCTGAAATCTATTTTAAAAATTCAATAGTAGAGTTAAAAGTAGATATTATAAACTTAGGTTCAACTATTTAGAAGTTTCAATTTCTGTTTGTTACCTCCTAATTTCAAATTTGATATAGATTAACTTTTTGTTCTTTCTGTATAAGTACCCCAGTACTTATACAGTAATCTCCTTGTTTTGGGGACTGAATGTGCTCATATGTGTGAAGTGTGGTGCTCCATCCTAGATTGCCAGAAGCCGCTGATGAGTCGGGGCTTTGTCAATGACAGTCATGACTGTCAACAATCACCTTGTATTCATTGTTTTATGGACAACGTGTATGAGTGATGTTCATGCTCCATATTGTTAAGGAACACATCCCTGAGCAGTATACACTGTAACTCACATAAAGACAAATCTTTTTTGTTTCTGCCTTTTGTTTTGTTGATAGTAAAACTTAGACTTTTTATAAACCTATTGCCATGTTGATTTGGTCCCAGGACAAAGAAAACTGCCAGCTAAACAATTATTTTAGAATCATGAGAGTCCTCATTCAGATCCTTGTAGTCCGGGGTTTTCTGCCTAAGGAAGGAAGTAGGAGCCAACGCTTTTATTAGGCTCATTACATATGTGGGTTTGTGTATGTATGCATATATGTGGTGTGTGTGTGTGTGTATTTAATTTAAAGATGTATCCAATCATGTTGAAAATGTTAAAATTTCCTATACTATGGAAGTTATAAAAAGAAATATTTAAGTTTTTTTCAAATTGCATTTCCTCAAGTAACACTTCTTAGCTTTTAAAATATAAATATTAGTACAAAGGACAAAATTAAGCAAACCACTGTCTAAATGGGCAAATAATGCAATATTAATATTAAAAAGTAATCCATATATATGATAAAGTTCACACAGTCTAGGAAATTATAAAAGCAAAAAAATGCAATTTTTTTTTTCTCTTGGTTTTCTAGTCCCATGGCACCTTGGTGATTTTTTTTGTATTCCCTAAATTTGTGTGTGTGTGTGTGTGTGTGTGTGTGTGTGTGTGTGTGTGTGAGTGTATACACATCCTTAATATAGACTATATCATATATATTGTCTTTATAGGAATACTTATTTATTAGAAGTATTTATTGAATACATTGTAAGAGGGCACCAGGCTAGACAGTAGCTACAGCACTTCCTGCCTATATAGATTTATAGCACATACATGATATAAACTGAATTAAGCAGATGATACAACATATCCTTCAATTTTCATTTTAACATAATTATGCAGTTTAGAAATATTTTTACTTGTTCAGTGAATCAGCATATGTAAAAGGCTTATAATAGTGGCTAGCATGTTGGAGGTTCAAGAAATGTAAGTTATTATTTCAAAATAAGTACATACAGATGGATTTTCTAGTCTCTTTTTCAACAGCTTTCTAGGACTTTGTAGTTGATAATTTCATGGACAGAGAATAAAGAATTTTGTAGTTTTAAAAATTCTTAAGAATTTGTGAGCACAATGCCACAAGGAGCATCTTCATACATAGGTATATTTTCTGGGTGCTTTTTAAGACTCCCATAGGATAATCCTATAGAAGAGTAACTGATACTTCATCAGGATGTAGAGATTTAGAAGCCTGCCAGATGTCCTCAGAAGGTTGTATTAGCCACTCTGCCGTTCCAAGCATCCTACCACAGACCACATAACCCCCAGCTGGTGATGGCCAGTCTCTTCAGTTGAGCTATCTTTACTATGATCTGACCATTGCAAATCATTTTGGAATGCCTGCCTCTTGTGTTTATGAGTAGAGTTTGCTATTTTAAAGACACTGATCATTTGTTGTGTGTAAACTCTTTTCCTATACTATACTGTTTCCCTTTGAACTATTTAACCTAATTATAACTCTTTGTATATTAAAAAATTAGATTATTTGCATATAATTGTGCTGGAAATATATTTGTTCTTTGATTTTTTTTTTTTTTTTTTTTTTTTCGTTTTTCGAGACAGGGTTTCTCAGGCTTTGGAGCCTGTTCTGGAACTCGCTCTGTCAACCAGGCTGGCCTCGAACTCACAGAGATCCACCTGCCTCTGCCTCCTGAGTGTTGTGATTAAAGGCATGCACCGTCAACTCCTGCCCTAACTTGTTTTTTGATTTTAAAGTCTCTATTAAATATTGATATATAACTATTTTATGTAATATTTCTGTCTTCAGAAAGACTTTGAATAAACAACTTTGTGTTCTAGGTTGTAGTTATTGACAAGAGTAGATTTGTCCTCAAAGTACTTGTTATCTTCCTGTCACTATGATACATACCTGACATAAACAACTGATGAAGGGAAAAGGGTCATTTTTGCCTTGAAGTTTTAGGTTTTCAGTCTGACCACTTGGCCCTGTTGCTTTTAGTCCTGTCACAAGTCAGTGTATCGTGGTGGGAATGTAGAGTGGAGTGAAGCCGCTCACCTTTGAACACACTGTGAAGAGGAGGGCTGAGGTCTTACCATCTCTTCTTGAAGGAGACTAAAGTACCAAGTAGGTTCTTCCATGTAAAGGTTCCACCTCCTTCCAAAAGTCCCACCCTGGGAATCAGGCCCAAACATTGGATCAGTTTTTTTTTTTTTGTTTGTTTGTTTGTTTGTTTTTGGGAGGGGGTGTGCACACATGGAAGTTGTTGGATCCGTGCTCACTTATATGTTCAGGGCCACTCAGGAAGCATACATTCTTTATGGTGCACTGATCAGGCCAAGCTGTCATGTACTACAGTATAAGGGGCTGTGCCATTTTCTGCAATGACAGTGCTTGACAAAATATTAATCCTGGAGTAACATATGAGTCATTTTATCATGATTCTTATGTAACAGTTTAAGTCTAGAAGTAGAAACTGGAGAATTATGTGAATTTTCTCTTTGTAAAAAGATGGAGCCTAGTAAGTGTTGGCAGGCAGTATTTGGAAATGAAAATCCCTTACAAGTTCACTTTGAAATCAATGACCTCTTCTCCATAGGAGGTAACTTCACTGATAATAGCCCACAGATGTTCATAGTGCGTAAAGGAGTGCACATGACCACACCAGGAAGTAAGGGTCTTTAGTCTATGACTTTTACTTGATGATTTTTTAAATGTCTTTTCTTTGTTCTATGGATAGAGAAATTGGAATTTTTTCCCCCCTGACGCTAACTGGATAATGATGATTAAATGGTAGATCCAATAGAACTTGGGTCACACTGAATTCAAACTATCAGTTGAAGTATAGCTAAATGAAGAGTTAAGATTTAGTCTGTACCATATGAGTAGGCTTGAGGCTGGCTTTGAGTGTGATCTCATAGTTCAATCTGTTGCTTGTTTCTGAAATGAGGGATTACGTGCTGAATACCTGTGTAATGTAATACGAGGAAAGCACTCTGCAAGACATCACATAGATGGGACTCGGATATAAACGATTTAGTTTCTGCCCTGAGGTGGTTCAGAGATCTGTGAAGCTGCTGGTGCTTAAGCTTGGGGGGCCCCTCACTTGGCAGCAATCTCTCTTATAAGAATGAGTCTATAGTCTTAATTTTGTATTCCTTTCCCTTGGGAGGACCCGTCAAATTGCAAAGGCCAGTTCCATCAGACTTACAGCCACGCTTTAGGACTTAGTATTTTCCTACAGAACATAAGGTTAAGTAAATAAATCATCACACATGGTGGTATAAAATAAGAGTTCTAATATGTGCTGGTATAGGGGTTCAGAGAAAGAATCCCATTTGTTTTTGCTTTCTCTGCAGAAATTTAACCTTGTCTCTGTGTGTGCCAACCTCAACAGGAATATTTCTTCCTCACTCCATTTCTTACACTGAAATCTTGTGGCTATGTTTCAGTCTCCACAGAGATCCAACTGTAGATCCTGTGAATTGCTGTGCTCCTAAATTGGCTGTAAGGATTTTTAATGCCTATAATGAAGAGGAAGCGATTTGTTGTACAAACTCACCCATTCCGAAGATAAGCATTTCAAACTCATTTTCATGCCAATAGGTTAGTAGACTCATTTGTGAGCCTCAGGTAGACTTTTTTTAAAAGGCATTTCTTCTACCGTCTGCATGGATCCTAAAGGAACACTGAAAGCTGATTGCTGTATGTGCTAATCCGGTAATAACCAGACAAGAGTAGATTCATGCAGATGCTGCATTGTTTATTTCCCACCAGAGGATGGCTTATTTGAAGTCAAGCTTTGATTTCCCTTAAGACTTCAGTTGTGGCTTTCCGTGTAGGGAACTGTTTATTTTCTGGGATTTCTTTTTAATCTTTTCATGGTTCTATTTTTTCTTTTCTAATATGGGTCTATGTGATTGACAAATAGACAGTGGTTTGAAGTCATGAATAGCTAATTCCATGTTTACATTATCCTTTATTGGGGTGATGGGTGCCTTAAAGGGCTCCTGTTTGCTGTGCTTCTTGCCATGGCCCAGACTTAACTCAAGGCTTCCTTTTAATCCAAGAGGAAGTTACTGAATTGGGGGTTGATGTGTTAGGGCTTTGAGATTTTATTTTCTCTACACTTAAAGCAGTCTGGATCTCTCCACCCCTCTGTTTAAAGGAGTGGGGGTGGATACCACTGAAAATGCCTAATCTCAAAAGTTGGCAGAGGCCTGCCTGCTTCAGCCAGTGATCTTCAGGGAGGGCTGGGAACGTTCCACAGAGGTTTGGATCCTGCTGTTTTCTCAGACATTCTCACTTTCTCTGATAACTAAATTAGTAAAACGCCAACATCATACGGAACAGGAAGATCTGCGTCTCCAGAAACCCTGGGCAAGCCGTTTTCAGTCCCCGGGTCAGGGTAGAAAGCATCAAATTCTCCCAAATAGCGAGTGAATTCCCTCAGAGGAGACCTAAAGCCTAAGACTTGAAGTCAACTACAAACCTATGCTTTAAGGTGATAGTTTTGTTGATGTCACAGAGACAAGGCTAATCAGTAGGTCTTTGAATAAATTTCTTCTTCCTGTATTCATAGACTTTATCTCATGCCATTTATTATCATAACTCTGTGTTTACAAACAAAATGGGAAACCAGTGGCTCAGAAGCAGCAAGTGGCTAATCAGCAAGCAGCAGGGAGCTGGGATTAAAAGCCATGCCTGTGTGATTCAGACCCTCTCTCCCAGGACACCCCAGCACCTCCCATGCTAACTCACAAAGAAGGGGCGACTGGGGAACTCTGGTTAGTCATCTTCCTCGCCACTTCCTCAATTCATTTTCCTTGGAAATTACAGTTCCTGATGTTACTGCGTGATGATGCCTCCTTCACAAACGTGGTTTGTCAACTCCAGTCAGATCAGCTGATTAATATGAAGAACCCACTTTACAAGGCACTGTGTGAACAATGGTGCCAGCTCTTGCCACGGTTCCCACCTTCCACCTTCTTAAATATGTAATTCATGTGGGTGGAGGGTAGTGCTCACCAGGCCAACACACACACACACACACACACACACACACACAGACACACACACACACACACACACACACACACACACAGACACACACACACACAGACACACACACACACACACACACACACACACACACAGACACTCACACACACACACACACACACACACACACACACACACAGACACACACACACACACACACACACACACACACAGACACACACACACACACAGACAGACACACACACACACACACAGACACACACACACACACACACACACACACACACACACACACACACACACACACACACACACACACACACAAAAGTATAGTTAAGAGAGCGGGGACCCTCATGCCTAGAAGTCCAGCACTTGGGAAGCTGAGGTAGGAAGATCACTGTGAGTTTGAGGCCGGCTTGCAATACAGAGTGGGACCCCATCTCACCAAGATGTCTTAAATTTACTTTGGAAGGTTTTTTTTTTCCCCCTAAGGCCAAAAGTGCTTCCTTCTTTCAGGATTTTAGGATGTTTTATAGAAAACAACCTCTCAGTCATGGAATTTGTGTTAGGCATATGCACAATGGTTGAGTGGGGCATAGGAATAAAAAAAAAAAACCAAAAAAAACACCTTAGATTGATTTCCAGTATGCACTCTGGCACTCTGCCGTACTTTTTAGTGTTCCTCAAAGTCTATGTGATAGAGGCTTGGATGCTAGTGTGGTGCTTTTGGGGGGCAGGGCTGGGAGCTGGGGAACATTTAAGAGGTGAGCATCTCCAGATCATTTGGGATAAGCACCCAGAGAGGACAGGGGGCCTCCTTTGCTCTTCCAAGTCCAGGCTATGAGGTAAGTAGGCTGCTCTGCATGTCTCTCCTTGTGATACCCTCCTGGCTCCGGCAGGTGAAAACAATAGGGCTAGCCAAGCATGAACCAGAATAACCTTATCCTTGTAAATTGATTAGCTCAGGTATTTGTATGGTGAGAGAAGGCTACCTGGCTGGCTAGCACACACTCCTTCTTGCTGCAGTCCTCTGAGAGTGGCGTTTCTTAGCCCTATGATAGCAACGAAAGGTAAGGTGGGTTGTAGGGTCCTTCTGAGCTTTAATGTGATGGTGCAGGTGAAATTTACTTTAACAACTGGCACATGACTGGTGTTTTCCTTTCTTGGTGGTATTTGTGATGATCTGGAATCCCCATGTTTACTTTGCCCAACCTTGTACTGCCTGCTACCCCTACCATGCCTCGGATAAGGATGATGCATGCTTTGGGGGTTTAGAAACACTACCTGACAGGAACAAGTTATCCATGTCTGTTGGAGTGTTCTGTAAGGTATAGCAGTGAATGCCACCAAGATTGTGCTCATATCTAGTGGGAGGGTATAACCTGCCTGTTGAGTGGACCATTAAATCAAGACAGTGAGGACTAATATATGTTTTTAGTAATAAATAAATAAATGAATGAATGAATGAATGAATAAATAAATAAATAGGTTCTCTTGGCGATAAATTTTGTAAAAGGCACACCATACAAATACATCCATTTGGTTCTTTCTTTATGGACAGGCATATTTGAAATGCATGCAGTAGGTTCTGAATGCTTTTTGTTAAACCTCACTTAAAAATAAGTTAAATTTTCGTTTAGTTTTAAGTTAAACTGTGTGCTTAGACTCATGCTGGCATGTGGCACCCAGAGAAGGTGGGCAATTCCTTTGCTGCCTGTTCCTTCTGGAGCAAGCAAGGTTTCCAGTACCTTCTGTCTGTCCTTCCAGGTCAAGGGAAAGAATGAGGCTCTCTGTGCAGAGAGTTCTAGAAGCAGGTACTGGAGGGGCTCAGATTTAGTCTTCTTCCCACACACTCCTGAGTTTTCTGTCCTTCTGCCTGTCTTAAGAGTGCTAATGTTCAATGCCATTGTCTTTAGTAACTCTTTCCAAGCTCCCTCAGGGCCAGGCGGTAAAAAGTAGATGAGGGTGCTGATGAGCCATTTTCCTCTGATGCATGGAGGCAGATGTTGAACTCTAATGGCCTGCTGGCTTCTGGGTGCTTGCCTCATTGATTTAGTGCAAAATCTCAACATTGCTTTGTTCTTTTCCAGTTTAATGCAGACATCTTGGCTATCTGGATGAGGATGACACATTCTTAGCAAATGAAGGGCATTGCTTTTTTTTTTTTTTTTTTTAATAGTAGATAAGTTTAACATCTAGGTCTGGATTTGATGATTCTGTGGACAAAGTGAAGCCTTTGGATGTGTTTTGATTTAAAGAGAGAAGAAAGACAAATTGATAAGAGACTAGTTGGACTGAGGTTAAGTCTCTGTCCAATGACTATAAGAACCATGAGATGATTGGGTGGTATAACTGAAGAAGACGTCAAGAAACTGTGGGTGTCTGTATCGTAAAATGAGTATTAACAATTTGTAGGTATTCTGAAGGATTCGTTTCCTTACTGTTTCATTTTTTTCTTGTATGGAGAATGATTTAGTTCATAGAACAACAGAAGACAAACCTTGGTAATAACTTACACATCCATCTATGTCAGGCAGAGAGGTGGGGGAAGGAGGCCGTGAGCCCTTCAAAAAGATGACTAAGCAGATTCTTTCTTAGAGCATGTAGAAAGGGACAGGGTCCATCTGACTCCCTGAGACCCATGTTGGACTTCAGACCAACGTTAACCATTGAACAGTCAGGTGTTGGAAGCTACCAAATTGGTGGCAGTGTGTTGTAGCAGCAATAGCTAAGAAACAAGGTCGTGTTATTAGGGAAGATTGCCTCCTAAAATGCTTGTTCCTGGACTCAAGGATACTAAGGGGCGGGTGTCTACCCCTTGCCTTTGTTTTGCTCAGGGCTGCATATCCTGTCATCTGTGGTCCCTGGCACAGGAAGCACCACCAGAACCCAGTGAACACGCACTGTTGCTGTTTCCTCTCTGTAATCATGCCAGTTGCTTTGGGTTAACCAGGAAACTTTAATATGGTTCCATTTTAGAGTTACCTCCAACCATAATCACAAGAGGAAAACTGAAAATAAGTTTTCTTCATTCTCCGTGGGTGCTTTGACTGTCTTTGGTAACTTGATTGATTTTTTTCCCCGAGTGGACTTGCCTCCTACTCCACTGAACCATGGGAATTGTCAGTGGGAACATGCCTCAAATTATAACCAGGCTGGCTTTCTCTTCCTTCAGTAGGGTTTGTAAGACCTAAGGGATAAAAATATCTCCTTTAAGTTGAGCTAAGCCTTATTGCTTTCCTCCTCCACTTAGCAAGTGGGACATGTGGTATTCCGTATGCAGTTAGCTTTTTAAAAGAAATCTGGAATACTGAATTACACTGGAGTATTCTTTTTTAAACTATGTGTATATTTGGAAATTAGAAAACTGATAAGAACTTGAAGAAGACAATGTGGATATATTCTGAGTGGTAACTGGAAAGTTTCAAATTTAACTTATAATCTAAAGCAACAGTTTTACCATTTTCTAGCAATTGACAGAAAAAGTTGATCACAAACCCCTTTAAGAGTGTCCTACGAGGTGTCAGAAATGACCCAATGTGTCAGGCACAGCTCAAGGACCCAAAGTGTGAATCCTAAACCTAAAGCATCAGAGTGACCACTCCCACCTGTAACCTCAGTGCTATGGAGGTACTGAGACAGGAGGGTTGCTGGGGCTGCCTGGCAGCTCAGCCCCAGGTTCATCAAGAAACCCTGTCTCAAGGGAGTAAGGCTGAGAGTGGCAGAGAATGTCCGCCCCCCCCCCCCAGTCCTCCCATCTCTGGCCTCTACATATACGTATGAGTGCATGCATCTGTACACATGTAAGTGCATACATTACACATATACACCTCACTCATATTTACACGTATAAACCCCTCCAACACACATACTCCCATAAGTCTAACACTGGGATCTTTCTTTATATATAAAAAAGGGCCAATAATAATCTTATACATGTAATTAGGAGATCTCAGACTTTTGGAAATTTACTCTCAAGGATCCCGGGTTCTGTCTTTCCAAGCAGAGGGTGTCTAGAATATGTTCCTGCTTCCCCCCTTTTTTTCATGCTACTTAGGTCTTCCCCTCCAGTAACCAACTCTGCAGTGGGAACCCAACTTTTCCAAGGTAGGCTAGGTGACTATGACCCAGTTCTTTGTCAGACCTGAGAGGTGTGAGTGCCTTCCATGGAAGACATTATTCAGGGTGCTTCCAAAAAAAAAAAAAAAAAAAACAAAGAACCCTGTCTGTTCCCATGCCTTTAGGATGCAGGGCAAAGCTTCCTGGGCTTCAGTTGGTGTTCAGACAGCTGCTGGCTGCTGTGTGTGTGATGTTCTCCTGAGTCAAGGCTTGCTTCTGGACATTTTCTTTATGCCTGCCTTGAGTTCTTGTGGGTCAGTGAAGGATGCCCAAGTGTTCCGAAGCTGGGATTCGTCCAAACACTCCCAGAGGTCCTTGAGTCAGCAGCTTCCTGTGTGGTCTCCCTTCTTTGGCTTCCTCCTTTTTGTCCTCTGCGGTTCCCACCAAGTATCCCTTCCTTTCTCTGCCCTCCCCAGGCTTTCCTTCATTCATAGCAGGAGAAGGTAAGCTAGTTCTTGATTGCGTTCACTGTCTCCTGTGCCAGGCCCAAGGCTGTAGTAGAAAGTGAAAGAGAAGAGTAAAACCCAGTGTGCAGTGATGTGCCAGGCCATCCTGACCTGCGTGTGTGCGCCAGGCCTGGCTTCCTATTCGCTGTGCCCAGATCTTTGTTCCAGCTCTTTCCTGAGACATCTGTGGCTCACTCCTCCTCTGGAGGGCTTTACTTAATTGTCATGTCTCCCACTGAAACAGCAGTTTCTGACCTTCCATGCTGCCTGGACACCGTGGCCTGCTTCTCCATTGTCTGTTTCACCCTCACCACGTGTGAACTTCACAGGCCTTTATATCCCATCAGTATAGTTTGAGCTCCATGGAACTGATTTGGGTCTCCTCATCCTTTTTTTCAGGTGTATGTGTGTGTGCGCGCGCGTGTACATATGTGTTCATATGTGTTGAGTGTGTGAATGTGTGTGCATGGGCATGTAGAGCCAGGAGGAGGATGTTAGGTGTCCTGCTCTGTCTATCTTATTCCCTCGTTACATTGTCTTTCACTGGATCTGGAGATAGCCCCAGTAATCAGTCTTACTGTCTCCATCCTCCATAGGAATTTTAATTGTGTGCAGCCATGCCCAGCTTTTTACTAGGGATTTGAACTGGGGTCGTCATGCTCATTTAGGAAGCTTGTATACCCACTGAGCCATTCCCTAGCCCCTGGCTAAGAAATAATGTCTAGAGTAGTAAGTACCTGGACATAGTCCTTAATAAACAATCCTCATTCAATGAGAATGAGTTCATGAATGAAAGAACAGGGTCTTGACATCATAAAATGAACAAGTTGATAGGGCCTTACAGTTTTCATGGGAGGGCAATGACCTAGTGCTGGGCCTAAGGCCTGCTTGTCATGGTTCAAATCCCTGCTCCACTTACCAGTGGTGTCATCCAGAGGTTATTATGTAAGCTTTTGGGGCCACATTTTCCCTCTCTGAAACTGGAAGAATGATACCACCCTAGGATGAGTATGAGAATTGAGTGAAACAGTCCACAAAAAGCAGTTGGCACAGCTCCTGGCATATAACAAGTAACCTGCTGCTACCAGTGACTCATTTACTACCAGTGACTCATTTACCAGCATCAAGGAAGGAGGGCTCACAAAGTTCTTCAGGGTGACCCCATCCTAGCAGCTTCTGTTGAGACCTTCCTGTTGGGGCAGAATAATGGAACAGATCCCTCTACAGGGAGACGGTATCTGTGGACACCTTGGGAGTTCTTTGAACTACCAATGCCCTGGACATCCTTCATTTCAGCATTAGATGCTTTGCCTGCTCAGATGGGTTTCAGAGAAGACCCTTAGAGATGGCTCTTTCTTATTTAAACATTATGTTTTTTCCCCTCTTATTCAGGTAACTTTGAGGCTATAGCAAATAATTGCTCGCCGCTATACTATACAAGACATTTGTAAATCTTTCTTTGTGTCTGGTGACAACAGAGTAAACCGTGTCAAAAGTCATCTGGCAATTTGAATTTCGATTTAGGTTTTATAAAGAAGGGCACTTGCTCTGTGGTAAGCTTAACGGGGGCCTGAGCTTTGATCTTAAGTCCTAAGGAGGGTTTGTGGGAATTGTAGATGACATTGTTGACAGATTTGTCTGCAGCTTTTCTGCTGCCACTAATTAAGCACACGCACATGCCACATGCGTATTCTTTGTTTACCCCTTGGACTTTGATGGGAAGCTATGACCAGGTTCAGGGAAACATCAAAGAGGCATTCCTGGTCTGGTAAAACGACTCTGACATGAACATTAAAGAGCTCTCGATCCCAAAGCTGGATACATTTTGCTTTTCCTGTAGAGCACTAATTCTCCCTAACCATGAGAATGTGAAGGAGTAGACTGTTGCACTTCAATGGATTCTAGAAAGTTCTCACACCCTTTTGTCTGCTTCAGAACAACATACACACACCTTTGGGACTTCATCCTGCTAACACCTTCAGGACCTCTCTTTAAACATCTTACAACCTTTTTCATGTTAATTTTGGATGTTTTGGCTACAACCAAAGCTTAAAATGAATATTTTATGCTCTTAAGCCCTTAGAAATGGGATCACAGACAGGTTAGTGCCCTGTGTGAGAGCTGGGACCAGATGGTGCTTTTTAGAACCTTGTTGCTCTGGCCTCACCAGAACACTGACACATATCTCTCCAGCGTTAGTTGGGTGCAAGCCTCGTTGTAAGTTCCAAAGAACAGTGAGCACAAGAGTCAAAAATACCACTCACATAAAGTTCTTGTCCTAGTGTGTACACGTCTCCTTCTCTGCCAGCAAGGAAACCCAACCACGACTCTTCTTCAAGCAGTTTATTCAGGAACCTTGTACATCAGCTTCTGCCTCTCCCAGTCCCAATACGGGATGTTAAAGCCTCCAGACTGCCTCCACCAGGGGCTATGTCACGGGCTTAAATACTGACTTACAGCACAGTGGAAAACAATCAAGGGTCAAGCGTGCAAGTTCTAGGGCTTAGTTCCTCCCCAGCAGATGTGTGTTAGCAAATCAAGAAGAGTACCAAGAGCTACTCTGGTACAAGATGTTCCAGCCAACAGCTTCAGGCTTGCTCAAGGCGCCTCGGGGCCCATGCAGCGCCCTACACTAGTGGATACCCAACAGGAAAACAGTGGCCGTATATTGTATTAGAAGGAACTGAGAGCTGTGGAGAATAAGGGGCAAAGGGCATGGTGTTACAGTAGGGCTGCGTTTTGAACAGGATGTCTAGGGAAGGCAGCAGCAACGCCCCCACGGGGGTGAGGGAACCTCTCATGGGGGAGTGGCAGAAGCAAGTGGCAGAGGGGATGACTGATGGTGGGTGAGGCAGGTGGAGGCCATGGACAGCAGCAAGTGAGGGGAATGTGGGAGTTATAGGTAGAGCTTGGTGAGCCGAAGACTTCAGGGTTTGTGAGAGAAGAGAGAGTGGTCTTTTCTCAGATTGGGATCATGGGAGGGGTCCATGGAGAAGGGCCATGATCTGATTTCCATGAACAGGATAGTTGTGATGACTGGGCAGACTCCAAGAGATCAGATTAGTTGAATGGCTGTTGAATTGATTTAACCCAAAGAAGGCGGTAGGTAGAGGCAGGGTAGAAACAGGAGGCATGAGGAGAGGTGTTTGGATTCAGGTATGGGGTAGATGCAGAGCTGGGACTTTCCCCATGGATTGGATGGAGCGAGACTGTAGCAATTGGCCTGTGCCCTTCAACCCCATGGCTGATAACTGACAGCTCTTGCAGGCCTCTGAGTTATTTTTTTAGATCATCCCCTTGGCCCTAGTTGTGAACTGTGGACACTGGCAGTGAAGAGAATGGATAATTGTATGATCTTAGTCATTGTCAATGGTAACAGGCTAGTTCATGTGCAGGAATGCTTAGTCTGTCTTGGCACCAACTGACAGTACACTGTGGCATCCCATTCTGGGGGAGGAACTGAGATAGCTATTGGTACCACCCAACCTCCACTTCAGCTCCAAAAGAAACCAAAAAAGAGCAGGAGAGCATGAGAAACTAGTGACAAAAAAAAAAAAAAACAAAAAAACAAACAACAAAAAAACAAACAAAAAAAAAAAAAAAAAACCCAGGAAGGTCTGGAAACTTTGAGTTAAAACCTCTTTGAAAAGAAAGCTATCTGGACAGGAGAATGTGTATCTTTTCCTTGAAAGTTTGCTCCTAGTGTATTTATATCCCTCACAGTTCCTATTCGGAAGATAAAAGACATTTTCGGAGAGAACACTAATACAAATTAACATAACAAAACAAAGATCAAGTGCTCTATTTAGCAAGCGAGGGCTGCAGTGAGAGATAGGAAAGCCCTGTGGCCTTGCAAATGGCCTCCTCTTTCCTGCGCCCTCCCCAGTCTTTCCCACTTCAAACCACAAAATCCTCCACGAGGCAACATGGGGCCACAGTTCACGATGGTGGTGGCCAAAGGAAAGAGCCAAAAGAATCCCACTTTGTTCATTTACTAAGGGCCTCACTTCCCACCACTGCCTGGCTAATGTGGGGTGAGGAAGTCTTGATCTGACAGAGCTCCTGTCTCAAGGAGAGCAGCGGGCAGCCCCTGAATCTCTTACCTAGCAGGTGCCACACTGAATGAAGAGGGCAGGAGGGTTGGGACCATGGAAAATACCTCTGTGGGGCCAAGAAACCCATAAGGCTGGTGAGCTGGAGAAAGGAGCAGACGTGTGTGTGTGTGTGTGTGTGTGTGTGTGTGTGTGTGTGTGTGTGTGTGTGTGTTGCCTAAAGGCACCACCTGAAACTTGTCAGGATGGGGTGACAGGGACACCAGAGGGACTGACATTCAGTCAAAGCAGATGGTGAACTTTTATTTTGTAAAGAATTTGTAAATCCTAGCAACAAGGAGCCATAGAGTGCTGGAGCCTTTAATCCCATTACACAAGACAAAGTGTGCTGTTTAAAAAATGCAAACCAACCAAATATAGACTTTCTGTATCAAAACCTTGGGGCGGCAAACAGCTTTGTAAACTCCAGGGACTCTGAATTCTTTCTTGTTGGGAGGGAGGAGGAACTTCAGAAATAGTCCAGCCCTTCTGAGTTAATGGTGTCTTCCTTAGGGACTGGGTGTCAATTTGCTAAATGCATATTCTCTTACTTTGCTTGCAGAGTTGGGCACTGAAGCCAGGGCCTTGGGCATGCTAGGCAAAGCACTTTGCTACTGAGCCACATCTCCAAGAAAATGTGACATATTAGTACAAAATGAACTAGCTCACTTGTGGAGTTGAAAGAAAAGCTAATAGTGTGCTTAGCAATGGATCAACTTATTTAGTAAAAAATTGAGTCTGTTACAAGCAAAATAATAAATTCTAAACACTGCTTTCCCAAAAGTAGGACCCCTGCTCCCCTCTTCTCAGGTACTGGGTCAGCTTGGTGGAGGTATAATCACTCTGCTATCCTAGTGCCAGCAACACAAGACTATTTTTCAGCCCTTGTCTCCTTCCCAGCCTCTGAGGTCCAAGGCTATTTCCAGGATTCTCCAACACTGCTCTATTCAAAAGAAGCCCACACTCCCAAGTGTCTCATGGATGCGTCCTTCTTGGGCCCATGTTTGGGCCAAGTCTGGAAGTGTGAACATACAGCTGTGTCTCCCTGGTGTAGAGACAACAGAACGGGGGGAATAAGTCTGTGTCTGAGAGCTCAGGAGGAATCTGCCTTTTTTTGTAGCATGTAATATCTGATGCTCTTGCTGAGATGAAACCCTGTTGTATAGAAGAAATCACAGGAAGTGTGAAGTATTAAGAGGATGTTTTAAAGAAGTGTGATAGTTAAATCCTGATTCCGTTTGGCCTGCACTGGTCTATCCGTCATGTGTTGTTTTTAATGGGGCTTCATGTTGATGCTCCTTCATCTGTATTTATGTCCTTAATTACTCCTGACTTGTTATTTTGTGCCTGAAGTTGTATAGAGCAGCCTTCTGACTGTTTATATTTGCCTGTTTTCATCTTTAAAGGTATGGAAACCTGACAGGCCCAAACTGTGAAGAAGATGGAAGTTCAAGTTCGTCGGAGTCCAAGGCTGTGATCCGGAAGTGAGTGTCTTCTTTCTCTTTAGCTGTGTCACATGTGAAACCAAGGCTGAAGCACGAATTTGAGACCAGCCTGGGCTGAATGACTCAGACCTTTTCTCTAAAAAAAAAGTAGTTTAGTAGACTCTTCACTCCTTTGGAGTGCGTGCTACCATGCTGCCATGCTGCTGTGATTTTCCCCATAATACCTATATGCCAGGACTGGAAAGAGGGCTCAGCAGTTAAGAGCACTTGTTGCTTTTGCCAAAGACTTGGGTTCAATTTCCAGCATTCACCTGGTGGCTCACAACCATCTACAGCTTCGGTTCCAGGGGATCAGACTTCCTCTTCTGACCTCCAAAGTGCACATGGTGCACAGACAAGACACTCATACAAATAAAATAAAGTAAGATAAATATATCTAAAAAGTTTTAAAATTACTTATATGCCTATACTTTTAGGAACATTAACTAACAATACTCACTTATTTACCCAGGAATAATACATTGCCATTGGCTAGGTACTATGTGAAGGGATTTAAATAAACAAGGAAATAAAGCAGCTGACCATGAGGAAATAGTCTTAGCTGTTATGAAGTTTACATTTTTATCAGAGGGAGACAAAGACTAATCACAGGAGTGGAGAAGAATGCAGCAAGGAAGTGTCTCAGCCTTGATGGAGCTCAGTCTCCTGCAGGCAGACAGGAAGAGGCCCTCTGATCTGGGGGCTCTGGAGCACAGTGGTATGAGGCACGGGCCAAGTCCTGTGATGTCTAGAGGCAGAGAGGATATGGAAGAGGCCTGGAGGTGGGGATACAGTGACACAGAGATACAGCAGGGAGATGCAGTGGGGGTAGCACAGCAGGTGCTCAGGATGGAGATGAGATGCAGCCAGTGGCATGGCAGGTGCTCAGGATGTAACTCAGGAGCTGCTAGTGAGGCTGTGAGGGACTTGGGGTAGGATGTTGAGTTTGATTCTGAGGAAGGTAAAAAGCACACCGAAGGCAGTGAGAACATCACTGCAGCTTAAGTTTTCAGGCCTTGTCATGGTTCTATGTGGACAATAGATTAGCAGTGGGGATAGATGCAAGGGTGCCAGCCGGAGCCTGGTTAGCACCTTTGTAAGGGTCTAGGTGAGGGGTGATGGGAGTGGACTCAAGCAGGGACTTAGAGCCTCCTCTGCTTGTGCAGATGCTGAAACAGACTGCTTATCTGGAAGACAAAGGGGGGGGGCTAGAACACCACCAAGGGAACCTTCCTGAGACACTACTGGGAATGGGGATCAAGTCTGGTGGGAGTGTGTGTCAGCAAGTGAATCTTAGATAGGTAATCAGTGAGTCTGGTCTGGATGAGCTGCCTGAATGGTGGTATTCACTAAGACAGCCTAGGTGGTATTTAAAGCAATAATGCTGGCTATGATGTCCTGGAGACAGAAGGTGGAGAGCCAGAGGAGAGATGGTCCAGAAACTGGCCCTTGGTCCCCTTTATTGAGTTGGTGAGAACAGAAGGTTTGTTGAAGACTGGAGCAGCTGTGGGGTGAGCAGAGCAGGGGAGAAGACAGATGAAATAGTTAGACCTCAGAAGACGTGAGGAGAGGCACTCCAGATGGGTTGCACCCTGTCCAGTGTTGCCAGAGGGATCTAAGAGGTGACTTCCTGCCAAGCAGTACTGTGGGTCACAGTGATGAGGGGGTGTGGTTTGGGCAGATGGAGGTGTGGTGAAATGTAGACAGGCAGGAACAGTTTTGCCATAAATGGGGATTCAGAAATCTCATAGCATGTGATCTTGGAATTAGGAAGGCATTTTGGTTTGTGTACCACATGTGATTTGTTTTAATGGGCAATTGTTTACACTGATGAAAATGATCTAGACAATACTGGAGAAATGGTGTAGGAATAGAGGCCACTGTAGGGATATGTTCTGGAGCAGATGGGATGGATTCTCTGGGATCCAAAAATAACCTCTGCTGCTAAATATTCAATTTGGGGATAAAACCCAGAGAGTGGGAACATAATCGGGCTTTTCTGTGTAGTCTTTAGCACTCCACAGGACTCACTGATGGTTCCCACACTTTAGGGACCATAGGTGTGAAAGTCAGAAAAAAACATCTTTTTAATCTCCAAGTAGGATCTATACACCTTACATTTAGTTTTTCTGTAATTTTATTGCGGAAAAGTAGACAAGCTAGTGTACATATTTAAAAGGCCAGGGCAAGGTATGGTAGGAGAAACCATTACATTATTGATTGCTACAGGAGAATGGGCTAGGGGAGGAGGTGGCTTTTGAAGGATGATCAAGGCTTGGGCAGTGGCTGTCTAGGCAGAGGGACCAGCAGGGCTCATCAGGGAAATTCAGTGTGTGTGGAATTTTGAGAAGCAACAGAGAGTTGTTGGGGTTACTTCATGAAGGTGCATGTGAGTCAGGAGAGTCTGTGGGGCTGGCTAGTCTAAAGTTGCACTGTGAAGGACTTTAATTGTTTACAGTAGGGTTTGGATTTCCCCTGGTGAGCTGTGGGCCAGCAGGCATATAAGCTTTGTGTCAGTGGGAAACATTATAACATAGGTCATCAAGACGGGTTGGGCCTGGAGTCATCCTTGCCCACAGTGTACTGATGACCAGCAGCTCAGCATCCAGGAAACATTCTAGAAACGAAGTTGAACTGTTCTCAACCTGGGGGTCGCGACCCCTCTGGGGTTGTTGAATGGCCCTTTCACAGGGGTGGCATATTAGATGTCCTCCATATTAAATATTTACGGTATGACTCTTAACAGTAGCCAAATTACAGTTATGAAGTAGCAACTAAAGTAATTTATGGTTGGGGGGTTACTACAACATGAGGAACTGTGTTAAGGGGTCACAGCATCAGGAAGTCTGAGAACCACTGAATCTAGTCTGACCTAGTGGGCTTGAATCTGCAGCTTCAGATCCTCAAGTGAGTTCTGAGCATTTTTGAGTTTAGAAATCTTGAGATTGAAGTGTTTGAAATTGTTTTTGTTCATGCACGAGAAGAAAATAGTGATTCTCAGAGGATCCTGTGTCATGGGTGCTTGTGAGAATACCCAAAGAGAAAAGGCAAGAATCCAGAGATGGGCCTGACAGGTGCTGGCCTGTGTGTGGACCCAGTGAGGAGCCCACTGTCAGCCGCCAGTGTTGGAAGCCAATCAAATCTGCAGTTACTGTTCAGTTAGCCACAGGAATAGCCAAGAAGAGTAGAGTCTGAAACATACCCAGAGCCTTTCACCAGAGGGTGTTTCAAGATTAAATAGGTTTGGGGGAAGGAGCACTTAGGAGAATGGATTGTACCCTGGATGTGAAAAGCTGTGTTCATTATTTTAAAGGCCCACTGAAATTCATTGTACACTCGGAACGCTAATGTGGGTGAAACTCCAGGCTAAGCTGTTTTAAAGGGCTTTAGAGTTTTAAGCGTATAACAAAGAGCTTCACACAGTACTCCCCTGAGGGGTCCTCATCTGGGGACAATAGTCCTTTCCCAGAGCCTCACAGTGACTTGGAGGAAAGTTCTTGACCCCTTTGCTCAAACTGAGTTGCCTTTTTGAAAGAACTGTGCCCGATGAACGCCTAGCACTTTATTTTATAATAGGTCACTCTGTCCCCCAGACTCTGGAATGCTAATACCCCTTCTCTCTGGTGACCTCTTTCTTTCTTCCACTTCCATTTCATCCATTTTCCCCCTTTTATTAATTTGTATTCTGTGTCTTCATTATTGCTTTATACTGTCTTTTCTTGTGGCTCTCCTGACAATGCCCATCTCTATAGATGGCCACTGCTTGTTTTCCTGAGAAGAAACCAGGGAAGTACCCCCCATCTTCATGTGACTCTGCAGACCCCTCAAGCACCCCAGACCTCTGTTCCCTGACATGGAGCAATGAATGGCAGTTTCCTGTTGTTGGCACTGGTCCTCACAGGGTGACTTTGTCCCCCAGAGGACATTGAGCAGCATTTGGAGACAATTTGGTTGGCATAAGTGGGGCGTGTGTTACTGGCATCTAGTAGGTAGAAAGCAAGGATGATACTAAACATCCTATAATGCACAGGACAAGGCTTGTCCATTCCATTTGATGACATGTCATTAAATATCGCCAGTGCCTTGGTAGGAAACCCCACTACACGGTAGCTTAGTACCTCTAAGCATGCTTGTTTGGGAGCTTATCTATTTGTGTTCCTTTTCACAGTTGGGTGAGTCACATACAGAGGTGGTTTAGAGCCAGCCACATGGAGGGTAAAAAGGTCCACCTCCCGTGCCGTCACTCTGTCTCTTACTAGCCACGTGCCTCTGTTAGTCACTTTATCTCTCTCAGTTACAGAGCTTTCATCTGGAAATTGAACTCCTGGAGCATACAATATCTGAGTCCCTTTCAAATCAGTGACAGCCAATACATAAAATGTATTTAGTTTTTCAAAAGCCAATATCAGACATGTGGTCCAAATACCATATTAGGCTTTTGGACATTTCCTGGACCGATTTTCTGTCTGAGAAAGCGTATGTAGCAGACTGAATAAAACGGTCAGAAGAGAGGAGTCTGACCCTGATTTGCTTATTAAGTTGTGACGTCACAGCTGCTCTCTGCAGTCATTAAGAGTGAGGTGAGACACTGTCCAGCAGGGGTGGGGGCGGGGGGTTACAAGGAGTGGCAAATGCCAGCTGTTTTCCTTTGCCCTTGTGATTTCAGGTGGGGTGGGCAGCATGCAGCCGGACTCTAAACACCTCACCTTAGGGCTGTTGCCCTCAATTGATTTTTGTGGGCTTGGGTTGAACTGGGAGCAGGAAAGGGGAATCACTATTGAATCATGAACACAAAAAATGTTCAAAGTTGTTTGATTCTTCTTTTTAGTTTTTGCTGTAGATTGTAATGGGACACTTATACTTTGTATATGCTTCTATGGACCAAGTTGCCAGTCATTTCTGATGCTCTAAGTATGTATCTAATCAAGCTAACAGAGGACCAATCATAAAGATGGAAAATAGGGATATGCAGATGAAGCCTTAAGGTGGCTTAAGATTGATTTCTGGTGTCTTAAACTCACACTGACTGGTGTTCTTTATGTGTTTATAAATGTTACAGATTGCTCCAGGTGGCTCCAGCCTGTGGAGTGCCCCATCTGACTCTTGTATCCAGAGCTTCCAAAGTCAGCTGGCTCAATGAGAGTGTCTCAAGTTGCCAAGAATTCTGTTTCCATGGCTTACAGATTCAGACCTTTGCCACACAGTGACTTGTGGTATTCAGACTAGGCCTATGCAGAGAACAAGCTGGGTTGTGCTGATGCTCTTTATTTTAGGTCCCCTGAAAATGGCCATGGTTTGGGAATCAGGAAACCTCCTTCCTATATGGAGGGAAGCAACTCTGCTCACATTCATCTCACCTGTCCCCTCTTCACCCTTTCTGTTGGCATTGTTACATGATAAAATGCTGTCTTTCTGAACAGCAAAATTTGAACCAGATAAGAAAAAGAAACTGTTCATAGGACAAATTTACTGTAGCCATCAAACTCCAAAGAGAAAAGAAGGCAAAGAAGGAATGGTAACCGTTCAGCTTTACATCAGAAATTCTTTCAGATGTGTGCGATGGCTCTGTGTGTGTGTGTGTGGGGGGGGAGGTAATATATGTATAACTTTATTTAAAGGTATTTAAAACTCCCCAGGCCTTGGTGCTTTATTTCTTTCCCTTAGTCAGTACTCTTTAAGTCAGAACAGCTTCTGTTTCCTTTTCTTTAATTGGATCTCACCCCTGCCCTCCTGGAATGCCAAATTCTGTTTTCTCAGTCTCTTTACCATCGCCGTTCTTCAATCTGTTGAAATCATCCCATTTTCCTTTCCACGCATTCAGAAGATACAAATGTCACTCTTGTAATCTTTCTCAGGAGCTGGGGCACTGACACTAGAGCTTAGGGGATGGTAAGGGAACTAGTAAACAGTATTAATCCAAGATGTCGGGTGCTTTTTGGAGAAAAGCTCAAGTCTGAAGTTATTAGTGCCTGGGGAAATTACAGCGGAAAGTATTTGAAAACTCTTCCTGGAATGTTTGCAATCAATAGTCATTCCAGAAAATCCAAATGCCCTAAGAAGGTAATTGAAACTGAATGATTGTAAGGAAAATGGGAAATTTAAGGGAAAAAAAAAAAAAGGAAACGAGACATAAAACACCAAACTCAGGCATAGAGATGCACACCTATGATATCAGCACACTTAAGTTTAAGTTTAAGACCATCCTTGAACACACAGTAAGAGTCAGTCTCAATGAACAAAAGTCTACAACAACAAAACGGTAAGCATAGTAAAACTTGCAAATTTAGAAGAATTTAAGAAGAAACATATTTTTCTTTTAAGTGAAACAAAATAAATGGGACATTTAAAGAGAAAGTTGTCTTTAAAAAGTCCAGGGTAAAGAAAGATATAAACTGTAATTTATCACCACAGTTTTTGTGGGATGTGGGTAGAAACCCCCAGAGAAGAAATTGGTGCCAGTGATTTAAACTGAATTTAAAGCAGTGATTCAACGTGAAGAAAAATCAGCAAGGTGACAGTATTTTCTTTTGTTTCTCAGATTTATGTATTATTTGTATGTGTAAGGGTGCTTTGCCTTCATATACCATGTGTGTGAAATGCCCTGGAGGCCAGAAGAGGTGTCATCCTCTGGAACTGTATTTACAGGAGATGGGAGCCTCCATGCTGGTTCTGGGAACCAAACCTGGGGCCTCAATAAGAACGATTCATCAAAGAACCTTCTCTCCAGCCCTGGCAGTATTTTCTACCTGTTGGAAAAGTCTAAAAGACAACACAAACAGCCATGACAGTGGAGTGTCATCTCAGCATTTAGACAGTGAAAACCATGGTCTAACCCTTGCTACACTAGCCACTACCTTTGCTGCCTGTTGGTGGTATTCCTGCATAGATAGGCAAGATATGTGTTTCTTTTACCATCACAAACATGCTGGGGTCTTGTCCTCACTTCATAGGCCCATTAGTTGAAGTTTCATCAAACTTGTGTGCTTTGGCTCATATCAGGCAACTCAGTGCCAAGGGTTTGGAGACGAGTTCAACAAGGCATCCTGCCTAGGTTGTTCACTCTCAGACTTGCCATTTAGGAACAGGAATGGAGATTCCTTTCCCCTGTTAGTTCTCACAGAAATAAGACCACACCTGTACCAGGAAACCCAGACAGTTGGGCATCAATACCTTTCATTCCCACTGTTTTGCCTAGCTGTTGCTTTATTATAACACCCTCAGCAGGGTCCCCAAACAGCTGTTGTGCAATGTGAAAGGAGATGGTCTGAGGATCTGAGGAAAGATGAAGGAAGACCAGGTCAGTCGGGCCCATCAAAGGAGGGCTTGCTTTCTGTCCTTGGTACCTAGTCACACCTAACAGGACCAAGGGAATCTTCCACCCATGGTGGAGCAGCAGAAAACTTCAGCAGGTTTTAAACAGAAGCCCTCTGTTTATACTACATAACTCCATTCTCAGACTGTGGGAAGCTGGCGGTGGGGGGAGTCATCGAGATCCTGAAATGATAATTTCAGTGAGTGGCAGATGCTCTTTTCTAATAACAATTAGAAGTTATTGATTGCGTAGTAAGGGTGCCCTGTATACGCTTTAAAAATTCTCCCAGTGACCTTCCATCTACCAAAGAGTAGCCTGGACATTTGAGGAACATGTCCAGGGTCATGCAGTGAGTAAGTGAGAGTGCTTGGACTTCACAAAAGCCATGCTCTCTACATCGTGTATCCTTTCATTCTTCCCCCTGTGGTAAAAACGAAAATATTTCTCTTAAGTGTGGGAATGAAAGACAGATGTGTGAGTAACCTTGACTTTGGGTGCCTTCCTTCCTATTCACGCCTGGAGGACTTAGTCCTTTTAACTGCCCATCCCCGAACCCTGCCCTGTCCACATCTCCTGAGCTTAGATCTCGACTTTGCCATTGTTTTCATATTGCCCCCCCCATCACACCCCCTCCTTCCAGTCCCACCACAGGGTTTTAATCCATATTTACCACAAACCCCACAGTGTGACAATGGAAAGTACAGGAAGCTGAGGCAAGATGACCCTGACAAGTCCAGATAGTAATGTTTCCATCCCTTGGTGAAGAGGGGAGGAGAGAAGCCCTTCCTTCGTTCTTTCTCATGGGGGGGGGAAAGGGGGTATCTTGCTGGCAACCTCTATCTGACAATCTTCCCTGAGGAGGAGGAAAACCATTCCGGAGCTTGGAGAACAAGGTGGAGGGGTTAGCTCTGTCAGGTTCAAGGTTAACGAAGTACTTTACACCCCGCCAGCACGGCTTGGCAAAGGCACTGCCTTGTTCCCTGAGAGGTGCACAGCGCTCTTAGGTTGTTCCATGTTTGTTCATGTCTGTAGAGACTGCCCTAGAATAAGGAAACATTTTGCTGTTTTTCCAAAAATTTCTGTGTCTTATCTTCTGGCAGTGATTATAATACGTTATCATCTCAAATAGATTCTAGAGCAGGGAAAAAATACCTCCAAATGGAGAGCATTATTCTTTTTATGTAGCAGTAAACTTACTTTTGGCAATTACACATCGGGGAAGAGATGATGTACCCCAAAAAGTTTGTATTAAACTTATTAATTCTAGAGTGTTTAGTTGCCATTGGAATTCTAGGACAATTTTATGTGTTTACTCACACTCTCTGGGTTTGTCACATCTGTGCTTGGGGCACAGCTGCTGCTTTGGTACCCTGAGTGTCCTCCCTGTTACTGGGACGTCTGGACTACTTTCCTATGCTCCTCTATCAAGGTTCCTTGCTAGCCAGGAGTTTCCAGGTATGATCTGTGCTTACTGAGAAGTCAGTGAGCATAGTGTGTCACCTGACATAGCATGTGTCACTGAGTTGTGCTTCTCCCCACTCATTCTGCTCTTTCCTTAAACAATGCCTAAGCCCACTCAGTGTTCCGTGTCTCACCTCCAGACCTTTGCTTACAGTGTTACTCTAGTTTCCATGACACTGATCTCTCCTCATCCTTAAGATCTCCTAGGGAGACCCTCCTGAGGCCTTGACCAGGTTCCTTCTAAAGGTCAGTGCTTTCAGGGGGTCTCTGGACCCCTGTTGTGACATTAACCACGTAGTTAATAAAAAGCACTCAGTAATGCTAATTTGGTTAGTCACTTTGATCCTCCCTGGTATCTCTCCTGGAAGGAAAAGCCTTTGACTTGACCTTAGCAGGCTCTACATATGGGCATCTGATCACGTGTGTTCCTCTCCCCATAGGATTTGCAATAGGCAGGGAAGGTGATTCTTGCCAAGAATGCCTGAGGTAGAAAACACCATGCTGGTAGTCCACTCTGCTGTGAGAGTTGGCTGTTGTGGCTGGCCACCCATCTGCCATGTCTACTTTGAGCCACACCTCCTTTTAGGATAGAGAAGTTCTGCTCTGTAACCCACCAAAGGGTTGCCTTGGAAAAGAGGTATCAGTGTTCCCTCTTAAAGTACAGTGTGGCACAATCTTAATCTCTCCACCTGGTTTCCGTACTCCTCCAATCTCCAGACATTATTAAAGATCATGTCTTCTGGTTAACTGGATTCTGAATGTCTTTGAATTGCTCTTAGTGTGTCCTTTGGAGTGTCTGTGCATGTATGAGTGTTCGTATGTGTGTGGTCCTGCCCACAAGTGCATGTGCAGTATTTGTTCAAAGCTATGACCTTCTTCCAGCAGGTGTGGGGTCACAGATGTTGAGGCACAGTTTGTCATTGTGATTGGTGGCAAGTTTTTTTTGACTTCGGTGAGTTGATCTCACCAAGCCATTTATCCTTTTTAGACCCACCCTTCTGTGAGCTTTGGTAAGTCATTGTAATCGTGTTATCAGTCATGTCCCTCTTGATGTATCCCAGAAGGTCCCATTGATATGTCATTTGAAGCCACAACTGATCAGTGTCAGGTAGATGCAGGCAGGTGTTTTCTGTCCCTTCTCTAGATAGGGGTCAGCGAGACTAAGTGAGCAAACTCTGCAAGTTGACAGGTGGTCCGGTGAGGAATTGTGTTTTCCCTTCTCCCAGCCCCTTCTTGTCCTTTGCAGGGTGGTGTGGGGAGGGGCAGGTGACTTCTCCAGTGGAACAGACATAGTTTGCCTATGTACTGTGACTGCAGCCAGGATCTCCCTTCTGGTTCCTGGCTCTCTAACCCTCCCTGGAGTGGAGCCAGGCCAGGGAAGATGGGAAAGCTGCTGTCCCCTTTCCTCTGTCATATTTGTGATGTCAACTTTCTTTCTTGGAATCTTAACAGCCCCACATTTGTATCTGCTGCTTGTTCTATGGAGAATACAAAGTTTCTTCCCAGGCCTGGCAAACATAAGGCTACTGTGAGCCACGGGCAAGGGTCCAGGCCTTTCCAGAAACCCTCCTTTCCTGGCACACTGAGGAGCACTGCAGATCAGGGGGCAAGGGTCTGCTTGTGTTTAGTTACGCTGTCTCTGTTTTTCTCTTCTCTGATTTCTTCCTTCTCCCCCTTCATTCCTCTTTTGTGTGAAAATGCTTTTCTTGTCTGAGATTGCAATGAACTCTCAAAACCCCCTTAGGCTAAGTGTAGCAAGGTCACTGATAGAGTGGGCAGATGGGGAACTTGTTCACCATAGTGAGTTAAAAGAGTTAGACTAAGGATGGAATGGAAGCTAGTCTCATATGGGCCAAGGTCATTCCAAGGTTACTCTTTGGGTGGCTCTTATAATTCTGTGTCTTTTCTTGGACACTGACTGCTTGGGGAACTACTCACAAATGTACACAGACATGAACTAAAACACACATTTTACAATTGTTAGCAATCAGGAGAACCTGAAAATTATTTAAGTATCTGCTTTCCAGGAGAAGAATCCTTAGATTCTTAGATGTGTGCCCATGCAGTAGGACACATTGTTAATGAGAAACTGTAGGGGCAGTGACTGGAGAGGTGGCTGTAACATACCGTTAAGTGAAAACAAATGTTGATTTATATTTACATAGCAAGTATACTGAATGTGTCTATACAGTGACAGAAATACCTAGAAGTATATTCTATAAGCTAGTAACAAGTCATGGGGTTGGAATGTGGATGGAAAGTGGAGTAGATATTTTGCTTTTTAGTTTATGTAGATTTGTGAGAATTACTATTTTCCTTTATTTCCCTTTTCTCTGCTCCCCTCCCCTTTGTGTTGCTGAGACAAGATTTCATTTTGTGGCCCAGGCGACTCTCCTGACTCAGCCTCTAGAGTACTGCAATTGCTGGCAGCTTTCACATCATGGTTGGGTCTGTGGTCCTTTTGACTTGTGTAATGTGAAATTGACCCCCTTCCCTGTGTGTTGGGGGGTTTATCAGTGTCATTGCAAGGCTCTATAGTCACTGAAATGGGAAGGGAGTAGTAATCAATTCTCCTTTATTTTAAACATCACAAAAGTGAGTGAATCAGGCAGTGGTGGTGCGTGTCTTTAATCCAAACACTCAGGAGACAGAGGCAGGTGGATCTCTGTGAGTTCAAGGCCAGCCTGGTTTATAGAGTGGGCTCCTTGACGGCCAAGGTTACAAAGAGTAACCCTGTCTTGAAGATAAGAAAATGAATCACAAAGTGTTCTTCTGTAAGACTCTGACTGATGTATGTAAATGTCAGGTTTTCTGTGTTCTGGTGTGTCATCCCAGCTATGTACCCCTCATGATTCTGGGCTTACTGCTTACCAAATGAAGGGAAATTACTCACAAATTACATTTTTGTTATAAAAATTAAACATTAGGTGATAACTTGATTTTTTCTTTTATTTATTCTTTGACAGTTTCATACATGTATATAATGTATCTTTACCATACCCACCCTTACGTCTCCCCTTCCAAGCTTACCAAACACCTCTAGCCCATTCTCTTCTGACCTTTGTGTATTCTCCTTTTGTTCTTCAATGTCCTACTAAGTCCAATTCGTGGACTTCTGGAATATTAACTGCTGATAAATATTTACAATTATGACATTAAAGTCTGATAACTAAAAGGGAGCAATAATTAATATAGTATGAGGCCCCTCAAAATATGAATCCATTGACTTCATTGTACTTATGTTTCCCTTCCTTTCTTCCTTCCTTCCTTCCTTCCTTCCTTCCTTCCTTCCTTCCTACCTTTTTTTTCAAGACAGGGTTTCTCTGTGTACCCCTGGCAGTCCTGGAACTAGCTCTATAGACCAGGCTGAACTCAAACTCATAGAGATCCACCTGCCTCTGCCTCTGGAGTACTGGGTTTAAAGGCACGGGTCACTATGCCCAGATCATGTTTTCAGTTTTAATCCAAAGCCCAAATTACTTTCTGTCAGTTTTCTGAAGGGAAAATAGAGTTTTTGTTAATGTTATGTGATTTAAAGATTTAGAGTATTGAATTATTTCTATTTTGATAGTTTAAATTCATTTGTTTCATGTAGATGATTCACGATGATTCCAGATGTCCTAATGTCTATGGTAATGAAACAGTGATGTACAGAGTAGGGAGCAGTCAGTGTGTAAATGTTCCTGCTCTAAACGCTAGGTGTTAGGTGGACTTGTGTGGTAAGCAAGCCTTGATTGTAGTTCAGCTCTTTGGTATGAAATTACAGTATTGAAGTTAAGACACTGTAACAGCTGGCTGTAGCTCTGCACAGTGGATAGTAACTTCTACTCTAGTTTTTAATTATAGAAACAATTTGTGTGAAGTACAGTACATAATTATAATTTCCCTTTTTGTGATTCTGTGGGCCAAACCCAAACATGCCTTCTGCATGTTAAACAAATGCTGTACTACTGAGTTACATTCCAAACACTCTACAAAACATTTTGCGGTTTTGGAGATATAACTCAGTCCATGAGATGCTCGTTGTGCAAGCATGAGGACATGGTTGGATCCCATACCTGTGCTGTTTTGTTTTGTTTTGTTTTGTTTTGTTTTGTTTTTAAAAAGTTGGACATAGTGAAGTGTGTCTATCATTCTCAATGCTGGGGTAGCAGAGGCAAGAGGATGCCTAAAGCCTGCTGACCAATCAGCCAAGCCTAATGATAACCCCAAGTCCCAGTGAGAGACCCATCTCAACAAAGCAGGTAGATGACTCCTGGGGAGTGACTTTGGAGGTTAACCTCTGATCTACACACACACACTTTTGTGGGTGAAAGAATTTTGTGTTTGCCTAGGGATGCACCAGATGCACTGGTTGCCCTTGTTATCTTCTGCAGCCAACATCAGCGAAGTCTTTGCTATGAGGCTGTGTTATTAGGTAGGCAGAGCATCTGTCTGTGGAAAAGGGGCCCAGCCCAGCATGTATCTGACTCTGAGGTGACTTTGAAGCATGTCATTGCTCTGACTCTGCTCCCAAGGGAGGAGCTATCCCCAACTTAAAGGCAACACCCTGAGTTACTCAGGATGTGTCTGTAGCATGCCAAGTACCCAAAATAACCCTGGCTGTCTCTGAGCTCTGGCACCTGGTGTACCTTTGTGAATCCATCAGAGGAAACCATGTTGCAGTAGTAGTGTTGCTTACCAAGTTTTTTTTTTTTTCCCCCCCTATGTCCATTTATCTTTCAGAGACTTAACTTCTCCACCCCATAGTTCCTGAGTTGTGTTCTCATTGTAATCCAAGAAACAAAGGGATAATTTTATGAGGAAATTTTTGTGCTTGTGCTAAAGCCCCCGTGGTGTTTATAAGATTAATCTTACTCATTTCCCCTCCAACACAGATGCTTCTCTTCAGATGTATTTCTGACCTAATAGTAGCCAAATATCTCTGATTAGTTTTATGTTTCTTTTTTGTTTTATTACATTTGTTCATTTATTTGTGTGTCAGTCTGAAGGGATGGCCTGAACATACCACAACACAGGTACAGAGGTCAGGGGGCAATTTTTAAGAGTTGTTTTTCTCCATCTACCATGTGGGACCCAGGCACTGAACTCAGGTTGTCAGGCTTGGTAGGAAGTGCCTTATTCACTTTGTCATTGTCAAAGCCTGGTTTTGTGGTCTTTAATTAGTGGACTGTGTTTGGATTGCTTGGAAACTACTTTTGGAACTCACCAAATCCTCTTCTCCTCATTTGTCTACCTTGGATGGATTTTTCTAACAACAAAATGTTATCAACACCGCCCCCCTCCCCGTGCCCCCTTCAGCTACCAGCTGTGATGTCAGGCTTGTCCTGACTTCAGCTACCAGCTGTGGTGTCCCAGCTTGTCCTGAATCCTGCATTCGGTTCAGCTCTCCATTTCTTCTTCTCAGTGCCATCGCTTCCATCCTACGGGCCTGGCTTGACCAGTGTGCAGAGGACTTCCGGGAGCCCCCTCACTTCCCTTGCCTGCAGAAGCTGCTGGAGTATCTCAAAAGGATGATGCCTGGCTCCGATCCAGAGAGGAGAGCACAAAACCTTCTTGAACAGTTTCAAAAGCAGGAACTGGATTCTGACAGTGAGTGCCTGTTTGGTCCCAGGGAAAGACTAGGTTGGGATTCTACAACATTAAGGTTCCCCATTTATTGGCTGGATAAGAAACCCTGGTACCCTCAGAAAACTGGGGAAGGTTTAAAATCATTGAAGTGTTAACTTCAGAACCTTAAAGTTTTAGAGTGAGAAGAGGGATTTTCAAGACTGGCTCCATGATTTTACAGATTAAATGGCTCAGATGAGCTAAGCCATCTCCTGGAGTTCCTTCTGTTACCAAGAACAGAGTGTCCCTGTTTTTTTTATTTTTTAACTTTCCCTTGTCAACATGGGCCATACTGACCATGAACTGGCTACTTATTTTATGCCTAACATCTTCTGTCAGATGTAAAGCTGTCACAAACAACCACACCACAGGGCTGGCAAAGATTCGAGCCCATTTCCCTCTTCCAAAATCTTAGAGGAGGTGTTTCTCCTTTGTTCTAGAAGGCATTACTGTAATGTGTCCCCAGCAGCCTAGATTACCGCCATCTACGCCCTCTGATGGCTGCATCAAAGGAAGTTTCTGAGGCTGTTTTTTCCTATTGGAGGCTGACCTCTAATTTCCAAGGACAAATGCAGGGGCCACACTGCTGGCCATAGAGTGTGTTGACTGCCAAGCTCTGAAGAAATTAATCAAGAGGTTCCATCAGGCTTCCAGGGTGATGATACATCCTTTCACTGAGGCGCTGGTAACAGTTTTCATGGCAGCTGACCCACTTGGAACTTCTGGTGGGCACTTCCTTGAAGTAATGCCTGATTTCCTCTGTGAGGGAAAGGAAATGGGTCCTAACACAGATAAGGGGCACTACCCCAGAGCCAAAGCAAATACAGGAACTCTAAATTCTACTCGGTGGTACCTGTTGAATGGTTTGTATGTACTGGGGATGGGAGAAGGGGAATGCAATTGCATCACTTGGCTCAGATTGCCAAAGGCTTTGTATCTCCGATGACTTCATCTGCCCGGAATGCTTGAATACCCGGGAAGCTCCAGCTGCCAGACCTCAGCTCCCTTCAGGGCCTCTGGCCCAGCTCTGTGCAGGAGTGGAAAATGCTGTTGCTGTTGCTGCTGCTGCACTGGGGCCCAGTTCTCTCCACTGGGGCTGCCTCTGGCTGCATGCCTAATTGGGGAACCAGCGGGACCAGTCATTGGTTGTCTCCCGCTAGGGACTGGAGGGCAGAGCTCTTTTGGCAGGCAGAGGCAGGGACCAGGGAGGTGGCCTGACTTCACAAAAACTTTTAGGCAGTGCCCAAGAATGTGCTTAGAGTTTTTACATACCCCCTGGAGAGAGTCAGGAGCTGGAGCTGTGAAGTAATAGGCCAAGTCCTAGAGAGAAAGGATTACAGTCTTCACATAGAGTCACATTTTAGGTACTAACTGGACTTGAAAAGAATGAATGAGTGAGTGAGTGAGTGAGTGAGTGAGTGAGTGAGTGAGTGAGTGAGTGAGTTAGTGATGTCAGTCCTTACCTTGTGCTCTCCTTGGCTGAAGCAGGACAGCTTCTGCATTGTTTTACAGATATTGTGTACATTGTAGCTGTCAGGAGGGATGGAAGGCCCCTTAGAACCTTTGGTTGGCTCATCGGATTTCTTACTTCTCCAGTGAATGAGAAAGTACCGGAGTTGAGCGGAGGAAAAGTACTGGGATCAGACTCTGGCACCCTGCACATGTTGAGATTTTAGCTCTTTAATTGGTACTTGTTTGCATCCAAGATAACAGCAATAGGCAGTGATGCTCTCCTACCTTTTCCAGATATAACCCAACCCATTCACAACAGAACCTTCAGCTCCGAGGTCCTGGGCCAGTCCTGAAATCACAGCCCTGCCACCAAAGTGGGCAGGTAGCATATGGTACCTGACAGGGAAGGTAATATAGGTCTCAGCTGGGCACCCTATTTCTCATAGGTAGCTTAGAAGAGGCTGCATCAATTTGATGATGCAACATGCCTAACAACGATCATTCTAAAGAGGGGAAAGGCTTAAAACGTAAATATGCTGAGGGAGCAGTAACACAGAATGGAATTTCTGCCAAGATGTCACTGTGTGTGTGTGTGTGTGTGTGTGTGTGTGTGTGTGTGTGTGTGTGTGTGTGTGCATGCGTGACTAGGACATCCCCCCTCCCCCCCAGGAATGGCGGGTTTGACAGAAAGGAGAGTGAGTGAGGAGTGTGACAGGAATGAGGCTGGGAAACAACTTAGGACTGCGAGAAGATTCCAGTAAGGGGACTTTCAAGTGGAGGCTGGGGCCTCCTGCAGCTGGGCTCTTCAGTATGATTGGTGGTGGTAGTGTGTGTGTGTGTGGGGGGGTGATTTCCTTTGACTTCTTCAGGCTATGACACTTGTCACTGTCTGATGACTGATGATCGTCTGTACAGGGTTCCAGTGAATTTAGTTTAAATTTATTTTACATTTTGTACATACTCTTGATGAAGGTCTCATGCATGTCTCTGATACCCAAGTGGCCTGTCCTTCCCAACAAAGCCTGGCCTGCTTCCTGCTCAGTCTTTTAGGTTCATGGTTTTAAGTGGCCTAGCAATCACGGATGGTGTGGCTAGAGTGAAAGTGTCACCAGGATTAGTCCTGGAAGTGATGATGGTGTTGGCAGGAACCAAGATGAGGGTGTGTTCAGTTTGGCTTCTGAAGTCTTTGCCTAGGCTAACCTCTGAATGACTCCTCAGGGGATAGCTCAAGGCCTTGGAGTTTAATAGGGATGAGCACACAGGACTGGGCCTCCGATTTGCTCTGATTTTGCTTCCATTGACCTCTACTTGTGGTTTTCTGGAGAGTTATCTTTCTTCTTCCTAAATAAAAGGGGTGTAGCTTTGACGCCATGAACAGAACCCTATGTGCCCCACTTACTGATCGTTTCCCCTTGTGAACAGATGGACTTCTCAACACCAGCTCCTTCAGCCTGGAAGAGGAAGAGGAACTGGAGAGCGGAGGGTCAGCAGAATTCACGAGCTTCTCAGAAGATCTGGTGGCAGAACAGCTGACCTACATGGATGCAGTAGGTCTCTCTCTGTATCTCAGATACGCTTCACTTAAAACATTGGGCGGGGACAACACTAGTGGCCAGAAAGGGCAGTGGGCAACACTGGGGAATGTGCTACAAATCCTCCAAATCTTTGAGACCATCTGTGGCTGTGAAGGGAGAGTTAAGATGCTATGCGAATCACTCCTGTGAATAATTCAAGCCCAGCTCTGCTTGCAGTCCTGGGTGAAAGTGCATTTTCCTCGGAGCTCAGGTCACAGAGGGAAGTACAAATTCTAATCCTAGTGAAACAGAATCTCCCCTGTTCTGTGGGCATTTCTCTCCCTTCGGACTCATAAATATTTCAAGAGCCGAACTGTTTATTTGGAGGATTGTAAAGGGGTCAGAGCACAACTTAGGATGGAGTAAATTCATTGAATCCACATGTGACAGCATCTGCCGCCTGTTTCCACGTGTACTTCCTGAACGTTTTTAACTTTAACTGTTTCTGTGTGCTGTGCGTATTTGATCATGCTAGTCACATTTCAAAGCTTCGAGTTTTCTGGAAAACATAGTTAAAGTATTAGCGATTATTATGGCAGTTTTATCCTTCTGTACTTAACTGAGCCCTGTCACTTTTGCAACATATGAAATGGCCAGTGTTTCCATCTAAAGGGAAATGAAATAAAGTGTGGAAAACGGATCAGATAGCCTCTCTGGAATGCATGCTGGCCATCTTTCTTTTACATAAACTTCTACACATCTTATATTGAGTTGTACAAATGAGAATCTGATCCTCAACCCCTTCCCCCCTTGGTCATACAACTGATGGGATAAGGGAAAGATGAAAAATATCTTGGTTTTATTGCTTTAAAGTAAAGACCTCTGTTAGCATCTTTCTCTGCCTTGAAAAATGAGAAACAGTTGCATTGAAAGATGTGGCATGTGCTATGCTATGTGGACTTCTTTTCAGGTGGGTTGAGAACATCTATTCGCATGGTAGACAGCTGGTGGTTCTTGAGTGCCAAGCATACTGGATATGGTTTTGAAGTTGAAATAACCATTGCCTTTTTTTCTGTTTTGATCAGTAGCACACATCTTAATAGGATTGCTTGACTTTCTGTGCAAAGTATGTAAATAAAAATGGCTTTGGTTATTTTCATTTTCTTTCCGTCATACTTTTTCTCAGTTAAGCAAATTTGAAAGATCATGTGGGGTCCAGGTATAGTGGCCCATTCCTCTAATTCCAGCACTGCGGAGATAGAAGCAGGTGGATCTCTATGAGTTTGAGGCCAGTCTGGCCTACATAGTGAGTGTCAGGACAGTTAGGACTACATAGAGAGATTCCATTAAAAAAAAAAAAATCTAAACATCCAACCAAAAAACAAAAACAAACAAACACCATGTAGCATGTCAAGCAGAAGGGTGATTTATCCACTTACAAAACACCAATTTACAGATGCCCTAGATGGCACGTGTATAGAGCATGTGTGTGTTCCTTAATGCCAATTCCTCTTTTGTTTCAGCAACTATTCAAGAAAGTAGTGCCTCATCACTGCCTGGGCTGTATTTGGTCTCAGAGGGATAAAAAGGAAAACAAACATTTGGCTCCTACGATCCGTGCCACCATCTCTCAGTTTAATACCCTCACCAAATGTGTCGTCAGCACCGTCCTGGGGAGCAAAGAACTCAAAACTCAGCAGAGAGCCAAAATCATCGAGAAGTGGATTAACATTGCTCATGTAATTGTCTTATAAAAAAAAAAACTCTTATGTTTGGTAGATGGCCTTCCTGAGGCTGTGTGACTTCACACCTGAGTTTTCTAACGTGAATTACATATGCTCTTCTGGAGCTCAAATTCTAGTCTATTGGAGCCGCCATTCACATGTCACCTTACTAGCATCTGTCATCATGTAGTGAAAGGCACAGTTTCCAAGTCATTGTTTGTGAGTTTCCAATGTGTCTGAGTCCCAACATTATATACCTTAGGGATCTAATAAGCCCAACCACAATTGATTTAGCTGTACAGGAGCCAGACTTACTGAAATGACCTCCACCTGTGCAGGAGAGAGGTCAGCGATAAGAATGTCATAGATGTGGTGGCTAAAAAAGTTACCTCTGAATAAGGTGATCAAGGAAGACAGCATGAGTGAATTTAGCTTTATCTATCGAACAGTAGGACTTTAGGTACTTGAAGATGAAAGTTTTTCTCCTAGGCAAGAAGAAGCTACAGTAAATATGAAAAAAAAAAAAGAAAGAAAAAAGATTGTGAAATTAGTTGCTATATAAATACCCTATTAGTCTATTATGTTCTGGGCCATGGTTAACCCTCAACCAAAACAAAACACATTTTGCTTCATGTCCCATTACATGTATTTTTCTACTAAGCCTGGTTTATAGGGCACAATGCCTGAATCTTTCACATTTTCTTTTATTGTTTTTGACCAAAGAGTAAAGCCACAAAAGTTCTAGAGAATTTGCTTTCTTTTTGAGTCTTTAGGATGGCCTGTCACCCACACATGCCAGAGTCTGAAAGAAATGAGCAGGAAGCAAAACACAGACATTGTAAAGAAATGATATCTCTTCTGTTCTAAGTCAAGCTTATTTCTCCACAAAATAACCACAAAAAGTTTTGAGGGAATTTGACACTAGCGTGCGATAGCTCTTTCTTCTTAGAATTGTAAGATGATATTTTTGCCACTACATTTATGTCTAAAAACTAATGGCCTTTATGCCCAAATTCAGTGACCTACTTAGACTACAACATCCCTGTGTGTGGCTCCAATAATGACTTTCAGTTGGCGTTAAATAAATTGTGTGTTTATATGATAAAGAAACTGCGGATAACTCAGAGTGTATTCCACATCCCATAGCATGTGTCCAAAGCCAGGAGTCTATCCTTGCTCTTAAAGTGGGCTTTTCCCCAGTGTTGAGTTTGTTATGTCTCTTGAAATCATGTAGAATAACTTCATAAAACCCTGAAACTCACAGGTGGTTTTCTGCCAAGATTTATTTTATTCTTCTCTCGTTAGTCACAGTTGATTTCTATTGAAAAAAAGTTGGAAAAATGATATTAATTTTACATGTAGAAAAGATTTCTGACCTAATTTGGGTGTGTATTCTTGGCCTGGTCTCTGTGCTACATTTTTGGTTTTGCATTGCATCTTTTGGAATATGCCTCCTTTAAAAAAAAACAAAAAAACACATGATTGGATGCTTCATTGAGTTCCCCTAAGCCCTTAGCCTCAGCCCTGTTACTGAATAATGCGTTCCATATGTTTACTACGATGGACATGATATATCAGGGCCTGGGTGTCTTTATTTATTGCAAGTTTCCTGATTTTTAGAACATAATTTTGGGATGCTGAACCTTTGTTGAACCATGCTGTCAGAGTGTGGTTTCCAGACAGCAGCAGTGTTATACTCCCCCTCTCTCTCCCTCCCTCTCTTCCCTCCCCCTTCCTCCTCCTTCTCCCCTCTCCCCTTCACTTTCTCCCTTCTCCTTTCTCCCTTTTTCCTTTCCTCTCTTCCTTCTTCTCTCCCTTTCTTTTTCCCTTCTTGCTGGCTGTCTTTTTCTTTCTCTCTGTTCCTCACTTTTATCTCACCTTCCTCCCTCCTTCCCCTCCCTCTCTCCCTGCCTCTCCTATTTTTTTTTTCTCCTTGTTAAATAAAGGAGGAATCAGGACATTTTTAAAAGACTGAGCATGACTTTTATGAAATACATTAAAATTTATTCCAAAGAAAATGTTTGAGGGTTTGGTTGGCATGAAAGATTTTCTCACTCCAAATTGGAGAATTCTGTTTTTCCTCCACAGTGCAGACCAACATTACTTAGCAAAATGATTCTTGAAGCAATTTACACTTATGCCCAACCACCTTGGCATGTCTTTCCTGGGGTGTTCTGCATGAAGTCAAACATGTACTCATCAGTGTACTCAGTTATAAAACCTTACAGTGCACTCCTATGTCCTTATATGTAAAGTGTCTCCTCTGGCATTTACATAATGTGGTCACAGCCCAGGCTAGCCAACAATGAGACCTGTTTCCTGTTTTACTGGCCCTGCTGTCTGTAGGGTTTTGTGCCTCTAGGGTTGATGACTGCTCACGTATGGGCTTGGCCCATTTAAGCAAAGAACCCTTCTCCTTACCAGAAAACAACACCCAGCATCTTTCCTGCTCTCTTTCTGTTTTGTTTTCAAACACTGCCAGGATGAATCTTATGTTAAAAGCCCAAGTTATTTTGGAAGCCTTGAAGTACCAAGGTGTTTCTGAATGTTTACGATTGTGGGACAAGCCAATTTGAAACCAAATGAATGTGTATAAAAATATTCCCCCTTGGTTAAAAGCATGAAAGCCGAAGTTCAACTTGTGGCGAATTTTTATTGCCAAGTTATATACACCTCCCAGGGCACGAGCTTTTTGTACCATCTGAACTTACAGTGGCAGCTGCCCAGCTCCCTCAGGGAGCCATGGGGCACAGTGATCCTCTGCATGTATTTTTAAGGCATCCTTATTCTTTCTGCAGACGAAAGTAGTGTTCTCTAGCACAGCCATGAATGCTTGCCTCCTCGAGTTGTTTTTACTGGGAAAGCTAGAGACTATAAAACTGTAACAACAATGAAAACATATATCGGGGGCCAGGAGGGGGAAGAGACAAGCTTACAGTGCCAAAATCTATAAAGTGTTTTGGTCACTGGGGTGGGAGGAAGGAGCCACTTTTTGATGTCCTGTATTTATACAGCTGCCTATTTAGTGGTAAGAATTCATAGCAGCTGTAATACCTCTAACACAGGAAACCAGCAACCCACTGCAGTACTGATATTTAAATGCCTTTTATGTCTCCGTCACTCCCCATACAGGAATGTAGAATCCTAAAGAATTTTTCCTCCTTGAGGGCCATCGTTTCCGCACTGCAGTCCAATTCCATCTATCGGTTGAAAAAGGCTTGGGCTGCCGTCCCAAAGTAAGTCTCCCAGTGCTGGCTCTGTTTTTTCTCTGGCCAGGTGATATTGTTGCTGCTTCCATACCATCAGAACACATATTATGTGACAAGAGAAACATACTTGAAACTCTGTGTGTGTTCCAGAAAGGGTGTGTTCATGGCTTTCAAGGGAGGGCTGCTACAGGTTCATATTGATTCTTGGTATGTGCCAGAGCCATGATTACCAACCTTGGAGATGGTTTAAAAGGTGGTGCTTAGTATCTGGATCTTGAGGGACGAGGTTGTGGAGTGATGAGGTTGGTTATTTTTCGGCCCCATTCCAAAGACCTAGGCAGCTGCAGGATGTGAGGGATGATGTGTGTAGTGAGGACCTTAGTTCCTGATTGTCAGTAGGAAGCCACTGTGTCCACTTCTGCTCCAGCATATAAAAAGCTGTCTTGGGTGGAGGGGCTCCTTTCAAGGTGCCTGACTATGATTATCAACCACTAAAGTCCCATGCTGTGTCTCCTTCATACTTCTTGGTCCAGTCTTTGGAATAACTGATAATGCAGTGTGATCATACTCTGTCACCATTGCTGGTGACTTCTCCCACTTCTGGAACTTTGATTGTGGACCAGAGACTTTTTTTTCCCCAAAGGAAGATATAGTTTGTTCTCACATTAGTTCAAATTTAGAGAGTGTCTCAGAGTTTCTACTCATTTGATAAAAACACCATGACCAAAAGCAACTTGGGGAGGAAAGGGTTTATTTTACCATACAGTTTACAAGTTCAACATTCTGGGGAGGTCAGGGCAGGAACCTGGAGGCAGTAACTGATGCAGAGGCCATGGAGGAATGCTGCTTACTGGCTTGCTCAGCCTACTTTCTTGTCTGGGATGGTACCACCCACAGTGAGCTGGGTGTTCCTATCAAGAAAATGTCTATAGGTATTTTCTTGATTACCCTCCCTTCTTCCCAGAATACTCTTGTTTGTGTCAAGTTTACACGAAAACCAGTCAGCCCAGAGGGGAAGTTTTGTGTCATGGGTTCCAGAGGCTGCAAGCCCTAGGTGCTTAGTTCTAACCTCAGCCAGAAGTGATTAAACTCTAGGGGACTGATACTGATTGTGTTAATGACTTGTCTGGTAACTACTACATAATACCTGAGCAAAGCAATTTAAGGGAGAAAGCGTTTATTTTGGTTTACAGTTCTGGGGGATATAGTAGGCGTGGCAGTAGGAGCAGGAAGTGGCTGGTCACTTGTATCTACAGGTGGAAAGCAAGCAATGAATGTGTACACTAAGCTTGTTTTTTTTCCTTTTGTTTAGCCCAGGACTCCAGCATGTGGGATGGGATGGCTCACATTTAGGGTGGTGTCATAGTTACTGCTCTATTACTGTGAAGACCAAAGCACTTTATGAAGGAAGGTGTTTAATTGGGGGCTTGCTTGCAATTTCAGAGGATTAGTCCATCCATGGCCATCGTGGCAGGGAGCATGGTGGCAGGCATGCATGACTCTGGAACAATAGCTTACATCTGAGAGCTTACATCTTGATCTGAAGACAGGGGAGAGGGGGTACGGAATCTGGCATGGACTTTGAAACCACCAGTACCACCCATAGTGACACACCTCCTCCCACAAGGCCACACTTCTCATCCTTCCCACACAGTTCTGCCAACTGGGGACCAATTCAAACATATGAGCCTATGGAGGTCATTCTAGTTCAAATCACCACAGATCCACAGATGGGGCTTTCCACCTCAACCATATCTAGACTTTTTTTTTTTTTTTTTAGAAATGTACCTGAGATATATTTCCATGTTGATTCTTATCACTGGCATGCTATTCAAACCTGTAAGAGGCCCATATCAGCAAACTAGAGTGTCATACATTTATGCTGAAAAATGGGTGCCAGAGGACTCAAACTTACAGATGAGATGAGAAGTGACTTTTATTGAGTAGGTAATTTTTTGATGCTTAAAAAAAAAAAAAAAAAAGAATTACAATGAATGGCAGTTGCCCCAGCACACAGAAGGCAGAGGCAGGTGGACCTCTGTGAGTTGGATGCCAGCAGCCTGATCCTTATAGCAAGTTCTAGGCTAGCCAGGGCTACATAATGAGACCTCATCTTAAAAAGCAAATCTTAATATGCTTTGAATTACAGAGCCATAGCAGCCACAACCACCTGGTCTACAGAGTTCCAGCTGTGGTTATGATATCATTATCTATCAGGGCAAACTGAAAGCTGGGCTTTCCAAGTGTGCTGCACTTTCCTTGAAGGCTGTCCTTGCTTTTCTTCCCCCCTCTCCTTTTCTCCTATTTTCAGTAGTGCCTGTCACCCTGTATGGGAGAGATTAGTTGATTCATTTTCCTCTGACCATACGTTTAATGAAGATACAGGTCTTAAGAATCATTAGTTGGCAGTTCCTGGAGAAGTAGGAGGGGGAAATCAGAAGCCTATGTCCTCCACACCTTGACATTCCCTTCCCTTCCCCTCATTACTATTCAGTATAAACAAAGGAATGGTCAGATACTAAAACGCAGCCTTGTTTGACTTCAGCCAGAGACGAGCATGGCTTTCACTGGTGATTGACTAGTTCAGCATTATGGAAAGCTGGTTAGCTATAGCCCAGGAATTTCTTTTGTAGCAGGTGTGAGTCTTAAACTACAAGTTCAAAACCTAGTGCACATGGAGGCTCGAGAGATGGCTGAATGGTTAAGAGCATCCCATGTTCCTGTAGAGGATCCAAGTTCAGTTCCCAGCACCCACAGTCATTTGTAACTTTAATTCCAGAGGGTCAGATAGATGCCTCTGGGCCCTGAGGGCGCTGCACTAAACACACACACACACACACACACACACACACACACACAATGAAAGTAATATAAATAAACCTTTAAAAATAACAGTGCACAGTGCATGTGCCTTAGGTTCTTGGGTTGCTGAAGAGAAGGTCCATTCTTTCAGCTGGCTTTTTTTTTTTAATTTTTTTTTATTTTACATATCCATCCATCAGCTGGCTTTTAAAATGACTTTTCAAAAACAAAAGAATGAAAAATCTTAAAACTGAATCCTGTTGGACATGAGTGATTTGTTGGCTGGTTAGCTTACATTTTAGAAAGGTTGCTGTAGAATATAACTGAAGCCCTTTCTTTATCAGTGTTATGTGGTCTCCATGGTTAAATTCAGGGAGGTGGAGTCAAGGTATCTTATTTACTAACCACCTTTACTATAATCCTTTACATTGCTAGCTTTCAGTAGACAGGTAGCTACCTACTCATTTCTTTCATTAAAATACTTACATAATTAAGTTCTTAATTGTTTTCTCCAAAGCAGAAATAGCTTTCATGGTTTGGTTATACAAATAATGCTACATTAATTATAATGCAAACAAGTCTTCAAAGTGGACTTTTTATGATAATAAAGACATTGTACACATGGGGATTTGGCTGCCAATCATCTGTGGCCTTCAGAGTCATCCATTCAGTGACTGTGGAGAGAGGTGTATACAGACAAGCAGGGTGTTCTTAGCGGGCAGTGCAGGTGGAGGGACATGAGCTTCACAGGTGCTTTTACATGTGTCATGCTTCAGTGGTTTTCCTATGTACAGACAAGAAAACTGAAACAGCAAAGTTAAGCAACTTGTCCACGATCACCAAGGAAGTAAGCAGGCCTGAACCCATCCCCCATGGCTACAGAACCCACCATGGTTCTACCAGTCCACTCTGACTCTGAGAATAAGAACACGGGTCCAGGATGCAGAACATTTGGGTTCTGTATCTGCAGCGCTCAGCAGCTATTAGTGAGAACTAGGGCGAACTCTTGGCCATGGTATCTTCCTCTCTAAACCTAGGTGTCTGGCCAAGAGGACTTCTGGAGGACTTTGTATTTTTGGAATAAATGTTTTTTAAACTTACTTAAGGGAATATCTCTCTAGAACTTGATGCTTTAAGTGAATCATTTTTTGAAATGAAATATGTATGATTTAGAACAATTCCTCCTATCATTTGGGTAGCCGTGTTCATCTTTTACAAATGCTACCCACATGAGGACACTCATTAGCTCCATTTGTGTTTAATTTCCCATCAATCCCAAGGTCCACACAATCTTTCATGGGAATACATCCTGAAGACAGCTAAGCTTTAGACGTCAGAGTTTTGCTATCTGTGTTTACTTTTTCTTCATCTTTGTTCATAGGGACCGGATGCTGATGTTTGAAGAACTTTCAGATATCTTCTCTGATCATAATAACCATCTAACCAGTCGGGAACTACTCATGAAGGTGAGAATCCTGGGCAGCCCTGAGGTGACTCTGGGAAGAGCAGATTGAAAGCTACTTACATTCCTTCAGCCTGCAAGGAAGCAGCATTTTTTTTTTTTAATCTTATATGCAATCTAGAAAACTTGGGACTGAGAAAATTCAAAGCCCAGTTGCGCTTTCTCCTTCTACCCTTTGCTCCTTCCCACCCACACAATTTAATCAAAACTACGGTTCATATATGTGTGTCTTTAACAAGCAGCCACTCAGAGCTAGCAGTTGCATGAATGAGAGCCCTTGGAATATTCCTTCTCAGCAAAATGGCTCTTAGAATGGCAGAGGCCAGTCTGCAATTCCACCCCCCTTTTTTTTTTTTTTTTTTTTTGACCAAGTTGCACAATGTTTTTCAGTCATCAATGTTTATTGAACACTAGATAAGTGGTGACTCCTGAACTGCCTGCTAGGCAAAGGGAGAGCCTGGCTCATTATACGTCTTTAGAAATGTGTTCAATGCCTTGTATTTATAAAACGTTGAATTTGTCCTTAGAAACAGCCTCTGTGTCTAGGAGTTAACCAGTAATCAAGGACTGTGGACACTATACAATAATTACATGATGACACACAACTTTATGCACACTAAGTGGGGTTAATATAGGCCAGTTACTCTCTACACAGCTTCCTACCATTTAAGTTTTGTCATCACTATTTTGTAGATAGCCAAGACCCATAGGTGGATGTAGCATGGCCCTAATTCCTAAGGTGCACACCTAACATGTAGTGTAGCTGAATTGTGAATCCAACTTGGGGACAATCAAAGACCTGTGCTTTATTTTTTAATGCTTGGTACAATGCCTTGTGTGGAACACACAAAGAGAAACTGTTGTTTGACTGATGGATTAGTGGGCTTGTCACTCACATAACTTTATATTTTTTCTGCTCCGGTTCCTTCTTGGAGTGGATGATATAGGATGGACAGGTTATGCTGATGTCTGACTTTGGCTTTAACTGCACACTAAACAACAGTTCATGTGACTGTGTTACTCCTTGTTTCACGTCTTTCTGGATTCGCAGACTTTAAATGGAAACCCATCTGGCTGGAAGGACATGGCTTAGTGGCCTCCCAGCCTGCAGCACAGAGCTAGACTAGCTGGAGCCGCACACTGAAATCCCAAGAGCCTGAATCACCCTTCCAAGGCAGATAAATTGAATTGTGTGCAGCTCATTGCCTGGTGACAGTCTTCTGGCTGAAACCTTATATGCAGGCTATATCTAGACATTAAAGATCCCATAAACCTTTCTCAAACGGAGACATCCACCTTGGTACTGTAAGTTAAATGTCATATAAGGCTCCAATCCCAATGAACTGCAAAACTTGGCGATGAGTACAGGTGGCCTGTACATTGTCATGAATACTGGTGGAATGCTTTGTGCGGTCCATGTGTGTGTGTGTAGATATCTTTCCCATCATCTCTGTTGATCATTATTCATGTGAAGTGTATAGTTCTGGGTGTGACTTCTTAACACAGTTGTAAATAATGAGATCAAGGTACTTAAGTTCTCAAAATAAGGACTAAGAAAAACCACTGGGCCCTGTTTCTAATATGTTACTCCTAGACTCTGATTTATAGTTGGGTAATCTTAGTTTAAAATGACCTATCTTCTACTTCTGGGTGGATGTAATATGTCACTTCTCTAATATTATGGCCCACACAACATAGAATTTAGAAAACGTTTGTGGTTTTCCTTCTATTGAGAAAATATTTCTTTCATTTCTTTTCAAAAACTGTCTTAAATTTATGATTTATTAAACCTTATGATTTCTGAAACTGAGAATAATTACAGATCATTGAATCCATAGATTTCAAAACAACAGAAAGCAGGTTAACACCAAATCGTGGTTCTTGTGCCTCTTGGTAGATGATAATTATCCCTGGTTGCTTTAATATGAACAACTTATAAGACCTCCAAGAGTCTGGCTCTGGTGGAAATGAATGGTCAGTGAAACTCTTCAATGAGTTCATATCAGGGTCAGAGCAAGAGGCCATTCACACTGCGAACACCCATCTAAACCACACTTTCCGGTAGCATCTGAGCTACAGTGTCACCATCATATCTTAAAATTGAGCCAGTACCCAGCAGGCAAAGTCATTGGAGACCTATGGAGTTTCTCTGAGGCTCTGGAACAGCATGAAGACACAGACACCTGGAGTCTGCAGAAGTAGAGATAAAGGAAAAGTGAGACGAAGGGGAAAAACTCACACTAGGGAGAAGGTCAGAGGGGCAGAGGGCAGGAGGAGCGAGGATTGGTGTGAGAGGTTGGAGGAAGCACAGGGAGAAAATTGTAATTCACCGGCACAGAGGTGATGACTGAAGTCACTTCCGATGACACAAGTCTCTTGGAAAACAAGATGACTTGGGGAGACAAAGAGTAGCCATGAGTGTGAGTGTGAGCCACAAAGGAGGCAGGAGGAAAGATCCATAGTGCTGCATTACAGGAGCCTGCGGATGGCGTGATGGATGTTGAGAGGTTGTGGGATGACTATGTAAAGAACTTCAGGCCAAGGGAGGAAATAACTGCAAGTACTGGATATGTAATGGAATGGATTTCCAGTTGACATTTCATCGGGGAAACAGGCAGTGACCAGTCGCCTCCTTTTTTATTTAGACATCATCTTACTGTATGGTCCAGGCTAACCTTGAATTCATGATACTCCTGTCTTGACCTCCCAAGTGCTGGGGTTACAGGCGTTCACTGCTCATGGCTGACTCATCCGTTTTGTGATAGTGCTGCAGCAGGATGACTCTCATTCTCAGGAAGCCATCGAGTCATGAAGTCAACAAATCTTGCTCTGCGTCTCTGGTCTTTTTCTCTCCTGCTCATAGGAGGGAGTGTTCAGTGCTCCTTAAGTTCCCTCTGTTGTTTTACAATTCTTAGGTTTAACATTTTAGAAGTCTTTATTAGGAATTTTAGATAGGCAGGGCATGGTGGAACACACTTTTAGATCCAGCATCTCACTTCAGAGTAGGGCTTAAGAATCTGGGAGCTCGGTCTTGTTACCAGCTGGTATGAGTCCCTAGAAAAAGCTGTGTGGACTGCCATTAGATGCCAGCTCTTATCATCTGTAACAGGGACCACTGAGATGGATCATGTTCCCCAGTGGCATGCCCCAGACAGGGTCATAGTTGGTAAATGATAGAATGTATCATGCCTTGGCACTATCAGTCAGGCCCTGACGCCATGAAAGATTCCGTTTGTAATTGTACGGTAATATAAGCATCACATGCTTATAATGCAATAAACCCGGGAGAAACTGACTAAGGGAAAACTAATATAGAGGTTACACTGAATTGCAAAATCATCTTCCATTCATGCAGTTCCTGGAAAATGAGAACAAGACCCTGAAACCACAAAACTGAAACATTTTATGTTCAGTCAGCAAACACATGGTTAGTTGTTATGTAGAGGCTCTGGTTCTTGTGCCAGGCAGCAGGCAGGGAGCATGGGTGGCCATCAGGCCTCAGACCCCAAGAAGGGTAGACTTGTAAGAGTTCCAAACTGGAGAGACATCTTAGGAGGACTAAGGGAACCCTGCAGATGACCTGCCTTTCATTAATCAGAATGTACCCCAACACTGGACTTCCTAAAATCTTACTGTGCAAAGATTTCATTTAGCTGAGAAGTACCACACAGTTCCCTTCCTTCACAGGATGCTGGAGCATTCATTCTAGGCCAAGATAAAGAAAATGTGCAGGAAGAAAGCGTCGTTTCTAAGACATAGGATTACTTGGCATGCAACCCAGGATATGTAAAAAAGTCTTCCATTTTAGGAATCACCTATCTTGTGTTCATGATTGATTTTCTTGTGAAATTAGGAACCCTGCTTTTACGGGGGGGGAGGAGTAGTATAATCCCATACCACTGAGTACAGAGACTAGTCTGCATCAAGGTCTCCACCACAGCCATAACACAGTCTGAGGCCCTTCAGGAGGCCTCTTCATTTGCATGGCATCTTGAGACACAGGAAGAGATTGTATTCTAGAACCTAGATTTCCTTCTCTTCTGATTGGCACCCTCCATGACTCTCCTCTGTGTATGCTCTGTTTCTTAGGAAGGAACCTCAAAATTTGCAAACCTGGACAGCAGTGTGAAAGAAAACCAGAAGCGGACTCAGAGGCGGCTGCAGCTGCAGAAGGATATGGTATGTCTGCCCTGTTCTCTGGCAGGAGAGCGGTCCTGTGTCCTTGGCTAGGCAGCTGGCACATGACCCCGGCATCTTCCTTCTGCAGGACATCCACACTTGTCAAAGGTTTCTCTCATTCTTTGACTTAACCTGGGAAGTTTTTAGCAAAAGTGTTAGACCCAGTGAGAAATGAATACCAAGAGTTGCAAATTCCACAGCCCGCCCCCCCCCACCGCCCCCCAGCCACACACGCCTAATGATGATGAAGGAGAGTGTGCAGTGGGCATGTCTCCATCCCTCTTGCTATCCCCTCCACCCACTTTTACACTTGCATGCTGTTGCTACTTTGGTCAGAAGCCTCCTGGGCTTTTTACCTACATCAGCTTTCGGTATGCAGTGGCCAAAGAAAGACATGTCTCCTGCTAGGAAGATTTGGTCCTTGCATTTAGAGATCATTTCCTTTGTTCCCAAGTTCCCTAATCATTGCCTAGCTCCGCTTACTAATCTGGGTCCTAACTGGACCTAGTTCAGTTCTCAGAGAATAGCAGGCCTCATTCCTGAGGGCAGAAGGATAGTTATTATCATCTTTGGCTCTGTCCTTAAACCCCCAGCTCCTAGCAGAGGACAGGAGGGGAGATTAGAGATTAGACAGATGAATATTTTCATCCTGGCCTGTCAAGACTTTTCCTTACCTGGACATGAATTAGCAATATTTTAGGGTGTTAGAACTCTTCTGTAACCTAAGACTGATCAGACTCAAAAGTGTTTCACATTTTTTTTGTTGTTCAAAGACAGTTAAAAATAGATGCTACTGAGGGAGGGGCAGAGATTATTTTAGTTCAGGATAAGACCTTGTACACACAACGGGGAAGGACAAACTAAACTACAGCTGACAGTACGTTTCTGAAGGACAAAGTCCTGCATGGTGTAAACTGGCTGAGGAAACAGCCCGCCTTGCGCCAAGTGGCCTGGTCCTGCCCTGGCTCAGACTGTCCCTGCCACCATTTCCCTAAGTACTTGCATATATTACAAGGTGTCTGTGCCCCGCCTACCACTTCTTTTCCCTGAAGAGTGCTTGTGCCTCAGTGGAACAGACAGTTTCAAAGGAGATTTGGTGGGATGAAAGTGAAAGCCTTTAGTCATTTATCTTCAACTTTAACACTGTCTATAGTGGTGGTGTAACAGGCAATCCCAAGAAATGTACACTAACAGAATCCTGTCAATTAAAACCCAGATTTCACTTGGAATTCAATGCTGTCTGCTCTAAGACTCAGTCAAGCATACCAGCAACACTTAGCTGTCATGATTTCTAATCACTTCTAGTCCATGGCAGCTTCAAAGTCTTAACTTGTCATGACCTTGACAGTCATCAGGAGTACCACCCAGGAGTCCTGTAGAATGCCCCACAGTCTCAGTTTGTCTTTGTTTGTCCAGTGATTAAACTGAGGTCACACCTGTTTGAAAGAATTTCACAGAGATGAAATACCCCTCTTGTCACGTCCTGTCAAAGAGTGTGGTGTCAGCATGGCATCTGCTGTCATGTTGATGGTGTCCATGACTTGGTTAAAATAGAGTTTGTCCAATTAACCTATGTAAAGTCACTATTCTTGGATTTTCTTAAGGTAAATCACTAATAGTGATGACCCATACTCCTTTCACTGGGAAATAGTGGTCTACTCTTAATGATGCTGAGGCCATGGCCATCTGGGACATCCCAAACAGCTGGAAGTGCCTGCACACACTGAGGAGAGCAGAGTCCACTGACCAGAGCCTGAGCTCTGGACCCTGCTGTGAACACACTTGTACACATGTGTGATCTGGTTACACGCTTGCTTTTCCTGAATGGAAGTTAGACATTAGGCCATGCAGTTCCTGTCCTGTTTGCGTAGGGCCTTAAAACCATTTCGGTCCTTCAGGAGACATTTCTGATTCCAAATTAGCATTGGCCAGGTCCATTTTCTCTGGTGTGTGGGTTACTGAAGCCATTAAACATTTCAGTACAGTAAAGACGGCCTGCTTTGACTCCTCCTCAGGGTGTGATGCAGGGTACCGTACCTTACCTGGGCACCTTCCTGACCGACCTGACCATGCTGGACACTGCTCTTCAGGACTTTATTGAGGTGGGTTCTCTGCAGCTGAGCTACAGCCGCCTTCTTGGCTGCATGGAGAAGTTCGATTCTCACAGTATGCACATGGTAGTAGGCTGGGCAGCAGGAGAACAAAACAAACACCAGAAGATGCCAGAAATGGCATGGAGGCCAGTGAAAGGAGTCACTGCTTGCTGAAACAGGCAGTGGTGGCTAGAGATCATAGCAGTGGGAGCAGAAATGCAGTGAACGGCGAGGGAGCGTGTTAGATGATGGAGCATGGTCAGGTCCACATGTAGACACGTGATTGAAATGCCTTTCCAGGGGTGGACACTGGAGATGGACTTGAGGGGATAATACCCCCAACTCTCCACCTGGAGAGTAAAGAATGAGCCAGACTAGAGAATTTCAAGAAGGTCCTCTTCATTCCTTTGTAATTACTTTGTCACTGCCATCCGTTCTCAAGTACACACTTGGATCCACCTGCTGTCTTTCCTTTGCAGTGAAGACAGGTACATTCTGCCCAAACAAGCAGCCTGCGAGCAGTAGTAATAAAATGTTAAGCAGAAAAGGATTTGACATTTGAAATGAGATTTAAAGATTATTTATAGGGCTCAGCTTCTAACTCAGAGCGTTTGCCTTTCACATCCTGGGTCAGTTCCTAGCAATGCCAAATAAACATAGATAAATCACAGACAAAACAAAACACAACACGCTATAAAACAAAAGTAGCCTGTATATGTACACTTCAGGTTCTCCTGTGCAACCTGCTTCACATATACTGCAGCTAGAAAGGGAAGCTAGAAGCCTTGCTTGTCTCTGTTTTTTGTTTGTTTGTTTTGTTTTTGTTTTTAAAAATCCTTTTTAAAGCTTTTGTTAAATTTTAAGTGGAAGTTTTCGGGCCCCACGTTGTAGACGCCAATTTGTTACGAGCAGTTTCTCCCCCAGCCTGGTCCCATAGCTGCACCAGCCCCAAATAACACACAGAGACTCTGTATTAGATACAAAGCTGTTGGCCTGTTACTAGTGATTCTTATTGGCTAACTCTGTCTTAAATATTAACCCATTTCTATTAATCTAAGTGTTTCTACATGGTCCTATCTTACCGGAGAGAGGGTCTGGACCTCTTCTCTCTAATTTCTATATCTTAAATCTCCTACTACATCTCCCAGAATCCTCCTTGTCTCCTAGTCCTGCCAATCTTGCCTTCCTATTTGCCAACAGTGCTTTATTCATTAACCAATAAGAGAAGCATATTTACAGAATGGCGTCTCCCATCACTGTTTTACATACTTCCAAGTGTTCTTTAAGTGGTGTAGACATGCTCATCCATTTTGCATTTTCTGAGCTTGTGTGTCTTCCTGTCCTCTGCCTCAGCTTATCTCAGGAAACACCCATCCATGCTGATAAGCTGCATGGAGTGGGCAAATACTCCCACTCCATGAGAAGTTAAATGTTACCTACTGAGGATAGGGATGCTGGGGATGAAGAATTGAAAGTTAATTTCCAAATTCCCTTGATGTTGTGGGGAAGTCACTTCCCTTATGATAAACATTGGTTTCCAGCATAAGTCAGTGGCATCTATTTTTGGTGTATTAGGTCAATGGGCTGAGTGTAGTGGGCTTTTGTTCGTCATTAGCTTGGCAGATGTGTTGGATTCTGACTTGCATTGCCTTATAGTGCTCTTGTAGTTGGTTTCAGATTTTAAAAGATGGTTGCCTACTCTGCCCTGTCATAAATGAACATTTTTTTCTTCAAGAAAAAGATGACTATCTTCCTCTGTAGTGATCATGTTAATAAGATCATAAATAAATACAATCCTCATCCCTTCGTCATGTTAATAAGATCATAAGTAATTACAACTCTCATCCCTTTGACGTATTTAGTGTAACCCACAGCAGCACAGGGCTCTGCAGTTTGCTTGGTTACATTCTTTTAAACATTTCTTTCAGGGTGGACTGATCAACTTTGAGAAAAGAAGAAGGGTAAGTAGAACTCTTGCCTACCTCTTGCCATTTTGTTTGATGGAAATGACAACCTGAAAGGTGGACACAAATGTTTTTCTTTTATTTGTTTTTGAAGAGGCAGAAAATTATATTCATAGAACATTTTAAATATGAATTATGTTTGGCATTTTCCCATAGTCACTCCATGAAACCCTATAAGGTCTTTTTCCTCATCTTCAGTTAAAGGAGAAGATGGAAGAGATTGAGAAGCTGGCCCAGAGTCAGCTGGTAATGAGTGGAGTTCAGATTTTGTCCTGTGGCAAAGCTCAATAACAAATTAAAGGTAGTGTAGAGTTGGGTGTATAGCCCAATGGGAGGGCACTTGGCCTAGCACGCATAAGGTCTTGCATTTGATCCTAAAACACCACACACACACACACACACACACACACACACACACACACACACACACACACAAGAGAGAGAGAGAGAGAGACAGACAGACAGACAGAGACAGAAGCAGAGACAGAAGCAGAGAGAGAGAGAGAGAGAGAGAGAAAGAGAGAGACAGACAGACAGACAGAGACAGAAGCGAGAGAGAGAGAGAGAGAGAGAGAGATTTCCTCCTCTCCTTCGTTACAGTTACTTTTAGAAAAAAAGGTTTACTCTATAGTTAGTAATAATGTATTATGCATGTGAAAATTATTACTGAGAATAGATTTTGAATATTCTCCTACAAAAAAAATATGTGAAACACTTAATATGCTAGTTAGCTTGATTTAGTCATTCCATAGCAAATACCTATTCTAAAATATCAGGTTCATACCTTGAATATATGCTTTTTGTTTGTTTGTTTTTTTGTTTTTTTTTTGTTTGGTTGGTTTTGGTTTTTGAGACAGGGTTTCTCTGTGTAGCCTTGAATGTTCTGAAACTAGCTCTGTAGACCAGGCTGGCCTTGAATTCACAGAGATCTGCCTGCCTCTGCTTCTCAAGTACTGGGATTAAAGGCCTGCACCACTACCACCTAACATATACATTTTTTTTTCTCAGCTGAATAAAAAACAAGTTCATCTATTAAGGAAATAAGTTTCTAAGAGTGAATGACATTAAGGTGGTTACTCCTATAGGTCTGTATGGGTGTGGAAAAGACATCATCAGTCTTCCTCATTAGATGTAGGTGGTTATCTTTTATCTTTCCTGTCAGTATGATATCATACTCGAATCTTTCTATGGGAAGAATAGTTCTGCACTGTTTTTTTTTAAGTGCAAATTTTGTGATAATTTTTGTGTCAGATGGACATGAGATAGATATTGGAGTGTTTGAAAGGAAAGTGGGTGAAGTAACCATCCTGAAGTGCTTCCCCATCTTTTATTCATTTCTTCATCCTCTCATTCTCCCAGCACTGGTTGTGTGTAACAGGGAGTTTGGAAACTTCTGCCATGGGAAAACAGGCAGATGAGCAGGCAGCCATAATTCATCTCCATCCAAGCTCAAAGCAGAGATTGGAGGGTCTTGGAGAAGCAGGGACGAGGCAGAGTCTAGTCTGAGCTTGAGGCCAGAGAACAGAGCAGTAGCAAAGAACCTGGGGCTTGTTGGGAACATGGGGCAGAGCAGCTAGCCAGGCTAGCTTCCTCAGCAACAAGATACCAGCATGGATTGACTGGAGCTTTCTGTCCCTTGTCCACTGAGCCTTGTATGGCATGGTGGTATAAATACTCCATGACAGCGCTGAGTTAGGGAGAAGACCACTGATTTGAAGGCTGAGATCCAAAGACTCCTTCAATTGCCTCTGTCATGTCCTGTTACGCCTCCACAATGGCCCGTGCCGGGCCCTTAACTTCAGCATAAACCTGTAAACGATTTTCTTGCCTTTTAAGACAAAGAAGTTAAACATTTGCAAAGTCTGAGTATGAAATCTAAAGCTACAGTTTGTCCTGATGGCTGACATTAAGAAGGGGACCTTGAAGCGTGTGAAGAGATATAAATAATTTTGGACATAATCATGTACTTGCTTCTCTTGTTCTCTTGTGCACTTTAGAAGGTCAGCCAAATGATTTACTAGAGTAGTAAAAACACAAGGATTTGGAAAACTTAAACATTAAGCTCTATGAGACCTGTACTGTTTAGATGGTCAGCCTCACCAGTGCGTATTTATTGAGTAGAAAGGGTTGTACTCACTTTCTTTTCCTAAGAAATAGGAGTAAAATCTCTTCACATATTTCATCAATCTTAAAAGAAAAAAAATCCCAAGAATGGAAATAGGAAGGAAAATGTGTTATTATAAATTGAGTTGGACTTCTTTTGATGGTTGTTTTAGTTATAAGTTTTGTTTTGATTTTTCAAGAAGAGAGCAGAAGCATACGAGGCCTTATGGAGTTTGAAGTGTGGGTGTGTGTGTGTGTGTGTGTGTGTGTGTGTGTGTATTTTTAAATTTATCTTTGTTTGTGATACTAGGGATTGAACCCAGGGTGTTGTATATGCCAGGCAAACACTCTACCACCGAACTCCACCGCCACCCCTAAGTTAGAGCTTTTAGGGTTTATTCACTTACTGTCTACAGCCCCAGAATGTCAGAGTCCTCCCTCTACAATGGTTTTCTCCATATTTTACCCCTAGAGTATTACAGCTCCATGATGAATAGACTTATATTTGTTGCATCTTATTATTCAGTCTCCTTTTGATTTTCTGTCTCCTTTAGGAATTTGAAGTGATCGCCCAGATAAAGCTCCTACAGTCTGCTTGCAACAGCTATTGCATGACCCCAGACCAGAAATTTATCCAGTGGTTCCAGAGGCAGCAGCTTCTAACAGAGGAGGAGAGGTAGACTAAGCTGTCTATCACCTGTCAGGGAGGAACTGTGGTGCTGGCAAGAGATCAGTAGTGGCCAGAAACTTGTTTGGCCATCTGTTCAATGGCTCTTGGATGGCCGTGCTAGGGTCCTGGATCCTTGGTTTCCCGAGGGAAGCTAAGCTAAGTGATTGGGCTTTTAAGTCTTGCCCTGTGACTCATCTTTGAAAACTTGAACAATTCCTTTATTCTTCCTCATCTTCAGGATGCCTGTTTGTAAACTGTTTTAAACATAAAATCATATTCTGGGAAGCACTATTAGAATGCTAATTATTTTGTCATCAGCACTACCACTGATGTGTCACAGAGTTCATGATGTTAGCTTTCAGGGGGGCTGGGGGAAGAGAGGAAGAGGAAGAGGAAGAGGAAGAGGAAGAGGAAGAAGAGCCCATGAGAAATTGAAATAGAGAGTAACTGAAGTTCTGTGGAACCTGTGGGCAGGAGCAATTCATTGGCTGAGGACTGATGTCGGATGGGGATAATTTACAGATATTACGAAGTAGGCTAGGCTGTAAAGAGAGATTTTACCAGAAGTGCCAGAGAAGAACATTCCAGACAAGGAAAGACAGGAACATGAGCAAAGGCCTGGTGTCCTGGCAGGCTTGGTGTTTGGAGGGCAGTGGTGTTTCTGGTGTGGGTGAGGCAGGGCATTGATTTCTAAACTCTAGCTGGTGTGCATGGAAAGGTCCATAGAGTCTAGTTAGTGCTTTGGATACTGGGTCTGTGGGTTAAGACCTTCTCTCTAGTCTGGTGGCTGTCAGTAGCGTGCAGGCCATCCGTGGCCAGCTGTCTTTTTTCACATTTTAAGTGTCAGAAGGAAAAAAATAAAAGAAGAATAATATGGCATGAGATAGTTATTTGAAATTTAAATTTCAGGATCCATAAATAACTCGTTAACGGATTATAGCCCATTCATTTACATCTTATCTATGGTTGTTCTCATGCATTAAAGACAGACCATACGGCCAGCATCCTAAAATACTATCTGGTCTGATTCAGAGAAAGTTTACTGATTGCTGAGTTAGACCCGAGATTTTCTGTGAAGATTTATCATAAGGAAGAATAACATTGACAGCACAATAAGTATTTGCCATTGAGGACTTGAGGGCTTTGAAGGGTACTGTAACTGGTTAAGGTAGCCTGCCTGATTACACCTCACTTTCAGGTGGCATGACGATGGGCATCACTATGTACCTGTGCTAGTTACAGCTACAAGCTTTCACAGGAAGCACTTCAAATCAGAAACTCCTCAGTTACTGCTTACCTGGCATACCCGTGTGTGAAGCCCGGGGACTTTTAATTGAGAAAGTTTTGGCAATTAAAGATAAAGTTATAGTTATATTTTTTTTATAAATAATATAATTGCTTATGTCTATTCACCGATGGTTAGGTATTTTACAAAAATACCTTCTTTCATGTTTTTACCATAAAAATTCGTGCATGTGCACATATGTGCATATATAAACAAACACACTCGAAGGAGAAAGCAGAAAAGGAATGGTGGTAGGACTCATTGGGGAGGAGGATTCCTCCTCTGGCCTTGCTATGGGATGAGGTGATCAAGGATCAGGCTCCAGGCAGCTTCTGATGCTGCTAGTGTCACATGCAGTTGTATGGAAGCCTGCAGAAAGGAACAGGCTCTGTCCATCTGCATGTGAAAGGAGGAGGGGAGGAGAGGAGAAGTGAGGAGAAGAGAGAAGGAGGGGAGGCATGCAGTGTACATTTATCAAATGTGGCCACAAGCAAGCACCCTCTGATACTCCTGCTAGAACATCATAGTCTACAGCTTTACTTTGAATATTCAGAGCCTTCCTCTAAATCCAGGATTCCAGCAAATCATGTGAGTCTGGAATCTGTTCTGTGCTTAAACACTGACCTCAGACCTCCCCTGCCTTTCCCAGCTATGCCCTCTCCTGTGAGATTGAAGCAGCTGCCGATGCCAGCACCACCTCCCCCAAGCCTCGGAAGAGCATGGTGAAGAGGCTGAGCCTGTGAGTGGTTCCCCCACCCTGCCCCCATGGGTCCTGGCCCTGAGAGGGTCCTGTCAGAGTGGGGAGAGGAAATACATTCAGCAGCAGACTGTTCACTTCAAGAGTATATTTCTTGTCACGATCAAAAGGCCCATTGCATCCATGCATCGCTCTCTCCTTCCCCCAGTATGAACCTCCATTGGCTCATACCTGGACCACCCCAACAGCAGTTTTGCCATCATCTGGCTGTCCACTTGTCCCATCTGTTCATTCTTTACTAAATAGCTTGAACAGCAGATGGTGTAGCTTTTTAAAAACATCCAATGGTTATATTTTGAAATGAAGTCTCAACTCTTGGTCCTAGTTTACTAGGCCTTATGTGATGACTCCCAACTTTCCCTCTCTTAAAACACTTGCCTTGCTTCACTAAGGTCCACAACACCTGCCTTCTAGCCATCCTTTGAACACACCAGGCTGTTGCCATCACACTAGCCCTTCCCATGGCTTGAAACGGTCCCTTTTCCTGGATGTTGGCAAGAATGATTATCTTCTCAGAGTGACTTTCCCTCAGTGTTGTCTCTCTGGTCATCCTCATTCATGCTGACTTTTTACAGTTTAGAGTGAGCAGTATTGTAATAGAAACATTGTCCATCAGGTATAGTAGATGAAGGGGCCTTCTGTGGTCAACTTTGTGAGACTTCACTCCATCTGGATAGAATCCAGAGATCTTAGAGTATCTATAGGACCCCAATGCCCCTCAGCATCAGCATCACTCCTACAGCCTGTCTCCATCTGTCTGTCCTCATCTTTCCCTGTTTACCCTTTGCACTTCAGCCACCTCAAGACCTCCCTGCAAACACCAGGCACAGTCGTTCTGAGTTGCCTTTGTTTTACTAACTCCTCTCCCAAAGAGCACCAGGCTCACTTTCTTTCTTCCTTCAGGTATTTGTAGAAATGTCACTTTGACAAACTTGTTGACTCCTATAACCCTTTCTCAATACCTGTCCTTGATGCCCTCCCTTGGTGGTCTTCCATCTTTGTTTTTTCCATCACATTTACCTTCATCTAACATACTGTATACTGTATGTGTCTGTATAGAGTTTAAGCTCCCCAAGGGCAAGCCTTCTTTTTATTTGTTGCAGAATCTAAACGCTACCACATACTCAATAAGTGAATAGTGAGTATGTTTAGAATGACTAGAAGAAGCCAAATGCTAGGGCTATTATAAGGACAATACATGTGTTTATAAAATCTACAACATGATCTGGGGAACAGTTTCTATAATTAGCTCCAATCACATAGAACAGGAAACTGAAATATGGAAAATGTAGATCGTGTGCTTGTAATGGGAAGACCTGGATGAACACCTAAGATTCGGCTCAGAGTTGCGTTTAAAGACATTTTACCTGTGGTGACCTATGAAATTACATTCTGAAGGAAGACAGAGATAGACAAGTTAACCAAGGATAACAAAGGAGGGAAAAGGGGGAATAAAAATATTGTTCATTAGACCCTAGGCTTTGATTGGACCAGTTTCTGTAGAAAGAGCTTGAGAATCTACTCTTCCCTGTAAAGTTGATCTCTAGACTTTAATTCCAGGAATTTCCCCCCTCATGCGCTCCATTAATGCATAAGCCCAAGTGATCTTTTTGGTGATGTTGCCTGCCTGGCCAGGGGCAAGCATGAATAGCCCGTAGGGAATATTGGCCAGTTTTCCCAGGCCAAGTAGTTCACCGTGACACATCTCAGCCCCACCAATTGTCACGCAGACATCTTGGTTATCATTTGTGATGTGAGGGTATAATGCTTCCTGGATCAGTGGCTTTTTGTGACTCAACAGTTGTGGAAAATGCTCAGCTGTTGTATCTCCCTCTGTTTCCTTTGTCATCTCATCGTCTCGTGGCACAGCTCTTACACGAGTGCAAGACTTTGTTTTCACCTTAACCTCTGCTTTCATATCTTCCTTTCTCCATTCTGATCTCTGAGGATCTTTTTTCCAGATCTACTTATGATTTTTTTTTCATGGTTGTTTTGATTGTTTTTTTCAACAGTTATTTTAACCCTATTGAGTTTTTTAATTTAAATCCTTCATCTCACTTAGACATGATTATTTTTTCAAATTCTCTTTTTTTGTTGGAGTGGCCTTGTTCTGAACAGATTTAAATTTTTCTACTTTCTTTAATATTTTAAAATATAGTTATAAAACTGAGCCTGTGGTGGACATGTAAATATTTGTCAAGCGAATGAATGGATGGTACTTTCTCTCTGTTCCATATCAAAAATTCTCAGAAGTCGGTATCTCCTTCCCATTATGTTTGTTAATTTTCTTGAGTGCAGTGGTTCTTTGTGTATATTTTATAATTTTGTATTGTGACCTCATCTTTATAAAGGAATTGTTTACAGTTTGGGCAACAGGTGTAGTCTTCCTGAAAAACAGATTTATTCCATCCATCCATCCATCCATCCATCCATCCATCCATCATTCCCAGTGATGGCCTGAGACTTCCTAACACTTCATAGGTAGCAAATCGGAGTGAAGCACAGGCCAGGTTCACACATGTGTGGAGACATCAATCCTTCCATACAGATTCAGGCCAGGACAGACAGGCTTTCCTGTTGTCTCCTGTGTCTGTGGCAAGATGCTTTTCTAGCCTATTTCTTTACTGAGGGGGGAAAGCCCTTTGAGTGTCTGGCTTTATATAGGAGATTGGTTTCTAGCATCTTTCCTTTCATAAATAGAACCCTCATTTCACAGCATTGTGTACATGTTAAATCTGTGTGGTTAGTTCACACTGTACATATGCATGGAAATATTGAATGGAACCCCATTATTATGTATAATTAAAGTGTGTTAATTTTTTTAAAAGGACAATTTTTACCAACATTCATACCTCCCATTTCCCAAAGACAGCAGCTGCAGAAATAGCCCACCAGCTTCCGATTTTCAGTTCTCTTTTTTCTTAAGTCCTGTAGGGATTTCCCTTACATCTTGCTAGTTCAGCTGAAAGGAAGTTTTAATATTTCTTGTATAATCATTTTATGGAGAAGAGGGTTGGGTCATTGTAGTTCTCCAGATGACTCAAAGCAGAAGTGTTCTTCCTTGGTTTCTTATCCAAAGTACACTGCCTCTTCCAGCTGCAGGAAGTTCCAAGTTCATTTTAGGGTAGGAAGCAATAAGGGGTGGAGTGCTGGTATTCTGACCCTGTCACAGCAATCCATAGACTGCTAAAACATGGAGGACCAGTGACTTGGAAAGGCTCATCAGTTAAACAATCTATGTGTTGCTTGGGGTTGGACATAATCTCCTGGGACAAGACAGTTACTACTATTTGTTAGAAAGATTATAGCATTTGTTTTCTTAAAATACATAGCACAGAACATATATGATTGAGAAAACTCTGAGGGCCTACTCAGCACACATGTTTGCTCAGTCATTGGTTCTAAGTTTTTAACAGCCCACGTGTTTGACATTCTGGTTTCTGCAGACTGTTTCTAGGGTCCGACATCATCACTGGGAGCACTCCCACCAAAGAGCAGCCCAAGTCCACCGCCAGCGGGAGCTCTGGTGAGAGTATGGACTCAGTCAGCGTGTCATCCTGTGAGTCAAACCACTCAGAGGCCGAGGACGGCTCCATCACACCCATGGACACACCAGATGAGCCTCAAAAGAAGGTACCCTAACATTTCCACAATTCTCACTTCCATTGCAGCCCTTAGCATGCTGCTGTCACGTGAAGAATGCCATAGGTGTCAGTCGTCAGAGTTGCTTCTGGGGACCCAGTCCTTGAGAAACAATTGCAAAGTGCCTTAAAACATTTTTATGCACATGCCTTATTAAATGCACCAAAGGATTATGACCTGTAAAATAAGCATGGGATCAAGAGAATCAGGAATGCCTGAGGAGGAATAAAACATAAGAAATGGAGATATGCCAGCTTTTTGGTGCCACATGCTATCTTAGCCACACGTACCACACTCATGTCACATAGGAAATACATTCTAAAACTAAAGGACTTAGAACAACCGCCATGTTTCTCAGGGCCTGGCTACTTTGGGTCAGGCTTGGCCCTATATAAGTTTTAAACCAGGTCTGCTCACTTACCTGTCATTTATTTGGAGTAGTGGGCTTTCCAGAACATTCTCTTAGCATGCTGAAATGTATGAAGAAGAAAGGCAGAAGCCCCCTCCTATAAGTGCATGCAGAGAGCCTTCCCTTGGTCATACCTACCAACATTCCATTGCTTAAAGCAGTCATGTGGTCAAATCCAGTATAAATAACTGAAGCAAGGCGATATGATCCGATTTCAGTGGGAGGAACCGTGGTGAAACAAATCTCAGGGCAAAGGGCACAGTTTGCAGCAGGGTGAGGAGTTGATAATGATGATATAGTCTGCCACAGCGGAAATAGATGATAGCAAGCTGTAAGCGCCTATGATAGTGGGATTCTCATTCAATCCATTTCTCACAGCTACAAATAAGAGAAAATTTCTGCACTGCTACACCAAGATGGGAGACAGGGACAGGAGGCCCCTCAGAAGCTTGCAGGTCAGCTATATGTACAGAATGGTGACCAGCCTGTCCCAGACAAGTTAGAAGGCAGGAACTGATACCTGAAGTTGTCCTCTCACATCTGCACGTATGCCCTGGCATACACACACCTGCACTCACACACATAAGTGTGCACACATCTCTACACATCTAGAATGAGGTCTTACTCATTTGCTCTTTTCACAGGGTCTAATGTTTTATGGGTCTCATAATCTGCTGGTGAATGTGACAGGAAAGTGACCATGGCTGTGCTGCCCACATATCTTTGAGGGGTTTCTGTTTCTGTCTGGGAAAGAGATAGAATCAATTGTTGGAGCATAAGTCGAATAAGACCGTATTATCCTTGAGAGAGCATGAGATTAGGGCAGAGGATGTAGCTCATTGGTAGAATGTATAACTAGCATGAACAAAGCCTTACACACACACACACACACACACACACACACACACACACACACACACACACACACACAGTGTCCTGGAAATCATGAGGATGCTGTTGTTTCCACAACTCTTTCTGTTTCTTTGTCAGCTTAATTTCTTCCATAGGTTATGTTTGTATGTGTTCAGATGAATCTATCCAAGAGCCAGGTTTCTACAGACTTAAAGATGACTGTGTGACATGGGTACATGCAGAATGTGTACTGCAAAGCACCTGTACATTACCCAGAAAAATTTCACAGTACTGCACGGCTCCTAACTGGGCCTGATGTCTTGCACATTCCTAGCCGGGAATCCCGTGGTGACTTCCTCTCTAGTGGCCTCCACATGATCTCTCTCCCTCCCATGTGAGTCTGTTACTTTAAAATCAAAGTGTGATTTGCATTCCTCTTTCTTTATGCTCCTTGTTGTTATTTATAAACATTTGTTTTTCATTCTCACTCCTTACCACTTAAATTCTTACTAGGAATATGAAGGCCCATCAGATATTCTCTTTATAACTCATGTAACCTCCCATCCTTAATGCTTTACCATCTCAATTATACATGTTATTAAAACTGTGGAAAGCCCAAGGGAAAGAGGAATGGTCAAGTGAAAAACATTCAACCAACATTTGGAAAGCAGGCCTTCTTGGCTAATATAATTGCAGAGAAAATTATACTATTAAAATTATGCCCTCTGCACTTGGAAAGAGGAGAGAAAATTCCAAACAGCAGCAACATATAGCTAATCTGTATCATACAACCCCACCGTAGATACTACATACCAGAGCTGGCACTGCAGTTTGCTAGCTATAATAGAACAACCATGTTGTGGAATTGTCTTTAACACAGGATGGTCACCGTAGGAGGAAGCAGGCCCCAAGAAATTAGAGATAACATAGTTCCTACTTTTTTAGCAGCCATATACATTATCAGAAAGCTAAGTTTCTTAATTTGTTTCTGTGGTAGGGCAGACACATATGGAAGAAATTAGTATTGAATATTTTGTAGGATTATTTTAATTTGGCTTAACTTGTTGCAAATATCACACACACACACACACACACACACACACACACACACACACACACACACACACACACTGAACACCATGGCAAAGGGGAAGGGGTGCTGCTGGTCCTGGAGGCAGTGAGACTGGGTGGAGGAACCTGGGACACTGTGTTCTCTCTGGGCCTTGGGCTTCTCTAGTTGAAAAAGGAGTCATGTGATCTCTAACTCTCCCCAGTCCCCACACCCCTATCCAGAACTACATAAGCTGTAGTCCTTAAGACATTTGTCTCCTACTACAAAGTCTGGATGTGAAGTAGATTCAGGACAGACTGCTCTGTGCGCCCTCATTGGAGGTGAGAATGTTGGTGTGTGAACCAGTGAGCGGGCATCTGCAAGCTTTCTCCAGCATATATGGCCTGTATAAGCTGGTATCTGCTGCCATCTCCTGGTTGACTTTCATAGGACCAACTAAAAACAGCAACTCAAAGAACCACTGTGCCTTTCCTAGATTCAGAGTGACTAGATCACACTGAGTCACTGACAGTCACATCAGCACATGGTCTGTAAGTGTGTGTGTGTGATCAGATACGAGAGACCCATGAGATACTGAGGAGGAAGTAACTGAAGTGGATCACTTTTCACATCTACTCCTGTGAAAACTGTGAAGCGTGCTTGGTCCAGGGTCTAATGGTGCTGTTTTCTTTATATTAACTCTTACAGCTCTCTGAGTCCTCCTCTTCATGTTCCTCAATCCATTCCATGGACACAAATTCCTCAGGGATGTCATCCTTAGTCAACCCCCTGTCCTCCCCTCCAAACTGCAACAACAACCCTAAAATCCACAAGCGCTCCGTCTCCGTGACATCCATTACCTCCACAGTGCTGCCTCCGGTTTACAACCAGCAGAACGAAGACACCTGCATCATCCGCATCAGTATAGAAGACAACAATGGCAATATGTACAAGAGCATCATGGTACGGGGCCATCCTGTCTGGGAGGGTTTCCATGGGAAGAGCCCATGCCCCTGTGCCTGTCAACTGTGCAGACTGATACCCTTGAATACCCATGCTATTTATCCTACCTGTCTCTGTGTGCACACAAAACCAACATGAAAAACAGCAACATCCTCCTAAGTGCAGATTAATGGTATGTCTATCTCATGGTGGAGGTGCGTATAGGATACAGTATTGTCATCTTAAGAATTATTTAAGCCTATTCATCCAGGTTGGTGTCCCATTCTATGATGATCATTGTGGGTGATTATGTGCCAGCAGTCCAGGGAGGATGCCTCTGCTTCACATGCTTTCTTGGAACTCTTCCAACATTTAGACTTAGGAGAAAATAACATGCCTTTTCAGCAGTGTGGTCCCTGTTAACAAAGCTTTCTCAGGCCTGGCTCCTAAAGAGGGAGACTCAGGTAGAAATGCCATTCAGGTCAGCAAGTAGCTACACTAAGTAAGTGAATGGAACCGAGTTTTATGTGCTTCTTACAGAACCTATACTAGACTAGAAAATTCCAAAGCTTCTTTAGATGAGAGTAGAGTTTTGGAATACATACAAGGCCTCTCATGGTGACAATCTTGACTGTGTAAGGTCTTGTGCTAGATGGTTAGATCATTAAATTCCTTAGTTGATAGGCGTATCATACACTAAAATAAATAAATAAATGATAGGTAAATAAATAATAGAGTCTTTTCTGAAGCCAAATCTACAGTAAATTCCATTTCTGCTTTCTTTGCCATCATTTGCCTCCAAGCTGAGGTGGTGTGGAGTCATTGTGTTTTAACATTTCAGAAAAAACCTTTGCTGGCCCATTCACTGAACGAGGTCATTAGTGAGCATGTATTGTTACTGGTAGTTATTGCCCTGGGCTTGGAGAATGAAGAGATGAATAAGATTCACTAATCTTTGAAGAATGTGCAATAAAAGAGAGAGAGATCTTATACTAAATGTTCTAACAGAAGCCAGACCAGATTGGAAATGTTCTTGTGGCCTCCCCGGGGGACTTTGTGTTAATTCTACAGGCAGGAGGTCTCCCTGGAGGGATCGTGTTAAGAAAAGATCAGATGTGTTCATTAGAAGAATAACTGCCCTTGTGGAGGCCTGCTGCTAGACTAGGTGTGGGTGGGAGAGCATCGTGGGCGGGAAGCAAGCTAGGAAGCTGCTCCTTTCTTTTATGCATGGCTTGACAAGGGCATGGGTGATGATCCTGTGGCTGGAGATGATACGGGAAGAGGTATTATTGTAAGAGCCCATTCATCCCGTTATCAGCCTTTTGGCAACTGTTGTGGAGGGTACAGAAGAGGGAGGATTTCTAAGGAAGAGGGAGAATTTGGGGCCATCTGGTGTCCTGGTGGCTGGTGACTCTGTCCAGTGAGATATGAACTCCTAGAGGAGAAAGTTTCAGGGTCCTTAAATTAGGACATCCAGATGACATTGTTTAATAGATTATCAGAAACACAGAGATGCAGGGCTAGTGTTGTAGTCAAATAGTACACTTTTCAGCCCCATGGGATGGGAATGAGTGTAAAATGAGACCCAGTTCAACCAGCAGTAGGGGTAGCTAACAAAATGCACTAGAGAAATAGCTCCCCGTGGGAGCCCAGGTCTTCAGGAGTAGTCATATTTTCAGCACACTCTAGTCATTGTCACATATGCCAACCAGAGAGCAATGGGCTACCCACATAACCATAGTGTCTTGAAATCATAATACAGATTTGTGCACCCAGAAGTTATGCTGTATGCCCTGCCCATAGATGTGTGCTCTGCTTGGACAGGGGAAAACAGTACATCCAAGAGACATCTTGGAGCAAGGACAGTAAATAGATGAATTACCAGAGTAATCCTTCTTTGGGATAGGGACTGCCTTTGGGAGAAGAGCCCCTTCGATGTCCTTTCCTGGGACCCTTTATGTTGCACAGGGTGAAGCCTGGAGCTTTCCCTGTTGGTAATGCTAATTGTATGTATTAGTTTTTCTCTCTAGCTTTTGTCCTACAAAGTAATAAACACCAAAAGAAAGCCTTTGGCCACTGCCCTTGTTTTTTAGCCTGACTTTCTCCCTAAACAGGAAGGCCTGATTTTTAAACTGAAATCTAAGTATCTTAGCCTAACATTTACCCCACAGGTATATTACACTACTAATCTACTGTTTAGGGATAATTTCCTTTATATTATTAAAAATATGTATTTTCTTCCTTTAAAAGCTTGTGCATACCGATTCTTTCCTTGTAAGCACATAAGCCAGATGTTTTGGTAATAGGCAAATACACATGGCCCTTATTGTTATTTATTGAATAACAAGCACCAGCTGCTTGGGTCATAGGAAGGCACTTAGGCTCTGGAGGAAATCACTCTCTCTCTCTCTCTCTCTCTCTCTCTCTCTCTCTCTCTCTCTCTCTCTCTCTCTCTCTCTCTCTCTCTCTCCCCTCTCTCCTCTCTCCCTCCCCCTCTCTCTCCCTCTCCCTCTCTCTCTCTCTCTCTCTCTCTCTCTCTCTCTCTCTCTCTGTGTGTGTGTGTGTGTGTGTATACTCTGTTACTACCTACCTGCCATCTTTTGGCTACTCAGATGGAAATGGTACTAACATTCAGTAGTCCTGGCTCCTTGTCCCATTTGTATGTCACCTACTCCATCCTTCCTAGAGAAGTATGTGCCACTCAAGAGAGCAAAGGCAAGCTTAGGAAACATGAGCTAAGCATGTCACTGATGCCTTGTTGTTTTTGCAGTTGACAAGCCAAGACAAGACCCCTGCTGTGATTCAGAGAGCGATGCTGAAGCACAATCTGGACTCAGACCCAGCTGAGGAGTACGAGCTGGTACAGGTCATCTCGGAGGACAAAGGTGGGCATGTTCTCTGCCTGGTGGGTGCCAGCAGTGTGCACATTTTGGCCTTAGTTCCTGAGAGCAGAAAGTCCATGTAATGTTTTTCTTTTTATTGGAACCTATTGGCATGAGCTCATGTGTGTACATTACATGTGTGTGGTGTATGCAGCACAGGGATGTGTGTGTGTGTGGTGTATGCACAGGTGTGTAAATGTGTGTTCTAGAGTTCAGGTGTGCATGTATGAGTGTGTGGTGTGTGTGTGTGTGTGTGTGTGTGTGTGTGTGTGTGTGTGTGTGTATGTGTGTGCGCAAGCCCAGGCAATCCTGTCTCCTACCCTGACACGGTCTAGTTACAGGCACACAGCTTTTTATGTGGGCACTGGATCCAAACTCAGGTTCTCATGCTTGAACAGCAAGTGCTCTAATCCACAGGACCCTCTCTCATGTCCCCTGGTGGTGTTTTTGTTTTGTTTTGTTTTGTTTTCTTTTATTTTGTTTTGTTTCTATGCAAAGGTGACAAGCCACATACCATCTTACTGTAGAATCAAGTGTCTGAAGCTGCTCCCAGCTTTGTTGTTTCTGGGCTTTTCCACAGAATTCCTTCTGCCCATCGTTTGTGTTCCCCACAAGAAGTGCATTTTCACAGAGTGCATTTTCACAGACAGTCTGTGTGTCAGGAGTGGGTGTTCCCCACTGGAAGTTCGTTTTCATGAGCAGTCTCTGTCAGGAGTGGGGAACAGATAGAACCCCTTGGGTCTGGGCAGGTGGGCACACACATCATTTTCTTGACACTGATTCTCAGACCCGGAAGTACTCAAGTTAGAATTTCTTAACTGTTTCTTCAGTGTTTGAGAGAGTTGTGGGTTTGTTGTTGTTGTTTGTTTTTTAAATTTCTGATCAATCTTCGGTAACCAAAGAACGGGTGAAATGTACCTTTGAGGCCAGAACTCGTTGTTTTAAAAATGCTTTTCAAGGGTCTCTTCTGGCAAATAGTCACCCCTTTGTGTATCTGTTTGCTCATCTGGTGTGTTTGGGGGAGATGGAGGCAGGTGAATAACCTGTCTGTCACATTGTGGAGGCCTGCTCAGTCAGAATGAGACTCTACTCCAAGAGCAAACGTGACAGTGCACATTGCTGACCGACACTAGCCCTGCTGGCCAACAGACCCACACTGACAACCCATCTTAATGGAGGGTGCTGCTTGGCAACAAGGAGCACCCTCCTCCCTGGGAAACAAAAGAATTATGTATTGGGGGGATGGGTGCAGGAGCTGGGAAGCTTGGGTTCTCGTTTCAGCCCTGGTTCTGGGACCATCTTGGTGCCCCCACCTGCATGCTTTCGTCAAGTTTTAACATTTTGTGTTTGAATAGTAAGTTCGAAAGAGGAATTCTGACACTTTATATGCACTCAGTTTCAGATGGGGCTTAAGATTTGGGGAACAGTTGTGAGGAAGTGTCCCTGCCTGGTCCAGATTACCTCCAAAGAATGTAACCTGGCCTCCATCCAGGCCTTGTGCCCAGGCAGGTTGGACTTCAGCCAGTCAGTGATGGACTGAGCTATCCAAACTGACCAGCTGCCGTTTCCTTGTTTCTTCCAGAACTGGTGATCCCAGACTCTGCAAATGTCTTTTATGCTATGAACAGCCAAGTGAACTTTGACTTCATTTTACGCAAAAAGAACTCAGTGGAAGAGCAAGTGAAGCTGCGTAGTCGGACCAGCTTGACATTGCCCAGGACAGCTAAGCGGGGCTGTTGGAGTAACAGACACAGCAAAATCACCCTCTGAAAGGGACAATACACCCTGACTTGCCAAAGGCAGAGCGAGGGTGAGAACAGCTGTGACTGCAGCCAGTGTTGAGGGTCGTTGGTGAAGCCAACAGATATTTATTGAGTTCAAATGTGTACCCAGCACTATGTAGAGAGAGTGGAGGTGAATCTGACATTAGGATAAATGATTCACTGATGCTCTTGGACATGAAAGTGAAATACAAAATTATCCACATTTTAAAAAATACATACACTCACATATCTAGTGTGTGTGTGTGTGTATATGTAGATATAGAAGAGGAACTTTACAGGATGTTCTGGACTATGGAAAAACCAATTTGCACAATGGCCTGTGAAGATGAGGTCACTTTTTACAGGGAAATAGAAGGGACTGAGAACCTAGTCTCATACCTTCCAAATAAATAGAATCAGATCTACCACACAGAGTGTTCTTCATGCCAGTATTATAAGCCCAAACTCTATTTTTATAAAGGGAGAGGATTACTTTCTCAATCATGTGCCGCCAGATGAACAAACTGCAGAGGTTGTATTGGCCACAGGCTGCATGAAAGGCCATCAAGGGAAGGTTTGGATGAGTCAGTGGCCTCTGCCCTCTGCCTGCATCTGCTGGAGCTTCAGAGGCCTTCGTGCCTTGCTGGTCCCCATCACAATGCCTCTGGAGTCAATGCAAGCTTGTTTCAATTTCTGGAAACCCTGCTGTGTTTCTGTGTCCTCTCCTAAAGAACACGCCACAATCATAGCTGCACAAGTAGCCATGGTCTTCCATAACTCATCAGCCAGAGAAGAAAGTGCAGAAGACCGGTGACTCATTTGGACTCTTCTCTGTCTTGGAGTGCCGCTACGTCATCGCCTTTCTGATTGCCTTTCGCATGTAAGCGTGTATGTCTGGAGTCTTTTGCCATCTGGAGCCTTGTACCTCTATCTTTTGTGCAATTTGTTCCTCAGGTGTAGACATTTTACTGAGACTGACTAAATTTCAAGCGCATGGAAGATTTCTGAGCCCTCAAAAATGTTCCCTCCTCATAACAACACCTAGTTTCCGTCTTTACTTTGGTAGCATTGCCTAGTCACAGGGAAAGAAGGGACCCGTCCCTGACTCAGCTCTTTCTCAAAGAGCTGCATCCATCTAGATGGAAACAATAGCATCCTTCCTTTCTCATCCCCACACCCACTCTCCCGGAATCACTGCTAAGTGACATTTTTGTCTATAGTAACACCCTCATGCTTTTGATTCTGATCTGAGCTATGTGGGGGTTTGAATGAAAAAGCCATATGTGATGAGTTAACATGTATAAGAAGCACTTTCAGATTGTTGTCCCCCTTTTTTTTAAAAAAAAATCCCCAAATACCAGTTTTTATTCCAAAAATAAAGAGAATGAACCTAGGATATGATGTCCGGATTGTAACAGGAAACATTTTTTTTTCTAACAATATACTATACATAGCTCCCAAAGATTGTGTGGGGTTTATGTTATGTAAATAGCCATATTAATTCAACAAGAAACACCAGGAAAAGCTCAGATATTTGTGGCAATGGACCAAAGAGAGAGCCAAGAAGTCATCAGCTTTCCCTTGGTGCTTCTACGAGACTGGACTGGGCTATGGAGGCCGGCTTGGTGTCAACTAGTCAGAAGGCACTTTCTATTTTTGTTTGCGAGCCTTGTTCTGTTGGTGCGTCTGTGTATGGAGGGGAGACGGCAAGGATCACAGCCATCAGCAAGACTGAAGTAAACCAAGCTTCAGTCTGGCTTTCTTGGTGTCAAGGTCAAAAAGTAAATGCAAAGCTGTTGGCCTGGTTTAGGGTGTGGCTCATAAGACATACATGTTATGCCCGATGTGCTCACCCTGTGTAATTATACTGTATATGTAGAGCCTAGATTTATATTCAGCAATGTAAAAAAAAATTATATATGATATATATATATATTTACCTTTTTTAAAAAAGACAATGGAAATCCCAAGTGGATAGAACATGGCCTCATTTATTTAATGCCACTTTAGTTGTTTTAACTTTGCTTCTGGGTGAACAGCTGGACTTTGTTTCCAGCTGCTCACACGCTTGTCTTTCTGCATCTCCAGCATCTGTTTACCTTTTGGTTAAACTAATAAACTGGTTTGGGACTTGGTTGGCGTGTGCTGCCAGACCCGAAGGGCTTGTATCTGGAGTGTTAATTGGGTGGTTCTGGGCTCCAGGTTTGCCAGCTTTCAGTCCGAGGCATTCTCTGGATCAGTTAGACAGAGCAGCAAGTGGCAGAGCATTGCCTCCACTGGCAAGGGTTGTCAGCTCTAAGAGGGATGTGCTGCTGCGGCACACCAGACAGCCATGGTGCTTTACTAATTTGCTTTGCATAGCAGCCATGCAGTGGTGGCGGTGGGGCTGCCTGGGGTGTAAACCTGGGCTGGGGATTCACTGAGTGCTGTTCTCGAATGCGGTGCTGCCACCATCTGGACAGCACCATCTGAAACTGTTGGTGGTGCTCCCACAGCAAGGGAACCCTGGATGGAGGGACGTGATGTCTTCTCAGAAGGCGTCCCATCATTGAACCAAGTGTGTATTTTATAAGGGAATTGATAATGTGGCATGATCTCTGGCACTATGTGATAACTTGTTTTCAAAGAACATTCTAGAAACAACCTCCCCCCATCCCATATGTAGAAACTAATCTTGGAGAGTTTTGCCTGAAATCATGTCTTTATGTGGCCTCTCTGAATCACTTTCAAGTTCACACAGCATGAGACCGAGGGAGACTCTGTGTTGTACACTGCTCTGACCTCAGTGGGATGGAGGAGTTTCCTGAGACTAATTGGCTTTCTCTACAGATGCCTGCAGTTCCAATACAAGAAGTTAATTACATTGCTGTTTTCCTTGAGAGATGTCTAAAATGAAACACTACTGGAAGTATTAATTAGGCTACCTAGACTAGATTGAAGTAACCATGAAATCTCACCAATTTATACCACAGATTTTCTTTGTGTGTGTGTGTGTGTGTGTGTGTGTGTGTGTGTGTGTGTGTGTGTGTGTAAGCGCTGCAGAAGCCAGGCAGGTCTTTTAAATAGTGAGTAGGGACTCAGCTACCTCCTGCCTAACAATTCTACCTGCTTGATTTCCCCCCTACAAGTCACAGTGATTTCTAAAATGATTTTAGTCATACTGTTCTGACTGACATGGTATGCCATCCATCATTTATGGTCCCATTACTGTGTAGCTCCATCTGGTATCTCTGTGTAGGGAAGGCAAGACACTTGAAGACCGTGATGAACTCAGATGTCTCTTTCTAGAACATTCCACAGCCATCAGAGACGGTGTTTAGAATAGATGGTGAGGGCCTATGAGGAGGCTGCATGGTGCAAAGGAGAGGCTGAAGACAAGAGATGCTGAGGGGGTGAATATTAGAAGAACGATTTAAATTTGTCTACAAGGCAGAAAAATTCAACCGAAGCCAGTCCCATTTTAGATTATAATTTGCCGATGACTGTTGCGTGTGGGCACTCGGTGTTTCTACCCAGCAACCTGTAACCCGTGTGGAAGCACTTCATTTTATCTAGCATTTTGAAGAATCTAATTTAAGCCATACCCCCTATTCTTCCCTCCCTTTCCTGTCTCCTTCCTCCCCCGCCCCTTTTGCAGGGGAGCGGTATGTTGATACAGGACCTTCCTTTCTGGGAGAGCCTAGGCTCTCTCATCCTCTGTGCTCCCATGACTGAAGCCCACGCCCTTTATCACAGTTTTTCAAGAGGAATCATCACCATACCCCTCCACCGTGTATTTCCAGAACAATGTGGAGTAACACAGATCTGGTCTTGTATACAAGCATTATAAATGAGTGGCAGTATATCATCTTCAACAAGAGACGATTGAAATTATCTTTTAATTGCTTCCATGCTCAAAAAAATCAAGGTGCCAAATTTGAAATGAAAGCAGCCTTCTAAATGACTGTGTTTTCTCCCACACGTTCGTGATCCTCATTTATATGACAGAAAACAGCTATGCCTCCAGCAAAATCTAATGTGAGAATGTACACTATAGTGTGTGTGTGTATGTATGTGTACATATATATTTGTTGAGTATTAGTATATCATATATCATGGATCACAGCCACAGACTCCCATATATCAATCAGAGAGAGAGAGAGAGCTGTTAGACATTTTGTTGGCACTGCAGTTTTCTGTGTGTGTGTGTGTGGAGGGGATTCTGACTGCTGAAGAGACCGACTCCCTGGCCACTTACCACCTTAAGCAAATTATATTATTTACCTATTGCCTTAGCTGAAAAGCTGTAAATAATAGGCATTCTTACCCCTTGAGGTTTAACAATGTCAAGTGACAACACGTGCAAAAAGCTCTTTGCTTGGGCGTACAGGCTCAGCTGGCTGAGGGAAGTAAGCCCTGACATTCTTAGGTCAAGGAGCAGCCCAAATTCCATGTGTGAGATGGGAAAATCTTTGAGGTAGGGAGTCTATGTATGGAACAGCACCCTGGGAAAATCTTGGCCTGCTGCTGCCTTGGGGAAAGGCTGACTCATGAAGCTGCAGCATAGATCCTACAGCTTGTTTCTTGGCTGTGACCCAAAGAGACTCATGAAGACAGGCATGTAGGCTCTGCACGCACTCCCTTGCCAGCCTTCAGACTTTGCAAGGAGGGTTCTTCTGACAGGCAGTCTGAGCCTTAAGCTGGAGTATCCCTCTGAGGGTACCCACCTTCCAGGATGCCCTCTGCAGGCCTTTTGAGTGATAGAACGTTCTGTGTGAGTTTAATCCCTGCATCTTTCCTTTGGCTCCAAAGGTCCTGTCCAGAGGCATACACATGCCCAAATCCAGGCTACTGCTGCCCCGTCATTTCAATGCTGCCTAACCCCATCTTAGTCTCTCCCACTGTTGTAGGTTTCAAAGGATAAAGCTGTCACTTTAAGGACTAGGCTAGTAACACTTCTGTTAAACCTCCTTGTTTCCTTCCCTGTCCGACCTGTGCACCAACATCACTGCCTCCAAGTATGGCCTGGCATCCTTGCATCTCTTGTTCTTGTACTTCTGTCCTAGAATCCCTCTGGGCATCTGGACTTTGCTGGCTCCCACTTTCCTCCTTATTCATGTACATCACCATTCCCTCAAATGTGCTTTGTTTTGCTTTTGTCTTTCCTGCACAGCCAGGCTGGATGATCATACAATCCCCATCAAGTTTCCACGGTATCAGGCTGGTGTAGATTAGCAGCTGGAACCTTCAGGCTCACACTAGCCAGCGTGTCTGTTCCACACGCTGCTTCTCCGTCCAGTGGGGACACTTTCTCATGGATTGTTTTCTAAGCTGCTCTGAGACAAAGGGGAAGGTTGTACGTTCTTCCAGGATTGAGCTTCTAGACACCTCTGGGCTGGGAACTGAGCAGAGGAGCTCTCTTCAGGCTCCACAGGGCTTTGAAGCAGATGTTTTTTCAGACCTTGGAAGGGCTCCGACATGGAATTTGACGTGCACAGCCATTTCAAGAGAAGTGAAGCTGAAGAAATCAGGGAGGGGCCTAAAAATGTAGTTTATTCAAGAGTAAAGAGAACTGATTCTCAGATGATTCTTCATTCTTTCCGCCCTCCCACCCTTCTAAGAGCAAGGGGAGGATGGCTTGGGTTGTGAGCAGCGCTGTTAGCCCAAGCAAGACCATCTTAACTATGAACCTGTACAGTGGGAGCAAGAAAGCACTCACACACACACACACACACACACACACACACACACACACACACACACACGCACAAGATGGAAGGAGAGGAAAGGAAGGGGAAAAAAGAGGGAAAGACCATAAGGAGTGGAGAGAGAGTTTTCAGTGAGTTCAAGAGCAGAAAGGCTCTCTAAATTTTAATGGCATATTGTTGGTCTGGGATCTCACCTGGTGTCTAATACTTCATCGAAATTTCTTCCTGAACACTAAAGCAAGTTCATGTTTTCCTGTCCTTGTCACATGTAGTCTCTGGTTCTCTTCTCCAACTGGGCAAACAGAAAACCCACTAGACTTTTCTTCCTTGCCTCAGATGCCCTGTGCTGAGGAGGCTATCATTTGAGGGTCACAGGGGAACCCATTAGTCCTTTCTTCTTCCAGCTTCTTTCTTTGGCCATATTTATGAGAATGTCTCTGGAGCAGCAGGTATTCTCTGAAGAAAATGTCCCTACAAAATGCAATGTGACCATCCTGACATTTCCAGAACTGCCTATCCTGTCATGGGTGTAACCAACCCATTACATTTTGTTTCCTCAAATGCCTGCCTCACTGTAACTTTATTTTGCTGTTATTTAACTCCATATGGAGTCCTGTTCCATTATCACTCTCAACACATTCTCAACTATTCCATCCCACCAGCTCTCCCATTAGCTGTAGATGGGTCTTTGCAACAGACCTCCTTTCATTGTGCCTGGAAAACATCCTCAGCAGCCACACCAAGTCCTCCTTCCTCATCATGCATAGGCCACTTCAGCAAAATCAATTCCTCTGGTACCCTACAGCCTACCCCCTCTCACATCTCTAAAATACAGCAGCCTGCCCATGTAGCTCCTAAATTGACTGGATTCCACAGTAGTGGGGACCTGCCCTTGTGCCCTGAATATTTCTGACCCCAGTACAAGGGCCTGAAGCCAGGCAATGCTCACACATGTGTCTGGAGACTTGGGGGAAGTTTGATTTGAAATACTGGAGTCACTCTCCCCACCATTTTATCTTTGAAGGTTGGATGGAGTCATGTATTAGCACAATGAAAGATGGGCACCCTCAGATCCCTCTAGGGGGAGACTTCTGCCTTGAACCATAATCCATGATAGCTCATGCATTTTTCTACTCACCTGTCCACAGCAGCTCCTACAGAATAATCATGGAGAATCCCATGACAGTTCATGGTTCTCTTTGGTTTTCAATGTCCTAATGCAGACATGGAGGTCCCAGTGTTGCGGGTCACTGACAAGGGTTTGAAGAGCCAAGAAGCAAGCACAATTTAAGGTTCTGTCTTTGTTTTAACTTTTATGAAGAGCTCCAGAAGGCAGTTCATCACTTTCCTACCCTGAAATAGCACAGCAGGACAGACTAGGGTGTGGGGATGCTTGCTCCTTCAGATTCCCAAGCGATGCATTCTCTGCAGACTATAGGTGCCAGCTCGTATGTGCCAAGGTTGGGCTTGTCCATCAGAAGATCCGAGCTCAGGAATCAGAATAGGTCCAGCTTCTCAGGCACCAAGAGCTCCAGGGCCAGAGGCAAGTCTGCCCTGAAGACTTGGCCTGTCACGGAAAAGGGCAGATGCCTAGGTCTAAGACAAGAATTGGATGGGACAAACTGGGAGATTAAGGAACCTCTGGGTTGCTGAAAAGATGACTTCTGAAAGCACCAGATCTTCAGTTTATAACACTCACATGAAAATACCACTGAGGACTCAAATCTGAGCAGTCACAGACACAGGCTGAACAAACAGAGTAGGAACTTTATTCACAGTTAAAAAAGTCCTAATCTAAAATTCTAGAATTGAAATCCAATGTCTTTTAAGAATGGAAATTCTTAAATCCGTCAGACCAGCTGACAGGGCAAATGGGAAAAAGTTCTCCATGAAAACAACAACAACAACAACAATAACAACAACAACAAGAACACCACAAAAAGCAACCCAGTCTTCCCCAACTCCCAGCACATCTCCCATCCTCTAAAAAGCACATTTAAAGCCAGGCATACTTGTGCACATTCAAATTATGGACAAAATACCTAACACCCAAGGAGACTCAGGAATCATATAAGGTTTCTCACAAGCTATCCAACACTCTTCCTGTTGTTCTAGATGGAGAAGAGGCAAACTGGAGTTCGGTAAGCCTGGCTTCTTAGCGTCAGTTGAATAGCTAGTGGAGAAGACCAACACAACCAGCTAACTGAGGTGAAGCAAGATGCTCTCAGACACCTGGCTGTGTGTCTGGACAGCGTGACACAGTCCAACGTTGCACCTGACATAAAATTAGCCTATGAAGAAATCAGGAAGGAGCTTTAGGAACCATTTTTTGAGAAAGGGTGTCTAGGAGTTTTTGGCTTTGAGAGTTGCAGATTGTTGACTGAAATCTATTGTTTGGACCAAAGTCTTCCCCACCACTGGAGGATAGTCTAGTCCTAACTGGTTAGCCTCTTTCACCAGCAGTCTTCCCTGCAAAGGCCCAGCTGAGAAATTTAGGCAACTCAGATGCTTGGACACACCTGACTACACTGATGAGTAGCCCGAGACATCTGTTTCTCTGCCTCACACTAAAGACAATTTTTCCCCCAAATTTGTAAAATAAATAATTCAGAATAAATGACAGCCCAAGGTAAGGACAATTGTGAGCCTGAAATGTGTTCTGCCTCTTAACAGTGACATATTTAAGTCACACTGCAGTTCATTCCCAAGCAAAGGAGTGACACAAAGGGTGGGAGGTATTGAAGCAGCGAGTGAACCCCAGCACAGGGCTGGAGTCACCCCATACCTCACCTTGTATATATTACAGCTTTCTTTATAAATATACATATTGGATTCAAGAAGCCACAATAAAAATGCCAAAGGTTGAGATACTTCTTCCATAAATATCTAAATATCATAGCCACATGGAAACTAGACATTTTTATGAAAGATCTAGCTGCCATGATGGTCAAGAGCCACATCTAAGCCCAAGCCAGCTACTCACCCCACTGGATAAGGAGGCCAAGAGTAAAACATCCACTTTGTAGTAGGCTCATGGCAGAGGTCCTCTGAATAAAAGCCGAATTAATGGTTTTGATTTCTTCACCTCCCCCAGGCATTTGTTACATAGGCCAACTTTCAAGGTCACATAAAATAGACCAATAAATATAGTGTTGATGGCTTGACATTTTCAAGGTCACATCTGCCACATAAAATGGACCATTCAGGTGAGTGAACAGGTCTAGTGGCTTGTCTGCTTCGACTGCCTACTTACTGGTGGGCAGTGTGGTGGTGCCATCTCTTGGACCACCAAAGACACAAGCCACATTGCCATATCAGTGTGGCAAACAGCGTTCTATGGCTAGTGAGAACTGGGCATTTGGACTGAAGTTTAACTCAGCCTTTCCAGTAAAGGTATCCCAGGGAATTTGGTTTTTAATTTTTCCATTCTTCACTACCCAAAGTATATTATATTGATCAATTGCATCAAACCACTTTGATTAGATGGCTACCATCTCTCTAAAAAACAAACAAATAAAAAAACCAACCAGTCGACAAACAAAAAAAACCTGGAGCAAACCAATGAACATCCCTTTAGAAAAGCCAGACAGTGATGAACAAAGTGGACCACACTGCTAGGGAGTTCTCAGAGCTCGTCCCTTGAAGGCACAGTGTCCAGAGAAGTCGGTGGTGGCAGTGCTTCTGTGTTCTTGGCATTGCTGTGGATGTGTCCTTGCTTCCGGGACTTCCAGGAATGTGTCCTGTCCCAGTCAGTGGCTACCGTCTCATTGTCCCAGATGGTCGAAGTTTCTGTGTCACTCAGGTAGCCCGGCTGGCCTGTGTAGTGTGTAGGGTAGATGAGCAAGGGCTCTGCAGAGAAGGCTTTCAAGTCCCTGGGTTCATAATACTCCTTGTACTCCGCCCTGTAACAAGATGTGCACAGCCACATGAGGGGCAGGTCCCTCAGGGAATGGGAGGGCCTAGGGCCCTGCTTGTCTTCTCTGAAACCACCCACGTTCATTTCCTGCTTTTGAAGTTGTATCATTTGTAAAGAGCCTTCAAAACACAAGCTTTCAACAGATTAGTACAAACAAATAAGCAAAATGGCCAGGCCCAACCTGTTGCAGTTGGGTAGAACAGTTTAGTGAAGGAGCTTCTAGTTAAACTCGGTTGGACTCCTAGTGATAAATACACATGTTCATGTCACAACCGGTGTCTGTTTGTGGATAAACAAATGACACCTGAAACTCTGACAGCAGCAATGGGGTAAGTGACATGGGGATGGCTTGGAAGTATGCTAACTGGACATTGCATTCCAGTTCTTGCTTGCTACCTTGGCTCTATGCAATCATAAAGTAGAGGGGCATCTTGGTCCTCCTCCAAGGACTCCTATGGAGCTTACACAAAGGATGCTGATGCAGTATCTTTGTCTGTGAGTGAAATAAGTATCAATTAAGTAACTACTAATGTTCCTTGTGTGTGAGGAGATAATGGTTTGACTCTACATTTCTGTCAGGATTCAGAGGTAAAGCATGTCGCATAAAGGATGACATTGTAGCTAGTTCCATTTTTGTTGATGACAGGAGACAAAAATGAGCAAGCTGCATCATGGGAGCCTCAAGAGCTAGAATGAAAATCAGAGTTGGACATCACTTAGCAATTGAGGGAAGGAGCTGAAGTTAGACCTCCACTCATGAGTTTAGGAGACACTGGTTGAGCAGCTTTTGTACATACTCTAAGGACCCAGAGTTTGTGGCTGTACCTACCTCCAAGGGTTCATAGCCTACTGTGAGGACTGACAGGCAACCATAATTTACCAGACCTTTTCATAAGTGTTTGTCAGTCATAGGCCTTTGGGATTCTGAGTTACTCATTTTTCCATCAATATCTGGCACAGGGGCCACTTCCTCATTCCCTGATTTTCTTGCCATCTCCATGACTGTGAGTATCATGATACTTCATGATGATTTGTACATGGGTCTATGTTATCTCCAACAGAGCAAGCACTGAGAGGATGTGTTACACTGCCTACTAGTGCTACATACATAGAGTGGGTACATACAAATCTGGGGTGCTTAAGAAAATGACATTTAGCTTCAGGGAGGTGAAGTCATGGGGTCAGAAGAACACAGACAAGTAGATTCCATGCAGACTGTGGCCCTGTGAACTGGGTAATGAAGAGGATATTAGACAAGGCATTCACCTCATCTGCCTCGTCCTTCCAGTCTGTTCAAAGGCTACCCAACCTTCCAGGTTATGATTATAGAAGGATCCTTTAGAAAAGCCATACAACTATTAAAAAAAAATACCAAGTATTCCTGAACAGTGTGTGCTTAAGGAACAGGTGGCCACAGTAGGAGACTTACACAGGATGCTTGTCGTACATGATTGGCAGAAACTCATCCACTGGCAACATCTTCCCGAAGGGATCAGCTCCAACAAGCTTCTGTGCTCCCTCCAAAGAGATGGCATACCCCAGTGTCCAGTAGGAATAGTCAGCTTCAACCAGATTTACAACATTGGGCACAGCTTTCTCTGGCTCCTTGACTTGCATTCTTTTTCTACCGATGTAACTGTAAGGAAATAGGGATGAGGAGAAACATTCCAACTTGATATGAGGATACTGAATATTAGAAGATTGAGACATATGTAGTTTGAAAAGATATTTTAAAGACTGGACTGTTGTGTCTTTTGCTAATATATACTACCACAGAGAACTTTCCACAAGTATCCATATGCTGTTGGTCCTCATGAAGTCAGTTCCCCAGCTCCATTTATCAGTACTAGTCAACTATTCAAGCCAGAAAAGGAAGATGCAAAGAGATGAAAAAATTGCTTGGATGATTTCCCAGGGATGATATGGGATTTCCAGCTGTGTTTAGAGAGGTTGGAAAGGAATGAAAGAGGTCAGATGTGGGGATCTTGAATTTGTTGTCTTCACATCCCTAGAGTTTCAGCTTTAGATGCTTTCTGTACCACTTTCCAAGTGCTGGTGTAAACAGGATAGAAAAGGCTGTGGTAGACAGAGTCAGCAGTAGAGGATGTAGACACCCAAGAAGAACCCCAAAGGGGTGAATGAAAACTCTGGAAGCCTTTCCCCATTCACACTCTGCCCATGCTCTGAAGAAGGCATTGAGACATGCAGAACAAGAACACATTCCATCTTCAGCTCTTCTGGGGACCTCAAGTATATGTCCTCACAGTCACTGTCATTTCAGACCAAAGAGTCTGAATTTCTCGTGTGTAGTAAGTAGCAAAGAAACTTCTAGTGAATACTTGAAATATACTGAAAGGGTCGAGGAATTGGGTTTATAATCTTACTAATTTAATTTCTGATTTAGATAGTGCCCCAATGGACCCACCTCCAATACAGTCCCTACACTTAAGGCTTAGGGAACATCATGGAAGAAGGGAAGGCAAGATCTTAAGAGCCAGAGGCACAGGATGTCTGCTATGAGACTGCATATCTCAGGAGTGACAGGGAAGCCACACCCATGAAACCTCAACAACATGGCTGCCTAAATAAGACCTGAATAAGGATGACACAAGTAGGCATGCTAACATAGATGGGGGAAATCTCAAGGCGTTTCAACCCTAGATAAAGAGCTACAGGAAACTCAGGAAAACAGAGGGGGCAGGAGAAATAGTCTCCCCATTTCAGGGAAGACCTCCAGATTGGGTACCTGTTACCAAGTGGTCAGCCCTGACATGGTATATATACTCACAACATTCTACAGACTAAACAAGTCATATTTACATATTTAGGAATATATGTTTATATCAATATATAGAATATATATATATATATATGCAACAATAATTTTTAAAAAGGATGCAGAGGCCATGAATTTGAAAGAAAGGAGAATTAAATAAGAGGGACTGGAGAGAAAAAAGGGAAAAGGGAAAATGATGAAATTATGTTATAATTTCAAAAACTTAAAAAGAATTTTAGAAAGAAGTTACAGTTTTGGTATTTTAGCTCTGTAATATGCTTTTCTTCTGGAAAAGCAAGTTTATTAATTTGTAGGACTACAGTTTAGCAGTTGACATTTTATTTTCTGGGTTTAAATGTGTTCTGAGTATAATTATAAATAGGGCTTTAAAGATAGTAAAACATCATAAGCTATTTCATTAATGGTTAGAAATATTACTTACATGCTAAAATAGTGATATTTGGATATATTTGGCTAAATAAAACATTTTAACCTCATTCATTTTTTAACTTTCAATGTGGTCAGAAAATTTGAAATAACATATTTGGCCCCTACTGTAATTCTTACTGGAGAAAACTCCCCAGATAAGTCTAGTGACTGTTTAGATTGTCCTGATTTATTATTTCTTTTTTTTTCTGGAAACAACAAGGCAGTTAACAGTTCTTTAAGATCTGTGATGTTTTAAAATACTCTTTTACTCTTTCCATCCTTATCAAGACAGATGTCCATCCTTCCTTCCTGGATCTGATGACATTCAGACTGAGAATGTACCAACTACACCACACATGAGAAGGGATGTCTGCTGAATCTCTGCTTTAGGCATTCTGGACTGTGTTTTCTGTGACTATCAAGTGTCAGTCAAAGTTGCCTTTCCGTGTGTTCCCTGAGCAGAACATGTCTTCCGGTCTGTGTGGGCATGAGGCTTTACCACAGGCTACACAGCACAGATGCAGAAGGGTTGAAGAACAGTGATCTCAATGGTATAGATTATGGATTACGCGACTCAAGTCTGACAGGGGAAGGTCTCTTTTTAGTACATTGTACTGGTTTTGAGGTCCTTTTCTATGAGTTAGTCTGGCCATCACTGGTTTTTTTTTTTTTTTTTTTTTTTTAAAGGTCAGAACAGGCATTTTCTGTGAAACAGGTCTTCCACCAGAGTCCAAAATTAACTTCCCTGATGAGGATGTAAAGACAAGAAAAGCTAGGCTGTTCCAAATGAGCAGGCTCTGATTTGACAGTATTACCTTAGATACACAGCTGGAGACTTTGGGATGTTTCCTCCTCGTTGGAGGGAACAGAAAGTATTGATTATTTTACAAAGAAAGAGAAATAAAAGGAGGGGGGAGAAAGGGAAGAAAGGAGGAAGGAGAAAGAAAAGTGCTAGCTCAGAGGCAAGAGACAAAGCATTAACTAATATTCGTGCTGAGCCAGAACACTCAGTGAGCCTGGCCTCCTGCCCCAAGCCCAGCTGTCAGGGTTTGCCTTTGTTAGACAACCCCATCCCAGTGCATGAGCTTTCTTCTGAGCTGCCCACGCCCACCCACGCCATCAGGGACTGCAGAGGCAACCCTTGTCTATCACGCCCTGCTCACAGGCAACTTTGTTTTGCAGGTGAAATTTCCACTGTTTTGTCATGAGGTCCCTGATGGTCAGGCCGATTCCAATCTCATAAAAAAAAAAAAAAAAAAAAAAAAAAAATCTCCTACAGTTTCTCACCTTGGAAAGTAGATGGCGCTAAAAACAACTGCCCAACCTCTCCTTACTTATTTCTGGAAACCTCTGTGGTGTGAAAACCAGGTAAATGGGAGGAATCTCCTACCAGCCAGGGAGGTGGGCTTTCTGTGCCTTGGGAAAGACTGCCTTTGAGTGCTACCCATCTTGTGACTCACATCAGTTCCCAGTCCAGCCCAGCCTTGTCAATGTCATCCATCAGCTTCATTAGCTTCTTCTTGAACTGATGCTCAAAACGCACATCGTCCTCAATGACGAGCGTCTTCTCCAGTCCCCTGTCAATAACCTGTAAAGGCCACCAGTGGGGAGAGACTGAAAATTCTGATACCCATTTTTATTCATTCATGAAAGCATATTAGCTTGGAGTCAAGAAAATGTCTGTTGACAGCAGGATGCATAGAATGTGCCATTGTCACAGCAATGAGGACAGATGATCTACAGCTAAAGCAGTGTTACAGTCATAGCAATCTTGCAGGTTAATGTCTCTCATACTCAATACTGAGGGGTCATATGTATTCTGTGGTTCCACTCAATAAAGAAAAGTACAGAGACAGGCCAGGCCATGCTCTCAGATGCCAGGATGGTGATAGTTAGAGATATTGGCCAGAATGTTGTGCAGAGGGGGACACCTCTGGCACATTTGTCACCTGTTTCTTGAGCCAGTATTTATTAATATGGGTGTCTTCTATGTGTGAGATTTCACTGACAGCACCTTATGATCTATGTACTTCTATATGTTTCTGTAATGTTTTATTTAAGCTTAAGGAAAGAAGAAACAGAGGGAAAAACCCCCACTGGGTCAGTAAAGGAGAGAGGGCACCAAGGGGTCTGTATTTAGTTTTTGTTTTGCTTTTTGTTATTCTCCTTTCTTGTGGGAATTGAGCCTTGTTCGTATACCCTGCATTCCAATGCCACCCCCGCTAGTATCTGGAGAAATAATACACAGGATCTATGGCTCTGACTCTCCTTACCCGAGAAAGTTAATAATTTCTGCCTATGTGAAAAGAACCCACCCTTTCTCACCCTGTCTCACATGCCTTCTGTGTGATTCCTGCATGAATTCATTTGATAAATGATAACATGATAGGCATACATAAACAATTCCTGTTTATGGTGAAGAAGAACTAAGAAAAAAAAAGTTCATACAGTGTGAATGACCTTCACCTGCCACCATCCCAAGTAGCACTGAGACCACCATCCTAGAGTCTTTGTTGCTGGCCTTGGGCTGATGGGATGTATAAAGCAAGAGCAATGTTTAAGCATACTTCTACGACAGTCATAGGCTCCTTTTGCATCTGGTTCTAACTCAACTGGAAAGTTCCGTTCTCCCTCTTCCTCATTACCAGCATGTTCCTCTAAAGAATTAATTACCTCTTTCCAGACAGAGAAATGACTAAGGAAACAGCCAATTTCACCCCGTGTTAAAGGCCTCGAGGAGTAGGGATCACGGTACCCTGGTAGCATTTCAATGTTCCAGGCCTTCAGCTGGCTTGTGTTGAGTGCCCTGCATGACAAAGAACACACATGAACATATGTAAGTCAAGCAAGGTGTCTCCACTCCAGAGAGGGAGGGAGGAAAGGGGAGGGGGGAGGGAGGGAGGGAAGAAGGAGAGAGAGAGAGAGAGAGAGAGAGAGAGAGAGAGAGAGAGAGAGAGAGAGAGAGAGAGAGAGAGAACGTTTCTGCAGAGCCTCATGGAGAAACACTTCTCAGTTTTGGTGGGCTTTGGGTTCATTCTCTGTAAATGGCCCTCTCTGCAGATATCCGTCCGATAGCATTAACATCATAGTTATCTGGGCAGCATCACCAGTTAGGTCTCAGGAGAGGCTACACAAAAAGTTCAAAGGAAGAATTGAGGACTAAGATATTTAAAATATGGGGTTTTGAAAATCTCTGTATCTGAGACTCTTGGAGAGAAAACTGTATGTAAGGCTATAATTTTAAAAGAAAAAAAGCCCCAAAGACCCCAGTCTCTCCCCTCCTGCTTTAAGCCTCTAAAAGCCAAGGAGAAGGTCAGTGAAGGCAAATGGATTCAACACTGCAAGTAAGAGATTTTTAAACAATCCATCTACATGCTGTTCACAAGAGACGGGATTCAAATTCAAAACACAAATAGGTTGAAAGTAAAAGGATAGAAAATCATAAACAATGTGAACAGTAGCCATAAGAGAGATGAAGGGTTAGATTAGTATCAGAAAAAATAAACCTGTAGAGAAAATATATTCTAAAGACAATGAGAGATGATAAATCATTTAGGAAGACATAACAATTACATATAAACAAAACTTGAATAACACTATAAGCCAATTAGACTTAACAAACATCTGTAGAGCACTCCATTCAATGATAGCAAAGCAAGTGTTCAAGTGTACTGGAGTATTCTCTAAGAAAGCCATGTGTTAGACCATGAAGACCACATAGACCATAAGTCAAACCTCCGAAAATTAAAATGATACAGTAGAATTATCAATATCAACAGAAATTGAGAAATTCAAAACCCATGAAATTAGCACATTTCTAAATAATCAATGACTAAAAAAGAAATCATGAAGGGAATTAGAAAATATTTTGAAATGAGTGAAAATATGGGATATTGCAACTTATGAACTGTGCTTACTATAGTATTTAGATGTGCAATTACAGCTTTAACAATCTCATTATAAAGGAATACATGCGGCCTACCCAACCATTTTTGAAAACTAGCAAAAGAACAGGCAAATTAAATTCACATTAAGTAGGGAAGGTAGATCAGTAAGGACTATAGTGGAATAAATAAATTACAGAATAGAAAACAACACAGAACACACACACACTCACACACACACACACACACACACACACACACACACACTGTTTATTTGAAAAGAACAACAAAACTAACAATCTTTTACCTAGATGCACAAATAAACAAAGTAAGTAGACTCATATATTACTATTAAGTTACTAAATTCAAGAATGAAAGAGTAGGTATACTATTTTCCTTATAGAAATGTTTGTTTGCCAGTTTTTTTTTTAACCTGGATTAAATGCAAATTTATACAAAGGTGAAAGTGCTTGAAAAATAAGAAATTCTGACTAGGTCTAAACAAGGAAAGAAGTTAGGTTAGTAATCTGAAATATTACACAAAGAGAAGCCTAAAGCCAGATGTTTAAAGGAGAAATAAAACAAGTTCTTAACAACCTTTTCAAAACAAATAGAGCAGGAGAGAACCAATCCCAAGTGATTCTATGAAGCAAAACTAGAAAGCTACAGGCTAATATTCCTATTAATAGAATAGAATCTTCAAGAAGATACTAGTATGTAGAATCTAGCAACAGAAGTGAGGGATTGTATGAATGACTAGGTGAAAAATTTTTCCCAGGATTGCAAGTTTGTCTTAACATGTGAAGATAGACAAGAAGTTTTGTGATCATCTCGATGGAAGATGTATCTGACAAACTTTCATGTTAAGAAATTACAAGAACTCATCCTTGGCCTTGCTGGGCCTACTACTTGGGGTGAGTGTTTGACCAGAGCATGGGTTCAATACCCCCCACCCTCTCCTTGGAACTTCCTGGGTTGGCTCTGTGCATACTGGACCCGCCCCTCCACAAGTGACCATCTGGAGCCTGCCCTCACCTGACCTATGGGCTCATTTGACTGCCTTCTGCCTGAGTGCTTGAGAGCATCTGGAGCCTGCCTTCCCCACATCATTGGCTCTGCTGTAGCCTCTGTTTGAGAGACCTCCAAGAGAGCTTTGATCATCCAGAATTACAGACATTGAACTCCTGACCCACCTACACTGGGAGAGAAGGGGAGAGGGAGAGAGAGAGACAGAGAGGGAGAGAGATAGAGAGAGTGATGGGAGATGTTATTCTGTATATATGTTTCTCATACTGGTTAATAAAGCTCTGTGGCCAATGAGATAGCAAGATAGGCAGGGCTAGGAGACAAGGAGGAAAGAGGAAGTGGGAAGGAGGAGTCGAGATGTAGCCCAGGGAAGAAGCAGGACGCCTGCCGCAGCTCCCTGATAAGACGCATGTGGAAATACTTAGATAAGTAGAAATGGGTTAATAATTAAGGCAGAACTAGCTCATAAACAACAATGGTAACTGGCCAACAGGATTGTATCTAATACAGAGTCTCTGAGTGTTATTTGGGGCTCACGTGCTGGCGGGACCATGGCGGCAGGACCCCCTGCAGCTGGAGGGAACAACCTGCAATAACAAGAGAGAGAGGGAGGGAGGGAGAGAGAGAGAGAGAGAGAGAGAGAGAGAGAGAGAGAGAGAGAGACTCCACCCACCTTCACCCACTGGAAGAAGCTATGGAAAGACAGCAATACAAGAAAACACTCAACAATAGAAAGACCAGTATGACACCACCAGAATCTAGGGACTCTAAACCAACTGAACACACCAAAGACCTGAACACACCAAAGCAGATGAAGCAGAAGAGAATGACCTAAAAAATAACTTCATGAAAATGATAGAGGCCTTCACAGATGATATAAGAAAATCCCTTAAAGAAATGGAAAAAAAACAAAATCAAAAACAAAAAATTGGAATAGAGGGAAAGACTAAGCAAACAAACAAACAATCTTAAAGAAAGCAAAAAAAAGAAAGAAAAAAAAGAAAAAAAAAAGAAAAAAAAATAACCCCAAGAAAAAACATTCAAAGGAAACAATTCAAACAATTCAAGACCTGAAAACTGAAATAGAAACAATAAAGAAAACACAAACTGAGGGAATGCTGGAAATAGAAAAACTAGACAAACAATCAGGAACTACAGATGCAAGCATAACCAACAGAATACAAGATATTCAAGACAGATTCTCAGGCGCTGAAGATAAAGGAGAGGAAATAGATTGATTGACTAAAGAGAATCTTAAATCCAACAAATCCTTAATACAAAACACCCAGGAATTGTGGGACAACATGAAAAGCCCAAACCTAAGAATAATAGGCATAGAAGTTGAAAACGCCCAGCTCAAAGTGCAGAAATACTTCACAAAATCATTGAAGAAAACTTTCCCAATCTGAAGAAGGACATGCCTATGAAAGTATAAGATGCATACCACACATCATGGACCAAAAAAAAAAATTTCCTCACCACATAATAATCAAAACACCTAACATACAGAATAAAGAAAGAATATTAAGAACAGCAAAGGGAAAAGGCCAGGTAACATATAAAGACAGTCCTATCAAAATCACACCTGACTTCTCCATGGAAATTCTGAAAGCCAGAAGGTCCTGGATAGATGTTCTACAAACACTAAGAGTCCATGGATGCCAGCCCAGGCTACTATATCCAAGAAAACTCTCAATCACTATAGATGAAAAATAAGACATTCAATGACAAAGCCAGATTTTTACAATACATATCCCAGCCCTACAGAAAGTTCTGGAAGGAAAACTCCAACCCAAGGAAGTTTAACTACACTCACAAAGACATAGGCAATAGATAATCCCACTTTACCAGAACCCAAAAGAAAAAGCAGGGAAAATATGTTCACAATACTACTGCCAACAACAAATCTAAAACTAACAAGAATTAACAATCAATGGTCCTTACTTTCCCTCAATATGAATGTTCTTAACTCGCCTATAAAAAGACACAGGTGATGGGAGATGTCATTCTGTAAAAATGTTTCTCATATTGGTTAATGAATAAAGCACTGTTGGCCAATAGGAAAGCAAGATAGGCGGGGCTAGGGGAGACAAGGAGGATTAGGGAAGAGGTAGGAGGATCCAACATGTCGGACCTAGAGAGCAGAATAACGGACCCTTTCTCTGGTAAGATAAGACCACGTGGAAATAATTAGATTGATAGAAATAGGTTAATATTTAAGACAGAGCTAGCCAACAAGTAATGCTAGTAACAGGCCAACAACATTATATCTAATACAGTGTTTCTGTGTGTTGTTTGGGTCTGGCGAGGCTCTGGGGCCAGGTAGGCAGGAAAACATGCTTATTACAAAATGGCGCCACAACATGGCTAAGAATTTCCACTTAAAACTTAACAAAAGCTTAATAAAGAGTTTTAGAAACAAAAGAACAGAGGCAAGCAAGGCTTCTTGGTAGCAGCATTTTTCTCAGTTGGGATCTGTTTTGCTAGAGACAAGCAGAGATTTGCAGGGCTCCTTTAAGGGAGGCTTCTGACTATGCATAAGCAGCAAAAACAAAACAAAACAAACAAACAAACAAAAAAACAAAAACCACACAGCTTTTAAGAAGCGCTGCTACAATTCAATGGTGTGTATGAGCAGCTGGAGAGAGTAACTGGATATGGTGGCACACGCCTTTAATTCCAGCACTCAGGAGGCAGAGGCAAACAGATCTCTGTGATTTCAAAGTAAACCTGATGTATGGAGTAAATTCCAGGGCAGCCAAAGTTACACAAACAAACCCTGTCTCAAAAAATAAAAAAATAAAAGTAAAAAAAAAAAAAATAGAGTAATAAGCCACGTGATGATGGAAAGCACAGAAAGAGTCTGGATACTGTCTGCTATGGTATTGTCTTTAAATTGCTCATTTACTAAGGAAGAAATAATTGCTACAATACACTTGATTCAATGCTGCTAAATTAATTCAATATATATATTTTTAAAAAGGCTTTAACTCCAAAATGTAAGTCTAAGGACAGGTTACTGGGGAAAAAGTTTTCTATTTTTGTTTCCACAGAAAATGAAAAGCTGTGGATTCCTTCCAGACTAATATGGTTTGATCAAACAAGACCCCCTGAAACAGTGTCCCAGGTGATTCAACATTCAAAACAGCTGGGACCAGGCATCCTTGCAGACCACTACAGCCAGGATTTCTGCTTCTTCTTAGGATCCCCAAGACAGTGCCCCCTACCAGCAGGAAGCAATTTGGAAAGAATGCCCAAATTCCCAAATATTGTCTATAAATGTTTGTTTTCATTTAAATGGGGTAGGTTATAAATAGTTAACGATCACAACCAATTTATTTAAAGGTAAAAAGGGGATTATGGTATAGATATGAATACTTTGTTTTGGAATAGCAATTTAAGGTAAATTTTGTGATATATATATATATGTATATATATATTTTTCCTCTTGTTTAGGTATTGTATTTATATAGCTTATTTAGAAATGTAATGTATAATTTAGTACAGATTATGGATAGTTACCTATAATAGTCAAAGCTTATAGTTAAGTTAGTTAGATTTCTAGATATACTGAGATGTATTTGAGATGAATAGGCATTCTTCAAACCTTTCATAGACCTACAGAATATGGCATTTAAAATGGTTTAGGGGTTTTCTTGACAGTGAGACATAACTGCTCCTGGCAATACCACCTGCATCAGAAAGGAAGATGGACATTGAAGAAATGCATTATAAAGTTTGCTTTCAATATGGCAAGACTAGCCATTTGGGTAAGATACTGCTCTCGTCTGGACTGTTTGACTTTATGCTGTATAAACTGAACATGCAGAACGCACAGGAAAGTGACTGCTGATACAAGATGGACATTGCTACAGGGTTCCTGCTTTATGGAAGAGTCTGCCAGACATTCTGCAGGACACAGAGAAAAATGACGGACAAACTGCCAATACAGGTGGACAGTTTAGTTTCCTGCTTTGCTGGGGAGTCTGCTAGACACACTATGGCCTATAGGCTGAAGATGGAACATTACAGAAGAACTTCAGGTGACTGATCAGGTAGCAAGATGTCTCTGTCATTTCTAGAGTTTATATGTTATCCTTCTGTGGTCTTTGAAGGAGTTGAAGACAGATAGTTATGGTTATAGTTTTCTTGAGTTAGGATTAAAGATAAATTACATATAAGACTTTAGATTCACAAAGATAGGATAGATGATGGAATATTTTCTTTAAATCTTGCTAAATGTTAATAGACTAAACATTTTTAACATGGTTCTTATTTGATAACTGTTTTGTTACATATTTTGCTGTGTTAAGGTTAAAACCCTTCTTTTTATTTTAGACAGAAAAGGGGAGATGATGGGAGATGTTATTCTGTAAAGATGTTTCTCGTATGGGTTAATGAATAAAGCACTGTTGGCCAATTGGAAAACAAGATAGATGGGACTAGGAGAGAAGGAGGTTTTGGAGAGAGGTAGGAGGATTCAACATGTAGGACCAAGAGAGCAGAACAACAAACCCTCTCTCTGGTAAGATAAGACCACGTGGGAATACTTAGATTGATAGAAATGAGTTAATAATTAAGACAGAGCTAGCCAATGAGTAATGGTAGTAACAGGCCAACAACATTATATCTAATACAGTGTCTCTCTGTGTTATTTGGGGCTGGCATGGCTCTGGGACCAGGCTGGTGGGAAAACATGCTTGTAACACACAGGGAAAAAATGGATAAGAAGACAGAACCTATCCTTCTGCTGCATACAAGAAACACATCTAAGTTTCAAAGACAGACACTATCTCATGGTAAAGGGAAAAGATCTTCCAATCAAATGAACACAAGAAACAAGCAGGTATATCTATCCTAATATCTAAAAGTTAGACTCCAAACCAAAATCAATCAAAATAGATGAAGAAGGTCATTCCATATTTATCACAGGAAAAATCCATCAGTACAAAGTCTCAATTCTGAACATCTATACCCCAAATACAAAGGCACCCATATTTCTAAAAGAAACATTACTAAAACTCAAACCTCACCATAAAACCTCACACGCTCATAGTGGGAAACTTCAACACCCTACTCTCACCACTAGACAGGACCACCAGTCAGAAACTTAACAAACAAACAAAAAACTAACAGAAGTTAAAGACTTCCTAGAATTCAATGAGAATGAAAATACAACATACCCAAACTTCTGGGACACTTTGAAAGCAGTGCTAAGAAGAAAGTTCATTGCACTAAGTGCCCATATGAAGAAAACGGAGGATAATCACATTGGAGAATTAATAGCACAACTGAAAGTCCTAGAACAAAAAGAAGCAAACTCACCTCAGAGGAGTAGATGCCAGTAAATAATCATTTTGAGGGCTGAAATCAATAAAGTAGAAACTAGGAAAACAATACAACGAATCAATATAACAAAGAGTTGGGTCTTTAAGAAAATCAACAAGATAGACAAAGCTTTATCCAAACTAACCAAAAAGCAAATCAGCAAAATCAGAAATAAAAAGGGGGACATAACAACAGACACTGAGGAAATCCAGAGACTCTTCAGGTCATACTTTGAAAACCTGTACTCCACAAAATTCAAAAATTTAACAGAAATATACAAATATCTGGATAGGTATCACTTACCAAATTTAAACCAAGAACAGATAAGCAATTTAAATAGACCTATTACCCCTAATGAAATAGAAGCCGTCATCAAAAGCCTCCCAACGAAAAAAGCCTAGGGCCAGAGATGGCCTTATTGCAGAATTCTGCCAGAAATTCATAGTAGAGCTAATATCAATACTCCTTAAATTATTCCACACAATAGAAGCAGAAGGTTCATTACCAAACTCTTTTTACGAGAGTATAATTACCTTGGTACCCAAGCCATACAAAGACACAACTAAGAAAGAGAACTACAGACCAATATCCCTCATGAACATTGATGTAAAAATACTCAATAAAATAGTAATCTTCAAATCTATAACGGCTCCCTCTATTATGCTCTCTCTCTCTCTCTCTCTCTCTCTCTCTCTCTCTTTCTCTTTCTCTTTTTCTCTCATTTATTCGTTCCCTGACTCAATCAAACTGACTCTAGAGAAATGCCCAAAGACCTACAAGGATGACCCCAACTAACAATCTGAGCAACATTGGAAAGCCTACCTTATATGTCCTTCCCTGATAATGAGATTGATAACTCATTTATATGCCACCAAAGAGCTCTCATCTAGTAGCTGATGGAAACAGGAGCAGACACCCACAGCTAAACAATGAGCCAAACTCCTGGAATCCAGTTGCAGAGAGGGAGGAGTGATAAGAAAAGGGGTCAAGACCAGGCTACAGAAACCCACAGAGACAGCTGACCTGAACAATCTGGGAAACCAGCATGGGACCAATCCAGACCCCTTGAACGTGGGTCTCAGTTAGAAGGCCTGGACAGTCTACAGGACCTCTGACAGTGGAACCAGGATGTATCCCTGGTGCACGAAAGGACTTGGGGAGCACATTCCCCATGGAGGGATACTCCCTTAACCTAGAGACAGGAGGGAGGGCCTAGTCCCTACTCCAAGTGATTTGACAGATTTTGATGATCCATCTTGGAAGGCCTTACCCTCCCTGTGGAGTGGGTGAGGAATGGGAAGGGAGGGAGGTCTGGGGTATGGGAGGATGGGAGGGAGAGGAAATTGGGATCGATATATAAAATAAGAAAAAATAATTTAAAAATGACAAGAAAACAGTAATAAAATGTATACACTCTCAACTCTATAAAATTGCATCTCTAATACAGTACTTACAAGAGAAAAACATAGATGCTTTCTCTCTGAGATCAGGAATGAGATCATAAGACAGAAGTGTCAGTTCTCATCATTTCTTTTTGAATGTTGTACTCAAGGCAATAGCCAGGACCATAAGGCAAGAAAGGAAATACATACTATCCAGATTGGAAAAGAAGGAATAACACTTTCTCCAATTGTAAATGACAAGGTCTTGTCTACAGGAAAACCAAAGCAATGGGCGCGCGCGAGCACGCGCGCACACACACACACACACACACACACACACACACTTGATAAATATGGTTGCAGAGGAATAAATGTAAAATGTAAATGAAAGACTTACAAACTGAAAACGACAAAGTATCATTCAAAGAATTGGCATAGATCTAGCAAGTGAAGTGACTGATGATTCCTGGCATTCCTTCATCTGATATGCAGATTTAGTGCAGCTCCTATCAAAACTCAACTGGTGTGTGTGTCGGAATGGGGGGGAGAGACAGAGACAGATATAAAGAGAGAGAAACAGACAGCAAGAGACAGACAGAAGCAACTAAAACTCACAGAACACCAGGCAGCTATGATAGGTAAAATAGCCTTGCTAAACAGTAAAAGAGGTGCAGGGCTCCCACTTCCTTATGCTCAAAAACTACAGTCACGAAGTCAACGTGGAACTCACATAAAGATGGCTGTGTGGATTGATTTAATGAAATTAAGAGGTCAGGAGTATTCTCTTATATTTATGGTCAATTGATTTTTTGACAAAGGTTCCAAGAATCCAGAGGGTCAAGCGCAGTTTTTAAATAAGTGATACAGGGAAAGGCAAATGACCACATGTAAACAAGAAGGGAATCCCTGCCTCACATCACAGGTAACACTTAGCATAGGTCAAGGGCTTAAATGTAGGAGATCAAAACTGTAAACCCCAGCACTCTGGAAGCTGGGGCAAGAGAATAACAAGTTCAAGACTAGCCTGAGTTATAGTCAGTTCTGGGTGTGTAGGATTTTCCTGTCACACTCCCAGGAAAAATGGCCACTGTGGTCAAACCCAGAGTAATCTAGGTGGCTCATACAACAGGACACGTAGACTTTTATCTGCTTGGTTTGTTGGTTTGTCTTCTTCAGACATGAACACAATTCCAAATACATCCCCTCTACTACATGAGAGAAAACTGGGAACCACCACAGCTCTGAGAATGGATAGAGACAGACAGGGCAGTCGCATCTAGTGGTGTGAGACTCAGAGGTCACTGGCTGGGGAGTGGGTCCTAAGCCCACTCGCCAGGCAGCAATGAGCATGACTGCTACTATGGGCATTCTCCCAAGCATCTGTCCTCCATGGCCATGCCCCTCTCTCCAGGACTCCCCAGTCAGAGATGGCACCACCCTGCTCCAACCACACCTGCAAGGCAGACTCACTTCCCATCCACGGCCTCCAGGATCTTGACTTCAATCTCCTGCTCGTAGAGTGTGCGCAGCATCCGGTCCCGCCTGTCCTTCCTGCGTTTGAGGTTAATCATGAAAATCTAATGCAGGAAGCAAAAGGGGAAAGAGACACAAGTGACTCAAGGTTTATTTTAGGTTGATTGAAAAGCTGAGCAAGACAAATGTCAGGACCCGAGGGGTTTGCAGAATAAGGAATGGGAAGAAAGCTGTGGTACAGTGTTGTATTTCCTTATTAGGCTTATGGGGTGGGGGTGGGGTGTGGGGTGCTATTTATCACAATGGAGATGATTTCTAAATGCAGCCATCAGTAGAGGCCTAACCTGCCATTTCCCTGATATTCACTGATAAATGTATTCTCTCTACTCTTGAGAAAACAAAGTTAAAAAAAAAAAAAAAACCTACCTGAAAGGTCAAAGGTGAATTAAATAGCATGCACACAGCCCTGACTGGGAGGAAGTGGTTTGCCAAATGGTTAAATCAAACCAAGTGACTGAACGCATCAGCACCTTGTGGTTTTGATACTGTTATTTGCTCTCTGTCTTAGGCCTGTTGCTCTCATGCCTCAGTTTCCTCATCCAGGAGTTGGGACCACATGGCTCTACCCCATGAGTACTGGATTCGGTATCATCACAGCTCACGTCCTAAAAGGTAAGCCTTACATCTTTCAAAAATTAAGAAAAATCTGATTCTTCATGGAGTTCACTTTGAGGATGAGTGCCAGTATCTCAGTTTCAGAAGATTGTTTTGTTTGTTTGTTTGTTCTGTCAGAATTCTTCAGCTCTCTGGAGCTAAGAGAGAAAAGAAATTGAAGAAAACAAGGCCATTCATTCTCTTGGGGTTACCCTGGACGGAGGAGAGCATAGTGCACAATGTAGCTTGGGTATGAATTTTTGTAGTGGGCTCTACAGAGGACATCTTCGGGCTTGTGAATAAGGAAGGGTGTGCACGTCATGCTCCTGAGTGAGGGCTGAGTGCCCCCATACCCCTCACTTGGACCTGTCAATGCCTGACTGACAGCAGTGCTAATACATAGATATCACAAGGCAACTAAAGCCTGGTGAACATGGTTGCAGGTAAGTTAGCACTTTATGTTTGTTTGCTTATTTAAGTTAGCACTTTGTTTGTTTGCTTATTTAGTGTGTATAGTGTAAATGCATGGCACATGTGTGGAGGTCAGAGGACAATCTACAGGAGTTAGTTCTATCTTCCCATGTGTGTTCCAAGGATCAAACTCACGTCTTCTAGCTTGGCAGCAGGTACTTTTATCCACAGAATTATCTTATCCATCTGTAAGTTATCATTTGAATAAGGGCCACTTGCTACAAGCGGTAATGAACTGATTTTGAATATTAAACAATTGGACAACGGGAGATGTTAGCTGCCAGCAGGAATTTATGTCACAGTGAAGGAAAAACCTACAGGAACAGGGCAGAGGACACTCACCTCCTCCTGATTAAGCAGGGGACATGGCAAAGGACTAACCCTCTGGATGAGTCTGGGGAAGACATTTAATGCCTCTGGGTTGTTAGCTCTGCTATCTAGAATAGGAGATGTTTGAACAAAGCCATCCCTCAAGACCCATGAAAGCGTGTATGTATCTCTCTTATAATAAAGTTGGCTTCTTCCTATAATCAGGTTGGGGCTCAGGTTATATTGTATTGAGAGCTTTGGCTCAGTGATCATCCTGAATGTAATTTAAAATATATGTCTTAGCAGGATCAGAAGTTATACTAAGCTTGATATTTTCCCTTGCAAAATAGGTCTCATGCCTGTTCACACATAGGTCCATGGGGCAACAGAACCCTCTTACAACATCTCTGTGTGGTGGGGCCTGTGCAACAGGATTTGACTCCTTGGTTACCCAACTGGATAATTATTAATAAAACAGCAACAACAACAAAAACGAACTATTTCTGTCACTGTATATTGTGGACTTTATAGCTCAAAGCACTGTGTTCCTTCATGCTTGGTTTCCTCCCTCTCTAGAATCCTGTCAAGGACTATGTTCCCTCCCCAGGTTTTACAGACTTAGGAAGGAAATGCACATCCTCTGTGCAAACCTGGGGTCACCTGAGGAGACAAAGCAAAGCAAAGCAAAACAAACAGAGAAGCATCCAAAAAAAGTTCCCTGCAAACCAGAGGCCACCAGTTGAGGAAGCTTTCAGTAAATAATAGTCCCGTCCTGGGCCCTGCCAGGGCAAGGGCAATAAAGTCAGTAGCCACGAAGGAAAAACACAGACAGCTTGCTCATACTTCGTAAACAGAGCAAAGAACTGAAAGCCAAATGCAGCCAGACACTTGCTACCCGGCCACAGCATGGGAGGATGGAAACGGCCTCTGACACCCCTTTTCCACAGCCCATGTCTGCTGCAGACAGAGAGATGATTATCCCAGCCTGCCCGGGCTGTGGAGAGCAGAGGCCCTGCCCGCCTCACTTTCTAGGGCTGGCCTAACACCAGGTCCTGCCCATGGCGGAGCCAGATGGTCCTGGTTTTGTTTCATTTGCTGGGATTTGGTCCTCATGAAATATGATGCCAGGAAAAAGGGAGATAGGGAAAGACACTTGAGTGCCTCTCCTGGGCTATGAGGAGAGTTCAGTGCCCAGTGGAATAAGAGCTGCTCTCAGTTAGGAGCAAGCGGGAGAAAGGGGAGGGGAGGGGGAAGGTAGAAGGGAAGGATGGGGAAGGCTCACCCAGGTGGGGCCTGCCCACCCTTGTGGCTCTGGTCAGCCCACCCTTGTGGCTTTGGTCAGTTTTGGAAACTACTTACTAATTTTAGTAAATAGAAATAGGCTGAATAGTCTATTTATACTTGAAGTCTAGCTTCAAGTCAGTTTTGTAGAAGAGATCCCAATTCCTTGTCCCTTTAGCTCCTTGGGATGGGCATGTTTTGGGGGACACAGATTTTAATGATAAGGTGTTTTTCTCCTATTAAAGTGCACTGAGTTCAAAGCACAGTGCTTGGCTTAAATCCAGAACCTCTGGAAGAATTGTTGTGGACTCCTGGCAGGTCATAGCTCCAGACCACAGAGCTCCTCAGTACTGACCAACAGCCACATAAGGGGCCAACAAGTGCTCAGTTACATACACTTGCAATTCCTGCCGTGCTGATCATCTGTTGTACACACTACCAAGAAATCACCTCTTTATGTATGTTCTGTCTGCCTCCCTCCCTCCCTCCCTCCCTCCCTCCCTCCTTCCCTCCCTCCCTCCCTCCCTCCCTCCTTCCCTCCTTCCCTCCCTCTCCCTTCCTTCCCTCCCCCTCCCTCCCTTCCTCCTTCCCTCCTTCCCTCCCTCTCCCCCTCCCTCCTTCCCTCCCTCCTTCCCTCTCTCCTTCCCTCCTTCCCTCCCTCCCTCCTTCCCTCTCTCCTTCCCTCCTTCCCTCCCTCCCTCCTTCCCTCCCTCCCTCCTCTCCTCCCTCCCTTCCTCCCTCCTTTTCCCTCTCTCTTCCTCCTTCCTTCCCCTCATCACTCTCCTCTCTCCCCATTTCCCTACTCCTTTCTTTCTCTTTCTCTCTTTCATTTGTGGTGCTAGGGATTGAGCCAGGGCCTTCACTTATCCTGAGAAAGCGCTCTAAAGAGGAGCAGAAGGCACACCTCTCTTTTGTTATTTACACACAACTGCACAGTAGATTTGCCTTAAGGGAACTAACAAAAGTTCTTGTCTGCTGAAAGACAGAATTGTAGACATGTTTCTCTCTTCACTTGTCCTTTCAACTCTGTCCTCCAACCTTTTTCCATGGAAGAAAAGTAGAAAGAAAACAAAGCATTGAATGTTCTAAAATAGATTTCATCCGTTCACCTACGGCAGAATAAAGTTCATGCCTCCAGAACCTAGACCATACACCCTCTTTACCGTACCCTTGAACCTCAATAAAAAGTACATGGCAAAGTCACATTCATTGCTAAATCATTCTTTTTGACTCATTTTTGTATGATCCTCCTTTGTGAAGAGCAGAAGATAGAATGACAACAAATCCAAGTCCTCAGCGCCTTTCCAGTGGCCAAGCTTGCCTGCTTGCTCTCAGACAGGTGTTTGATCTTTTATTTTAACATGAACACACAAGTCTGTGCACTTATGTGCATATTCACTCATACACACGCACGCACACACACACACACACACACACACACACACACACACACTTTCCTACCTCATCAAATCCCATCTTGTCTGGATACTTAGGGACAACTGACACATACTGTGACGGTTCCATTGGAGGACGGTCAACTGGAAGACAGCAGAAACAGAGTGCAATGTTAGAGAAAGACCTGTCCCGGTACTGAGGCTCTGGGACACAGTGACATTCAGGATAGGGACAACTGTGCTGCAGCTCCTCCGGCAGCACCATCCACTTCTTTATGCCACACCCTGCCAATGTCCCTTTTTCTTATCTCACCCTTGTCTTATCTTCATCAGTTCCAATCAGCTTGTGTGTGTCACTGCATTAAAGTGCTTTTTATGAAAACTGATATCAGCTCTCTTTCTATTCCTCCTCTTCTCTCTTGGCAGGGTCTTACTCTGTAGCCCAGGATAGTCTCAGACTTGCTATGTAGCTTAGGCTGGCCTGAAATTCTTGAGCCTGCTGCCTTGCCCCTAAGTGTTAGGATTACAGGTGTGAGCATCTGCTACAGTGTTCTAGTTTGACATTTCCAAGGGTCACATCTTCATCCTCATTTCACTTGGCTTCCCAACAGCATTTGGCTCTTTCTCAAAACATACCTCCTTATTAGTTCCCAGCTTTCTGGCTGTTAGTCTACTCTGGGGATCTGTCCTCCTTTGTTTTACTACATGAGGTCACACTGTTCCTTGGCTTCAACTATCCTTGTGGTGCTATCTCAAATGTCTCTCTCAATGGAATCTCTTCCTTGATCCCACAGATTCATACATCTACTCATCTCCTGGCCTCTCTATTCAGACATGCAATAAATACTTCAAAAATACACAATGAAGTAAAGCCTTTTTGACTTAGTAAGTTGTATGGACCAAAATACTGGAATCATTCTTAATTCCTCTTTTGCTTTATGGACTGCCTCCAAGGCTTTATAAGTACAATGGGCTTTGCCATTAACATGGACCTTAAACCTGTCTGTTTCTCATTACCTCCTTGCTACAACTCAAATCTCATCCACTAGCATCTCTCCCTCAGCAGGGATAAATGTATTAATCCCTTACACTCTAATACCCACACCACAGCTTAAGTGATTTTTCTAAATACATAAATCACATCACATCTCACACCACCCTATGGTTCACATTGCTTAGGATAAAATCTGAATTCTTTGCCATGGCCAGTGTGTTCTTTATCCATCCATGACTTCATCTCCCTCTACCAGCCGCTCATTCCCCACCACATTGGCCTCTGGCCCTGGAACTCTCCCAAGATTTCTCCTCTTTAGTGGTCTTTATATGTATTGTTCTTTCTGCTTGCATTTCTTCCTTCAAAGATTCATGAAACTGCTTCCTTGATATATTACCTATCTCTCTGGTAGAATATAAGTTCTTGATGGCAAGGTTTTGCTTGTTTTGTTCATTGCTGTATTTCATTATTATGGTAAATCATGCACTATGCATGTGTTGGGTGAATATTTCTAGCCCCCTAAAGCCTTCTTTGGTTCTTTAGGATGGACATTCTCCTTTTTCTGGACAGTCTGATTAAGGACCACATCAGTCAAGTCACTTCAACTTCTTAAACTTTACTCCTAATATTTTAGCTCACTTTCTTCCTGGATGGAAATTCCTTATCTGCTCAGTCTCTTTCTTTACCTTGTAGTGTCCTGACCATATCAGTCCTCTTGTTTGGCTTACCCACTTCTCCCCAAGATGGCCTAAAAAAGCATCAGGGCTGAACATGACCACACAGGCCTCAGTAACTTTATTCTAAATTGCTGTTGCCTTTGCATTGGTTCCGTTCACAGCACACTGTACTGTTGGTGTGTTTTTAATATCAGTTCTGTCTCCCCAATTAAACTGTGATCCTCTGAACATCTAGGGTTGGCTGTAAAATGTTTGGACTTCCTGGTACCTTTGTGGAGTGACTCTTATCACAGGTATGGATCCCACATCTTCAATTATTATTTCCCGATATCTCTCCCAATACCTGGTTTCTACTGCTTACTGAATATCCTGTGTGGTTTGATGCCTCATTCACCTCTAGTTAGATATTTTACAGCCCTGGATCCCCGGTCACTCACTCATTGCTTCTATCTGTACATGGATGAGGTTCTCGATGTCTTCCTGCAGCGTCTGATGGGGCTTCAGAGGGATGGGCAGGTAGCCATAATGTTCTTTGTTGCATAGATACATCTGGATGCCTGAAGATTTGAGAGAACAAAGTCAACCAACCAAAAACCACACTTCTTAGTAAGAGAGGGAGACTGGACTGTGGCTGACACTGGGTTCAACCCTGAAGCTGAACAAATGGCTTGTTTGGGGAACTGACTACAGAGCTTTACAATATTCTTGTATTAAAAAATTGAAACACAGAATTGGGGGGGGTTCTTTCAAAACCAGGGGCCATCCTTCATTCCAGAAAGAATCGATTTTTCTTTCTGAAGAAAAAGCTCATTTGTGGCCTGAAACGAAACTGTAAAGGCATGGAATCAGACAGGAAGAAGTGTTTCCCATTCCCGAGAGCAGAATGGAACAGTCTAATCCATCTACAGGAAATGATAAGAAGAGGAGGAATGAAATCCATATTGACATGAAAGCACTCAGGGTGATCCTATAAGGCTGACAGATTATTAATACTAAATCCAAGCACACAAAAACAAAACATTTAAAAGATACAAAGGAAATTTATAATTTCCCTTCATTCTTCTTGGTTTTCTTTTTCCCCCTGTGGTGGCAAGGATTTGGAGTGACCAAAGACCAAAATTCTCAGAAAGTAAGTCCATGAAGGGATAAAAATAGTCCTTCCTATCAAACCCTGTTAAGAACCTGCAGTGTGACAGTGCCAGCAATGTCATAGTTCTCTTATTCAGTTCTAATTCACAGCCCCCACCATGAACTTGGAGAAGGAAAAAGAGCCTCTGTTCATCCAGACAGTTAGGAATGAGGACTCAAGATGGTCTCATAGTTCCAGCAGTGGATCCAGCTTACTTAGTTACAAGGACAAACCTGCCAAGCTTCAAACTATGCACCTAAGCCTCTGACTTGTTAATTGCTATAATCATAGGTGCTTTCCTGAGGAAATTATCCACATTGTGACATCTTTATTTGGGGCAGATGAAATTTCCAGTAGTCAGCTACATCACCCAGTCAGCCAAGCCAGGTGAAGCTGTCTTATGGGATTAACAGAGAGGAACAAGGAAAGAAAAGGGGCCTTTGTCCTCTACCTTTCCTAATTCTGGTTGGTGTCACTAGGTGCTGTTACTTCTGCTGCCTTCTTCAGTCAAACTCACTAGCTGCGCTATTTACTCACATGAATGTTTCTGGGAGTGTGTCATTTTACAAACCAGAGTGTGACATTTTACAAAGTTGTAATGGACAAAGAAAGTAGAAAAAGAAGACTCAATGTTTAGGCAGCCTCTCTATTCTAATTAGACAAAACCCCCTTTTACCATTTAATGTCCCAAGGCTTCCATACAAAGGGGATATGATTCCTAGCCAAACTATCCATCAGGTGAGCGGGTACAAGAAAGTCACTTTCAGACATGAAATGCAAATCCATAAAATATTTACCTTCAATCACACTTTCCCAGTAAGTTGCTAGATGATGAGGAAAGAGGAAAAGAGGAGGTGCGTAAGAAGAAGGAAAGACTCAAGACGCAAGAATGACGACGCAAGGCAAAAGCAAACTTAGTCCTAAGTCGATGGCTGTGACAGCTCTGAGTTAGAGTGTATCAGAAGATTTTAAGACAGACATCTTGGAATCTTATAATATGCAAATGGGGACAGCTGATAAGTATGAATTCTCTCAGAGTTTGAGAAATAAATTTTCAGTTTTATTAGTGATCTCTTTCTCTTTCACACACACATATACACACACACGAACACACACACATACCCACCCACACACACACATACCCACACACACACACACACCCCCCACACACACTCAGAGAGAGAGAGAGAGAGAGAGAGAGAGAGAGAGAGAGAGAGAGAGAGAATTACTAAGTTTAATATAGGAAAAGTTTATAGTGATCTTGTGTTTTATGACTATAATAAAAACCTGCAGCATCTTTTAAAAGATTTATTTTTATTTACATGTATTTGTGAGTGATTATATGTATGTTTGTGTGTCACGTATGTGGGTAGTATCCAAAGAGGCCAGAAGCTGGCCTAGATCCCCTGGAACGGGAAGTGCATGCAGTTGGGAGTCATTGTGTGGGTGTTGGGGACCAAACCCAAGTCCTCTGCAGAGCGGCATATGTTCCTAACTACTCAACCACTTACCCACACCCAACACTCAGCATATTAATTACATGGAGAGGACAAGGTGATAAGGAAGGACGTGTTTCCACATAGAAGGCCAAAGGCAAGTGAGCTAACTTACCAGTGTCTATAATGAAGGGTTGATTTGGGGGGGAAAAAGGCTAAAAGAAAGAAAAGAAGAAGGTACATGCTACTTAGAAACAATGACATACATACTACACTTCTGTGCCCATCTTGAGGACTGACATACTGGGAGTACTCATTTTAATAAAGCATAGGTCACTGGACTCTTTCAACTATATTCATGAATAATATGATAAAATTATGAGGCGATACCCTGGCAATTAGATAAAGTCTCTGAGAGTATCTGGTAGTAACAGTTTCTGGTGAATCTTTAGGAAGGAGAGGCAAGTGTTGCGAGGAAAGTACTTTGTTATACTTAGGAAGACACCAAACGCTTTCCTAAGCCACACACATACCTGAATAATAAAGACTGATAATTTCTTTCCCTGTGATGAAAAATTGGACTCAGGCTCTGATTGGCCCAGGCAGTAAGTCATTAGTATAAAATATTTGTTCCTAAGGGCTGGTTCCAACTTTTATCTCTTTCCATCTGGAGTTTACAGCTTAGTGTCAGGCCATTAACCCCTGGGACTGCCATCCCTGCACCAGAATGCACTTATGACTGCCACCACTGATGTCCCAGAGGTAGATCATCCTGCCCTCCACACATTTATTTGGCTCACAGTAGATTATTTGGAAGATGCCTGGCTAGTATAGAAGTCTGATCCCTAGCCACATGGGGACTAAATTCTTGTCCCTGGCTTCACTGTTGTCACAAAGACTTATCTATGACTCTCCCTCATGGTCCTACCTGGTACAGAAAGACAATTTGCTTCTTTGGACCCATTTAAAAAATTATGTCCTGATGGATAACACATACAGAGAATTTTGGAACAGTGAAAAGAATACCAGCTCTCTCTCACTTCTCGTTTCAAACTCTGAAGCAAAGTTTGGCAGAACTTGCTGGAACAAGAAGGCTCTGCCTCTGTTTCTGGCCCCAGAGAAGTCAGAGCAAATTATACATCAAGATGTAGCTCCCATTAACATGGACACATGAACCTTCGTGCAAATTTTCAGACCAGATGAGGAGTGCCCTTTACTTAACATAAGGCTCCTTAAATACATACATCTGGCCAAGCAGTCGGAATTATCCTACCAAACAGGAAAACCAGCCTTACCATTTCTACAAAATATCCTCTTTCTTCTCAAATGTACACCAGTGAGTGGTACATCTATGTCTTGGGTGTCTTGTAGCTTGGATCTGTGTTAACATTCTCATCTTCCAGCAATCCCCCCAGATGCCAGGAATCTTTGCAAAACTGTTTTCACCATAACTTAGGTAGTCATCATGAGCTAATTTCACCATCTTCTTGGTTTCTAAACTCATTTTGTTAGAAGCTAAACGGCACATTCTAACAAGCCATGGCTGCTGTCAGGAAGGCTTGAGTAACTTAAGAAAGTACCTTAGTAAAGCCAGGAATCTTCCTGAACTGCTTTTGTGAATTTGTCTCCCCAAGAGAATGGGAGAAGGAAAAAAAAGAGAGAGAGAGAAATAAAAACAAAACACCTTTCCTTCCTATTGGTTTGGCTTTGTCAAGAAGCCCACAAAATCCAGTGGCTGCGGTGACTCATCAGGTACTTAAGTCTGGCTTTGCATCTCCTTCCACAGAGATGGAGGCGGGGACCGCTGACTACCTCCAATATCTGTTCCCGAGAGTGAGAGAGTGGGATTTATGACCACAAGAACGAATGTGACATTCTGAGCCTCCCTCCCAGTTAGGAAGTGACCTCTTGCTAAGTTTTGGCTAAGGAGACATGCATGGAAATACTGTATTCAACTTCTGGACTGCATTCTGATAGGGGCAGAGTAATATAGTCCAGTTTCTGCCTTAATGTGTAGAGCATCCTTAGTGCTGAGGTATCTTGGATCCTACATTAAGGGCAATTACTAAAAGTAATGCCTCCTGAATTATGAAAAGATAGTGAAGAAGGAATCTGGGCTGCTAAGAATTAGCAAAAGCAATACCATTAGCTCTAGAGAGTCTGAGCTTTATGGGATGCTCATTATCACTGTCTCCCCATCAACTCAGATACTTCCCAGAAGGGACTGGAGCCCGTGGTATTGATCTTCAGGGACAGCAACACAGAGGATAATGGCCTGGTTAGTACAAACAGTGAATCAACTCTCACAGACTTGAAATTGGTGTTTTTAAATATGCACAGGACACAGGACACAGGACACAGGAGCTTGTCTTTTGCGGTGTTTCTATGGCAACCTACAGCCAAGCACAAACAGTACCTGCTTGCCTGCTGGAGAAGGCAAAAACAATGATGTCATCAAAGGTCCAGGTGTAGTCCTGGTGTGGGGGGTAGAAAGCCAGATTGTTGGAGGCCTCTTTCCTGAGGTCAATCAGGAAGGTGGAGTGGACCATGGGGACAGGGAAGCAGCCCATCCTCTTCCACTCTCTAATCTGAAGGTAGTCTGGTGTTCGCTTATAAAAACCCTGAGAGAGAGAAAATAGATGGACAATGTTCTCACTGGAGGCCTCATCATTCAGTCATCTGCCATCAAAGGTCAACAGAAATCTCCAGACCACCTCCTCTCTCCTTATCCTGAACTAAGAATTTCTAAATGAGCTCAGAAATGGTCCTGCCTTTAAAACACAAAGGAGTTTTGATGTGAGGAACCATTTTTATCTCATTTCTGTTGATTTAATAATTTCACAAAGTGAAGTGCATGTAGGCGTATGATTAAATATGGAGAATTAATATTAATGCAAAAGGGGACAGAGAAGAAAAGTATGGACAGTTCCTTATTGTTTATAGGTGTCTCAACCTTGCTAAGCCTTTTCCCCAGCTCTGAAACAGGGACGGTTAATACTATCTAGCCCAAAGTTTTTTTTCTAACAATTAAGTAAGGTGAAACTATGAAATACTTAGAATAATATCTAACATTAAGAAAGTATTAACTGGGGCTTCGGCGATGGTTCAGTGGTTAAGAGCACTGGCTTCTCTTCCAGATGACCCAGGGTCAATACCCAGCATCTACATGGCAGCTCACAACTGTCTGTAACTCCATGAGATCTGACATCCTCACAAAGAAATATAGGTAAAACATAAATGCCATGCACTTAAAATAAAAATTTCTTTTAAAAAAGCATCAACCATTATTAGCTAGCATTGAAATGATTGTTACACTTGGCTAATGTTTTCGAAACAAACATTATTTCCACATTATACATTGGGACTTTTTTTCAGTGCAATTGCTGGCTTGGTATTTCAGTGTAATTCCAACTTCTTCACACTTTTGGGTGAATTCTTCTCACCTTTGTTTTAACACTTCCTCCTGTATGAGAACATGAGACAATATACCTTCTCACTTTGTGGTTTTCAATAATTTTGGTGTCTCAATTTGTTTCCCATCCAAATTTAATTTCATTCAACAAATCCCCATGGAATGCCTGCAGTAATCTAGGCATTGAGATAAATGATGGAGAGTTAATAAATGAGATGATACAGGACTATCCCATGTGGGGTGTAGAATCTTGAAGAGGACATTGACTCCAATGGTATTAGTCATAAAGATCATGGAAACATTCCAGAAAGGACAATATGTCTCACTAAAATAGACTTTAAAGTATGAAGAATGTTTGAAAGGCATTTACAAAACATGTAGTAGGAGATGGAAGCTCAGTGGGATGACTGGAAAGTTCTACAAGACTACACTATGAGGCACGCAATGCCCATTGGATACTCAAGTTTCTAAGTATTCTTTAGGCACTCCTACTCCTATATGGTGCATTTCTGGTTGTGATGTCAGCACCATGCAACAGGTACTGGATCTCCTTCTACTTCTGAGATACTCCTTTCAGTGTGTGGAAGAGTTAGCTGTGCTACTAACCCCACCACCCCATACGGCAAGGTCGAAGGACCATAACCCCAGACATGGGAGATGTGAGTCTTTCAGTCATCATAACCACCTCCTAGCGCATTGACTTCCCCTAATGCTCCAGCCTATGGGAACTCTTTAAGGGATAGTGGAGACATTGGTTTTTCAATGGGCTCCCTACAGACTTAAGCTAATATGGTTAGGAGTGATATCCTTAGGATGAGAAACTTGAAAGTTTTTGGAGAACGATGAACCTTTGAGTGTCCTCAGAGAGATGGTAGGAGAGGAAGCAGAGAAAAAAGAATTGACATGCTTCCCAAAGAGAGGTGGACACAATAGTTGTATCATTCTTTCAAAAGAACGGAAGTTTATTGATAATAGGTGCTGCTCATTAGAAAGGCAATGCCAAGATGACTTTGTTTTGGATGTGTTTAAAAGCTCTGGAAAGCAGGGCTGCCTTGAGTTTATGAAGTCATTGGCCATTTCCATTCCTGTCTAAGTTGAAAATAGACTAGGGTGGAAGAAAGCCAAAAACAGAGGAGGATGACTCTAATTGGCCCAGGTTGCACAGAATTGAATTTTGCTCTGCAAAATAAATGAGCACTTTCCTCCTACTCGCTTTTAATAAGGAACTAACAGAAACTTGGAAGCTGCAGTTGCTGGGATAACCTCCTCTCAATGCTGTTGCTGGTGGCAAAGCAGAACTCACTCAAAACAAGCCTCAGGTGGCCCTGCACGTGCAACATTGCAGATTGTTAATAGTTTATGCTAACTTAGTACAATGTTTTCTCCAAAGAACTGAAAGATCATTATAATACACTTTGACTCAATGATTCCACTTTTGTGGTCATTTGAATGATAATGGCCTCCATAATCTCATGTTTGAATGCTTAGTCCCCAGTTAGTGTCACTGTTTGGGAAGGATTAGGAAGTGTGGTCTTGTTGTAGAAGATGTGTCACTGGGGTAGGCTTTCAGGTTTTAAAAGCCCAAGCCAAGCCTGTCTCTCCAATCACACAAGCTCTCAGCTATAGCTTCAGCACCATGCCTGCCTGCTGCCATGCTCCCTGCCATGACCACCACGGACTAACCCTTTGGAAATGTAAGCAAGCCCCCAATGAAATGCATTTTTTCAAGTTGCCTTGGTCATGGTGTCTCCTCATAGCAATAGGACAGTAATAGAAGACAACATCCAAGAAATTATCTTAAAAATTCATATATAGATGCAAAAATATTGCATCATTGGTGATAATAATTATAATTGTTAAAATGGTTAAAAACAATTTGGATGTTTAAATAAGGAAGTTTAAGTAAATTATTGATAGCCTTTGGTCATGGTACAGTCATCAAAGAAATGCAAGTGTCTATCTGTGGTGTTGGGATGAATATTTTTGTCTGTTATACTTTTAAAAAATACCTTTCTGTACTTCTAATTTTTTTCCTGATGGGCATTTATATTGATATTTTAATTGAAATAAAACACACAACAACAACAACAACAACAACAACAAAATAATGAATCCCTGAGCTGGATAAAAGAAAAGACAAAATCTGTTATACTAATGGTTAATTGAAGCTTCTTGCACTCAGCTCTTTAGAATATTTTGTTGATAATTCCCACTGAGTTGTGGCATTTGATGTAGGTTTACCGCTGGTCATCAGTGACCCTGTGACACACATGTCTCTGAAGAGAAGATGAGAAAGTGGGGCTACTATTGACCTGAATCTGCCTTGTCAATATTTTTCAGTTAGTTAACCAAAAGACTTGCCTGAGGTGTGATTCCGCACCAGAAGTTAGAATATAGGCCCCGGGACTCCAGCATGGGGGCCACAATGGTTTTGTTCTCTGCAATCATTAGGGCCAGGGTCTGTGGATTAGTCAGGAAATTGTCGACGTCTATGAACTAGGAGAAGAGAAAGACAAAGTCAATACCCAGGGCTCAATAACTCAGTATATGAGATCTGGGGTGAGTTCTTATATTCACCCTCCTTGGTGAAATCATTATAGCATGGCAACTTTCATTCAGTCAAATGCATGTAGTCTAACAGTGTTCAGCTCTAAGATGAGAGCTGGTATTGCTGCAGTGGGCACATATACAATCAACAGGACACAGTTTACACATTGGTAAGTGATTTAAGTTCAAGATGCTAATGGTTCCTAAGCTCCTACAGACTCATGGGAATATATACCTGTTGCCTACTCTCAGTACTCAGGGGTAGTGTCAAAAAGGCTCATAACTGACCACCAGAGCTACTGCAATGTCACAAACAGAAATTTTGTTTAAATTACATTTTCTCAACCCATGCAACCAAGTATGTTTCTCAGTAAAAAATTCATGTTAACACTGATTTATTTATAGAGACAGAATCAGATTCCATCAAAGAGAAATGTTTGGTTTAATAAAGTCAAGACAATAGATTATATATTTTATGTAACTGAAATTTACAACCAGAAACACTTACTTTTGCTTATAAACAATTTGCTTAAGAAAAAAAGTATAGTTTGGCATTTGTAGATTTTTAATAACATTTTAGTGGTTGCATATAATATTACACATTATAGTACAATTTTAAATTTTCTATAAAGTTACATGTGTGGACAATGTTTCTAAAACATTATCAAGCTGACTTCTAAGTGGATAAGGGACCAGGGAGTGGCATAGATAGAAGCATTTCTTTCTTATGGGAGTCAGAGTCTATTAAAGGCAGATACCCATCACTGTACTATGATAATACTGGCATCATTTCTAGTGTCACAGTGGAAAATGTGTGCTCAACAAACTCATGAGAAAAAGCCTCTATCTGGGAAAGGGATGGCCACTCCTTTCTCCCTCAGTGGCAGACACAGCAGGCATCCTTTCCAACTGAGAGGGTTCATTGAAGATGAGAGTGTATGAACTCCTAGTCACCAAGCCCAGCATTTGTTTGAAGCCTCTGTAAGCTCTTAGGACTGTGATGGAACCCCCCAAGGAGAGAAATTCTGTGTGAATAACAGGTGGCATCCAGAAATACAGACAGGAGATTACATTTCCCAAATTGCCTTATGGATGGGGGGTGGGTGGGGCAGAGTTTCAGATGTGTTCGTTACAACCTCATTTTATATAATCATTTTCTTATTTGGCTTTAAAATTCTTACAGAACTCATTAAGACTTCAACTACTAAAATGACTTAGAGTTTCTTATGCCTGTGATATATGAAACGTGTAGTTCAGAAGCCTTGCCATCCACACAACTCACTGAAAAAGCATTCCAAAGAGGATCTGAGATGACGTCCTGGTATTGAAATGTTTAATCACCAAAAATTTCCCTTGAGTGTTTCTTGGGAAAGGTCATGCCTAAACAAAAGGATGTTTTGACTGCTCCCTGGGTACCACTTCTTGGTTATAGATACATCTTGGAGAACGGTTGTTAAAAATCAAGCATCTGTTTTTTACCAGGATGTAGTCTGACCATTTTTCCCTCGCAGTTCGAAGGGCTGCCTGTCGCAGTTTCATGACATGAGCAAACCGGGAGCTTGGCCAGTGCTTTGGTCCAATTTCATCAGGGTAAGACCTAGAAGAAGAACTTACAGTCAGTGAGTGCCTGCACAGATGTAGTCCGGCCATCAGTGTTTGTATGCACTGATTCATTCCTCCATCACTCTAGGGACCAGGAAAAAGAGGTTAGTATTATCATTTCTGTATCATAGATAAGTAAACTGCAACAATGAGAAAATAAGCAATCAATAGTCATTATATGAAAGACATCAGTGAGTCTTCTCTTTCTCTTTGTCCTTCTCCTCCTCCTTTGATGTTCAGTCTGCCTATTGCCTCAGCCTTCTAATTATAAAGTTGATCACTGCTGTGCCTGGCTTTTCTTTAGTGGTATTTAAGTGCCTTATGCAGTAATCTTTCTATTTTCCCAACTTCAAAGATGATGATACTGGTGTAGAGTGGTTAATGTTACAGTAAGTGGTACCACCAGAATTCATGTGAGGCAGTTACTACCCAAAGCTTGTATTATTAGATACTTAATATGTCTTATCAAATAAAGGTGGAAATACAGGGTAAAGGTATGAGTTTCTTAAGAAAATCAAAGGTTTAGCTTACTATTTGAAATCTCAGGAAATGACTCAATGAATTTTAATTGATCTGTCTTATGTGAGGGGATGGAGCAGACACATAATGTTCTAGGAATTTCTGTTGACATTCATAAGAAGGCTAGACCAAGACTCTTAAATGGCCATAAAGGCAAAGATTCAGTGAATGCCATCTGAAAGCTCTCTGCTGAGATGGTTATAGATGTTGTCACTCCAGCTGGTCAGCAATTCAAGTTCTTGGAGGTATGTGGGCAGTGTGTTTGCCTTAATGATTAAAAAGTCACAAACACTAAGACTGTTGCTACACAAATAATGTTATATAATTAATAAACTATATACAGCCCAGGAATTCTCTGGGATGTCTTCCTCAGTTACTGTTCCAGTGGAAATTAGTGAAATTTCTGTTTTTCCAAATATATTGCCAAAAATAATGCTTTATGAAATATTGTTTTTTTCATATTGACCTTGGAATATACTCTATGAAGTAAAAATCTGGCTACAGAGAACATATCTGGGAAGCAAAGCAGGAACATAATTTTTTAAAGTTAGGCTGTGTAACTTTTTTAAAGTTAGGCTAAATTCCATCACAAGAAATACCAAAAGACTGTTTAAAGTCTTTTATAGTGTTCAAACTTGTTTGACAAATTGGCTTAATATATAAACCATAGACTTGGATTATAGATATCATATATACACATATGTATTCAATATGTGTTTGTATATGGATAAAATAGAGTCTATTAGAATACATTTGTTCTGCAATGACATTTGTTATTATTACTATACACATTTGGCTTTCAGTAAATGGCTTTTCCTGTGCAGAAACTCAGACTACTTATTCATTCAACTTCCATAAATCCTAAAGTTGAAATTATAGTGGCCTTGGGGACATTTACAATTTTATGTTTTAGATACATTTTTTTTATCACTCATTTGTTCATCCAGCAAGTTTTGATTTGATGGCTGCTAAAAATACAGCAATGAGGAAAAATATAAAGTGTTTGCACATTGCCCCCTGACAAAAGCTCACAGTTGATTTTTAAAAGGCTTAAATAAATTGTGGTTAATTAAAGATAGCTCAATCTATTATATCAAAAGGATAGCATAGAAAATAAGCAACCAGGTCTGGAGAAATGGCTCAGTGGTTAAGAGCACTGGCTGCTTTTGCAGAAGTCCTGAGTTCAATTCCCAGCCACCACATTGGTGGCCTACAACCATCTCTAGTGGTGGGCTCTGAGGCCCTTTTCTGGAACATACAAATAGAGCATCATATATAAACAAATCTTAAATAAAAAGAAGAAAATAAGCAATCTAAGTAAAAGTAAGATCTACACACTTGACAGGACTCCTGCTTCCTCTAGAGTCTGTGACAGGATCAGAGCTGTCTGTGAAGAGAGAAAAAGCACTTCTAGCACCTGCCTCAGTAGGAGCTGGGGGTTGGAAATAAACTTGATATTCTGGATAAAGCATATTTTCTTTGCAGAAAAACAGGAAGTACAGGAATCTTGGATACATGTCTTAGGTGTTCGAACTTCATTCTGTATGGACTTGAGATCCATTTGAATCTTTGTAATAAAGACATGAAGTTATTTCACCCGTATCTTAGGAAGATTTCTTTGGCAGTATGACACTGTAATAGTTGATCCTAAAGACCAACTTGATTGGATTGGGAGACCCCTAGGGGATTAGTAAAGTACACTTGGTGGTGTGTGTGTGTGTGTGTGTGTGTGTGTGTGTGTGTGTGTGTGTGTGTGTCTGTGTGTGCATTCCCAGCAATGAGTGGCATTTGGAGACACAAGTGACAGGGAAGACTCACCTTACTTGTGGGCAGCACTGTGACAGATGACAGGCTCATGGGGATCAAAGGTCGGAAAGGGAGGACACCAGAGGGTACAGGGAGGTTCTGCTGTTCCTAAGCAAGAGCTGTACTCCTATCACCATGGAATTAATTAATTCAGCCTTTGGCTCCTTCAACCTTTTCTTGGAGATGCAAACCAGTAACTTTTCTGCTGTTCCCAGGCCTTCAGCTGGGGCTGTGAATCCATTTTTCTTGTCCTAATGCTTCCAACTTTATGGATTGAGAAAACCCTGGTTTCTCTGGCTGTCAAGCATGCAGACAGACAACATTGTTGGATAATCTAGTCTCCACCCTGTAAACCTGTCTAAAAAAATCACTACATACATAACATTCTCTGTATAGACTATGACATTTTCCCTATTAGTGTTCCTTCTCAAGAGAATAGAGAATTAATATAAATATGTGGGATGACTTGGAGATGGAAGTGACTAAGAAATTGCTATGTTAAGACTGAAATAGCCTGTACATTCAGCATTGACCTTTGACTAAATAATCACAATATATGACAGATACCATGCAGTTCAAAGTAAGTGCCTCAATGACGGATATGCAATAGTCTTCGAGACATAACTTTAAAAAGTAAGGTCTGTATGGAAGATATACAAACGTCCACCATGATTTCTTAAAAATAAAACAGTTCACACTAAAAAAAAAGCAATAAATAAAACAATGTTTAAAATATATACCATCATCATAATTTATAAGCTGTTGAAAACTTTAGCTTGGCTGGCAGCCCAGGAGTAAAGAGGCAGAGGGGGTGGTAAAGGTCTGTTAATAGAGGAAAAGGCCAAGTTTGTAACTTAGATGCAGAAAGGGTGGCCATGAAAGTCCACATGCCCTCAGAATCGGAAGCCCAGATGGCTGGAAAACCAGTGCCGGAGGAGGATGGGTTTATGCAGCTTTCTCCTGTTACTCACTCTGGCTCATCCATAGGCCTCCACTCCACATAGTGATATTGTCTCTGGACATTTCTCAGCCACTCCCTGAGTATTTCTGTTGTATTATCCACATTGTGATCAGTGGCTGCCCTGAATGAGAAAAAGCATAATATGATTCAGTCACATCATAAAAAAAAAAAAAAAAAAGGAAGAAAAATTCCAAAGACCCCAGATTAACTAAAAGGAGAATGATGAGTTCTGGGAGGCAGAGTAGGAGAACTGTGCGCAAAGTAATTCTCATGGACCACACTAGACAGGAAGTCTGAGTGAGAGGTGCTGCTTATCATCTTCGTGTTGTTAGAGCACAAAGCAGGACTAAGCAAAACGGATTAACCTAGAGAATAAGATTGCTAAAATGGAAGCTCTGCTCTCTAATGTTACTAATACCCCTGTCTAAGAAAAACCTGAGTTTCATTTTCATTTCAAATCACAGCAGAATATTTAGTAAGTACTGCTTTAGTCATCTGTGTGAAGGTGAAATCACAGTATTTCCCAATGTAAAACTCAAAATCTGAGGTAGCTTTACCTACTTGGGACTAGCTTTCCCATCACTTACACAAAATAGAGTATCTGCAAAATCCTTCAAATAATATATACAAACATATTTCTGTTCTAATTAGAAAGTTGTATTAACATATACACTTAAGTCGGGGGTGGGGGAGGCTTACAGGGTCCAGAAAGATGTTTCAGCTATTAACAGCACTTGTTGCACAATGATGAGGACCAGAGTTCAGGTCCCAGCAACCACATAACAAGCCAAGCATCCCACAGGCACCTGTAAATCTAGCTCCAAAGGTTAGGATATCATATTCCAGCCTCCATTTGGGCACAGATGCAAACACACATGTGTTTACACACTCAGACAGACAGACAAACACATATAAATGAATCCTTCTTTGTAAGGCAGCCTACATAGCTTCTAAAATCAAAACTATTTTCAAGTTATATTACAAAATATATCCCAGTTCCATGCTATAGATGAGATTTGCAGCTTATCTGCATAAGTTTGGGATTAAATAAAAGTAAAAGAGGGAAGAAAGAAGGAACTGGGAGAGACAGAGGCACAGAGGCTGAAAAGAAAGGTACTGAGAAAAAGTCATGGGCAGACAGACACATGGGAAATCCTTAAAAGGCAGCAAATGGCTAGGACATATTGGCAGTTCAGCTGCCCCTCCACAGAGGGAGACTCTAAGCCTGTTAGCAGCTGGCCCCTGGGAACACAGCCCTGACAGGAGCAAGGGGAAGACTACTTCTGCCGTATATGGCAATGCGTTTTTGCTAAGCCTGCTCCCCACTGGATTTCTTGTTATTCTCATTGGGGATTTTGTTCCAAACATAATATAAAAAAGATCTTTAAGACACAGAATGTTCAGGAGTATACAAGAACAAAAGAAGTTCCTAGATAAAACAGCCAATAGGGGATACGTTTCTGTAAAATATGAAATAATTAAAAGCTATGTGACTTTAAGTCATAGGTATGGGAAAAGGGAGGATGATGGCATGCAACTGATATTGGAAAAAATCTTTTAAAATAGATAGTTGAACAAATTAAAAACTAGCTTTATTGATTTATTTTGTACAAGGCAAGTGGAATGCTGGTTCAATATCAACACGTTTTCCAGAAGTTTCTTATAGTTTTATAATTAGAGAAAAGGAACATCAGAATTTTACTCTTTGTGAAAAAGAATTAACTACCTTGGTACAGAAATTCTATTAAGTCTGCAGAAGTCTAACCATGCTTTGCAATGTAAGTTTAAGACTATTCTCTGAGTTCTTTCTTGATAGACCCCCATTGTTAAAACTGGAATACTGTTACAATGAGGTTAATCAACTGATCAACTTAAAAGATCACAAAAGCAAGTATATATAATTCAAGGACAGAGGCACTAAGGAAAACTCATGTCAATAAAAAATCAATTTGAAAAAGGTGAGATTATGGAGTTAAATAAAAGTTTAGCTAACACTATTTATTAGAAGTTTAATTAATGCTACCATTAGAATAAGTCACAAAGATCTATGTTATAAAGCCAATTGACTTCCTAGTTCTAACTGTGTCATGGGATTTCTATGTTAGAGGCAAAAAAAGTACATATATTTGATAGTGAAGATGGAAAATCCACTGTGAAGCTCCACCACTTCAGAATGGATATATTCTAACTGACTAAAAGTTCATTGAGCTACACAGACTTTGGGTCTAGTTATCTTAGTGTGTGAGGTTTTCTTTTTACAAGTTTTTTTTTAAATAATGAACTTCATAAAATAGATATTTGGATTAAAAGCAGCCTTAAAACCTAACCCAAAAGCTACAAACATCAATGTCCAACTGTAGGGTACTTTCAAGTGTCTTCTAGCAAGTAATTAGAAGTAGCTCCTTTCTTTGTGAGGTCTAGAAGGGATAGCCACCTCACCCCTGGGCATTGTGTTGCCTGGAGAGGAAGAGGTGCTATGTGAATGGAGTAGAGTGCCATACCAGGAACACTTAGGACAAAGACAGGATTAGAGGAGGCAACAAACAACCAAGAAGAGGTAGGAATTGTTTCTGATTAGGGGTATGGAAGCGCTTGTGTTCCTACCAAGAACTGAAGCACATCAGCTACAGTCAGATCCACTTTGACGGAGGGCCAATGGCCTGCCACTGTCCTGTGTAACAGGTAGCCACAAGGAGCATTAGGACAAGAAGCCACTGTCTAATGAAGTGTAATATGTATAGAGCCATTCCTGGATCAGAATTAGATTTACAGTACACCATTCTTCACTCACAATATTGTAAGTAAGAATAAATTAAAACAAAACCCCTCTACAGCAATTTTAGCCCAAAGTTACTAGGATTCTGTTATTTTTAATTTTTAAAGTACTGTGGAAAATTTACTCATTTTTCTTGGTTGCTGTTTTGTCATATAGGACTTACATTTTCTTTGTCCTCCCTGCATATGGAAGCATTTCTTAGTCCCTTTTAAACAAATTGGCACTAAAGAAAATAAATCTTTCTAGTCTACAGATGAAACAATCCCCAAATCTACCTAAATATCTACTGCTGTTGTGGAAAAATGCTTGTGTGGACTCTGCAGAGATACCCATGTGCAATTAAAAATAGAAGTGTAGAGTTAAAGCATCCTCCTCAGAAACATTCTCCTCAGTTCATTGATGGTGGGTAGAGCACTCTTTGTTCTCAGGCTTCAGCCGAAAAGAACAACTTCCCAGCTGCAGCTGAGGGAGAATCTTTCCCGCTGACCTTTGATGTGAAGGGTCCATCTCCCCAGCAGTGAGTCCCAGAGGAAGAAGAATGGTGCTGGACCACCCATCCCACAGAGGAAGCCTTTCATCTCCCACCAAGACCCCTCTAGTCCCAAATACACAGAAACCCAGGCAGACAGGTCCAAGTATGCTTCTCAGTTTCTTTATTAATAAGCGTTTCTGTGTTTCACAATGAGAGCATCTGGGCTCAGGGCTATTTAGAGAGGGCTGGGGCGGGAGAAAGGTACCAAAGGCCCAGATGTGGGGTTCCTGGAGGAAACATGAGGCTTCCATTAAACATTCTATTTTCAAAGTCCTGCAGAATAATGTACCAGCAAGAGGCACGTTCCGCCACAAGACTCCATAGGGAACTGAGCACGAAGACATCTGTCCAACTGTGGTGTTTTCCATCAAGCCAGTGAGCACAGCACAGCAGATGCGTGATTCCCCTTAGGAGAAGCTGAGGTGCTCTGTTTTTTTCTCTCAATTTGAGAGTTCCATCAAATCCAAGTAGAAAGCAAGAACTGCCTTGATGCTGTTATCCTCTTCCCTGTAAGACTAGGAAGGGCACCCAGAGGAGTAATGGGGCATCCTTCAGAGACTGTGAAGGAAACTGAGGATGTGGATTGAGGTGCAGCTCAACAGTAGAACACTTCCATAGCACATGCAAGGCTCTGGATCCAACACCCAGTGTCGGGAAAATAAAAGCACACCAAGCGAACACCAACACAAACCCAATATGAGGCAACAGATAGCAGGACACCTGGGACAGGTGTTCCACAAATAATCTGTGGCCACTAAACCAGACACTGTCAGCAAAAACACAAACATGCTACATGATCTAAATGCTCCCCTAGCATTTAGACCTCAGGAGATAAAACTTAGGGTCAATGTGATAGTGTAAGAGGCCGGGCCTTTAGGAGGCTACTCACTCTCACTCGTCATGAAGGTGGGCTGGCCTTAGAAGGAAGGTGATCTCTAAGGTCTCCTCCTGTGATCTTGGGGTGCAGAAACAAGCTCTGCCATCTATGAGGCAGAGGTGGAGCCTTCATCAGAAACCAGCTCTGTCAGTAACCTGATCTTGTACTTGCCTGGCTCCAAAACTAAGTCCTTTGCTTACAGGTGATGTAAGCAGCTCAAATTAAGACACATGGGCATGCAGGAAAACAAGGTTCTTGGTCATTTATAATTGTTCCCCCTACCACCACCTCCAATCTCTATGACTTAGGATAGAGCATGTGGGACCTCAGACCTTGAGTTCTACTCATTTCTTTCTCTCTATTATTATTACTATTATTATTTTATTTTTTGAAGATCAGGGTCTTAGGTTTTTATTGCTGTAGAAACCACTAAAAGAAGCTAAGAAGCTTTGAGAGGAAAGGGTTTATTCCTTGTAAGACTCAGGTCACAAGTCATCACTTAGGGAAGTCAAGATGGGAACCTGGAGGCAGCAATTGAATCTGGAGCCTTGGAGGAACACTGCTTACTGACTTGCTTCCCATCACTTGCTCTGCCTGCTTCCTTACACAACTCAGGACCAGGGGTGACAGCACCCCAACAGGTTGGACCCTCCCACATAAATCATTTATCAAGAAAATGCCCTAGACACGTGCCTGTAGGGAATGGGATTGGGATCGAGACATTGTCTCAATTGAGGTTCCTCTTTCCAGATAACTCCAGCTTGTGTCAAGATGACAAAAATCCAATCAGGATAGTCTGGCGGTGACAATGATTTCTCTTTGCCTATGAGGAGCACCGAGACCCTGCAGCACTGAGAGGTAACCCTCTTCCACATTAGGGGAGCCGTGACCTTGGAATGGCTTCACTGCTCACGGTTAGGCCCTGTCTGTCCATCGGTGCCTCTTTGCTTATTTTTTCAGTGTTCAAGTATTTTAATTTTATAATTTGTTTTTGCCTATGGTATTCAAAATATAATTTTATAAAGCAGTAATTATAAGAATAAGCAAATGAACACCATGAATAAAGATGTAATTTGTTATTACAAACAGAACAAAAAAAGGAGAGATAAAACTATTCAGGACCAACATTTCCATGTACTGTTAAAATTACATAGCTACCAATTAGACCTAGATAATTATAAACTGAGTTGTTAATTGTAATACCCAGGGAAACCATGAAGAGAACAACTGAAGGCCATACACTGAAAGCAATGGAAAAGGAATCAAAATATGACTATAGACAAAGCCATTTCGTACAAAAGAATGTTACCTGGGAGACCTGAGTAATTAAAGAAGTCATCATCGTAGAAAACAAAAAGGAAATAGAGAGGATTACCTGCTTCTACACAGAGACAGCGGGCTCACAAAAACAGCTGTAGCACTCACAGGGCTCTGAGGGACACGCTGGTGGCATCTAACCCTGTTCATTTGTCCCCTCTCTGGTCATGTTTTGTGTTCTTGTTTTCCCAACCTTTCTCACCTCTAACTTTGAAAGTCAAGAAAGGTTCAAGGACCTGGACATACAAAAAGATACCCAGAACAAAAGCAAGCACTCACTGGGATTCTGGCCAATAGCACATGTAGGTTCCTAGCTGAGGAAGTTCCTGGACTGATGGACACATTTCCACTGGGGGGGGTGGAAGAGAGCACATGGGCCACTGAAGATGCCTGTCTGTAGGCTGAAAGGGCTTCACTGATGGCAGGGCTGGGGGCAGAGCACAGATTTACCTGGCGACGGCAAGGCTGGGGGCAGAACTGAGAATTACTGCTGATAGTCAAAAGCAACAATAGAACTAACCCTGACATCTTTCCTCGTGCCAGAAAATCAGTTCTTACTCCTAAATTTGGCTCTAAAATGACAGCCAGCTTGAAATAATTAGAAGTGACTCACTTTAACCACAAGTCCTTCTGAGGCTGTTAGGGGTAAAGTCACATTGGCAAGCAGGGTGTCGCTGGAACTGTATTGAAGAGACTGGACTCCTCAGCTATCAAAGGCATGGCACTCTCGATCACTCCCGTATGCACTGGGCATTGGGTAAAGTCTAGGCCCTGGCAATGCACAGCAATAGACTGCAGAAAGTGTGAGAAAAACACCATCTCTAAATAGAAGTTGTTCTTTGCTGCCTGAGAATCTGAAAAGTACATTCTTCAGAGGCCTGCTGGTAGAATGGATGCTGTTAGTTAGCCAGGGCCTGAACCATTCCTACCATGAGCAGTAACTGGCAAAAAGTGAATTTTCCAGTTTGAGATTTCAAATCTTCATGTGCCCTCTTAAGTGCCCCCCTCCCCCACACTCAGTAGTGAAGACTCATTGGTAGAGAAGATGAAATAAACCCCCCCTTTTGGAAATAACTAATGAAATTAATAGCCAGTAAAGGTCACTCATAAAGGACCCTATCTGCATTCTGATCCCAGCAAGATCCCAATCCCCAGCTACAGACTTCCCAGAGGGAGGGGCATGCTTAGCCCATTGTTTCTTCCTTCTTGGTTACCCAGTAGGGTTTCAAATGTCTTGAACCCATCTTAATGGGTGGAAACTAGATATTGATTATGGATTATAGACAAAGACATGATTAAAGATATAAATACAGATTGGGGCCCAGTTAAACTAGGAAATGAGATAGATTAATTTCTCATGAAACTCTTCTTGACAATAAAATAGATACCTGTGCTCTAACCACTGAGATCGGTGCACCCGTTCATTCCAGAAACCACCACAGATATAGCACAGAAGCCTGGGCAAGCACTACACAAAACAAACAATCTATGTGGGAGGAGCTAACCAATGTTTCATTTGACTTCAGGCCCACTCTGTGAGATGTTTCTTGGGTGACCAAGAACCGGAGACTACATAGCCTAGGGACCTAAGGTAAAATCATATACTACTGTTCTACTAAAGGAACACAGCAAAATACAATCCCTGATGACATTCTTCTGTACGCATAGACCAGTGCCTTTCTTAGCCATCATAGAGAAGCTTCCTTCTGCAGCAGATGGGGACAAATACAGAGAGACCCACAGCTAGACAATATGTAAAGGGGGAGAGACCTGGGAACACTCAGCAGTAACCACAGTGTCTCCATCATATCCCTCTCCTTGGGGTTCAGGGAACCCTGTGAATGAGGAAGAAGAGTGTCAGATGAGGAGGATGGAGGACACCAGGAAACAAGGCCTTCTAAACACAATAGGACCAATGCATATATGAACTCACAGAGACTGAGGCAGAATGCATAGGTTATCTCTAATGATAACTCCTCACAAATGAAAATTTAGTTTTCTGCAAGGGAGTCTTACTAGGGAAACAAATCACTCTTAAGGGTAGGCCACATGCCCAGCAGTAGATGGACAATATAAAATGAACTCAGTGGCATCTTTGGAGATTCCTTGTCTCCTGTCATTTTGGGGATTTTTCTTTATTTCTTCTTTTTTATTTTCTCCCCCCATACAGATCCTTTGCATGTATATAATGGCTTTCAATTTTGTGTTTTTATGGGATTCCCAAGTGTGCAAAAGAAAGGATCTCTGCATCTATGTCTGGTTCTTGGGCCTTTTCTTGGGCTCTTTTCCATCTGTCTGCCTTTCTTCCTTCTGTTTGTTTTTGTTTTATATTATATTATAATCTCTTAGATGCCTGTTTGTCTTCTAATGAGAGACAGAAATGGGGTGAGAGGGGAGGTAGGGAGAAACTGGGAGGAGTAGAGTGAGGGGAACCATAATCCATGTATATCATATGAAAAAAAATCTATTTTCAATAAAAGGATAAACCCATGCAAACTGCTAATCAATTTCAGTCCTAAATATCATGAATTTTGCTCCTAGAGAAAAAAATAATTCTGCTGAGAAAATTTACCTGTAAATTCATAAGCCCAGTATTATTACAATGAAACAGAGGTTAGCTGAATGAAGCGTCAATGGGTGTTTCTGGATGCTTTGTGAAGGACCATTCTCTGTATATTGAGGACTTAACCTGGGTGCTGTTTATCACTCTGGCCATACAATGAACTAAGTTATTCATTACTTCTATTTTGTTCACTTTGGAGGCCGTCTGAGCTCCAGCCCAGCTTCCCAACCACACTGTCCCAACAGCAAGTGGATGCAGATGAGACACCTGCCAGATTGGAAGGCATGCTGCATCATGTAAGGGACATTAATCTACACAACCAAGATGAGAAAGCATGAAAACTTCCCGACAGAAAACAAGAAAAATGGGCAGCCGCATCTGTTCACTACAAGCTTAGCTTGGCTTAATTCACCACAATTTCCCTTTGAGTCAAAACCTTAGAATTCTATGAAAATATCAAGTGCATTATCTGAGACAGGACCAATCTGTTTTGCGATTATATGAGTGCCTCTTTTTCCCTTTCTTACTCTTTTTTTGTTCCTTGTTTACTCATCTCCACCCATTATCACCCACTCATGGTTTCCCTTTTCCCCCTCCTGGTTCTGGATTCTTTTTTTCTTTCCCTTTGAGTACCTCTGAAAGTTCTCTGACGACAGCGATAAAGCATGGTCCTCCCTTTGAAGCATTCATTCTTTGGTCCTAAAGAAATGTTTCAGTGGATCCAGCTTGTCTCCTGGAGTCTGACACCACCCCCTCTCACTTTAGTCAGCTCAGCCCGGCTTAGATGCCTGGATCTGTCATTAAACTTACCCTGCATTCCTTGGATTTCTTTTTCTGTTATCAGACAGGGACTATCCCAGTCCCTATCAGAGTTTGTAGTACAAAGTAGCTGACAAGTGTGGATTTGATGAGTGAATGAATGAGAAATCTCTACGGGTTTTTCCCATGTAAGCCCCATACCTACAAAAGTTGGGCACAAATAGGAATGACCCATGAACGAGAGGAGGTCTCTTAATGAGCGACACCTGCCAGCTCCATCAGACCATAGCCATGAGGGACTTTGTTCAGAAAAGCTAGGCTTTCCAATTGTTCAAAGGAAGCCAGCTATGCAGGTTTTAAAGATAAAAGTTTTTTCCTATTCACTTTTCTTTTTTTTTCTTTTTCTTTTTCTTTCTTTTTTTCTTTTTTCTTTTTTCTTATTTTTTTTTTTTTTTTTTTTTTTACCTATGAGAACGCTCAGACTGAAATGCCATGAAAATATTCCAGCCTGGCAGAGCCTCTCAGGAAACCATGAACCCAATACAAAGACGACATTATTTCAGCTCTTGGTAGCCAAGGCCCATCCATCTACTGCTCGGGGCACATAGTTTAGTAATTAAGTATTTCAAATATTCCTAGGAGGGTAGGAAAAAAAATCACTTCTCCATTTGCATCCACACAGAAAGCATCTTTAGTGCAAATGGAAAGTTACACACAGGTGGAACGCTCTTGCTTTCTTCTCTTGCTGTTATAAAATACTCTGATGAAAAGCAACTTAGGGGAGAAATAAATTTGTTGGCTTACAAATCCAGATCATAGTCTATCGCTGAGAGAAGTGTGGGCAGGAGCTCAGGCAGGAATGGAAGCAGAAATCACGGAAGAACCCTGCTTGCTGGCTCACTCTCAGGGTCATCCTTACCTAGCCTTCTTCCAGGACTATCCACCCAGGGAATGTGCTGTGTCCAGAGGCTGGCCCTCCATCAATTAACAATCAAGACAAACCCCCTCCCTTCCACACACCAGACATGCCTACAGGCCAAGCTAAGCTAGGCAATTTCTCAATGGAAGCTTTCCTATCAAGCTGTGTCAGAATTGACCATTAAAACTCCTAGGACATAGAGAAAGGTCCAAATAATTCTGCCAAGCAGTTGATGGGAAGATGGTGTTGATGTGGATTAGGTAGAAACAGTGCATATATGCATAGAATTCTCAAACAAAAAATGGAGTAAGTGCTCAGTGTCTTCACCCACTGATTAGGGACTAAGACATCACCACTGCTGCACCTTTTTTTTTTTTTTGAGACAAGGTTTCCCTGTGTAATAAATAGTTCTAGCTATCCTGGAACTCCCTTTGTAGACCAGGCTGGCCTTGAACTCATAGAGATCCACCTGCCTCTGCCTCCCGAGCACTGGGATTAAAGGTGTGTGCCACCACTGCCCAGCCATCTGCACAGTTTTTAAGTAGCATTTGCCTTTTGAAGTATGCCATCAGTGACTTTAAATACATTAATGAACTTGCACAACTGTCACCATCATCTAATGGAAACTGCCCTCTTCTCCTCAAAAAGAAACCCCTTGTCTATGAGCAACCCTTCCCCCTCCCAGTCCCTCAGAACTACAACTGCACTTTTTCTCTCTATGGACGTTTGTGCAATGATGGTCTTTTCCGTGTAATTTCTTTCACTTTTCATGTTTCAAGTTTTCTCCATGTAGCACGTACCGTACCAGCACTTCATTTTCTTTTATAGGCACATAAAATTCCATTGCATGGGCATATCACATTCTCTCTTCCCTTCCTTAGTTAATGGACAGTTGAGTATTTTTGTTTTTCAGTGGTTATAGATAATGCTGCTGTGAACATCCATGCACAAGTTTTTTTTATGTAGATGTGTTTTCATTTCCCTTGAGTATTGTTGCTCCAAAATTGAATATATATATATATATATATATACATATATATATATATTCTGCCACTTATAGAAAGCCTATTGTATTTCAGACACTGTACTTTCAGCACTAAGCTGCATATATTATGTACACAACTCTAATCTTGAAAGAGATTCTATACTGACATTATTATATGCTAATATTTTTGGTAACTCTATCCTGATATTATTAGTTCTGCCTTATGTGTATGTTGTATACATGTGTGCATGTATGTTCAGGTGCACTCACACACATGGGTGCATGTCTTCTCCATTTTGAGACAGGGTCTCTCATTGAACCTTGCCTTTTCAGCTAGACTGGCTGGCCAGCAAACCACAATTGTCTCTGACCTCCATTACAGTCCTTACAGGCATTCACCATTATTTTTTGTCTGTAAGTGAGTGCTGGGAATCTGGTTACCTACTGAGATGTCTCTCCAGCTCCTATTGTCCCCATCTTATAGACGAGAACCTTGAAGCCGAGGGACTGTCTCCCAAGGCTTGTTCTCTTTTTACTTTTAATCAGCCCTTGATGCACATTTCCTTAACTTTTAAAATCCTCAGCTTCCTATCTTGAGGCACAGGACACTTCCTGAACTTGTCAGTGTCTTGACTTCATGACATGAACAAGAGACAAAGACGCAGACTCTCAGGGCAGTTGTAAGGACACAGGGAGTTGTCAGGTCTTCATGGGGGAGCTGAGTGGAGAGGCTGGAACATGACCTGATGAGTAAGTCCTCACAGGGTGCACGCCAGCCCTGCCTAATGGTGAGGCTGGGTAGTTGCCACTGATGTAAACAGTCGGTCCTGGGGCCTGACGGGGCAATACCATGGCAAAACATGGAACATGTGAAGCATGAGGTCATGGTAGGCTGGAGCCAGGGTGATCACAGACAAAGCCACAGCCCAAGAGTTGGGTTAGCAAAGCAACTGGCAAGAGGGTTTCAGCAGCAGGGGCTGCTTTGGACGGACTGTGTTGACAGTGTAAGGGCCACCTGGTTCCTGTGATGAAGTCTCCAGGAGGCTGTGCAGAAAGGCTGGCTTTGATTCACGCCTTTACGGAAACACAGTAGTTAAAAGAGATAGTAAGTGTTCTGGGTACTTATAGAACTGGGCCACTGGACTCAACTATTTAACAAAGCATATCCTTAAAAAAATCTTTCATTCTTTTCTCATACATTACATCCTGACTGTAGTTTCCCTTCCCTTCACTCCTCTCAGCCCCTCCTTCCATTTCCCCTCTTCCCCAGATCATCTGTTTCCCTTCAAAAAGGGGGGAAAAAAAAACCAGAGAAAAAGAAAAAGGAAATGAGAAGGCCTCCGGCCTCCCAGGGAAAGCCATTAAACATGGCCATTATTGTATATTGTTAGATACAATAAGCATAGACACAAACCTCCACATCACAGTTGGATGTGGCAACCCAATAGGAGGGAAAGGGTTCCAAGTGCAGGCAAAATAGCCAGAGACACCCTGGCTACACAACCGTAAGGTGTATGCAGAGGACCTAGTTCAAACCCATATAGGGTCCAGACAAACCATATCCTTAATGGAAACAAACAAGCAAGCAAGCAACCGATAGAGATTGGGGGCACGGTTCTACCATCAACTAGCTCTATAATCTAATAAATTTACTTGATCTGTCTGTCTCCCCCGCCCCCCATCTGTAAACAGTACATCTCTCAATACTCGGCTGAGAAACATCTGTTTGCAGTATATGTTGCTTAACATAGAAACCCACAAGTGGCCAAGGTGTAGAGATCAAGAGACCAGAGAATGCCCAGACCTAATTGGAACATTTACACTGCATCCCTCCTCCCAGGTCTCAGGGATCATGGCAGATGAGGGTACAAGAAGAGTGTGAGAGCAAGAGGCCATGGATAACTACATAGCAACAGTGCCTTTTGAACACCTGAGGGGAGTTGTACAGAACTCACAGTGGTCACGACAGTGTGCATAAAACATGTGCTGGACTAAATCTCCACATAGAGATGGGAGTGGGGCACGCTATCCCACCCCGGCAGTGGAGATGTTAGCATTGTTAGCTGCTGGGACAGGGAGGGACACTTTTCTCTAAGTGTGGTCTGTGTTAAGTTGACCATGTTCCAGTGGAAGACCATATCCAAGAGTATTTATTTGGGCAGCACAAATCGGCCTTTATAGGTTGAAATAAAAGGACACAATGTTTGCTGGAAGAAGGGGTGAGTCTGAGAAGAGTTGGGTGAGTGTGACCAAAACACATTGTACGATACTCTGAAAGAACTAATAAAAAAAATAAAAAATAAAAGTATGCACACCCATTTAAACAAGGGGAAAAGAAAGGAATGAACTATAATTATTCCAAACCATTTTTTTTTTTTACTTCTCAATAGAATTTAACTTTGACAGTGTCCATTCAGGTTAAAGAGTAAACTGTACATGCTGTGAAAATGGTGTTGTTTGCTCTGCCTGCTCTCCTCCATTACATTAGACCAATTACTGGATACACTCATAGGGTATGGCTCCCTTCTTACTTAACCTGAGAAGAATTTACAAAAGCACTGTGTAGTCCCCTAGTTCAACAGACACCCACTATGCCTCTCCTTTGTGCAGAGTCATAACAGCTGTTAAGAAATCCAAGGAAAGAGAAATTCCTCACTGTTCAATAAAAAATAAAGGTGGGGTGATATATTATTTATGATTTAATAAAGCTTGCCTGAGGGTTCAGAATGCAAAGCTAGCCAGACGCCACAGAGGTCAGTTAGTGGTGATACACATCTTTAATCCCAGAATTCACACTAGCTAGTCATAGAGCCAGGTGGTGCTGGCACACACCCTTAATCCCAGGACTCAGAAGACAGGCAGATGGATCTCTGTTAGTACAAGGCCACACTGAGCTACACAAAATTGATGTAGTCCTAAAGAGAAATAGCTCACACAAAGGTGATCTCAGCACTTGAGATCACACACTTTAAATCCCAGCAATAGGGAGGTATAAAAAGCAAAGGGTCTCATGAGGAGAATTAGTCTCCAGTCATGTTGAGGAGAGGCAGCAGTCTGGGATTGGCGTCTGAGGTTTGGTGAAGACAGGACTGCCATTTTCAATGGCTTGGCTGCTTTGCTTCTCTGATCTTCAGTTTGAAGCTTGCACCTGGGTCTTTTATTTTTTGCATTACATAAAGGTGCTTAGGTATTTGTAATTCTGTGAGTCACTGGCAGTCACTGAAGGAGAGGGGATGCCTGGAAGGGTGTGGGATGGACCATGGGAGACTTCTTAAAGAATGAGAAGCCTGGAGGAAACATAAAGGAGAGCAGGTATCTGGGAGGGATAGAATTTTCCAAAGAAGAAAATGTGTGGAGAGCATGTGATGATGTTGGGGAACCAAATGCAAATCTGGCCTGAGTGTCTGTGCAAAGTGTGTGTGTGTGTGTGTGTGTGTGTGTGTGTGTGTGTGTGTGTGTGTGTGGTACACAAACACACAGTTTATATATGTCTTTGACTGCCGTTAGAACTCACTGTCTTCTGCAGAGGGAAAAAGAGAAGACCAAGCTGAACACTCCTGATCTGCCAGACTAAGACCCCAAATTCTCAGAGCATCCCCTGGTCCCTCCCAACCACACTTCAGTGCAGTCAGTGCTCTTTAGTTCCATGATACAAACAAGAAACATCAGGTGCACAGAGGCCTGAAGTTTCAGAAATAATAAGAGTCCAAGTCAGGCTTTGGCCAGGCAGCTGGCCTCAGAAAAAGGTCCCCTGTGTGTTACTTGGAAATTGTACTTTGGAGGGAAGTTCAAAGCAGGGAACACTTTGAAATATGTAGGAGGAGGCTGTAGCTTTCCCCACAGAGTGCAAGGTGTGTGTATCAGCAGGCTCTGCGTTGTCAATAAAATTGCCTCCGCCACAGGGAACTTAGTTGTTTGAGAGCCCACATTAGCCATCCTTATTACCTCCAGGGATAAGTGGAGTGTTCATAATTTTGAATGAAGTCTTGAAGAATCAACAGTACTTAAGAATAACTGGTTTGGGCTGCAGAGATGGTTCAGCCATTAAAGGCTAGGCTCACAATAAAAAAAATATAAGAATAATTGGTTGATTGCACTTCTTTATGCTTCTTGAACAATTACCTCCAACAGGTAGGCTTAAAGATCTTTGCCCATTTGTTGCTGGTGTTTGGTTTGGGTTTGAATGTTCTGTTTTGTTCATCAGAGTCTTGTTATGTAGCCTAAGCTTGCCTCAAACTTGAAATCCCCCTTGAAATCAACTTTCCAGGTACTGAGATTACAGGTATGCACCACCAGGCCCAGTTTAGCAGTTGCCTTGAATTGAGAATTGCTTAAGCACAAGTAAAACATTTTTTTTGAAAGCTCTTTCTGGATTTCATTGGATGACTTTGGGAGTTAGGTCCAGCATTCTGTATCCTCAACTTCCATGTTAGTTAAGGCTCCCCAAACTCCCAAGTGAGTCAAATCCCTGACTTACTATGTTTGATTCCAACTATCTTCTTTTTTGATGTGAGACTGAATGATTTATTTCTCCAGTTCTAGTATATTGTCTCCACAAGGACAAGGCTATGTAAGGTGTCTGCCATTGATTGTATCCATACTGTGTCCCCAAGCCCAGAAGAGCATTTATCAACACAAGTGTTGCTAAACAAATTATTAAATGTGAAACACAATACTTGGCTTTCTTTTTCTTTCTAAATACAAAATTTGTGATTTCATCCATAGAAAAAAGGTCTCAGGTAAAGATAGTGAAATGTCTTTGGGGCGTTTCCTTCCTGTTTAATCAACCCTGTCTGAAAGTCTGACTTTCTAAGCCAGCCCTGGAAGGAGGCTGTGGTGGGATGCTGTTGGGTGCCGAGTTTTGAAAAGTTATTGGAGGAGCCCGCTAACCTGTCCAGGAGGAAGTGGAGAATGTGATCAGTCGCTTTGAAGGTAGCACCCCAGGAGCACTGGGCCAAGGCAGAGTTCAAGCAAATGTGAATCTGGATGGTGATAAACATGGCAAGAGGTGAGTCACCCTTCTTCCCGGCTCTCATTAGGGTGTGTCTTCAGAGCCAAATGAGAAATCCAGCAGGAGGATTTGGCACTAGCCATTGTAAACAGAGTCCAGTTGAGCCACTTCAGAAGGCAGCAACTTTCCCTTCAGACCACCCTAGGACCAAGCAGTGTAGTGGCAGCACTTGCTTCCTCAGCCCAGGCTACCCCATACTGAAGGATGTTCTTTCTTCCCCAGCTCAGGCTACCTCATGCTGAAGGATATTCTTTCTTCCCCAGCCCAGGCTACCCCATACTGAAGGATGTTCTTCCTTCCCCAGCCCAGGCTACCTCATGCTGAAGGAGTGCTTTAGAGACACAGTGAAAGGAAAACCAGTTGGTGTCCAATTGTCAGAATTCAGAAGTTCTCTGGAACTTCCCCACTAAGTTTTCAATTGTCTGCCTCTGAATTGCATCCTGGGGGGACACTGTGTAATCTTACTTCTGCCCCCACATGCTATCTGTAGAGGAGGGATGGGGCACCACCAGAGCCACTGACAAACCTACTGACCCCACTCTCTTCAGCAGTGAACCACATTTCACCAGACTGCTACCTGTGTACCGTGAATGGCAAACACTCTTTGCTGCAGCACTCAAACAAAGGTTCTGGTAAATGAATCACAGGCATTTTGCTTTTAATCCTTATAAATTCTAGGAAGGAGGGGGCTCTTCCGTTTCCTGGATGAAAAAATAGTCACTAAACTGCTACAGATTGAATATACTAATCTGAAAAACATCCAAATTCTCCAAAATCTGAAACATTAAAAAAAGAAAGAAGCCGGGCTGTACACATTTTTAATCCCAGCACTCTGGAGGCAGAGGCAGGTGAATCTCTGTGAGTTCAAGGCCAGCCTGGTCTATAGAGCGAGTTCCAGGATAGCCTCCAAAGTCACAGAGAAACCCTGTCTTGAGAAACAAAATACAAAGAAACAAACAAAGAAAAGAAAAGAAAGAAAGAGAGAAAGAGAGAAAGGAAGGAAGAAAGAAAGAAAGAAAGAAAGAAAGAAAGAAAGAAAGGAAAAGGTTGGCTGGTTATGGTGGCCCATGCCTTTAGTAGTTGGGAGGCAGAGGCAGGCAGATCTCTCCATGAGTTCTAGGTCAGCATGGTCTACAGAGATAATTCCAGGACTGCCAGGAATGTTACACAGGGAAACCCTGTCAAAAATAAAATAAAATAAAATAAGAAAGAAAGAAAGAAAGAAAGAAAGAAAGAAAGAAAAGAAAAAAAAGAAAAGTTTGGAGTATTTCGGATTTAGGGATTAGGAATAAATTAATTCAAACATTCCAATATCCCAAAGAATTAGAATCTAAAATATCCTGACTCCAAGCATTCTGGGTAAGGGATACTCAACCTGTACTGATAGCCCTGCCTAATTAATCTACACATTAAAGAACAAATTTCAAAAGAAATAGATGAAGACTTTTTTTTTTTGAAGTCTCAAGGGCAGCAATAACCGAACACCAAACATAAACTTAAATGTCTTGTATTAGCCAGATTTTTTAAAAATAGGAACTAAGTCACCAGCACCTGGCTTCATGCTGTCAATAGAGTCCATTCTCTACAGGGACTGAATCTTCCAGGTAATCAGTCACAAGCCCATAACCTTCGGTTTCCTCACTCATCCCCAGATTTACCACAAAGAAATAAGATGGGAAAAATAAAACATGAAAAGCAACTGTGTGTGTGTGTGTGTGTGTGTGTGTGAGTGTGTGTGTGTTGTTGTTGTTGTTGTTGTTATTGCTGCTGCTGTTATTGTTCCAGACAAGGATTTGTTAAGTTGACCTAGGCTGACTTTGAACTTGTGATCCTTCTGCCTATACTTTGCTCCTGAGTCTTGGGATTTTAGTCATAAGCCACCATACCTCACTAACAGTCTTTTGTTTGTTTGTTTGTTTGTTTGTTTTTTTAACGTATAAAATTCCCAAAGCCTTGCAGCAATAACTTGCAAACCTAAGTAGCCTATTAATAAGAAATTTATGCATTATAACACAATAAAAGACATTTGGCCTTGATTCAGTAGGAATAAAATCCTCCAAACAAGTAGAATTTTTTTAAAAATCTAATTTTATTTGCAAAATGATGCATAATCTAATGAACAATTCTAAATGCATATAGTCATGTCTGAACACAGATGAAAAATAAACCCCTAGTAAATATTCTAAACCCAGCCAAAGAAGTATGCACTGGAGTTAACTGGGGTGGTGGGGAAAGGGTAGACTTCAGGGATTCTTTGTGGCATTTTCCCCAGAAAAAAAAAATTTTTTAACCTTTTTTTTTCTTTGCAAGTGAAGTCTCAGCCTTAAGAAATCAGACTACACCAGCCAACCAGAGCTCAAGGCCTTCTTACAGTGCTTTGTTGTGCGTTTGCTTCCAGGCAGAAAGCATGGGTTTCCTTCCCTTCCTTCCTTCCTTCCTTCCTTCCTTCCTTCCTTCCTTCCTTCCTTCCTCCCTCCCTCCCTCCCTCCCTCCCTCCCTCCTTTCCTTCCTTCCTTCCTTCCTTCCTCCCTCCCTCCCTCCCTCCCTCCCTCCTTTCCTTCCTTCCTTCCCTCCCTCCCTCCCTCCTTCCCTCCCTCCCTCCCTCCCTCCCCTCCCTCCTCCCTCCCTCCCTTCCTCCCTCCCTCCCTCCCTCCCTTCCTCCCTTCCCCCTCCCTCCTTCCCTTCCTCCTCTTTTGTTGTTTGTTGTTGTTGCTTTGGCTTGCCTATTCATTTTTCTGAGAAGGGTTCTGAATTTTCTTCATAATTTTTTAACTGAACACCTGAATTGCTTAAAATAGTCTAATTACCTCACCATTTGTAAATATGTCATTTTCACCTTCAGGTATACTCTTGAGAAACTGCTCTTAATTGCAGCAATTTTACTTACTTATAGGGTACAGTGTGATATTTCAATACGCGCCTGATCAGGATTTGGGACTTTGCAAGCCCATCACCTCAGAGAGTCGTCATGTCCTTGTGTTGGAGACATTTTAAAATCTTCTGGCTATTTTGAAAGCTGTAATGAATTGTTCTCAATCATACTTACTGCCCTGTCCTACACGGAAACTGCACCCCTGAATCCCAGGCCTTTCTTCACCCCTTCCCCTGCGTGTTCCACTTCCTCTCCCTTAGTTGCGCCTTCATGAGGTGAGGAGATTGACAACCTTTCACTATCCTCTTCATTTATCTAACTTTTTTTTTTTAATGCAACACTTCCATGATGATCTCTTTCCTCCTAACAATCAACTCTCTGTTACTTGCCCCACCAGTAACATGGGTATTTTTAAAACTTTTCAAATATACCGAGTGTTGTTCTTTTTTAACTCTTTGATCTGGTTAACTGATTAAACCAACACTGGGATTCTTTTATTTTTTTTTAATCTCACAATAATCTTATAGTATTCGTTTTAAATGACAGTCTAAGTGGTTTGACCTCCGTTATTTAACAAACTGCCACACTTAGGAGACATCAATTATAAATGACATAACAGATTTGCTGTGGGTGCGGCAGCCTCACCACAATTGCCATTGCCTCTAGTCTCAAGGGGAGAGACCTAGGATCTCCCTTGCCATTTGTATCACTGATGCACCCTCAGAGAACTGACTGATGCTGCCACCATGCCTCTGACCCTCCTAAGTAACAGAAGAAGGCACAGGAGGCTAACAAGACAAAAAGCAGAACAGGTCAAAGAAGCCCAGATGTTCATCTAATGATACATGATTTACAACATAGACAATAATTGGACTTTATGGCTCAATAAAAAGACCCAAGGTATTGGGACTGATGAGATAAAGCATAAAGGAAACATTGAATGAGAAGATGACATAAAAAAGACTTAGCCCTAAGTGTTGGGTACTGAGCTCTGAGAGGGGAAGGGCACGTTCTCTCTCCTGAAAGGGAGCAAATATTCAGACTTCCTAGTAGGCTGGGACTTTGCTTGATAAAGGTGTCTGCCTGGAGGGGAGGAGGGCAGATAGCTTCAGCCAGCCCTGGCTTCTCTAACACTCGCAGCTACATTAGAAGATTACAGTGAGAACCATCTGCTCACAGAGATTGAGGTTGGACCCACAGCAGGTATCTGAGAGATAGCCTATTATAAACACGATGGTCTGTGTCCAGAGGGCATCACCTCTTAGGCAATCAAACTATTAACTAGCCTTTTTACACTTTTGAACTTCACTATGGAAATACTTTCAGTGACATAGTGCTCAAGTTCAGAAGGGACACCACCACACACATCAGGCCTTTAAAGGAGCAGAGTAGTAGCTGAAAACAAATTCATACCTGGGTCAGAAGCAAGTATCAGAATTTCTGAAAACAAGAAGTCCCATGTCTGACACTGAGCCTACCACCAACTTAGTGTGAAATTCCAAGCAAATGAATTTACCACTCAAGTTTATTTTCTGCAGAATAAAACTGTCTTTAGTTAACAATAAAAAAAGATTCACTGAAAAGTATTCTATAGATGTAAGACAGTGTCAGTTGTCACATTTCTTATTGTGATTTGTATTATATAAAGCCTATCCATACATTTTAAAAGTAAAAGGTAAAAGAGTCTATGTCTTAAAGAAGACTTAATATAGGAATTTGTAAATAGATCTAGTGTTGGAGAAGTGGCTAAGGTTTGTAAATTTACACAAATCATCGACATAAAGCCATGGATTATTTTCATGAAATAAATATTAGAGGCTTGAACTTTATTTTAAAGAGGCCAGGCATGATGGCACATGCCTTTAATTCCAGTACTTGGGAGGCAGAGGCAGACTGATATCTGTGAGTCCAAAGCCAGCTTGGTTGACACAATGAGTTCCAGGACAGCCAGAGCTACATAGTGAGACCCTGTATCAAAAATCCAAAACAACAACAACAAAGAACATCTACTGGTTTAAGTAGCTATCTTAGAAATTCACTGTGTGCTGCCAGAAGTTACTAATTCTCCCTCTCAGCCAGTTAGAGCCAATCTGAATTCTTGCTATTGATTATCTTGCTGCGTGGCTGTGTGTGCTGTATGCACCCGTGTCAGTATGCGTGCTGAGGCCACAGGATGTCTGTTTTCCTTAATCACGTCTCCATTTTGCTTTTTGAGGCAGAGTCTCCCACTGAACCTGCTGTTCACTGATTCGCTATACTGACTGGCCATCCCAAAGTTTGAGACCAGTCTGGTGAACACAGTGATACCACATCTCAAAGGAAACAAACAGGGGCTGAAGAGGGGGCTCTGTAGGGCCCTGCACAGACCCTGAGGCACCTTGAGCAAGCCTGAAGTTGTTGGCTGGGACATCTTGACCCCAGAGTTGTTGTTGGTACTCTTCCTGTTTTGCTAACACACATCTGCTGGGGAGGAGCTAAGCCTGAAAATTGAACTCTTGACCCTGGGTTGTTGTCCATTGTTCTGTAAGTCAGTATATAAGCCCACTCCTTCTTCCCTTCAACAAATGGAATTCAGCATTCAGTATTCGGGTGCTCCTGCTGAACAAATGCCCTGCTGTCTTGTCTCTTATTTCAATCTCTAGGCCTTCGCCCCATGAGTGGAACAGATTGTAGCATGGGTGCTACATGGTTCAGCAGTTGGAAGTGAACCCTCTTCCTCCTGCAGACCTGAGGTCAGTTCTCAGCACCCACTCTGGGTGGCTCACCACCTGTAACTCCAGCTCCAGGAGGTGACCTCCCTCACCTGGCCACCAAGGCACTGCTTTCAGGTGCTCATACCCCCTCACATAGATATAGCCATACTTTAAATAAGATAAATCTTAAAATGAACAAGACATAAATAAATAAGATTTTTAATGAGTGTACTTTCTGGTAGGTGGTATTAAACAGACATGTACTGGATTGTTATATGTAAATTTTGTGATTTTTTTTTAATCTGTATTGGATTATTAACCCTCTTTACTGTTTTTAATTTCTTCTATTTCATTAATTTTTGTATTTATAATTCTTTCTTTCATTGACTTTATTCTGGATTTTTCTTTTGTGTCTTAAGACAATTTTTCTCATAGTTTATTTAGTAGTTGTCAAGTCTCTGTGTCTTCTAAATCTTCATTACTATCTATTTTTGGTCTTTGACTTATTTTTCAAATATAACAGCAATCTTTGCATCCCCTTTGTGTTGTCATTTCTGTCTGGTATTACTTCCCAAGAAATATTTTATCAGTTCTCTTCTATTTTTGGTTTGTACATATAATTCTTGTAATTCTTATAAAATTCCCATGTGTGTCTGAAAAGAATCTGGGTTTTCAGCTGTGATTTTAAAGATATTTCCCCTCTTTTACCTTACTTAGGTTTCACCTGTTTTCTACTCTCCCCTGTGATAATTAATGGCTAGCATGGAAATTAGGATATGTGTCTAATACCACAAAATTTAAATTTGATAAACATTTTTATCCTCTTCAAATAAATATCCTTAGAATGACTTAACTTCAAGTTGGTTCAGACTCCAAATATAACATTATCATTATAGAAAAATCTTAGTTCTATCTTTATTTTTAATACCATAATTAGACACTTGATATTTTATAAAGTCAATAGTTTGATTCCCCATCACGTTCACCACTTTCCTTGCTCAATATCGCTTTCTGCACCATAGATGCTCTTTCTGATATTGTTCTCTTTATTCCTCAAGAAGATATAAGTAGGTGTTTCCTTAGTTAGCACTCAGTTGAATGTGTTTCCTCAAGCTCCTGAGTTAGAAGCTTGACTTCCCCTGTGTGGAGGTGCTGGGAGGTGTATGGGTCCCCTGTGCTTCGGCAGATGAGTGCAACTCTGTTGTTGCCTGAGGAATAGATTCACTACCCTCAGCATCAGGATCCTTATAAAGGGACAACTTTGTTCTCCTTTCAGTCATTCACCAGTACATGCTCCCTCACCTCCCTTCTGCTGGGATGATGCTGCAAGTCCTTTATCAAAAGAGGACAACTTGACCTTGTACTGCCTGTCCTCTAAGACGTGAAGAATTTGAGCCATAGTTCATTAGAAACCATTCAGACAAGGGTGCAAATGTTCTCCTCCTAATGATGGCTTGACTTGGTGTCTTCTTCTGTCATGGTGAAGAGCAGCGTGCATCTTAGAGGAAGCCTCCTTGTTTTGATTAGTAGCACTATGTCCACACTTGAGATGCTCAGCAGCAGCAGAGAACCATAGCACATGAAGGGAAATGCCAGAAACTCTCCAGCACATGGCATTGCTAAGCTGAGGTGTTCAGGAGGCTGAACGAACCAAACACTTTTTTCAACTAACCATTTTACAACATAAGATGGATTCATCTGAATAAGCTACCATGTGAGCCTAGCATCATCTGTATTCTGTTTCTACGGCACAAAACATAGGAAGAGAGTATCTACCAGGAATTGGCTCTCTGCTTTCTTTGTTTGATATTTGAAAAGGTGTCTGACTGACTCCTGTTGAGAGGAAGCTCTGCTATGTAGAAGTTTACAATCCAAAGGCTGCATCAGAAAGACAAGCTTGATACTACTTCTGGTAATAACCCACAGGTCTATGGGTTTGGACCTCATGTTTGTAGGGTATAACCTTTCATTTCTTTCACAATGGTTCTTCTGTATAAAGCTTCCCATTGATGACAGTTAGAGCCCTGGCTCTGCTGGTCCATACTGGGATCTTATCCTCCTCAGCCAATTCTGAGGGCCACCATTTCTGCACCTCACTACTATAGACTGCAAGAATGAGGCTCCGCGGAGTCTGGCATGGGAGTCAGACTGGTGTTCCCTTCTGTCCATCCAGGCCTCCTCTCCAGCCTACAGACCATACACATCTAGAACCTGCAGTATGGAGGTCCTGAACCTGTCAGTACATGGGTTTGATTTAGACTAGCCTGGAGTGCTGTCAGGTGGCAGCTGCACCAGGCTGCAGAAAGAAACCTGGGTTGGATTCCAGGCTGCAAATTAACTCGTGGCATCTGCACTGCCACTCATGACTCAGCTCTACTTTATGAAAAGGTGCACTGTGTGAGGAGCAGAAGGCCAGAAACTCTTAAAGGGAGCATTGCAGAGGATATGACAAAGCCACTCAAGTCAAGATAGCTCACAGCTGATGCCACACTGGGCCACTATGTAGCACCAGGGATAGAAATCACCAGTTCAAGAAGAATTATCATGAGTTTTGGTTTTGGTTGATTTTATGGACACTGTGAAAACACCACACAAACAAAACAGGACCAAATAACCTTATTGAGGTCTCAGAGTGAAGCAATCACATGTGGGGGTGAGTTGGAGAGATGCTGAGTTGGGAATATAATCCCGTTATTGACCACTTAAAAGAGGGCCCAGATCTAAGTCTGACTCTCTGCTTTCTATCTTTGGGAACTGGGACAAGTTCCTTACTGTTTCTGAGCTTTGGTTTCCCTGTGTGAGTCTTAGCAGTGGCACATACAAAGGAACGACACAGAAACTGCTGGCAGCCTACCAGCATCTGTTCTCTTCATTCCTCATGGTAAGAATTATGATGTTACATGGGCAAGCCACCACTCAGATCCAAGTAGGCACTCCCCCAAATCCCACACCTCTGTATGCATGAGTTTAGGCTAATAATATTTAAGACGAACTATAGATGACTTCCAGGAAGGCTCCTTACAGCATAAGAGGGTGTGATCTCCGTTTAGTGCATTTTACTGCTTGGGACTGGGATGACATGGAGAGCTACCATTCTGAATTATGAGGGTAAAGACAAATTAGTGGGACTTAGGATAGAAAGCTGGAAGATGGGGTTCCTGATGTCATCAAGGAATCTCCATACTGGTCCTGAACTCTTTACCTCCAAGTTCCTTCATTGAGACAAATCATTTCTCATGGGTGTTAGCCAGTATAATTCTGAGGATTCCACCAAAGCCATGGTGATTTTTATGCAATGAGCTAGGCTTGAGTAGTAACAAGGACTTTTCTGGCTAGTGGCACTTGCCAGGCTCCAGTGTATTATAGACATGGCCTCTAAGGTTCAGACAGCTCTTTGGGACCTGGGTTGACTACAAACTTGAAATTTTAGTAAGTTTACAAATTTTAGTAAGTTACTAAAATTTGCACTTGTAGCAATTACTTTTTGAGCAAGGAATCCTACTCATAAGACGATAAATGTAGGTGGCCACATTTATAAAGATGTATTTATTGTATCATTCATGGTAACAAAGGCTTGAAAATAAACTCAAAGTTCAACAGAAGGTGACATTTTAAGCAAATCACGCTCTGCATGATGTCCATTATCCCATAGCTCATAACAGTCTGAGGAAGAAAATTCCCACTGCTGGAATATGTTCCATTTTCCAGTACACCTGCAACAGTATCTCCTACTTCACAGTATTGCCTGGGTATTTCTCCAATCAAGAATGTGGTCTAGGTCGCCTCTTAAATCTGGGCAGCAAAAGTGATGCTGTAGGATTTCTAAGAACAAGGCAAGGTAGTGTCCTCCTTGTTCAGAACACCCACACCCAGAGTACAAGGTTCCTGTGCCAGAGGCTGATGTCCTTTGAGGAAGTGGGAGGCCTCGTCTATGTCTTCTGCTGGTCATTCCTACTCTTTGAATCTGCCTGGTCCAGAGATATGACTTGGGGTGAAAGAACCCTCAGGGTCCTCTGGCTTCCTGGCCTTCAAGTTCTTCATGTTGAGAATCCAGAAATCATGGAGCAGATAAGAACCCCCCTGTTGCATTTCATTAATTTCTGAGCCACAGAATTAGTGATTATGGTAAACAATTGTCATTGTATGCCACTAAGCTTAGGGGAGTTTGCACTGTGCTCATAATGGCTATTTAGAAAAATTCTTCACTGTGAGCTTTTTCATCTCAGATTTTCTTTTACCACATTTATTATGCTTTATTATATCTTCAGGAGCATGTAAAACAAGGACATTTGTTTTACGTGTCACCAGGAACAAGCAGGTATCCAGCTCCTGCAAAACGTGCTAAAAGTCCAAAGAAGATAAATACAACATCCAAGCCTTCATAGTTTTGAAAATAAGATAACCTATTAGCAACCTGAACAACTGCAGCACTAACAACACACCACACACTGTTAACATTTCCTTTTCCATGACAAACTAGTAATTAAGAAATCAAATAGTGAGTTCAGAGCCCAAGGTCTAAAACTGCACCATTTTAATCTAGACTGAGCTGCATGCTGGACATAGCTTGCATTTTCCATCTCTGAACAGTGAGCCCTCCACAGCCACACCCATGTTTGGTAAGAGCAAGGTAGGTAATCTTGGGGCAGCGAGGTAAGAGCTAGAAGATTTAGATTCCATAAATTCCCCTTTTCTAAGTATTGCTGGAAAGCAGTGCACTTTTGGAATTGACACACGGTTTAATAGTGACAGGGGGAAATAAAACTGAATAAACCTCTTTTGCACGATGAAGAGGCTACTGAAAAAAATGCAGATGTAGCCAGTAACCCCAAGTAATATAGTAAGTAAGAGAAAATAACAGAGTATTTTATGTCTGTTAGTGGCTGGGCACACATCTTTAATTCCAGCTCTGAGAAGGAAGAAAGGTGGATGTCTGTGAGTTCACAGCTAGCCTGGCTCTGTAATAAGTTCCAGGCCAGCCAAGGATGCATAGTGAGATTCTATCTGAAAACATAAATAAGTCCTTTAGTGTGTTCTATAGCCATCCTAAAATTATTTTCAATTTCATTTATTTAATTTACAGATCTTTTTGAGGCAGTGTTAGATAGCAAGAAATGACCAGTTCTCTACAAAAAACACACAGCAATCACATCATAAATACAACACAGGATTTTCTATCTTTATAATGTGCAAACCAGCATAGAAGATGGTTCATAAACATCCTGTGTGATACAATGACCCTTTAGAGAGAGCATTAGCAATCTGGGAATTCTGGGGGGAATTGCTTGTATATACTATATGACAAAAAAGTCTCAGTGTGGGGCAACAGGAAGTCATAGCACAGGGGAAGAAGAGGTGGGTGGAAATGTCACCAAGTACTCTGGTCAAGGGACCAGAGGTTTATTATATTTAAAATCCTCCCTATAACAGAAAGTTTGTGAAAATCACTGAGAGTAATTACTATTTTATGCTGAGAAGAAATCATCTACCAGCTCAGAAAGAACCTTGCCCTGGAAGGAAAAGACCCCGAGAACACGGAGTGTTCTTCTGGCCAATGCTCAGAGACCCTCTCAGTCCTGGTTTGCTGGCCCTGGGCCAAGCACAAACAGTCTGCCACAGAGAGGGATCGATGAAGACTTGCAGATAAAATATTAGCAGGGAGGCCCCAAAGGTCCCCCAGCTTCCTGACCCTATGGACTCAGAGCCATCAATAAACATGAAGTCCTTACATTGGATGGCTTTATCTTATGCTTTGTCATAAAGAACCTCAAGCCTCAGTAGAGGTCCTCAAACACCTGTCACCTCATGAGCTTGTTGTCTTCGTCTCCTCCAGCTTCTTGGTGGCTCCCACAGTCATGGTGCCTCTCTGCTGGTGACAGGATGAGTAGTAATGAGGACCTTTCTGGTTAGTGGTACTGGCCAGGCTCTAGCGTGTTATAGACATGGCCTCTAAGGTCCAGACAGCTCTTTGGGACCTGAGTTGACTACAGACTTGAAAAAGAGCCTCTGATTCTACCAGGAGTTCCTACCTCATGTCCTCCTGTCTTGGGCTTTGCTGACAGGATAGCTGCTCTTCTGGAAGCTGTCACAGCATGTACACCCCACCTATAGTCTGTCTCACCATATCACCAGGCCACACCCTGGTTCCACAGATCTGGTTCCTGGGTGCTGCTACAAGTGGAGTTATTCCCACAGATGTCTTCTTTGCCCTTGCGTAGATTCTGGAACCTGACTTTCGGGGGGCAGGGGAGAACCTTGCAAGCTCATCACAGAGGCAGGTCATGCCGGAACCCCCAGCATGATAGAGAGAACCCATGGCTCAAGCACAGTTCCTCAGGATAGAAATGGCAAGTTACTGCATAGGTAAGAAAGCCAGTCCGAATCCTGTAACTTGGTCTCTTAGTAAGACTTCTAACAGTGAGAGCAGGACTTCTCCCTGGCACTTAGCTGGTGTTTGGTAACCTCTTTCCCATGTTGAATTGCCTGTTGGGACAGGTGATCCTTGAGGAGCTGGGTCCTGCCTCAACTTAATGTACCATGCTTTGTGCAAGCCCATGGGAAGCCTGCTCCTTTCTGAATGGAGATGGAGGAGGAATGGATGGGGTAAGGGGTAGATTGGAAGGAGGAGAGGACCAGAGGAGGAGGGGCAGGTTGGTATGTAAAATAAGTGGAAAAATGTTATTTAAATAAAAAATTTGTTTTTTAAATTTTGATTTAAGCCAAACAGTGATGGGGAACATGTAGTCAATGAACAAAGCCTTTGTGACTATGAATTTAAAAAAGAAAAGGGGAGAAAGTCAGTCCAGGAGAGAAGGACAAAATGGACCCTGGTGGAGGTTTTCATCTGTAGTTTCTGTCTTGGGATTTAGGCACAGAAGAAGGGGGAAAGTCTTCCTGCATTGTTTGAGGAGAGTTATGTGAAAGAAGCCACGTGGAAGCTAGCTTTACCCTGACCTTTGTGTCACTTTCTATTCTAATTCCTGGCTAAGAAAAGGTGGAAATGTGCGCCAGGGACCCCATCCAGTGCTCCAGGGAGCATGTGATTAGTTTGGGGAAACACTCTCTTACTCCACTCCCATATGTTGAACATTGTGCTTGTGTCAGCGATGCACATTTGGTTCTTAAAACTCTAACTGCATCTTTTGTAATTTTCTTAGAAAGGAGACAAAACTGTGAGATCAGCAGCAAAAGAACATCATGGCAGTGAAAAGGCTGTGTATTTATGTTATAAAGCACCCCCCAAGAGAGTAATAGTTCACAGTACATGGAGTGCTGAAGCCGGATCCTAAACCCTCACCAACCTTGCACAATACAGCATCTTAATTCTGCTAGTTACCTGTTATCGTGCCATGTACAAGTCACACTTCATTAACACTAAGGACCTCTGAATTCACTAGCACTCTGCAATCTCAAGCATCATGCAATCACTCCATAGTAGGTGACTTGGTTGTCTCTGCTGACAGAACATGGTTGCTCATCCTGGTTTACATTAGAGAAATACAATCTTTTAAAACTTTTAGACACTCAAAGGCACTTTGAGGGCGTTCAAGGAAAGGATTTTCCTTGTGACATAGTCTAGAAACTTCAAGTCAGAGGTAGCATCGGTGACTTAGAAGAGAACTATGAAACCAAAGCACACTACACTTTCTGGCAACTCTGCCACCTAAGCAGAATTCAGAGAATTAAGATCACATGCGACTTGTGTGGTGGTGATGCTGTGAACATGGACTCTGTTGTGAAGTTTCAGACACACCTCAGCCAATTCACTTCTTTTATATTTTCTGTCTGTGTGTTCACAAGATATCAATAGCTATGCCCCAGTAACTCCAAAAGAGGCCCTTTGATAAGCATGAAATAAATACGCCAAATGATAAGAGTTACATTACAGTCTAGACTATAAGTTCCTTTCTCTGTGATACATAAAGTAACAACATATTGTAGACTTAGTGAAATACCATATTTAAAACATGAGAGTATTCTACAATCATAGAGACTGGAGATATTTTTTAAATGGTATTTAATACTTGTAACAAGTCATGTGGCTTTTATTTTTTATCTGCTTTTTGTCTTGCCCTTCTAATAGGTTGCTACTCTTTGAAGGAGCCTTAGTGACGGGGGATGTAGCACAGGAGAGTCAAGATGTAGGGACTTGAGAGAAGAGGTCGGGACCGTCTCTCAGGTAAGCCAAGGACACGTGGAAACACATAGATTGATAGAAATGGGTTAATATTTCAGACAGAGCTAGCCAATAAGAAATGCTAGTAACAAGCCAACAGCTTTATATCTAATACAGAGTCTCTGTGTGTTATTTGGGGCTGATACGGCTGGGGGACCAGGCTGGGGGAAAAACTAATCATAACAAAATGGCGCTTGAAACGTGGGTACTAAGAACTTCTACTAAAAACAGAAGTTTAAGAAAGGATTTTAAAAACAAAATAACAGAGACAAACAAGTCTTCCTGGTAGCAGCATCTATCTCAGTTAGGCTGTTTTGCTAGAGACAAGCAGAGATTTGTGTGGCTCCTTTAAGGGAGGTTTCCTGACTTGGCATAAGCAGCAAATCCTGCTAACAACTTAATGGTGTGTCAGAGAGCTGGCAATGGCAGTGATCACATCTCTAAGCTGGCAGCATGGTGCTGGATGGCAGCATAGACCAAGGTGGTGAGCACAGCTCTCACTGCTGGTGATAAAAGTACCCCAGCCATGTTAGATAGACAGCAGCTAAAACAACTGTGCCTTTAATTTTAGCAATGTTATTTAGCAGATAAAAGACTTGTGGCCAGATAAAGATAAAGATTTACAGTAAAGACAGATTCAGTTAAAGAAAAACCTCTAAAGGTTTACAGAGTGTTTTAAAATATGTGGAGGCTTGGGAGAAAAAAAAAGAAATAGGATAAAGTGGGTTAAAAAATAGAAAGAGAACAGCTGGTTGTGGTGGCATACACCTTTAATTTCAGTACTAGGGAGCCAGAGGCAAGCAAATCTCTGTGATTTCAAAGTAAACCTGGTGTACAGAGTGAATTCCAGGGCAGCCAAATTTACATAGAGAAATCCTGTCTCAAAAATGAAAAAAATAGAAGTAAAAGAAATAGAGTAATAAAAAAGCCACATAAAAATGGAAAATACACAGAGAGTCTGGGTACTGTATGCTATTGTGTAGTCTTGAATTGCTCAATTGCTAAGGAAGGAACAACAATTGCTACAATATACTTAATTATCAATGCTACTGAATTAATCTAATTTATATATTTTAAAAATGCCTTGACTTCAAAATTTAAGTCTAAGGACAGGTAACTAAGGGAAAGAATTTCTATTTTTGTTTCCACAGAAAATGAAAAGCTATGGATTCCTTCCAGACTAACATGGTTTGATCAAGCAAGGCCTCCTGAAACAGTATCCCAGGTGATCCAACATTCAAAACAGCTGGGACAAGGCAGCCTTGCAGACAACTAAAGCCAGGATTTCTGCTTTTTCTTAGGATCCTCAAGACCGTGCCCCCTACCAGCAGGAAGCACTTTGGAAAGAACAAAGCCCAAATTCCCAAATATTGTTTATAAATGTTTGTTTTCATTTAAATGAGTGTAGTTATAAATGGTTAATGATCACAACCAATCTCTTTTTAAAGGTAAAAAGAGAATTATGGTATAGAAATGAATACTTTGTTTTGGAATGGATTTTCATTTATTGATACAATTTAAGGTCAGTTTTGTGATATGTATATCCCTCCTCTTGTTTAGGTATTGTGTTTATATAGTTTGTTGAAAAATGTAATATATAATTTAGTACAGATTATAGATAGGTAACTATAATAGTCAAAACTTATAATTATGTTAGTTAAGATTTCTAGATATATTTCAAATGGATAGGCATTCTTTAAACCTTTCAAAGACCTACAGAATATGGCATTTAAGATGGGTTACAATGCTCCTGGCAACACCACTTGCATCAGAAAGGAAGATGGACATCGAAGAAACTTGTTATGGAATTTACTTCCAACATGGCAAAACTAGCCATTTGTGCAAGATATTGCTCTTGTCTGGACTGTTTGATTTTATGCTGTATAAACTGAACATGCAGGACCCATAGAAAAGTGACTGCTGATTCAAGATGGACTTTGCTACAGAATTCCTGGCTCCATGGAAGAGTCTGGCAGACATTTTGCAGGACACAGAGAAAAATGACTGACAAACTGTCAACACAGGTGGGACAGTTTGAAATTTCCTGCTTTGCTGAGGAGTCTGCCAGACACAATATGGCCTATAGGCTGAAGATGGAACATTATAGAAGTACTTCGGGTGACTGACCAAGCAGAGTTGTCTCTGTCATTTCTAGAGTTTATATACTATCCTTCTGTGGTTTTTGATGGTGTTGAAGACAGATAGTTATGGTTATAGTTTTCTTTAGTTAGGATTAAAGTTAAGTTACATGTAAGACCTTAGACTCACAAAGATGGAATAGATGATGGAATATTTTCTTTAAATCTTGCCAAATGTTAATGGACTAAATATTGTTAACTGTAGTTCTTATTTGATAACTGTTTTGTTATATGTTTTACTATGTTAAAATTAAAACCCTTCTTTTTATTTTGACAGAGAAGAGGAGATAATGGGAGATGTCATTCTGTTAATATGTTTCTCTTATTGGTTAATGAGTAAAGCACTGTTGGCAAATAGGAAGGCAAGATAGGCAGGACTAGGAGACAAGAAGGATTCTGGAAGATGTAGTAGTGAGGAGATTCAAGATGTAGAGACTTGAGACAAGAGGTCTGGACCCTCTCTCCAGTAAGATAAGACCATGTGGAAACTCTTAGCTTGATAGAAATGGGTTAATATTTAAGACAGAGCTAGACAATAAGAAACACTAGTAACAGGCCAACAGTTTTATATCTAATACAGTGTCTCTGTGTGTTATTTCGGACCGACACAGCTCTGGGCCCAGGCTGTTGGGAAAACTGCTTGTATCATCTTATGATGAGGGACTGTGGCTACTGGGACCCAAGACAATAGCTTCATTTGGTGTGAATCTCCGTGGCACTATTCAAAGTAGCCCCATCTCCAGAGTCCACAAGCCAAAGCCAGCTCTTCAAACAAAATGCTTTAGAAAGAGCCTCACCCCTTTATTAGCTTTCATTTGCTGAAGTTATCTTCATAAAAAAAAACTGACAAAACTAAAATACTATATTTTACTGAACCACATACTGGGATTCATCTTATTCAGCAGCTGCCTTTGCCTGGGTACATCCTCCTCACTACAGATAAGCAGGGGAGCACAGAATGCTATCTGCTCATGAGGAACTGAAAACCTAATGAGACCAATTCCCAATCCTAAAGAAAAGTAGTACATACAATGAGGAAATTGGAAACACATTAACTAAATCATCTGAGTTAATATAGCCAGCAAGATCTGTTTATGATGCTAAAGACACATGGATTATAGCATCCAAGAGGATGCACCAGTACAAAGAGGACACTAAAGACATATGGGCTATGATATCTAAGGCGATGCTAAAGACACATGGTACAACAGTGCCAAGAGGACACAGAAGACTTGATCACAAAGAAACACTACAGAAATCAAATTGTATTGAAAAATATCAGCCACAGGAAAGAGCAAAAAGATTGAACTTAAATATTAATTCAAGTTAAAGGAGACTAAAGAAAGAATAGCAATACAATAGATGACTTTGAAACATGTCTTATACAAGAAATGGAGACAGAGCAGGCCTTTCACTAAGGCCTTTGATCTGTTCATGAACTGAATTTCTGTGCAGGGTGAGTGACAGGGAACTAAGTTCATTCTTCTCCACGTGGCTACTCAGTTTTCCTAGTACCATTTGTTGAAGAAGCAATCTTTGGAGTTTTTATAAAAAGTCAGAGTTGTCCAAGAGACTTCAAAAACATTATAGATTATTACTACCACCCTTGGTTGTCCCCCTTCCCTCCAGAGATGGAAGGTACATCCTTATTGCTGAAGACATCATGCACTTCAGACAGGACCTCTGAGCTGGAACTGACTTGAAAGCCTCCTCCCTCAAGTCTAGCTTTCATGATACCAAAAGATACATGTAAACTTCCAAAGAAGAGAAGCAATCAACAGTTCTGTGATATGTTGCCCATGAACCACAAAGATGACCAGCATGGCATGGTAACCTTAAGGGGACAGTAGTGGCACACATATCTTGGTTATAATCAACTGCTCTCTAATTGTATTTAAACATAAACCTTAACTACATTCCAAATATTTATCTTCACACCCACCAATAAGTGCAGTTCTTACTCCTCTTCAAGAAAAATTCTCTTTGCAATAAACGGAGACCATTATAGAAATCTGCAGTCAATTAAATGCAAAGTTATGGAGTCACAGCTGCTCCACCTAAGGCTCAAGGATCATAGCAGGACAGTGGGTGGATGAAACTAGAAAAACAGGGAGTTTGCTATGAGAGTGTGTCTCCTAGGGATGTCAGAAACCACCCCCATGAAGTCTCACCAGCATGGCTATCTAAACTGTGAACAAGAATTTGCTGAATAGGAATGACACCAATAAATAGGCTAACACAGAAGGGGGAAAGATCAGGAGGCCTCAACCCTAGACAAAGAACTACAGGCAACTAAAGAGTATTGATAATGGGAGAATTACTCTTTCTTAAGGGAGAGCACACCAATTGGTTATCCAATACCAAATAGTTAGCCCTGCAAATGTACATACAAGCAACATTACACAGAGTACATTGTATTTATATATTTAGAAACACACACACACACACACACACACACACACACACACACACACACCAGCAATTAATGAAAAAAAAGAGGTCAGGTAGGCAGTGGTGGTAGACCTTTAATCCAAGCACTTGTGAGGCAGAGGCAGGGGGATCTCTCTGAGTTCAAGGTCAGCCTGGTCTACAGAGTGAGTTCCAGAACTCAATCCCCCACTCCCAAAAGAGGCCTGGAATTTAAAAGAGCGTAAGGAGAGTTATGTAGGAGCATTTGGAGGGAGGAAAAAAAAGGGAGAATTGGTGTAATTATATTAATCTCAAGAAAATATTGTTAAAAATCATTACTGAATCTTTGTAGGCTTAGTTTTGGGTCATCTGTTCTATTTTCTTGATCTAAACATCTGTTTTTGTGCTAGTATCATGCATATTTAACTGTATTTAACTATGGATCTGTAGTATAGTTTGAGATAAAAAAATTATGAGATCTCTGTCATTGTTCATTTACTCAGGATTGTTTTGTCTATCCAGGCTTTTTTTGTGTTTCCACATAAAGTTTAGAACTTTTCCTTTCTATTTCTGGGAAGTATACCTTTGGAGATTTGATGGGCATTGCACTGATCTGTACATCACTTTGACAATATGTAGTCTTTTTTTCTTTTCTTTCTTCCCCTTTTTCTTTCTTTCTTCTTTCAACATTAATTCTGTTAATTCATGAGCATGAGAGTTCCTTCTATCTTCTAGTGGCTTCTTCTTTCTTCCGTATCTTAAAATCTTACTTTCTTGGTTATGTTTATTCCTAGGCATTTTATCCTTGCGAATTTATTATAAATGGATTCTCCCAGTTTTGTCCTTAGCATGTTGAGTCTATAGAAAAGCTACTTATTTGCATTGGTTTTGTATTCTAATGCTTTGATGAACACACTTACCAGTTCTATTACTCCAAGATAGAGGCAGGTTTTCTAAAAACTGATAAAAGGGGCTCAGCGAGTGAAACAATTTTCATGCAAGTGTGATGACATGAATTCAGATCCCCAGAGTCATTGGGAAGCTTATAGCCTGTCTTGGTGATGGCAACTCTTCAAATTGTTCCTGTTTCACACATGCCCTCTTTAAAAATCCTCCTCACTTCCTCCAGACAGGTAGTGCATCTATAATCCAAGTACTCCTAGGGTGAGGGGGGGGGATTCTTTCCTCAGAAGGTCCTGGACCACCTTGCATGGTGTATGCAGTGGCAAACAAGGTCTCAGACAAAGTGGAAGGTGAGGACTGACAACTGAAGTTTCCCTTTGACCTCAATACTGTGTACAATTAATATATGCCAAGAAGAGAAAAGGACCATAAAAAAAGACAAAGAAATTCATGGAATTAAGATGCACATTGTGAACTAAGGTATTATAAACTCCTTGATAGAATTAAACTGCAGAGAGGTGAGAAAGTATTCTTGTTTTAAGAAGAAAACACATGAAAGCATTTGAAGATGCAGGAGTGTGAGGCACAAAGACTGTTGTATCAAGTCCTTAATATATATATATGCATATATGCATACACACAAACACACACATACACACACACTTTACATTATTCTTGTAATGCTTGAATTATTTCAAAATTAAAAGTGAAACAATACATAATCCACATGAAAGCCCTTTTGTTTTTTCTTTTGTTTTTATTATCTATCTATTTATCTATCATCTTTTGTGTGTGTGTGTGTGTGTGTGTGTGTGTGTGTGTGTGTGTGTGTTAGCTGCATATATGTATGTGCACCACATTCATGTCTGGTGCCCATGGAGGGCAGAATGAGCGGAAGACAGCATCTGATCTCCTCAAACTGGAGATATAGGTAGTTGTAAACCACAATGTAGGAAACCAAACGTGGGTCCTGTACAAGAAAAAGCGCTCTAATCACTGAGCCATCTTTGGTTGTATTTATAAGATTGAAGTTAGAGAAATCTCCATTTGTAAGTTATGGAATAAAATCTAGCACATGAAAAGAATAGCCGTGTAGACCTTCCCACCACAGTGTTAGGAATCATGTCATATTAATCTCCAGATCTGTGGAAAGGAACCCAACTGAAGATCAGAGAGGTGGCTGTCAGCAGTTAAGGCGATTTCTTAAATGAAGATCAAGAGGAACAAATTTCCCTTCTGTTCCCGCATTCCTGAACAGCGTTTTAATGAGAGACTGACATTTTTGTAATCAACCTAATCCCCCAAATCCCTTTTCAGACAGAAAAAGTGTAAATAAATGGACAGATGTATGATTCCCACAGCCCGATTTGGCAATGGGAACTTTTCAAGTTATTTCTGCTTCTCAGGGCACTGTCTTTACAAGTTCTCCTCACTCCCTCTAAACAGCAATCACTGTGCTTTTTTAAGATTTAAACTTTAAATTATATTTGGCTACATAAGGCCATTTCCAGGCAAGCACATAATGTACCTTGAGGATGGCCACTCCATATTCCTAACTCCTAATTCCTATACTCCTCTTTCTTTCCCTTCCCCCTTCCTATTGGTCCCCTTTGTCTACCTAGACAGTTTCTTTTCTGCCATATATTTCTGACAATATATGGTTTTGTTGATCTGTTATAAGCAGATAATCTCAGAGATCATTTTCATATTAGCTACATTAGACAATATCACCTTCTCCCCTCCTCAAATTTCAAATTTCTCAACAACCAGAACATTAATGATGCAAAAAGTTAACAGATACTAAGAGAGTATGCTGCAATGATATTTGTATGGAAATTTAAAAATTGTGATAACGATGATTGTTTAAAATGTGACCTATTGGACATAATTTGTATTTATTCTTCTTTTTCTCATATTCTATCAACACTGAGCTGAAGACTTTGCCCAGACAGAAATCTGAGCAATTGTAATACATAGACACTGGAGAGTGAGGACAGTTTCACACACAGTGCCCATTCCCCACATTCGTGTAGGCACAATGACACTGCCAGCTGCCACCGCATCATCAGGCAATAGTGTCCTTTGTCTAGCACTGAATACAGAGAGGACTCTGAATACCCTGACTCTGGGATCCAGGTTTTGTCCCTAAAAATCTACAGGTACCAGCCAGTGACCCAAATAGATAACACTGATGAGAAACCACGGGTTCTCTGACTCAGAACAGGGCCAATACTCTGACGATTGGAAATTTAAGCTTAGTGATGTCAAAACTTCAAATTCATAAAGAGAACATAAGAATCTGGGTTTGTTTGTTTCTTTTTTGTTTGTAGAAAACAAAGTAGCCCTTGGTACTTTGTGGTACTTTGAATAAGAACGGCCCTACAGCTCATATATTTGAATGTGTGGTTCCCAGTTGGTGAACTGTTTAGGGAGGATTAGGAAGTGTGGCCTCATTGAAGGAGATATGTCACTTAGGGGTGAACTTCGAGGTTTCAAAGCCCACTCCAGACTCAGTCTTTCTCTCTCTTTACCTTCACGCTGTGGATAAGATGAGAGCTCTCAGCTACTGCTCCAGTGCCTCCAGTGCCTCCAGTGCCGCCATGCTCCCATCCGTGATGGTCATGGACTCACCCTCTGATATGGTAAGCAAGCCCCCAGCTAAATGCCTTCTTGTAAGAGTTTCTTAGGTCACAGTGTCCCTTCACAGCAGTAGAACAGTGACTAAAACAGTGCTCCACTGGTTTTTTCAGCAGGTTGCCATCATAGGCTCCAAGTTTAGGGTTTCAAGGGTGTTTGGCCCTCTGAATCTCCTCACTGAGGGTGACAGCCATGGACAGCTCCACTGGGTAATTGCCAGATATCTCCAAACCCCAAAGATGCAGTGATTTCCAGGCAAAGGGATGGCTCCACAAACAGAGGTTTCATGTTTCCCATCTCCCCTCCCATCAGGCCCCCAGTCTCTTCCTGATGGAAGAGGTCACAGGCCTGAGCAAAGGAACTCCAGGAATCATGTCTACAGTAATAGTTGGTTACCTGAAATGGCAGACAGGAAAGTTCCAGAGCAGCCATGAATCCCAGCCCAGTGTTACCAGATAAGAGAGGGCAGTAAGGTTCCTTGGGACTTTATCAGCCTTTGTCCTGAAGGCTCTGGTCACCTTTCAGAACAGCACCAACAAGGACCTCTTGTATAGATTTTAGGGAGCAGGAACAAATAATCATTACAGCCACTCAGTAAACACTGGCAGCACTCTGAAACCAGGAAAGCAGATACACCAGGCCAGTGTGGAGGCCAGTCAGTCAAAAGTTTCCAGTGGCATCATGCTGTGGCTAAGGTACAACAAGAGGCCATTAACTTCTCCATCAGCCCCAATATACCAAAGAAGTCAGTGGGAGCCAAGGGCTACTTCACCTTTTTCAGGAAATGATTCAAAGCCACATGGGGAAAAACAAAACCCTCATTCCTCTCTTTCTCCCTAGACATGGTCTAACACATAAGCCACTATCAACTCTCAGCCATTGTTAGCTATGCATGTGCATTCAGTGTGTGCTGAGCCCATTGAATGAATGCTGGGAATCTGACTTTTTATTTTCCTACCTGTTCTCCAACATGGTTCTCTGGTGACTTAACTGGGAAAGAGAGATATCTGGGGGGCAAAGGAGAGAGAGAGAGAGAGAGAGAGAGAGAGAGAGAGAGAGAGAGAGAGAGAGAGAGAGAGAGAGAGAGAGAGCTACTGGATCCTCCTGTAACTCATAATTCCCAACTACTCTCATGTTAAATTCAACCTCCCGTTACCTGCAAGGCTGTTTGCTGAGAGTCTTCCCCACTGGCTTTGCTCCTGCCTGCTCCAAGAAGAAGTGTCCAGTACCTAGTCTTCCTCAAAGGGCCAGCCAGAATCTAAAAAGTACTTTCTATACCAATTGGCTGCCATGTTTCTTGCTATTAAAACAAAACAAAACAAAACAAAAAACCATTCTTTTAAAGATTTTAATTTTAATATTAAATTGTTTGTGTACATGCATGTGGGAAGAGTGTGGGCTTATATGTGTGAGTGCAGTGAGTGCAGTACCCATGAAGGCCAGGGAAAGCACTGGGTCCCCAAGAGCTGGTGCTATGGCAGGTTGTAGGCAGCCAGATGAGTGTGCTTCTTCTGCAAGAGTAGGATGTGCTTTTAGTATATGGGCTACCTCTCCATCCTTGCTTCTCAGTGTTAAACATGTGTTACAGAGCACCCCAGCAGGACTGGAAGGGGCTGCAATTCTCAAGCCTCCCCCTCCCCTTTGTTCTCTGTGGAGTCATTATAGTTTCAATCACCATTCAACTCTCTCCATTGTCTGTCCTGTTACTTTTAGCTTTACTCGAGGCCCAGGTGAACATCAGCTGGCCCACGTGTTGGTATATTCCCAGGCTATTGTGTAAAGCAGTTATTAATATCCCCCAGCCAGCAGGGATAGATTAGGAAGTGCAAGCCCTTTAAAGTTTCTGCATTTGCATTGGCTTTCACTACTCAATGCCCGAAGGTCACTCAGAATTGTGGTATCTCCAGGGACCTTGCAGGAAAAGAAGGAAATGCCTTGGCTTTCCTCATGCTTGCTGAGGATGCGTTTTCCAAGCTCTTCTTCCCAAAGGAGAATAAAAATAGAACAATGAAGCAAAGAAAAAGCAGAGTCCCCCAGGTCCCTCCAGAGTCTAGTCCTCCATGTGCCCACAGTCTCATCACATTCCTGATGGGCAGTGTGACTGATCTTTAAAAATCCACTGTTCTCATAAACTGATTTATACGGAAGCCTTCAAGAGTATATTTAAACTTTGTATAGTCATAGCAGTATTGAAAACACAGAAATTGCTTGATTAGAGATTGCAACAGCCACTAAATTAAATTCAACATCCCCTGTGTGTGTGTGTGTGTGTGTGTGTGTGTGTGTGTGTTTCCTCCTAAAGCAAATGAAAACACGATGATGGGCCTTCTTTCCAAATCCTTTGTCTCAAGAGAGAAAAAATAAAATCTCAAATCTAATTTCCATAGCGACTCTGGTGGCTCTTTGAAACAAGAGAGCACAGTCTGTCTCACTGAACTGAGTATCATGATAAATAAACTGTGTGGGTGTAGAAAGTCTAATGAACATAAAATTCTCCTCATGTGCCCTCTGGAATGTACGCTTTCCCCCTGACCAGACAAACAAAATAAGATACAGGGTTCCATAGAAAGAATTCCGTGTTTCCTGCTTCTGAGAAGTTTTGATCCTAACTTTGTTACCAGAGGGGCCTCTGGAGAGCTGGGGTGGGGGGATCCACAGTTGTTTGGGGGCTTTCATTGAATCCTAAAGTGAAGTAGATAAAACCAGATTGGTGTCAATTAGAATAACTCATTTATCCTTTCCCAGATATTTGTTGAGCATCTTCATCCTTGGTGCCTCACATGAGGACACAGTAATAGTGGTGAGAGGCTGAGACCAGGGCTCTGATGCAGAAGGGCAAACAGTTAAAACAAGGCCATGGAAGGTGCAGGCGGGTCACCAAGGAGATCTCAGCCCATACTTCAGTGCCCACATGAAGCTACCAGAAGGAAGAAAGATCTTGGATCCTTGGAGCATAGGCAATGATGGAGAGGAGAAATTGGGATTATTCATCAGGATTTAGCAAAGAGTCTTTAGTAGTTCAAAAGCTCAGAGGGCAGAGAGTTGCGTCACATTAAAAGACAGTTCCTTAGAAATCTCCATATTGTTTATAATGGGCCTTGTGCTTCGTGCCAAGTCACCCGGACTTCCCCTTCGAAGATCTGTTGTAGGTTGGTAACGACATGGCCACTTCTGTCTGAAGAAGGTTTGCAGTATAGCCATTGGGTAGATTGATGGAAGAAAGAGTGGAGCAGGCCCATCTATTGGAGACAAGGATGACAGTGGCTCGAACCAAAGGAGTGGCAGAGGGTTGGAATGAGTGAAACCCTTCTAGATTAAAGGAGGGTACCTGGAGATTTAGAACAGAGGGCAAGTCTGTGATAGTCAAGGTAAATGGATGTCTAAGAGTGTTGTATTCTGCATGTGAACGACAGAAGAGCTCTAATTCATGCTGTCATCACCAGCAGTCCCTGTCCCCAGAGACTCAGAGTACAGCTCTACCCTGAACTTGTAGGGGTACAGGCCTTCTAAAACAGAGTGGGGTTAGCAACATTCTCACTCTGAGAGTTGATGTTTTCAGTAAATGGGTAAATATAAGGCTGTCTCCACATGGCTATATATCTCCTAACTTGATAAAATGGAGCCTGTGAGCCCCAGTCCCTGCTCAGGAGGCATAGGCGGGCGGATCTCTGCAAGTCCAAGGTCAGCCTGGTCTACAGAGCTAGTTAGGGCTGTTACACAGAGAAACCCTGTCTCGAAAAACAAAACTAAACAAAAAAGGAGTCAGGGAGGAAGGAAAAAGAGCAATGGTGCTGATGTGAAGGAGTGGTAGAAAATCAGCAGGTGACAGACATGTCACTGGGTCCCAGGGACTCCTCCGGAGCAGGACAGAGAGTTTTAGGAATGGAGCTCAGAGCTATATACATGCAACTGCGAAGGGACTTCAAGTCTCAGTTGTGGATGCCATGGTTTGTGTGGGATCCACACACACTAGAAATTCTAATTCTAATTCACCGACTGTCATTGTTAATTTCAGTGAACATGTTGAAGAACTTAAAATATCAAAGGTGATGCTATAAAAGTGAGTTCTTCCTCCAGGCCTCAAATTGTCTTTATTTATAGACATGTGGTAGTTTCTGGAGCCATGAGGAGCTAATAAAATGTGACAAAATGATTTCTTGTGCATTAAATGATAATTACTAAATTAACTTGAGTCAAAATGATTTAGAGCTTTACACCATGGCTATAAATTTTCAGTGACAAAAACTCTTGTCATTCATGGAATTACTCCAAAGGTCCAGGCGGGAATTATACTGCCAGACTGGAAAGGGACTCTTCTTGTGCTATGAATTGTTCTATTCAGTGTGGCAAAAGCGGACATCTAGAAGGTTTGTGAAGTGTTTGATTGTGAGAAATGAGTGTTAGGTGTTAAAAATGGTACGGATAACTATGAACTCAGGGATGCTACCCTTTTTTCCCCCAGTAGTATGTCAGTGTGAAATCAGGCTAACTGTCATTAGTTTTGAGAATGCTAACAATGAACCGTTATCAGTGAACAGCTGGCTTTCAAGATAATCAGAGTTGAAGACACAGTTTCTGAGAGAGTGCTTGTATTAGTCAAGGAGCACCATACTACTCTAAGTAGTATGAAAGCAAGGATTTGGTGGGATTTCATCTAGCCTTTGTAAGATTTGAAAGCATAGGTTAACTTGGCAACCCATTTTTTTTAAGGCATACAAAATTCCAAATGTTAGATTAAATAAGAGTGACTACTTTTCTTAATTTTTAAAGCTTTTATGAATATGGGTGTTTTATCTATCATATGCATACAGTGCCAGAAGGGGCCAGAAGAGAGCATCAAATCCCTTGAAACCATAGTTATAGAGTGTTGTATGCTACCACATAAGTAGTAGGAATCAAACTTAGGTCCTCAGCAAGAGCAACAAGTACTATTAACTGCTTAGACACCCCTTGGCCCCCAAAGTGAGTATTTTCCACAATATATATGTAAGGTATTTATTTCAACTAGGAAAATAAATCCACCATATTTTTAAAAGTTACAAAAATCCAAGACACAAAGTATTCTACAAACCAGCTACTTGACACACTGCTGTGAATCTGCTTTCCTATTTTGTGTATGTAGCCTCAACTTTTCCACAGTTATTCACAAGATCTTTTTGAAGAGTGGAAATAGAAATATCACAATTTAGTCTTTTTGCTATCATGGTTGGTTTAAGTTTGCATCTCGTTAGCAATGTGGACATGGTTGAATCAATTGACCATGCTGATGACACTTCTGTGAGCTGAACTGTCGAGTCAGGGCGCCTTTCATCTGCCCTGAGGAGTTAAAGCATAGCTGGCATGCTCTTGTGTGCTGCTATAGTATTACGAGCACGCCCCCCCCCCCTTGATGGTGACTCTGTATTTGATACAATCCTGTTGGCCAGTTATTATTATTATTGTTTATGGGCTAGCCCTGTCTTAATTATTAACCCATTTCTACTTATCTAAGTATTTCCATGTAGTCATCTTATCTGAGCGTGGCAGGCCGGCATCTTGCTTTCTCCACGCTCTACATGCTGACTCCTCCTTCCTCCTTCCTCTTTCCTCCTTGTCTCCTAGCCCTGCCTATCTTGCTTTCCCATTGGCCCAACAGTGCTTTCATTAACCAGTATGAGAAACATATTTACAGAATAACATCTCCCATCACTATAGACCTCTTTTCTTCAAACACCTCAATTCTGCTCTAGCTCATGCAATGTCCCCGTTGTAGGACAGTTTCCTCCATATTGAAACAGTCTCCCCAGGATGTCAGAGGGCTCATCAGACACAGAGGTAAACAGAAAGTTGTCAGAAGTCTGGGGCTGCAGAAACTTGCAAGATTCTTGAAGACTCCATTTTCTAGAAGCAGGAAATAGCCACTGGGGTTAGGGGAAACTGGCTGAGCCACACAAGGTGATTTCTCACCTTTGAGCAGCCTGTAAACTATGCAGAGAGCTCTTGGAATACAACTTCTGTGAGTTGGGCGAGGCTTTCCCATGCTGCAGATGCTTCGGGGTCATCCCTGCTCCTGTAAGTACCCTTTCATTCCTACTCCTGCTAGTAACCTCCATGAAAATTCATTAGTTCACCAACTTAAACTTCGGCACTATCATTACTTTGGTCACCCATGGGTTCCCTTTCTGGGGTGAGTAGAGTTCGTGTTCTCTTTCCCGGGGGGAAAAATATCTCTCACATATTACTCCCATAGGAAAAAGGATGCATGCTGATCTGTTTATAATATTCAGTTATCTAATATTTTCTGGTAGAGATTTTGTTTTAAACAGTCATTAGTGAAAACTGGGCCATTCACTTAAATGGCTCATGTCTGATGGAAGTGTCTTTCCGGAGACAAAGTTCAACTGCCTTTTCTTGTCTCCTGACTCGCTGAAGGTACCAGCCACATGGACAAACCTTGGGGCCTTTGTCTGTGTTCCAAATGGATCAAGAATAATAAAATGAGTCTGGAGAAACAGTGAACCACATTAAATCAACATTCAAACTACATGCATTCCCAAGTCAGATCACAGACATGCCCTTGTCTCTCCAATGTTGCATCTCCCAAAAATGTGACGTGATGCAGGCCAAGCTGGCTAAGTTGCCTTTGATCAACTGCTGATAAAACATTTCTTTGTGGAGATTTTGCTAATACAAAACTGAAGACACTGTGATGTGTTCCCAGAAGAAAGATAGAAGCATGAGCTTCATTTGCTTCACAGTCAATCAGCCTGTGGCCCCATGTCAGGTCTGTGCTGCGCCCTAAGTATGTAGCTGTGGAAAATCTTAATTTATGGACCTTCAGTTTCTTTGTCAGGGAGATGACTAAATTACACAGGTTGTTGTACATGCACTCTGAATGCGTTCATTCATGGAAACTGTTATCATAATTCATGAACAGTAAGTGCTCATTAAATATTATTCCTCATTAAGTGAAATCTTTTATAAAACACATGGTACTACAGAACAGTTTAGGAAATAGTATTTTAAGAATAAAGTTGCTGGGGCTAGAGAGATGGCTCAGCAGTTAACTAAGATAGTAATCAGACAGAACTAGCAAACATAAATTAAAACTGATTCCCTAAGAACATCGCTGCCATGAATTACTGCGCATGTTGAAAATAATAAGATACTTTTTAAAAGTTGTATTTGAGAGACTTGGCCTCTCTTCTTATCTCATCACATCTCAATTGGGAGGTGGGTGACTTGTGTCACTGCAGAGTCACAAGAGGGAGAGAGGCTACTTTTTAGTTATTGTGACTGGATGCTGAGGGCTGCAGTTCAGCTGTCAGAGAGTGTCAGTGAGTAAAGACCCCATGCTTCATCCCCAGTACTGCATGAACTGGGCATGGTGGCACACACATTCAATCCCGGCACCAGGGAGGTGGGGGCTGGATGGTCAGAAGTTCAAGGTCCTCCTCAACTACCTAGTGAGTTTGAGGTCAGCCTGATCTACTTAAAAAAAAAAAAATTTTTTTTTTAAAGTTACTCTAACCACTATATTATGTTTCCTTTTCTAGGAAGCTGGTAAAGAATTCCACTCTCAGAAATCAAAGTTTCAAAATATCTTCAACAGCAAAAAAAAAAAAAAAAAAAAAAAAAAAAACAAGATGGAGGGCGAGTGCCGGCATTGGTTTCCTTCACAGGGAACAGTTCCATTCCAACAGTGGCGGTCGTCAGGGACACTACAAACCTTTGCAGACTGTACACAGCCTTCACTTTACCTTGAAAATCTAAGTATTTAATAAGATATCAACAGTAACACAATACCAAATACTGAACTGAAAAGGCCGGATATTTTAGAGCCAAATTGAACACAGAGACCCCTACAGAAATGAATATGCAATCTCTGAAAGTCATATATTAAAAGGCTGGAAGAGCCTCCAGACAGCAGGGATCAAAATAAATGGAGAAGGGAGGGAGAATTTCTGCCAGTAGCAAGCAGAAAGAATGCCAAATGTAGAGGAAGCTCTTAAAAAAGCAAACAGCTCACCATGGACCCAGTCTCTGCTAAGCGCCTATCAGGTCTTCATTTGGATTTTGTTAGAGATTAGACCCTGCCACATCTTGGACATGAATATTCCCATTTGAGCACCTGAAGTCCTTCAAACAGCCACTGTCACAATATGTCTCCCTTTCCAAAGAAACAAGACATGGCTCTCTGCTCTGGTTTTGGCTTGTTGCATCAACTTAATTCTTGGTGGTGCTGTAGAGGCAGAAGAAATGGATGCCTTTGACCTGAAGAACCTGGGTTTTGTGGGGTCTAAAGAGCATTGCGAGGAATCGGGCCGAAACACAGATAGAAACACACTGACACTTGTTTTTCATGAAGAAACCAGTACCAGGCTTTGCCAAGCAGACAGCTATGAGCTCATTGGTTTGAAATAATTACTCATTGAGAATTTCCCCCAGGACAAGGCTAACAGGTTTACAGAGCATTTTTTTTTAAAGTCAATAATTGGTTCTCTCAACCTATACTTGGGAATGACAAAGTTCCTTGTTATCATTAACTGATAAATTAGGAAATAGAAATTCATAAATCAGGGAACATAAAATGAATATCTGATCCAACGAGGTTTTTAAACAATTGTTCTTCACATTTTCTGATATTATTTTTAATTTTAGCTGTGAGATCAAAGCCTCAAATAATTGGAACTAATAGAGATCTTTTTTAAGAATCCAATATTCTATAGTTGAGGTCCAAAATGTAAGTGTGCAAATGGAAGCAAATCCCAAAGAAACTGCTGTAGGTAGCCCGAAACAGATCTGAGAAGTCTTTTTAATCACAAGGAGGTGTGTTGTAACTTCACCTGAAGGTACAAAGACACTAAAAGGGGACCGTGTTCACATGATGTCTCTGTGAATATGAAAAGCAGGATCTAAAACACCACTGCTCATTTTCATAGATTTTGCTACTCGCCCAAAGGGGGAAAAAATGGAAAAGCAGCCATTAACTCACCTAAAACTCAGCTGCTACCTGAATGGCTGACAAGTCCAGGAAACCATCTTAGGCTGTGTTTTAGGAGAGGACATAGGTGCAGATCTGTGGAGAGGGGGTTCACAGCGAGATGCCAGGGATGGAAGGCTGGGAAGGATGTTAGGAGCCTCAGGAAGATAAGACAAACTTTACTCACTGGTACCCAACCAGTAGGCAAGCACCTGTCAGTAGACCCCCATGTGCATGCCAGCACACCACAGGCCTACAGACAGATATGTACCGGCAGGCTGGCGAAGGTGAAAACCTTGACCCCAAGGTTTTATTGAGGCTGACCCTATCCAAAAGGGGCATTCTGGCCAGAGCAGTTAGACAACATGATAGCACTGTTTGTTTTTGCACTCCATCTGCTGTCTGCCATTTTGTGCTAACTCAGATGGCTCATAATGCATTGGATGTCCATGTCAAGGACCATGATGGCTATCTGTATCAGTGACGTGTTGTCTAAACATAAACTGGTTCCTTCTGTTCCCTATAATCTGATGGTGTATAGCCTGCACCTTGTTTTTAGGCCCATTGCACAATTTCATAAAATGTCTCAATAATTGTGGAAGTAGTACATTTACTAAATTTTATTTCATGTTTTGGAATAAGGTACTCTGAGTTCTCACGAGTTCAGACCCCCCCACCAACCCGTATTCTGCCAATGACACCAGAGCTACAGAACGCCCTTTAGGAATATTTCACTGTTAATTCAGGTTGCTGGAGATGTTGCAGAAGGAAATGACCGATTCTACAAACTCCAACAACATGAACAGAGTTCGTTTCCTCCACTAACAGATAGTAAACTGTACTATCAATGGTCGAACTTCTACGGGTGATGGCTGGGTTGGTGAATAAATTACTGAACTTCCCTTTATTTTCCTTTGTCCTGTAGCAAAAATCCATAGGAAAATAAACAGCAGATTATAAAGGTATCTTATTGTATTGTTGAGAGTAAAAGTTGTTGATTCCTTTATTAATAAGTTCAACTAATAGAAAGAAGGTAGATGTGCCCGAGCCCACACTGTTCTTAGGTGAACAGTCCTTGTTTGGTTGCTCTCAACCCTCTCAGCGACTTCCTATCCCCTCCCTCCTCCCTATCTCGATAAGGCAGCTCCTTTTCGTCACTCAGGTCCTTTGTGAAAATCCCTTCAGCTGGAGCTTTAGAGACCTGAATCTTCATGGGAATAGAAGACCTCATCCTAGGGGCTCATTCACAAGCTGCAAGTTGATGGTGGCTGTTGGCTGCAGGCCTTGATTCTCTCCATGATTGCCTCCTTTGGGAACTGCTTGAATGTCCTCATGACATGGGAAATTTTATTTCTCATGGAACAAGCAACCATGAGATCACTTCCATTACTTTTAATCATCTGGTGCCAGCAGTCTCACAGTGTCACTTCCAACTCCGCTGTGGAGTCACACCATTCAGCAAGGTGGCAATTGCAGGACTGAACTCCAGGACAGAAGGATCGTGGTGGCTCACACTGCACACTAGTATTTTCAGAAAGCAGACCTTGGATGTGTAGTAAGAAATATTCATGCAATAAACATTATTACATTCACCACTTAAAGGACTTTAATAAAGTCATCAGTGCTTTCTCCCTTCTGAGGAACTGAAAGGAATATAAATTGCAGGGCCAGGGAGATGACCAAGTGGATCAAGTACATCGCACAAAAGGCTGACAACTGGAGTTCCAAGATAGGTGTGGTGCCTGCCTAAAATGCCAGTCATCTCTAGGGCAGAGATGGGGAGCTCCCAGTGTGAATGAGCTAACTACGCTGCTGAAATCAGGAAGTCCTGAGTTCAGTGAGAGAGAGAGACCCTGCCTCAAAAGAACCAATGTGGAGAACAGACAGCAGAGGGAGACGCTGACATCTGACTTCTCACTGTTTACTAGTTGGAGACCTGCAACACTCAAGTTTTTTTGAAACGTCAAAGTGAGATTAATGCCAGGTTTAGACTAAGCTTCCAAGAGTTTTAAACAGTGTTTGGAAGTGTGTCCTTAGACAGAATCTGTGACCCATCTCCCTTTTGAGACAATGACATACACAGTTCTTCTACCAAAAAATGATCTCATTTGTTAACAGTTATTCAGGGGTCTGGAAATGACAGTGTGTGATTTTACTACCGAGTGTGAAATTAACTACAGACCTCGGCCGTCAGTAACCTTCACCTTCCTGGGGATCAAACAGAAAAGAAGACAATTTTTTTCTTTTTGAAGTTACTGTCTGGATTTTTAAATGTCATAATCATTTTTCACAAGTTGAATGGAGCACACAGCTTTTCAAGTAAGCTTTCCCCCAAACATTTAAAATAAGACAGAGAAGGGTCTACAATCACCACTATCCAAATCAATGATATGGGTAGAAATAAACCAACAAAGCCAACTTGGGGAAATGACTCTTTGGAAACAAAAGGAAAGAGTTAGAAAGGAAATAGAGCTAACTCTAGAAGTGAATAAAGTGAGGAGTGGGGTTAAAGAATAAGAAAAATCTGAAGGTTCAAAAGGAAAAATGGCTTCAGAAAGTGAAATGCAGCTATGTGCCCGCTGCCATCAGGGCCGTCAAGTGTCGCTCTCACGGAAAGAATTTGCTCTCTAGTTCAAAGTTACCGAATGCCAGGGCAGTTCATTATCTGAAACCTGACAAGTGACATACGGATCAGGAAGACAACATCAGCTCTTAGACACTCTGTTGCATGGAAGAGACACACAGCTTCAAAAATCCACATTACTTCAGAGCTCAAATGGTTCTGTCCCTGCTTGCTGTGAGGTCAGAATTAAAAAAAAAAAAAAAAAAAAAAAAACATCTGCTTAGCAAGCCCTGGTCCCAGCATTAGTTACCAAGGCCTTCTCCAAACATCATCCTTTTGAGGCTCAAACATCTGGCACTGGCGTTAAGGACTGCAGGCAGACAGCTTACAGCTGGGGAGTGTCAGCTAAGCAGCCAAAAGCAGAGGGCTGAGGGAGGCAGCCAAGGATTAGGGCTTTCTCAGGGCGCTTCTGACTAGCAGAGGGATCTGCCTTTTAATTTATTGGTTGCTGCTTGGAAAGGGAAAAGTTTGACTTTGGAGACTGAACCCTAGGTAAGTAAGTTGGGGTCACCAGTGAGAACACCCTGAAAAAGAATATTCTTTGCCTTCGTGATTTGACTTTCTTGCAGGAGCTTTGTGTTACAATGACCCTTCGTGGTGTTTAAACTTTGGTCTCGGAAGACATCGGATGCAGGCCAGGTTTTAGCATCTCCGATATAACGGCAGCTCAGTGAAGTAAAATCTTTCCAAATTGCTCATTAGCCTGTTGAGACTGGGCTTCCAACTGCCAGGTTCTTCTAACCCAGTGGTTTTCAACCTTCCAACGTTGTGACCCTTTAACACAGCTCCTCACGTCATGGTGACCCCTAACCATAATTACTGTATCATCACTTCAGCTACTGTGATGAATTGTAATGAATATCTGCTTTCTGATGGTCTTAGGTGAGCCCTGTGAAAGGACTGTTAGACCCCTGTGAAGGGGTCACAACCCACTGGTTGAGAACCATTGTTCTAAGCCCTGCAATGCATATGTAAGCTACTTCCTCTCATAGTAGACTGAGCAGAGTGCACTGGGCTGCAAGGCTAACCAGCAGCCTTCACAAAGAGCAAACACATAAACTGTTTCTCATCACAGCCACAGTAAAAGAAGAAACATTCTAGGGAACAGTTGTCTTCACTTATTTTGTAAGCAATAAAAGCAGCCAACTGTAACAGAACACCTGCATTGTGTCCACTCACAGAGCAAGTGTTTTATCCCCGAGTGCTGACAGCGATGGCTTCCCCAATTGGCAACAGGCTTCTCTCATAATATTCTCTGCACACTGTTTCTTCTCTTCTGAGCCCTGATTCTGGCAGCCAGTGTTCACAAAAGCTGCATTTTTCACTTGTGGTGAAGGGCTGAACACCCCATTTCCAATACAGATATGAATGATCAGTTGTGGCATCGAGAATTGGAGATATGGACAACTCAAAACCATGGAAAAATTCAAATGTAAGTGAAAATAAGAGAGACATGGTAGCATGTGCCTTTAATTCCAGGGTTTGGGAGACAGAGACAGGCAGATCTGTATGAGTTTAAGGCCAGTCTGGTCTATATAGCAAGTTCCAAAGTCAGCCAAAGGCTACATAGCAAGACTCTGTCTTAACAAACCAGTGAACAGATACAACAAAAAGGTAGGTAGAGTTCAGTGTGTCATCTCAAGTAACAAGATGAGGGGGTGAGGGTTAGTGTCTAGGAAGAGGAAGTGCAGATACACAGGTGCTTGCAGCCTGCCAAGGCCAGGCAAAGCATCTGGGAAAATCTCAGAGGACACAAGGCAGAGACGACACAAAAAGCAATCACTCAAGACCTCTAGTGTGTCTGATGCTGAGAGACCTTGAATGGAATGTCGATGAATACCTCTCACTTCCTGTCAGAGATGAAATAAAGATTAGGCCCCACTTGTAAGGGCCAGAGGATTGAGAGAGGGGCTAAGGAATGCCATCTTCTAAGCAGGGCATGACCATGGCAACCATGAACCCACAGCAGCCATACATACTGGTACCAGACCCACAGAAGTGGGGTCCTCCTAACAGTCAGGTATGCCAGGGGAAGAGACTCATTGGGCCCTACCACATACTGCTGATCTTTAGACAACAGATTCTGAGAGAAGGGGAAGCTGAGCACCCACTGCTGAGACCAGTGATGCTCTGACAGCTCCAAACTCAGGACCACAGATGGCCCTGATTAAACCCTGGACACTAAACAACATATAAACTAGTAGTTGGGGGAGTGGAATTTCCAAGGGGGAGGGACCTCTGGGAGGGGCAGAAGAGAAATGGGACAGAGTGAAGAGGAAGCAAATTACATAGTGTACACATAAAAAAAATTGTAAATGAACAACACTGACTACTCCTACTATTAAAATAATCACTAGGCCCTACTGTTTTATTGCACAGCTACTGGGAAGCAGAGGCAGAGACTCAGGTGAAGATGCATCACCTGACTGCTCTAAAGGATCGTCCGAGAGGCAGGCCGCAGTACGTTCAAAGTAAAGACACCTGCGCACCATGGCGGAGTCAAAGGCCTCTTCCAGGTTGATGAAGCACTTGGCAAATGAGGTTCGAGTCCCCGCAAAGTGCATCCCAGTGGCAAGTGAGGGGACTGAGACTTATGTTCCCCACAGAGACCCTGAGTGATCTGCCTCTCACAGGGCTGGGGAAGCACAGTGTACTCAGTGAGCGACGCTGTTCCTCCCTGCAGATAACACATTAGTAGTTTCCTATTCAGCTCAGCTGTATTTGCACAGACCTCATGCAAAACCTGATGTGACCCAGAACTGCAATCAAGAGAACTTAGCAGAACCTAATGTAGTCTTTGATGGGCAGAAAACTGGGCCGGGAGTAGAGCTGTGACCTTAGTCACCTGCTGGCATAGCTGCAATCTGATGCCTGAATAAAATGAGTCTCCCTTGTGGTTTTGATGCCTGTTCAATGCTTTGAAGCTGTGTCAAGACCACAGGACAAAGGCAGCACTGTTTATGCAAATCTAGAAACCCCAAAGCCATTAAAAGTAACTTCAGCAGCAATTCAATACCCAGAGATGATCAGAGATCCTGCATCAGTATGAAACAGAAAACTCCAAAGCAGAGCTGGGCAATGTACCAAATCCCACAGTGGGAAGGGACCCTGGGCTAGCCAGAGCCTGGCTCGGTGTGTGTAGAAGCCTTGCTACATACAGTTCCCCTAGCCAAGGGGCAGCCATCTGTGCCAAGGAAGTAAGTCCTGGCCTAAAGCTGCTTCTACACCTGGTGCACAGAACTCCTCATAAGAAATTGCCAAATGTGCCTCTGTGAGGCTGGTTGTCATGTTGCCACATTCCTCTACAGGTCAATCATCTCCAGCACATTCCATCCAAAGAGGGCAGCAGCTGTTAAGGAAGAGTCTCTGTAGCAGTAGACAGAGGATGGAACACCATGTGTTCCTAACAAAATTCTACATTTTGAAGCCACTCTCAAAAGATTTAAAGTTTGACTAGAGGTCCCTGAAGAATCACTTCTGTATTTATGATTTGTGAAAGTTCTCGAGTATGGTCATTCTCATCAAGGGGGAATATTATCAGATTTTAAGGACATCTGGCTCAGAGGTTTTCAATCTTAACTGCACACTGAGATCTCCTGGGAGGTTTATAAAATGTTTCAGCTGTCCCTGGGTCTAGCCCATCAGCCCTGTCCTGGGTCTTTCCTTAAGACTTCATCCAATGATTCTGAAAATTAGCGCCACTCGAGAACCACAATTCCAGGACATCTCTTATTCTACTGGACAGGAACCTGAGACCTTTGCTTATGCAAAGTGATCCACACAGCAATGCATCTCACTCCTTTCACAGGACAGCAACTAAATGCCCACCGCAGGGGAAGAGGGAATGGGGGAGTGGATGAAGCTACTTTTGGAGGCAGAGAACCATGCTCCTAGCTTCATTTTATCCCTCAATGGCACATATCCAGTTATAGAATCAGCTCACATTCTTTAAAAGAAAAGGAAAAGATAAAAATACAAATAAACGTAGACACTTATGAATCTTTACTATTTTTTTGGAAGAATACAAGAAAATTTGGAGTGAAATAGTAGATTAGCAGCCATTATTGTCCCCCACAGAAGGCCGTGTACTTGCAACTATAATAATGCCATTATATTAACTCCTTACACTATGTATCTGTGACAAACCCAGAGCAATTCTTTGTGTAGAAACAAGAACAATAAGATTTTCCAAGAAGTATACATTAAGTTCCTTATGAGTGATGAGGACCCAGGCTTGGGAACTTTGTAATATCATATAGTTACAGCTGAATTGCCAGCTATTAAAAACAGTCAAATGTTGTTAGTCACAGATGAGAGAAGGAGTTTTCAGTGGCATGAAAAAAAATCAATATAAGAATATTAAGCTGGGCATGATGGCTTATTTCAGTAATCCTGGCACTGTGGAAGCTGAGGTTGGAAGATTGCCATGAGTTCAAGGCCAGCATGTGCCTACACAATTACAGGATGGCACAGGCTATGTATGGTGTGTGCCTTTGTCTTTCTAAAAGGTTTGTTTTCACAGAGGGAGGTTTGGGGGAGCGTTCAGCGGGTAAAAGAGCTTTCTATACAAGCATGGGGACTTGAGTTCCGATCCCAGCACCCACACAAAATCACAGTGTAGCATTGTAAACTCCATTGCTAAGGGAGGGGGACAGGCAGATCCCTGGGACTAATTGGCCTTCAGTCTAAGCTCCAGAGACAGAGACCCTGTCTCAATGGAGTAAGGAAGAGAAAAATGTAGCAGAACACAAAACAATACATATGCTAGCACGCGCGCGCGCGCACACACACACACACACACACACACACACACACACACACACACACACACACCACATAGAGAGGGAGGGAGAGACAGAGAGAGGGAGGAAGAAATGGGGAGAAGGAAGGGTAAGAGGAGGAGGAGGAAAATAGTTAAATACAAGCAACAGGGAACCAAGATCAAGAAAAATGGGAATGGATGTAGCTCAGGTAAATACTTTTTAGTTGGAGGCAATCACGAGTTTCATTTCCCTCCATTCTAAAGAAGTTCATCAATAAATATTCTTCTTTTATAAAACTAAATGCTTAATGAATTTATTATGTAGAGTAAGCTGAAAATGGGGGGCTTGAGGGAGTGCCTTTTTATACTGAGCCCCAATGTAAGGAACTACATGCAGAGGGTCAACCATTTGTAGCTCTGTCTTTAAACAATACATATTTCAAAACAACAAAGCAGCCACTGGTAGAGAAAGAATGCATGCTTATTGTCATATTCTGGTCTACAATAATCTCTAATGGTTTTTGTATTTGTATAGTGACATTGAATGTCTTCCTTTTATTCATCTCTGACTTTATTTACTAGAATGTATAGACTCTATTTTACTGTAGCTAAGGGTTTGTCCGTTGCATTGGGAGAATAGCTTTTTTCCATTATCTTTTAGATATTTTTAACATTCCATTTATTCCTACTCTGGTTTTCATTATTTCTTTCCTTGTATGAACTTGGGGGCAGGTTTGCTTTTGTCTCCTAGTTCCTTGATATTTATCACTGTTAAGCCATTTGTTTAGATATCCATAGGTGATCTTGCTAAAGTGGAAACTGAACAATGGGGATTAGTGTGTTTAGTAAAATTTGAAATATGGGAAGACCAAGAAAGGCTAAGAGGACAGTGATAATTTTCTAAAATATTTGTAATGCTAGCTGTTTCAAGCCTTCATGTTAGCTTCACAAAATCCACCCTAAACAAGACACAGCCTGGCTGCCTGGGCACTCTCCACTCAACCTGCATTTGCAGAGGGAGAGCAGTCAAGCCAGAGCTGCATACAAGCTGGCTGTTCAGTGGTGCAGCGATGACATGAAAAATCCTGATCCCACTTGGCAGCAATTTCCCACTGTCTTGGCGGGTCTACACCATAATCACTGTGGTGTGTGCCACTTGGCCAAGATTATGAGGCTGGCTGGCCACCAAGAAACTAAAAAGCCTCCTATTAGCCCAGCAAGGCACTCTGTGTTGGGAATGCCAGGATCCCAAATGTCTACAAACACATTTTTCACAGTTATCCCAGGAATTTCATTTGCACTGTTAAGTGTCTACAAAATTTTTCAATTCTCAAAACCTTAAAAAAGAGCAATTTCTAATGTAACTTTCAGTGAGAATACCAATCATTGCACATCTTAGAATCCTCTGGTTCATGTCACACCTGTCACCTATGTGAGCAAGAAGCTTGCAATTGCCCTCTACCTTCCCTCTCCAAAACAATGACAGGCACTCTCAAAAGAGAGTCTGGAAAAAGCCTTATACTATCATAAGAATCCTATTGTCAGTGGGGCATTGGTGGCACATGCCTTTAATTCCAGTACTCAGGAAGCAGAGGCAGGTGGGTCTCTGTGAGTACGAGACCAGCCTGGTCTACAGAGTGAGTTCTAGGACAACTAGAACTACACAGAGACACCCTGTCTTGAAACACAAAAACAAACCAAAACAAGAAAACCAACCAACCAGACAACAAAAATTCTATTGACTAAAATGCACGCACTATAGTTTAAGTCATTGTCGTCATCGTCGTCGTCGTCATCGTCATCATCATCATCATCATCATTTGGCAGCTAATAGCTAAACTGGGGAGGTATCAATTTAAGAAGCCTTTCTCCAGCCTGGTATACACCTCTCAGCTGACTTTAAAGTAACTGAACTTGGAAGAAAATGAACTATTCTAACACAGCCAACATGCCACTGAACCCATATACTCATAAAAGTCCATTAACAGAAGCTTTCCTGCAGGCTTGGCTTTCTGCCTCATTTGGAGAGCTGAGAGTCTAGGGTCATATTCCTTATGATTTTCTTGCTTCTGATGCATGTTTTCTAAGGAATCCCCAAACAGGAACCGAGAACACTGGAGGGAGAGAGTTATTCTTGTGTTATGTTTATAGAATAACAAAATCTCAATGAGGTAATAGATAGACACCAGCTTGTTGAATTTGCCAAATGGCTAAAATAATAATAACAATTATAGATTCAATGGAATGAACTTGTTACAGAGCCCTGAGTTTAGCTTTACCAGACCTTCAGGACATTGCTATTCAAAGTTCAAATCTGAAAAGAAAAAAAAAATCTTGGCACATACAGTGTTCCTGGAGAAGAAGAGAAGTACTTTCTGGCCAGATCTAAAGTTTAATTCATGTGAGAGACTTGGTTAATGCCACCAACAACAAATGCAGTTTTTACAGGGGAGCACGTTTCACTAAATTAACTGTAGCCATTCTGTGTAAATTCTGCCTGGATTTTCAATTACTACCTATAACAAGGTTTTTATTTTTTGTCATTATGAATATTAATACAGTTTTCCTCCTAGAGGAATGAAGAGCAGAAGGAAAAGTAATATGATCCTGATTTATTTAGCACCAGCTCAAGCCTTCTAGTTCTTAGTAGTTACTGCTTGGGCCCTAGCCTGAGGAGGGAGTACCCAAATACCAACAGAGGCTAGGTACATCAAGTCAAAGAAACAGAAGAACCTCATTGAAAACTCATACCATGTGGGACTAATGGGGACTTGGCTGCCTGGACAAAGGTCATGGAACAGAGTCTAGTCAGCCCTAGTTAACAATTGTGGAGAAAATGCAGACCTGGTATGGTTAAGTATTCATTACACAGGCACATGCACTTGTGAAACATTATAAACTCAGACATTTATGATGTATAGAATTTGGAGATGCATTTTCAATTCATGTGCAATTATTAAAAAAAGTTACAAAAGTACTTTTTAAAGATTAAGAGTGCTAGGGAGGCGGCTCAGTGGTTAAGAGCACTGGTTGCTCTTTCTTGGGCATATGTTTGAGTCTGAGCACCCACGTGGCAACTTACAACCACATGTAACTCCATTTCCAGGGGGACTCAATGCCCTCTTCTGGCCTCTGAGAACACCAGGCACACATATGGTACACAGACATACATGCAGGCAAAATGCTCACACACATAAAATAGTAAAAATTTTAAATATTTAAAAATGGCGACTGGGGGAGACCTTCTGGAAGACAGAGTCAGATGAGAATGCAGGGCTGATGGAACCCCATAGAGTAACTCCATGAAACACTGGTTATGAAACAGGTTTGATTATGGGCACTAGAAAGCAATGTGGTGCCTTGTCAGTGTTTAAAGACCCTGATACAGAAAAACGTGTTTAAAAGCATCATCCTTATGCAGGATGCAGGGAGCATCTATATTTGGGCCAAAATACACACATATATTGACAGTTTCTAGGCAACTATGCATAACATTCTCATTGGTTTCCCCTGGCAGGTTGTGTAAAGTAGAAGAGAGATTTACATTTTATCAAATTCCTACACGTAGTGATTGTTTTAGTATGGGAATCTTGCATTTTAACTTATAAAAGAAAAAGTCTTAGAGAAATGTTTGTATTATATTATTATGAAGTAAATATATGAGAGTTCTAAGGAATTCAGACTTTTAAAATATTTTCATTTTAAATTATGTGTATATGTGTATGTGGATGGGGTTGTACACGAGTACAAGCCATGAATACAAACCCTGTCACAGGCCAGAGAGGGTTACAAATCCCCTGGAGCTGGAGTTACAGGTGGTTCTGAGCCTCCCAAAGTGAGAGCTGGTGGAACTAAACTTGGATCCTCTGCAAGAGTAGTATTTGCTCTTAAGCAATGAACCATTGCTCCAGCCCCAGATATAATTTCTGATCATTAAGTTTTGATATGTTAACATAAATGCAATTAAATTAACAAGCCACTCATTTGAGGGTAAAATATGCCAAAGTCATACAATTTGTAGCTCTTGATGAATTATAGCTATGGTTTAAATACACACATTTATTTATCTTCATAAGGTGGTAACTAGAGTACAATATAGGCTAACGGCTCTCTCAGCTTTACTGTATAATGTTACATATTGTGAAGAAATGAGTAGAAACAACCTTTACAATCCCCTACTATCATCCCCGAGAAAGTTCCATAATGGTCCCACTATACTATTCTGTGGAGTGGAGACAGTACCACATAGTGAAATGACACATGTGTGCATTTAAGTGTTGGGAAAGGGACCACAGCACAACCGACAGCATTCCTGCTTACAGAGCTTCCATTGTTCATTTCTACAGCCACAGGAGACAGCCAAGCAGGAGGACTGCGAGAAGCACAGGCTGTGACCCAAGAGTGGCAAGGGAATGCAGAGGCAGAATCACTCAGATAAAGACCTGAAGACATATTTGTAAAACCAACCTCTTAGGATAACCAGCACGATTCACAAACCAGGAGAGGCACGCTCTAACACAAACAACATTGCAACCGGTACTTGAGATTTATAAACTGAAATCGATTATCTCGTCATGTTATTCACTATGTAACTTACTGGGGGAAATGCCTTCCTTACCTGCCCTGTGCTTTGGAGTCCAATGCGTGCAATTCAATAAGATAGGATGGGAACACTTTAGGGACCCTATCTATTGCTGCAGACAGTTTGTCATCTTTGGAGCAATGGGATTGGTGACATGCATTTGTTATTTCAGTCTGTATTCAAAGGATTGTGGGGTTCAGAAACCAATCATATTTTAAAATTGGAGCTTGACAGGTTTCTCCAAACATTGCAAAGAAAATTGAGTTTATGGGACAAGCAAATCTAAGACCACCCACTGAGGAAGCTGAAAATGGACTGTTTTAGCAACAGGGACCCAAATGTAGCCAACAGATGTGTACAAAGTTCTGTTTTGATTATTGCCAATAGTCATACTTAGGAGATTTCTTTTGGTTGCAGGCAGTGACTTGCATACATATGCACAACGTGCCTTTTAGTGTTATTTTGTTCCTGTGGAATCTTCTAAAGTAGAGCTGAGCTCAGTAACTAGTCCGTGCCTGAGCTAAGTGACGAAATGATCAGGACAGCGGAAGAGAACCACAGAGCCCCTGGTTCATTCAAGCAGAAGACACAGTTCTCATTGGAAGAAAACATCTTCCCAAGCTGGGTCAGCTGACAGAAGCAGAAAAGCAGCGCTGACTGGTCCTTTATTGCTCTCAAGCAGACCGCTTGCACTTTGTGAGCACATCCATCAATCACCTGGCTCACATTCTGACCATGTGCCAGCCCTGAGACCTTAAGCAAGGCTTTACTATTCTCTGTGCCTGTTTCCTCCTATAGTGAGGAAGTGAAATATGCCCATGATGATGCAGAAGACTTAAGCCCCAGTCTAATTCTAATTTATAAAATCCTTAACCCCATTCCAAACTATCATGTTGGAAAAAATAGGAAAAAAAAGAAGAGATAGGTGGAGAAAACAAAATACTATCAGGAAGGAGTCTTAAAGAACCATGTATTTTCAATGTAAGCTAAAACTTGTCTTTGAAGGGATAACAGTGCATGCTAAGCTCCTGGCAAACTATGACACATCTCCATCCTGGGTGCTAAAAACTATCACTGAGAGCAGTTTAGGATGTTTTACAAACACTTACATTAGTAAGTATAGTTGACTGTGCCTGCCAAAATGCTCTTGCTTGGCCATTAAAAATATGGAAGTAAAATCCACATAATCCCCAAACAATGTAGAGAGCAAAATATTGGCACTAGTTCCTCAGAACAAGCAGAAGCCCATCACTGCATATTTATGTCAACACAATCTCATCACTCTACTTAAAACTGTAAAATGGTTCTCAGTTTAGTACACTACTTTGTACCACTCCACCAGATGAAACGCCCAAATTGTTCCACAGTTATTGCCTTGTGACTGTCTCCCCACAAGCATCATAGGCACTCCAAATGATAAACTTAAGGTCTTTTTTTAGATTGAGTATTTCTTCTTTTGGGTCAAATGTACCCTTTTTGGGTTTGGGCCTTAGTTACCCAAATCACAGCTCTGGAAAGTGGAAGGACTTTCCCTCTATTGCCATGGTCACTTGTTTGTGGCACCACTGAATTAAAGAGAAGGCATCAAAACACACTGCCTCTTGTCACAGAGTCTCACAGATCCCATGTCTCAGCATGATGATGCACATTTTAGTCCATACAAAATTCCTGCCTTGATTCTTATCTCAGGTTGCAATGATTAAAGATAGTTTGTTGAATTTTGATATCACACAAGAGAATGAAAAATTTTCCTTTTTTGCTATTGTGAAGTATCTCAAATAAAACCTTCCTAATGTTCAATCAACCCCCAAACCCCAAATTTTTATGCTCATCAAAATAAATGCATTTTCCAAAAGTAAGAGTTCTTGCACCAGTTTGTTGGTACCCATGTCACCTGTGTGTGCAGTACAGATCAAGTCTAGAAAGCTGTGTAAAATCACATGGCAAGGAAGTCTGCATGTGGTCCATGGGCCACACTCCTTGACCTTCAATGATCTAAAAAAGAATCTTATCCCAAGTTCTTCTAGCCCTCAGCAGAATATGAAGGAAAGGAGTGAGTCTGCATGGAGTGAGATACTGAAATGTGTTTCAGTGAAAGCTAACATCCCAGATGCTTCTCAATGATGCTTGCTGAATGTTCTCAATAGCTCACTACCTAGCCTTGCAGAGTAGACATCCTGTTTGGCATCTCTGATGCTGAGTAGTTCTTGGGTTTATGAGTCAATCATGAAGGAAGCAACTGGTAGGAGTTCCTTGTGGCTACAACATGCCACTGAAACACAGTCTAGGTTATAACCTAGCACCTTCCCAGACACCTTCTAGTGCCAAAACCTGGCATTTCCAGAGAGATGTTGTAGAAGAATATGCATCTGGAGGTCAGCAGTTGTGACACTGGTCACCTGCCATAATTTGTCTGAATGGAAGATCTGGCCAATGCTCCTAGCTTCTGGAAGCTTCTCCTTCTGGAAAGCTTCCTCTCCAGGAGAATTCCTCTCGAAATTCCTATTTATTCTTCTATACTCAGTTCTGTCTCACTACCAACTTCTCTAAAAGCCTTCAAGGCCATACATGCACTCCAATATGACCTAGAAATTCTTTCACTGCCCCCAATATCTAAGTACCATTCCAATTATGTTACTGTCTTATCAAAAATTTGTGTTTGGGGAGCCAAAGTGTGGAGCCACATTTTGTTTAATTTAAAAAAGTTAAGAATTAGAGGAGAATACTTTAAAATTGACTTTTAATACAGATATATCTTTTATTCATTTGCCCATGTCTCTGTGTATTTAAGCCCACATGTATGTGGGTGTCTGTAGGTGCCAGGAGATTCTGGTGGTTGTCAATGGTCTGATGTGGTACTGGGAACTGAACTCCAGTTTAGTCCTTTGCAAGAGCAGCAAATGCTCTTAACCCCTGAGCCATATCTCTGGTTCCCCAAGAACTATCATTTCCATTGTTATTTAAGGCATTACACAGGGATTCTAAGATAGAACCAGGCTTCTGAAGACAAGAGTCTCCAGAGCCTAATGCAAAGGTTGCCCATATTCTCACCTAAGTCTTACACATCTTCCTCAGTCTTCTCACGCTGGCTGGGGTGGTTTGAAAGAAAATGGCCTCCAAAGGGAGGGATGTTGTTAGGAGATGTGGCCTTGTTGAAGTAGGTGTAGTATTATTGGAGGAAGTGTGTCACTGTGGAGGTGGGCTTTAAGGTCTCATATATACTCAAGATATTGTCCCATGTCTCAGATCACTTCCTGTTGCCTGCAAGAAGTAGTACTCTCAGTTCCTTCTCCAGTGTCATGTCTGCCTGCATGCTGCCATGTCCCAACATGATAATAATGGATTGTTGTTGAGCCACCCCAATCAAATATTTTTCTTTATAAGGAGTTGCCATGATCATGGGTCTCTTCACAGCAATAGGAACCCTAACCCATAAAGAATGAGTACAGTGGCTTGGAACATAAGTGAAGATAAGGAAAAAGAGGCCACAAATGTCTGTGCAGAATCAAAACACCACTTATTTAAGCAGAACATCAGTATTCATGTAATCTGGAACACTCATGGAAGTTAGGATAGACATCAGTTTTCTCGTTGATTCCAGTTATGTCATAAAATCTACAGAATTCAAAAGATCTAGAAAGAATTTTTTTCATTTATTCCAACTCCTGCATAGTTATTGAACTCATCATCTATGGATTCTATATAGCATGTGGTCCAATCACATATCAAGTTATTGAGAAACAACTCAGATATCCTAATTTGTAATTTATAGATGGCTGCAAATCTTGCTTATCTCACGTTTCTAATCTTCCTACCTTTTAAAGAGCTGTCACACCTGTAGACAAACTCATGGGTTAAATTTGTGCTTTACATTTTGTGGTGACCATTGTCCTTTGCCAGATGGATTAGATTTGGATCTAGACTCACTATGGGAAGACACTTCTGGGTGTGTCTATGAAGGGAGCATGAAGATCTACCTCAACTAAAAGTGGTACTGTCCCATGGTTGAGAGCCCTGGACAGAGCAGAGTAAAAAGGAGACAACAACATCCATCTCTCTGTGTAATAGGCCTCAAGCTCCTGCACTGAACCACACCCTCCAACTGTGAGTTCTTGCCTTCTTGCCTTACATTGCTTTTCTCAACACACCGTTTTGTTAATTCTGTAGCTTTAAGTGAGTCTCAGTACTTGCTTCTCTGCGTCCTAACTTCTTCTGCTAAATACAGTAAGGTTTTAAAACATTAAATAGTGCATTACAAACTATATTTTGAAGATTTCTTTTGTGACCGAAGCAGGAAAAGATTTGAGATTTGAAAAATTCTTCTGGCATGGAAGTGGTTAACACACACACACACACACACACACACACACACACACACACACACACACACACACGCCCGGGTGCAAACCTGGCTGGCTTATGTTCCCACACAACACGTACTTCTTCGTGGAAGCAGTCACGTCTGGCAGGGTGTAAAGTGACGCAGTGTGCCAACAGTGCTGTACTGTGCCCCTTGTTTCCGCAGCTCAGTACCTCTTCTACCAGGTACTGTTAGCGTGCCAATTCCTTCCTCCCCTGCCCATCTCTGCTTTAAGATCTGTCTTGTCTGGGGGCAGTTCCCTTCAAAATCATTCCAGGGTGACCTGAGCTGTTATTCTCAGGGATGAGAGGCTTGTCTGCCAATCTGATGGCTAGTCTTCCCTCACAAGTTTTTATTTCTGCAAACCATCGAGTGCTCTTCTGGCCAACTAATGCGTGGATTTAAAGGTGTGGAACCCGGACTGAGGTCTAGAGGAGAAAGGGCACAGACTTCCATTGATTCCTCGTCCTAATCCACAACAAATACAAAGGGACCAAGCTAATAAAACTCGGCTGTCTATCCTCCCCAAAGCGGCTCCATCACACCCCAGAAGAAACCCCAGAGTACCTCACAGCAGTTTGTATCTGCAGCGGGAAAGTGTCCCAGGAGGCTGAACAGGCAGGAACCTTCTGGAGCTCCCAAGCAGTCCACAGTATGGTATGATTGGAAAGACTCCAAACAAAGCAGCATATTCTCCATCCCTGGGTTTCAGATACCCCAGGGAAAAACCAGGGACCAAGTTAAACAGGGAGCAAGAGCTTAGCACCTGCAAGTCAGGGAGCCTCATTCTCCACCTCTCTATCCTCTGGGAACCCCTTTGCCAGCCTAAGTTCTGTGTATTCATCTGGAGGCGATAGTGTCTCCCTTCCCTTTCTGCCCCAGGGATACAGAACAAACCTCGCGAACTGAAAGGGAGGGCTTGAAAGTCTTCCTAAGGAGGTCTCCTCAAGTCCCTTATCACCCGTGAGGCAGAAGAGGGGGATGAGGAAAGTTAAGGCCACGGGATGCTCGCCCATATCTCACCCTCATCTCCCTCTCGGTCCCACCACCCGCCCAGTCCAGGACCCACGGGGACAGCAAGGGTGTGTGCATGCTAGGCTGCCCTGGTCCTCCGCGGTGGCCCGGGACCCCTAGCCGCTCACCAGATGGCCATCCTGCTCTTGGGATAGTCTAGCCGCTCCAGGCAGCCGAGAAAGTGAGGCAGCGTGTGCGCAGCGTTGCGGGCGAGGACAGCCACGAGCACGGTGGGGCTCTGTAGGGACGACTCCGGGAACGCCACCGTTTCCTCTCCGTCCTCATCCGCGTCGGACTCAGCAACGAAGCGCGCCCGGCAGCCGCGGCGGAGCAGGGCGGAGGACAGCAGCAGCAGCAGCGCGCAGGCGACTGTGGCGCGGCGTGCAGCCATGTTCCGCGGTGGGCTGGTAGCGACGATGCTGCCCGTGGCGCTGAGGATGCGGCTGTCCCGGGGACGGCGAGAGCGCGCACAGGCACCGACTTCTGTAGCTCGCGGGACCCGCGGTCGCCCAGTCTCGGCCCGAGGTCCCCACACACCGACTTTCCGCTGCTCGCACTCGCCTGCGCTCCGCCCCGCGGACGGACAGGTCGCCGCTGTGAGAATATTCGTCCACGGAAACTTCCCTTAGTCCGAGCTGTGCTTGTACAGCTGAGGTCTGTGGCTTCCTCCAGAGCAGTGAGGTGTGGCCCTGTCTGCCAATGGGAGTGTGTGTGTGTGTGTGTGTGTGTGTGTGTGTGTGTGTGTGTGTGTGTGTGTGTGTGTGTACATAACGGTACAACCCCCAAGAAAATTTATTCTGCTTTTGCAAACCGCAGTCTGAAGTTCTTCATAGTGACGCGATGATCCAGGATTTCATAATGCACCTATTGACAGATTAGAGTTTTGAAATGGGACGTCTCCCACACCACCCAGGACTGTGAGAGACAATGTTATAACTTCCACAGAGGACAAATGCTTGTGTTTCAGACACACTTCTCCTGAAATTCATTCTTGACGGAATAAACACCCTAATAAGGAGTTTAAAAAAATAAAAGGTCCTAATGGAACACTATTCTGGGGCCTTTTTCTGTCTTCCTTTCAAATAAGGTTTCAGTACGACCTAGCTCTTAACAGCTGGCCTATCTCTCCAGCCCCAGGAGTCCCTTCCTAAGTGAGGAGGTGTGGAAGAAAAACTTCATGTGCCCCTCTCCGATAATGACCCAAACTGACAAGAGTAGGAAGATCCACACGCTAAAGGGTAGAGAGAGAATGAAGCCCAGAAGAAAGGGTGAAATGAAACCACTCCCACTCTCAGAGCTTATTTACTCTAGAAGATAATACAGGACCAGAGTAACTGTGGCTTGAAAAGCACAGCCTTTGTTCATGTGCAGGCCGAACTTTGGTCCCTGGAAGCTCATGACCATGGCAGCCAATCCAACCAGCCCTCAGCTCCGACCTGAGGCATCTTTTTACTGGTTTTGTTGTTTTTTTCTCTGCAACTCTCAGAAGGCCTGGAGTTGCTCTGCTCTGCTCTCTGAACTTTCGCCTGATTCATGTAGCAGCTCCCTTCCCTCACTCTAAAACTTAGCCTCTTCTCACATCTGATGGGAGATGTCATTCTGTAAATATGTTTTGTGTATTGGTTAATGAATAAAGCACTGTTGGCCAATAGGAAAGCAAGATAGGCGGGACTAGGAGACAAGGAAGTTTTGGGAAGAAGTAGGAGGAGATTCAATATGTAGGACCAAGAGAGTGAACTCTAGACCCTCTTTCTGGTAAGATAAGACCATGTGGTAATACTTAGATTGATAATATTTAAGACAGAGCTAGCCAATAAGAAACTTAGTAACAGGCCAACAGCATTATATCTAATACAGTGTCTCTGTGTGTTATTTGGGGTTAACCCAGCTGTGGGACCAGGCTGGCTGGTAAACCTACTCGTAACATACATCCTTAAAAATATTTTATGTATTCTTATAGCCAGGCTGTGGTAGAACATACCTTTAAATCTCCACACTTGGGAGGCAGAGGCAGAGGCAGATGGATCTCAGTGAGTTTGAGCCTAGCCTGGTCTACAAAGCGAGTTCCAGGACAGCCAGAACTGTTCCACAGAGAAACCCTGTCTCGAAAAACCAGCCAACCAACCAACCAACCAATCAACCAACCAACTGAACAAACAAACAATAACAAAACAAAACAAAAAACAACCCCTCACACACAAAAAAAAAACAAAACCTTTTTATAAACATAGGTAGACATGGTGGCCAGGCTTTTCATTCCAACACTAAGGAGGTGAAATTGTCTTAGCAGGCTTATGTGAGACCCTGCTTGCAAAACAACAAGGATTGTAACCTTTGTCTCCTAGTGGCCCTCTATTTGGTCAAGCTCCGAGAAAGAGGAGTCAGCACTGCCTTCCTCTGTTTCTTCATCTCCCTTTCTCCTGCCACAGCAGGAGACTTTGGCCAGCTCTCCCTACTGAGGTTAGTCTGGTCCTTACAAATGCAGTGAACTCTTTTGGGTTCTCAGCTTTCCAGACCTGTGCTATGCAAGCTCCACACCTTCAGGTTCTACTTATTTGCAAGTTCCTTTCTATCGTAGTCACTGTCCCATTGCTGTGAAGAGGCACCATGACCAAGGCAACACTTACAAAAGGAAGCATTTAACCTGGAGCTTGTTGCCAGTTTTGGAGGTTTAATCATTATTGCCATGGTAGGAGCATGGTAGCAGGCAGATGTGGTGTTGGAGAAGTAAGTAGCTGAGAGCTACACCTTGATCCACAGAGGAAGAACCTAGGCCTGGCTGGGCTTTTGAAATATCAAAGCTCATCCCCAGTGAAACATTTCCAATTCCAACAAGGCCACACCTATTCCAACAAGGCCACACCTACTCCAACAAGGCCACACCTACTCCAACAAGGCCACACCTACTCCAACAAGCACTCCCAATCCTTCTAATCCTTTCAAATAGTTTCATTCCCTGGTTGTTGGAAGCTGTCTTTTTGGGGCTGCAATCAGAACCAGCCAAGTGGCCCCAGGTCCATTCCTGAGTCAGGGAATGTGGATGAGGGAAAGGCTAGCTAATAGAATTAAGAGACGGAAACACAGAATAGTCGTCAGGAGGACAGATTCAGTCCATACTGAATGCCCCGTTTATTTCATCCCTCCAAATTTAAGTAATCAACCAAAGGAGGGGTCAATCACAGAAGACTTGTATTATTATGTATAAAAGGCAAACAGCAACTACTTCCCCTAATCCTGAAGGTACTCCATAACTGCATGTACTCTCTGCTTTCAGGATGACTGTAAAACTGTCTGGGCCCAAACCTATTGTTATTTAGGTAAGAGCTGTTCACCACCAAGGCCCAGGCATCCTGAACTAAATGTCTTAAGGACAATAGAAATGCTCTGAGCTCTCTGGCAACTTGGAATGGATTCCATACATGGTCCTGACACCTGGTGACTAAGTATTTAAATATACGAATGAACCTATGGGAGCCATTCTTGTTCAAGTCACCACATTCAACTCCAGTTCCCCTATAGGCATATAGCCATACCATAATGCAAAATGCATTTGGCCCAATTTAGAAGTCCCCATAGTCTTTCACAGTCTCAATACCATTTAGAATTCTGAAGTTCAAAGTCTCTTTTGAGATGCAACACAATCTAACTGTAATGCCCTGTACAAACCAAAATTAAAACGCGAATCACATACATCCAACACACAAAGGCACAGAATAGCACTACCATTCCAAAGGGGAGGACATGGAATGTAATAAGAAAATATTGGATCAGAGCAAGACCTAAAGCCAGCAGGGCAAACTCCAAATTCTGCATCTCCAAGTCTGATGTTAAAGTGCATTTTAGATCTCCAGTTCCTTCCAGCTTTATTGAGAGTGTAGCATACTCCTCTCACTTGGGCTGGTTCCACATTAAGTCTGCAGCTCTCCTCGGCAGGTATCCTGTGATCTCCAACATCTTGGGTTTTCAAATCAGTTTCATGTAATGGCCTCTCTGAGCCTACATTCAGTGGCAGAAGTATGTTCCAGCTACAACAGAGGAAGGTGAGGTCACTTCTGCAGGGGTGGTAGTGATAAGAACTTTTTAGAACAGTTTCACAGAGATGTTTTCTCTTCCTTTCTTTTCTTTCTTGGCCAGTGTCCACTCAGCTTTCAAAACTAAGATCTTTTTCTTTAAGGAATATTTGCCATTTGGTCATTTGCTTATCTTACTGCAAACTATGAGTTAAAACTAAGAGACCATATTACCTCCTTATTTCCTTGTTATTCAAGAACTTAGTTTTTATTTTTCAATGAATGTGGAGGGCAGAGATTGACAGCAGCTGTCTCTCTCAGTTTCAGTTGCTCTCCACTGAATGCAGATTCTTCACCTTCTAGTAGGTCTGTCAGCAAGTAGGTCTGTATCCCATTACAGATACATCCCACTCTGCCAGCTTTTGCATTGGTGCTGAGAACCCAGACTCAGGTCCTTAGATAGCAGGCATTTTGCATACAGAGCTGTCTCTCAAGTCCTCAAATAATATCACCTTTCAATTTGTATGTATTTAGTGTGGGTTTATAGTCAGCTTTCTTTAGAGGGGTTGAAAACTCACTGTGGAAGCAGATGTTGACCAAATAGAGATAAGATGTGTTGGAGACTATGATTTGATTTTGATGCTTTTTTGAAGCCAGCTATTATTTAAGCATGTATTTCTGTATCTTTTTATTTATAAAAACACCAAACAATTTTTGTGCACGATGAAGTGTTTATTAAATACAAGCTGTAGTATAAACTAATATAATCTAAAAACAATGTGTGAATTTCAACACCATAATTAAATGAGTACCCAGCACCTGCCTTGAGAAACAGATAATGGCCACCAACATGAAGCTCATTGTATGTCTCTTCTTGTTACATGTGTTCTCCCCAGGCAAGAGCAGCTGGCTCAGCTTCAGTTACTCAGGAATTCTTTTTCCTGTGATTAGTTTTTATGTGCCAGCCCAAGCTAGGCAGGGGGGGCCCTATTATCTAGTCCAAATGGCATAGAGACTATTGTGAAGGAGTTTTCTTTTAGATATGATTAACAATCAATTCAGTAAACTTCAAGCTAAGCACGTTTCTCTTTGTATTGTGGCTGAATCTCATCTAATTTGATAAGGTAGGGTGGAAAGGATGGGATTCCAAAACAAGGAAGAAGCCATGCTCTCAGACTGCCTTTGGATTCAAGGCAAGGCTGTAATATCACCTCTTTCCTGGGGTTCCTCCCAGCCTGTCCAAACCTGCCCTTCATATATGAGACTTTTTAGCCACTCTGATCACCATCATCCCCACCCCTCCATATTTTGTAAGCAAGAGCAGAGATGAGATGCTTAGAGGGCTATAAATTGATTTTGATAACTTTTCATATTTACAAAGCTTGTTGTTGATGGAGGATTCCTTCTATATGCTGAGAATATATGTTTATCTTATTGGTTGATGAGTAAAGCTGTTTTGGCCAATGCACAGGCAGGATTTAGCTAGGCAGAAAGTCCAAACAGGAATAGAAAAAGGTGGTAGATGGAGTCAGAGAGACACCATGTAGCTGCCTAGGGAGTAAGAGACCCGGCATCACTGGTAAACCAAGACCACATGGAGATACGAAGATTAATAGTTATTGGTTAATAATTAAGAGACAACTAGCCAATAAGAAGCCTGAGCTATTTCCAAACAATTTATAATTAATGTAAGCCTTTGTATATTTATTTGGGACAAAACAACTGTGGGATGGGGCAGGACAGAAACTTCCATCTACAAGTTATTATTTAAGCATTAAATGCATCTCTTTATCTACAGAATTACTCATGTATCATCCATTTGTGCTGTTTCTCCATCTAGATTTAAACTCAGATTCTTCCTGCTTTAGCTTCCCAAGCACTCCTAGTACATACACACATTATACACTTCCATCATATTCTGGATGGGCGGTGGTAGTGCACACCTTTAATCCCAGCACTCGGGAGGCAGAGGCAGGTGGATCGCTGTGAGTTTTAGACCAGCCTGGTATACAAGAGCTAGTTCCAGAACAGTGTCCAAAGCCACGGGCAAACCCTGTCCCCCAAAACAAGCAAGCGAACAAACAACAACAAAAACCCAAAATCTAAATACCCATCATATTCTGTTCATTGCAGACTTTCTCAAGCAGTTTACTCTATGTTTTAGAGTAAGAAAATTCTTAAATACTATTTCAGAACTGGCTCATCAACTATTAGGAAACAACACTTTGCCGCACAATCTATTGATGACTTTTTCTCTTGAGATTAACTAAATGTCTCCGGATAGATATTACTGACTTTTTTTTTTTTTTTTTTTTTTAGGAATAAAATGATCTAGCTCAAATATTGACCTGGGAAATCAGCTCTGCAAGAGCCAGACTACTCAGAATGTAATATTCAGGAGGGAATAAGATTCACTGCTACTTACTTACCTTAATTTTTTCTCCTAAGCCCTTCAGTACTCTAATCTAATGAATTGTTGAAGTATTTACAAATGGAAAATTCCTTTAGACTATTGGAGCTGAAACTCTATCCTGCTTTCTGGTAGATTTCCCTCTAAACTTGCCACAGGGGTCTAGGTTCTCTTGGAGTCCTGAATCCTTCCTGCTTATTCTTAGCCACTCCTAACCAGCAAGCACTACTTTAAAGACTTCATTTCTTAATGTGGCAGCAAAAACTCCATTTTTATTCAACTCTGAAACTCAACAGTGAAATTAAAAATAAGAAGCACTCTCTATATAAGTGTACATGTATCACTACTTTTCTAGACAATAGAATTTAATCTACTTGACTAAAAAGTTTCTAGTGCTTTCTTTACCCTTTCAGGTTTCTCCCTCCCCTCCACTCTTCTACTTACCCTTTAACCTTTAAATGTAAGGTAGAAAAACCTTCCATGGAAGGTGTTTGGGAGTCTTGTTCACATAGGCTGTAATCTCTTTGGATCTCCTTTCTGAATTACAGGATCCTCTTTCTTAGATTAGCAACTAAATGTTATCAACTCTTTGACTGATTTAAGTCTTTAGGAGTCAGAAAGAAGGGTTTATTCATTTCTAATCAATTGAACTAGTTCCAGTGTTTTGTGCTCCAGGGAGCCTTCTAATTTTAATGCTATTTGCTTTTCGGGGACTTAATAGCTGTTTTGTGGAGGCAAAGATAATGATTTCATCTAGATATAACATATTCGAGGGAAATTTATGAATCTTTGTAGGTGGAGTTTCCTTGTATTTAGTTTTCTGATACATTCGAGATTTTCTGTTTTTCTTTCATTTCCAACAGTTTGCGACAGTGTGAACTCATGCCTCTTTTAATTACTATTCATTTATCATTTTTACTGCTAAATGTGTTTCATTAAAATTGTGAAAATTTTGGCCATCATTTCTTCAACGTTTCCTACCCTCTTTTGTTACACAGCCCAGGTTGAATGAGAACTCACTCTGTAATCTGGGCTGGCCTCAATTTCACAGTTCTCCTGTTTCAGCCTCCTGACTACTGGGTTTACAAGCATTCACCCCTTATAAAAGTAAAATTTTACTCTGCTGTTTATTTTTCCTGACTTCTATTCTACCTCTTCCTCCATAATTCCATTTTGGCTGTCAAAATTTACCCACTGAAAATCCTTATTTCTGAAATTGTAGGCTTCAACTATAGAATGCCCATTTGGATTTTTAATTTTCTTCCTTGCCTAAATTTGACTTTTGATATTTCCTTCCATTGAAAATATGTTTTGTTGTACTTCATTGCTGATGTTATGTAATGGTCACATTGAAAGGTCTGTTTCAACACAAGGTTCTTTTTCTTTGTTTATAGTCTTTTTAAGACAGGCTTTCTTTGTGTAGCCCTGTCTATCCTGCAACTTGCTCTGTGGAGCAGGCTAGCCTTGAACTCAGAGATCCACCTGTCTCTGCCTCCTGAGTTCTTGGATTAAATTTGTGTGCCACCACAACACAAGATTGTTAGTTAATGCATTGTGTTTTGAAGTACTGAGATACCGTGCCTGGTACTTTTAGTTTTGGAAGCCTTTTTGGTCTGCTTGATATAGTGGCTTTGTCTTCATAGCTCAGAGTGATGCCATCAATATGTACCAGGAACCTCCACTAACTCTCTTTTTTACTCAGGGTCAATCCAAACTCACTTGCCATGTCCTACTCATCTTTGGCTTTCAAGGCACACGTTTACATTAGTTATCAATAGTCGATCTACATCTATGTTTCTACTAATGTTGAAAGGTGAGCTCGCTCTAAAACTACGTTTTTATTTTAAACTTGGAAGGTAGGGAATTGAATGGGGCCTTTTCCTGTTCTCAGGAATTTAAGACCAGGATAGAATCCTTCATTTCTAGGGCGAGAATAGGGACTTAAAGACGGAGTTGGCTGAAGGACTCTGAAGTCAGTCTATTTGGGAACTTCCTCCACTCCTGCCCAGATTGGGAGAAAATAAATAAATATATAAAGGGTGAGGAAGCGTGGTGGGGTGGGGGGTGGGGGTATGAGAGAATCAGAGCGCGTGCGCGCAGGTGCGAGCGCCCCCTTGCAGGGGGCGTGGCCCCACTCTCCGCCCAGAGTGCGCGGCGGGAAGCGGAACTGCGGCAGGCTGAGCTCGGCTTCTGGCCGGGCGGGCTTTGCGGGACACCACGGCTCTCTGCGCGGGCGTCATGGAGGAGCGCGGCGATTCGGAGCCTACCCCGGGCTGTAGCGGCCTTGGCCCGGGTCCCGTTCGCGCTGGCGGCGCTACCCCCCACACGTGGGCTCCCGAGGACGCGTGGATGGGCACACACCCTAAGGTCAGGAGGCGCGAGGCCAGCCGGGCGCCGACCGGCCCTCACAGCGACTCCTCTGGGCCGTGTCCGGCGGAGGACGCATGCCAGCCTCCCGGCGGGGGCGACCCGGGTGCAAGGCCGCAGATGGCCCGCAGTATCATTTTTGTTTGTTTATATGACTAACATCATGCCTCTCACGCTGCCAAAGCCGCTCCTATGCAGAGGCCTCTGATAAGCATTCCACTAATAACCTGTTTTCCTATCTAGTCCTTTCTGGGATGAACTGATTGAATCCACGGTTAGACGATCTGTGGCCTATGGCTGAGATATAGGGCTCCACAAATATGTGCTTATTTAGGCACAGGCCCAACACACATAGTCTTAGGCCCAAAGCGTGTGCATCTTCATTCTGTATGGGAACAGAATCTCAGTTTTTCATATTTATTTGAAACTTTGAGTACGTCTTCTTGCACAGGTCAGAGCTTTTCACGTTTCGAGTTTTTCTGTATTTCCTCAAGGAAAATAAGGATAGCCTTTTGCTAGCCTCTGCCTGGGAAATTGATGGGTTTGTGTCGGTAAAGCCACAAGCAGTATGCTGGTAATGAACACATGTTGCATAAGGATCTTGAGAACTGGATTGCTACATTTATAAAATGGCAACTTTTCCTTTTGCGTTATTAACTGAGATAAGCGTCTAAAATAATCAAGGAAAGGAAATATTTGAAAGTACAAATCTGAGAAGCCTTTCCCTACTTCTTGAAGCTTGGTGTTTTCTTGCTCTCTTCCATTCATCTTCTCCATAAACAGTAGCATGGAAATGTTATAAATTTAACAAATTATGATAATGGGGGAGAGAGGAAGAGACAGTGACCAGGAACGTGAACTCCAATTCAGCCTTCTCCAGTTTGAATCTTATTTTTGTTACTCACAAACTTTGACTTGTTTTGACTTAGCTGATCTCACTGTATACTGTCTTGTGCTTGAATTTTTTTTTTTAAACTTATTTTAGTATATCATAATCTCTTTATTTAAAAACAGGGAATAGCTGGGTAGTGGTGGCAGCAGCACACACACCTTTAATCCCAGCACTCAGGAGGTAAAGGCAGAGGCAGGTGGATCTCTGTGAGTTCAAGGCCAGCCTGGTCTACAGAGCTATTTCCAGGACAGACTCCAAAGCAATACAGAGAAACCCTGTTTCACAAAAACCAAAACCAACCAACCAACCAAACAAACAAACAAACAAAAACGGAAAATGGGGTAATAGTAGTACCTAACCTCATAGGGACATTTTTGTAAGATATTTGACATATCAGAAACTAAAGTATTTATTAGTAATCTTTTAAAACTGCATCTAGGTCTGATGCTGTCTTTAGACAATTTCCTAATTTGCAGGGTCTTTTCCCTTTGAAATTAATGACTATGTAGACCTGCTATTAAATCTTTCTGTTGATCTGTTGATGTTTTTTTCTTCCAGGGTCAGCAAATTGATATAAAAGACAAAAAAAAAAAAAAAAAAAAAAAATAATGTGTATTTTCCAGTTATACCCTTTAGTTACTTAATTTGAAGACTGCTTAGAAAGATGTTACTGGATTTTCTCATTTACAAGCTTATTATTTTCTTCTTTGAGTCAGAAGTCTGCTGTACTTGACATGATTGGCTTTGTTGCACAGACCTTGTAGCCTGACTCAAAATTATGTCTCAGTACCATTGTCAAGCACTTCTTGAGATTCGGGACACACAAAGTCCTCCTGTCCAACTTGTGTACCCATGCATCGGATAGGAGGAGGAGACACCAGGCCTGCCCCTCTCGCCAAGGTTCTGCAGAAATGTATGCATTCATTTATGTACCTGCCCACTGACAGGTTTGGATGCTCAAGGCTTTCTCTGAGGGAGTAGGTGTCTGAGTTTTTCCTATAACAAGCAGCAAGTCTGAAAGAAGTTGTTTGCTTCTTAAACCTCAAATAACTCCCACTCGTGGGAGTGCTAAGAAAGTTAGCAGAAGTTTTTCTATATGCAAATTAAAGACCAGAGAAATAGAGGCATTCCATAACATAACCCAATGAAAATAGTATTTAAATTTTCTCTGATACTGGTGGATATGTGTTTTTATAGACTATTGAATATATGTAGCTTATTCTCACTTTCCATAATTACACCATTACTCTTCTCCATATACTCCAGTCCTGCAAGGGTTACTTGCGTCCAAATGTCATGAAACATTCCGAAGTCCATCCCCTGAAAACACTTCCTCCAACATTATAGCATTGTTTTATAACTCATACAGTCTTACAACTGTCATTTGCCTAACAGTCTGAAGTATAGCGAGTTTTCCATATATGGAGAATTTGCTATTAGTTTTGAGTTGAAAATATTTGAAAAATATTTCCTCTATACTGTATACATAAAAAATTTAATTGTCATTATTCCTAAGCATTATATAGCTCTTGGATTGTGTTCTGTATTGTGAGTAACCTATAGATGATCTAAAGTGTATGGTAAGATTGCATAGATTATATGCAAACATTCTTGCATTTTATATAAGGGACTTGAACATTCTTTAGATTTTTGTGATTGATAAGGGTAATGTCTTGGATACTACAAAGGAAGCTGTATACATGTGTTTAACAATTGTAGATATTTTTTTTAGAGGCAGAAATAAGACTTTACATTTCTTTTAACTTCCATTAAATTTGGAAGATAGATTATATACATGTATTTATATTATATGCATGCATTTAGTATATTTGTTAAATGAAAGAAAATCATGAGCTATTTCCTTCTCTACTTAACAATTGTGTTTTGATTTTCAGTACTTAGAAATGATGGAATTAGATATAGGAGATGCCACCCAAGTTTATATAGCATTCTTGGTTTACTTGGATCTCATGGAGAGTAAGTTGTTTGTTTATATTGCTTTGTTATTAGTGTGTGGGAGGTAGGGAAATTTGGTTGTCATATAGCATTGTTCACATATAATAAACATTTTTTGTTTTCTAGTAATTTTTCCAGTTAATTTTACCCTTCTTTGTTCATTTACATTGGGAATTACAAGGTTGTAGAAAAGATCAGAAAAACAGAGAGGTTATATCGTGAATGGTTTGCTTTACTGAGTATTCAAAGTTTAGAATGCTTATCTTTTGTTTCAGTGAATGCATTCTTGATGCCTTTTTTCAGGTAAAAGCTGGCATGAAGTAAACTGTGTAGGAATACCAGAACTACAGCTTATCTGCCTCCTTGGCACTGAGATAGAGGGGGAGGGGCTACAGACTGTGGTCCCTACACCCATTTCTGCCTCCCTCAGCCATAACAGGTGAGTACTTTAGTCTTAGTTTAACAGACCCATTGCTTGTTAAATGGTTTGTGATTTCTTTTTTCTTCACTTTTGTAAGTTCTTTATATATTTTATCCAAAATCTTTTATTTTCAGTTTTTAAACCCACATCTTACTGTTTTTAAGGTATGTCGTAAATGAGTAACATCTTAATTTGACTATGATAATGTGTGTCTGTTCTTTCTTTTATAATCATCTTTGTCTCTAGCTTACGTCATATTTCCTGCTTGGAATTCTAAGTATAGTTCTGTTTTTAACTTTTAAAAGAGTACCAAGAATTTCACCGCTTTTAAAAAAATGACACAATGGGAAAAGGGCCCCCATTTTCCTATGAGTAACTACCATTTGCCTTCATTTACAACAGTTCTCTATCATGTTCTCATTTATCAACTCTTACTATATTAAATTCCACACATGCAGTGAAACCATGTTGTAGTTTTTGTTTTATTTTAGTTGGGAGATAACTGCTTCAATCTCATTACTCTTTATATATCTGTTTAAGTTGTTTGCATTCATTAAGTTTGTTAAGTTTGGTAGACAGTATTTTTATTGATTTCTATCTGTAGACAGTATTTCTATCTGTAGATTTTTTCCAATTTTTATTGGAATCTAGATTTTCATGAGCCTCTGAATTTCATTAGTATGAGTCATAATATCACCCTTTCATCTCCAGAATGATTAGTTCTCTGGTTAATTTGATTATTTTATGTATTTATTGTTTTTCTTTTCTTTCTTTTTATTTATTTATTTTTTTAATTTTACATGTCAATCCCAGTTCCCTCTCCCTTCCTTCCTTTCTCCTTCCCTCTTACCCACTCTCTCCCATCACATGCACCTTGACCACCCTCCCCTCCCATCCCCCCCCACTCCACATGTAGGGCTATGTCATCCAGGTGGGGTCATGTAAATCTGTCAAGTCATTTGAAGTAGGGACTAGGATTTCTCTCCTGTCTCTAGGTTAAGGGAGTATCCCTCCATGGGGGATGTGTCCACAAGGTCCTTTTGTGCACCAGGAATACATCCTGGTTCAACTGTCTGAGGTCTCTTCGACTGCTCAGTCCTTCTAGCTGAGACCCATGTTAAGGGGCTCTAAGTCAGTCCCATGCTGGATTCCCAGCTATCCTTGGGGGCCCATTAGCTCCTCCTTGTTCAGGTCAGCTGTCTTTATGTGTTTCTGCAACTTGGTCTTATCTCCTCTCTCTGCATCTGGATTTTAGTTCGACTCGGTGTTTAGTTATGGGTGTCTGCTTCTGTTTCCAACAGGTACTAGATGAGGGCTCCATGATGGTGGATAAGTTAGTTGTTGATCTCATTATCAGGGAAGGACATTTATGGTAACCTTTCCACTGTTGCTCAAATTGTTAGTTCAATCAGTCTTGTAGGTCTCTAGACATTTCTTTAGGTTCAGTTTTCTCTTCAAACCAATAATAGCTCCCTCTTTTATGTTCTCTCTCTCTCTCTCTCTCTCTCTCTCTCTCTCTCTCTCTCTCTCTCCTGTCTTCTATTCCTACCCTGACTCAATCTTCCTAGTTGCACATGCTTTCCTCTCCTCCCCTTCTCTTTCTCCTAGTTCTCTTTCCATTCACTGCCCCCCCCCAATTCTCATGTGCTCTGGGGGACTTGTCCCTTCCCCTTTTCTGTGAGGGACCTTATATGAATCTCTTAGAATACACCTTGTATCCTAGTTCCTCTGGCGGTGTGAATTATAGGCTGGTGAGCCTTTGCTCTAGGTCTAAAATTCATTTTTGAGCGAGTACATGCCATGTTCCTCTTTTTGTGACTTGGTTATCTCATTCAGGATGGTTTCTTCAAGTTCCATCCATTTGCCTGCGAATTTCAAGATTCCATTATTTTTTTCCGCAGAGTGGTATTCCATTGTGTAGATGCGCCACATCTTCTCTATCCATTCTTCAGTTGAGGGGCATCTAGGTTGCTTCCAGGTTCTTGCTATTACAAATAATGCTGCTATTGTTTTATATTTTTAAAGAATGAGCTCTTAGTGTCATTGGTTCTTTGATAGTCTGTGCTTTATTTCCATTTCATTGATTTCTGCTTCATCATTATTATTTTTTTATGTATTAATTTTGAGTTTGGCTTTTCTTATGTTTCTCAAACCTTAAGGTACATCATTAAGTTATTTATTTGAGACCCTCTCACTTTTTAATTTAATCACTCACAGCTTAAATTAAATTAAACTAATTGTTATATCCCTCAGTTCTTTTAAGTTGTGTTTTCATTTTTATTTGAGTCTGGAAATTTTAAAGTGTCCTCCCTGACTGTCAGCAGCTCTTTTTTTATTCAAGAACATAGTAAATTTCAGTGGGTTTGTATATTTGCCATTGTTTTCTTTCTGTTGACTTCTATTTATTTCATTATGATATGAATGCCATTTGTCAGATAATATTGCTTAGAATAGTAAAGTTTCATTCAGTATATATTTATTGAGGAAATTTTATGTGTTGGAGATTGCACATTGATCAAGATGTCTTCCCGAAAGAAATATTTATTCTAGTATCAAATGTTGATTTGGAAAATAAATTTTTCTTTTTTTTTTTCCTGGTTTGGTTATTATTGGGTGGGATGGAGTAATAACAAAATTGTCCTCTGTTCAGATATTTCATTGAATGTGTTTTGGGGACTCTGTCTGTGTCCTTTATTGCTAGGTAATTGAGTAACAATGCTAATGGAGTGCTGATAAGCATTTAATCTTAGGGCAGGAGATGTTTATTGACACCATGTTCTCAGTCTGTGTGTCGCTACCTCCACAGGGGTCACATATCAGACATCCTGCATATTAGATATTGATATCATGATTCATAACAGCAAAATTACAGCTATGAAGCAGCAACGATACAATTTTATAGTTGGGGATCACCACATGTGAGGAACTAAAGGGTCACAACATTACGAAGGTTGAGAACCACAGTGGTAGGGGACCTGAAGTAACCGAGCAGCACTAACAGTAGCTGCCTCATGGGGTATCTAGTCAGTGCTTGGTAAGATTGCCTAAGTGAGTGAAGGGCCAAGTGAATGGCTAGGAACTGGGAGAGATGAGGGCAGGGTTGGGAAGTGGAGGGGAGGTTCTTTCTGGATCATGAAGGCCTTCACTGTTTTCACTTTGCTGCAGTTGTGGATATTTCACTAATGAGTAGCCTTATAGGCAGCCCTTGTACTCAGGCTTGAGAGTTTTCCTAAGGTGGAAGCCCAGAGGTAGAATAATGGGACATACAGCATTGATACCTACCTCGTGACTGTTATTGCTGAGGTGTCCTTGAAGAATTGCTATCAGTTTAGACTTCAGCTGGCAATATAGGAGAAGAAGCTATGCCGTATATAATTGGTAAAGATTAATGTAGATTATATAAATGCTTATTGTGACTCTTACTAGCCTGGCACTCAACTGAGTAGACTAGGCTGGTGGGCCACTGAGGACTAGGGACCTCCTATCTCTGCTTGCCCAATGCTAGGATTGTAGGCACATACCCTCCTACTTGTTTCTCTTGTTTGTTTGTTTTAAGATAGGATTTCTCTTTGTAGCTCTGGCTGTCCTGGAACTCTTGCTGTAGTTCAGGCTGGCCTCGAACTCAGAGATCTACCTCCCTTGACCCTGCTTTTCAAGTGCTGGGATGGAAGGCGTGCAAGGCATGTGCCACCATTGCTTGGTGTGCTTTTCTCTATTTAATGGGGATTCTGAGGATCAGACTTAGGCCTCATGCTTGCGCTGCAGAAATCAGATATAGAATTATTACATAGTAATATGTAATTATCACATAAGCTCATAATTACAAAGTTGAGTTATCATAAAATACCTATGTCCAATTTGCATAACCATGACCAAGAACTTTTCAAGCCTTCTCAGACCCCTTCCCAGTGTGTGGAATAGTTTTCCCTCTCACAAAAGTAACCACTATGCTTACTTTTATAGTAATTGACCTATCAATGCTGCTTTCCCCTTTGACACTCAAGAAGTTAGGTGGGAATGTGAGCAAATGAGACTGACATTTTAGCAAGAATACTATTTTTACTGTAAGAATAGTCTGCCTGGCCCCTATTGTTAAAAATGTGTTACACATCACAGAGCACATTGAGGCACTGTCTGGAGCTATGCTGGTTAGCTTCTTGAGACTGCTGTTCTTAATGTTCATATTCATAACAAAACTGTAAATAATGCTATACTAATCAGGAAATGGGAAACATACTAAACCACAGAGCTAAAGGAATAAACAGTCTGTTGGCATGCAGTTTCATATGTATTTACAATGATAGCTCCTATATATGGTCCAAGTTTTCAAATTTGTAAAGCTTGGCAGCTGTCACTTACTAACTCTAGTTATGTGAACTACAGTGTAGTTACAGAACACCCACTCAGTGCAAACAAAAAACAATCTACTGTATCTGTTTAAACCATTTAAGTAGCTGTCCTGCTATTTGAATGTTGAGTGGCAAATTGACAGAAGTACTTACATGGCTCATTCTTTACGTTATGCTGTAGAGTGCATATTTGCTGCTTCCTTAAAAGGTAATAGTTCTGGGCACTTCTTCATATCAGTTCTTAATGTCACTGTATATATCTGGCTACATTTCTCAGGATTTCTAGACTGTTTTACATCTATTTTCTACTTATTGTTCCAGGCTTTGGCCCTGGTGACTTTGTTTTCATAGTCTCTAGCACTAGATAAGCAGATTCCATTACAGAGTGTATGAGTACATGAATGGCTGAGGGTCTATATGTAAGTAGTTTGTCACATTTTCAGACACACAAATTAACATAGTGTGTCCATATGCATGGCACCTCAGCTTGTTTTCTGTTCAAATTAAGTTCAGGACTCTAAGGTATCCTTATAACACTTTGGTAAATGTCTGTGGGGGCGAGTACTTTTCTCCAGACAAAACAGAGCTTAAGTAATGGTCATATATTTCACAGAGGCCACAAAACTGATGGATTTAAAGAGGAAGACTGTGGATGTAGCTCAGTGGGTAAAAGTGCTCTCTGTGCAAGATTAAGGATATGAGTTCAAACCTTAGCACCTACATAAAAAACCAGATATGTGCCTGTAACTCCCATGTTGAGGGGCAGAGATAGGCAGATCTTGAGAACTTGCTGACCAGAGGGCCTAACCAAAACAGTGATGTTCTGAGAGGGCCTTGATTTTATAGACCACGGCATAAAGAACAATTGAAGAAGACATTGAGCATCCTCTTCTCCCTGTCCTGTGTCAGTCTATGCAGTGTATACACACACACACACACACACACACACACACACACACACACACACACACACACACACACACCACACACCACACACGATGCCCTGTCCTCTTCAATGCTGATGTTGAAAATGAAGTTAAACTTATGCTTAGGTAGCTTCTCTTTGGGTGAAAAGGAAAACTAAGCATTTTACCATGATCATATGTACTCACATGTTAGAATATACATTACTCCAAAGAAAATCTAGTCTGCCATTGGTTTTTGTTGAGAATCAGGAGCAGAAGTTTGTCTAACTGAAATCAAGGTCATAGTGTTGAAGGCGTTTGGGATAGGGTTGATTACAGGTGGTTGTAAATGGGAAACATTTTAAGTAACTTACTGCAAGGCTTGGAAAGTAAGAAAAAAAGCTTTTTAAATTTTTTTTTTTGACTACATGGGTGTTGGTGGTTCATGCCTTTAATCCCAGCACTCAGAAGGCTGAGACAGGAGGATCTCTGTGAGTTTGAGGCCAGCCTAGTCTACAAAGCAAGGTTCAGGACAGGCTCCAAAGCTACAGAGAAACCCTGTCTCGAAAAACCAAAAAAAAAAAAAAAAGTTTTTTTTTTTTTTTTTTTTGACTAGTAGTGGTAGTGTGTTTCTTCCTGATAGACCTAATTTTTTTTTCTACTTTAATGTTAATTCAGTACCTTCAGTAAGGTAAGATACTAAGATACTAGAGGGACTGAAACTGGAGCCATAGCTGGCATATCTAAGCCTTTCTGTAGTTATATGTGCTTAAAAATGATCTGGGAAACATTAATTTCTTATATGATCATAAAATCCAGAGTTATGTGGTGCTGTTTTTCACATAATGTTAAATCTCTGGTTTAAAGATGGTAGTTATTTGCCCTTAACAATAGCTGTGCATTCCTGATCTTTCCAACCTGGCTAACCAATAACGCTTTCTCAGTGTTAGAGATAGTGCAAGTGAGGATGGAGCCTCCCTGTTTCACAATGGTGGCATTCTCCTGGTGAGAGACAGTCATCTCAGATGTCCTTTTCTGGCATGATTTCCAGTTCAGGTCACTCTTCAAGTTAGGAAGAACTGTCTGCCTGCCAGTTCTTCTCTAGGAAGCTGAAAGCCCAAAACCTGCCAGCCTAGGCCAGGGAGACTCCTTTGGCAAGATTCTTGTAAGATGAAGACATTGGAGCCAAAATTGGGCTCCCTAGTCTTGGCTTTCCTAATCTGCCTAGCTTATTTTGGCATACTGTGTCCTGTTTGCCACAATGCTCTCAGAAGAATGCACTTTCTTTCTCCCTACATTGAATCACATGAATTGTAGTTCTATTTCTTGTTACAGTTCTTTTCTCAACACAGCCTTTGAAAACCATCAATAGTAATTTTTCTTTAAGAGACATGATTACTTACACAATACTTTATCAGCTATTAGTGTTGTCCCAGCAAGATATCACAGCAGTCTCCCACACAATATAAATGGATAAATTATTTATTCATATGACAGTTGCATTAATGGATTTGCAGGGAGAAGAGCTGATATTTTAAAACACTGAGCTATATAGGAAAAATTAAAATTTTATTTACTGTTCTTACACTAAAGTGTTAAGAATATAAAAATGTGTATAATTATACTATTTAACTATTAAATACAGTGAATGTAAATGAGTTTGAATATAATTATAGACTATTGAAAGGCAAAATAGAAAGATCTTGTGGGGAGAGGATGAGATAGATTTCAGATTGCTCATGATTTTTCTCCTTTATGTTGGATGTCTGGGATCAAGGGTACACAATATCATAGACCTTTCCTACAAGATGCTCAGGGTCCAGGGTGAGAGGGACAGATTATATACCCAGTGTGATTTAATGAACTGAGAGCTGTGTCTATAAGGAATCAGTATCAGCTTGGAACCCCCAAGACCAAGTTCTCAGCACAAAGGAGGTTTATTTGCTCCAGAGGGACAGAAGGCAGGAAGTAAGAGATAGGAGATAGAGGATGAGGGAGAAGGGGATAAGAGAGAGGGGGCAGGGAGTTTGTCCTGGAGGGACAAAGGTCTGCCTTTAGATAGAGGAGACAGATGTGGCCCATAGGAAAATGGTGGTTTGTAAAAGTAAACGGGAAAGCCTGGGTTAGGATGAGGCATCTAATTTTAATTGGGCTTTTGTTTGCTGGAATTCAATACTTTTATAGGTGGACCTTGGTAGTCAACCTCAGGAGGAGGAAGTGGTCAAATAAGGGAACAGTCCTTGGTAGCTAGCTGAAGGAATGTAATCTAATGGATTTTAACAAGGCAGAGGAAATGGCAGAGAAGGGCAAGGCCTGCCAGAGTCATGTTTGCCCTGCTTGGACTGGCTAGTCCTGCAGTGCCTAGGACACCGAGGAAGACTACAGAGGATGAGACCTAATCTCTGTAGATGGTAAAGGAGGGAGTAGGGAGTCTGGGAACACTCCCTGGAACATAAGTCATTTGAAAGAAGCACAGACATTGAGGGGGAGAAGGAGGCTTCTAGCAGAAGTCATGATGTAAGCAAAGTATTGAGCCTAAGAAAACCTGAAAATGATGACTATGTTGTTGTGACTGGGTATTAGTAATGGCAGAGGCAATAGCTGCCTACAGCTAGTACGAGTGCTCTGTATTTTGTGTTGGAGTTCATATGTGTATGTGGGCAGAGCAAGGGAGAGATGTGCAGTGGGAGAGGAGGATGAGGAAGGGAGAAGAGAGACAGTAAGAACCTTCCCTGGAAGCAGTATTCCAGGAATTAGAGAGTAAGGAATTGAGAGTAAGAGAAAACTAGAGCAGGAGTTCGCCACCATGGGGCCTTTAGGAAATAGCAGCAAGTCCTAATGCATTCAGCAGTGAGAACACCAGGAATGGTGGTGTGCATTTCCATTTCCATACCCAGTTCATTGGGTGTAGGAGGCTATTAGTGCAAGAGCATCCTTGGAGCTCGAGGAAGTGTGGAACTCCTTTACGTTCTCCTCTGTGGAACCTTTGTAAGTTTCTAGCCTCTAAGTGTTGAAATGCTCTGGGATTCGGAGATTTTCTCTTCACACTCACTCCCTAGTAACTTCCTGTGGTCCATGGTTTTACATGTTGTCAATATGCTGATGGCTCCCAATTTATACTTTCATATTTCCACTCCAACCTCTACTATGAACTTCAAATCATATATGTAACTCTTTATTTGACATGTTGACTGTGATCTACATTTGCTCCTTCTGTGATTTTTCTGGGTTAGTAAATAACAATTCTGTTTATTCTGAAGCACACACACACACACACACACACACACACACACACACACATACAATGGGGGCATGGAGAGAAATAAACGTGTGTGTGTATGTGTGTGTGTGTGTGTGTGTGTGTGTGTGTGTGTGTGTACACATGTGAGCATATGTATGTATGTATATGTACATGTGTATATAGGAGGAAAGAGAAAAGTAAATATTTCTTCCTGTTCCTCATATTTGACAAATGATCACTAGTACTTTCCTCCCTAAAATGCATCTGTCAGTGTCTTCCTGTCCTTCCTTTCTCTGCCACAGCCTCCTCACTGTGGCCTGAGCTATCATTTCTCCTGGACTCACTGAGGTGTTGCATTACAACACTTGATAGTAACTGACACTCACATATTGTGTGTTTGATATTACTTGGTTACTTACTGTCTGTTTTTCCACTAGAAAGGAAGTTCCATGGAAGTAGAGACTTCACTTTGTCCATTGCTTTAACCCCAGTACTTAGCCCGGTGCGTGGTACACAGAAGCCAGTATTTATTTGCTGAGTGACTAGGTTCCTCAGGCAGAGACTTGATAGGTAATTCACTAAAGAATGTAAGGCTATATATTAACCATATGCCCTTTCAAGAGTTTGGGGGGGCGGGTAGAAAGAGAGAGAGAGAGAGGAGAGTATGTCTGCACTCTGCCATTCATTTGCTGAGCCTCAGCATTCCCCATCTTCCCGCTGTAACTGCAGTGTAGGTAATTCACCAATGCCTTGCTTTCTGTACCTTTCATTGTATTCTTTTTCACCCGTATGCATCTTGCCCTTTCACCTGTCCCCTTGTGTTGTCTTAGGAAATAAAAGGTTAGAAGAACCAAGTTTCTTTACATCATTTCTAATTGTTAGTTATTCGACTGGCCACACACATGATGGTCCTCCTGTCTTTGCACCTCCTCATCTGGCTGAGATTTAATACTTAAACGCTACATTATTTTCTTGAATAATGACTTTGTGTTTTAAAAACAGTCCTTTTTGAAAGCATGGCATTGTTATAAGTTTATTTAGTGGCTACTCTTATTTGAGGCCTGAGGTCTAATAGTTGATAAAAAAAAGTCTTGTACAGTTTGACTTCCTTGGCAATGAAGACACATGTCCTTATGGCGCCTCTATTGGGACCCACTGCTTGCTGCTGAAACCCAACCCTGTCTCTCTCTCTCTTTCTCACTCTCTCTCTTCCTCCCCCCCCTTTTTCCAAAATGACTTCTTCCCAGTGAGGTGAATAACCACACAGGCACACAGGCACTTGATTCTTCAGCAAATCTGCTGAGAGTTCAGCTGCCTTGTTTTTTGTTTTTTGTTTTTTGTTGTTTAAACTGGGAAGTTCTGGCTTGATTCTCAAAGCTGTGGCATGTTCTCCCTGGAACGTTTATTAAGGACAGTCCATGGAAGAACACAGCTTTCTTGGTGTTTCTGGTTCCGAGTGAATTTCAAGCTTCTCCAAGCTGCATTATGGGATAACATTCTGTTACAGCAAGAGACTGATGAAGGGATCAGTGCCTTTTGTAGGTAGAAATACAGCATACATACCCTTGCTTAGCCAACTGAGGCGAGCAGGAGATATGTGGATAGAAATTAATATGCGTTTTGGTTCATGGTGCATTTTATTTCAACATTTTTAGTTAAGAGTGATACTTTCTTCAGCTTGTTCTTACTGCAGAGCTCTAAAGATTCCAGTCTCTGTTTTAGGATCATTAGAGAAAAATCAAATTTGAAATGTATGGAAAAGGCATAAATAACTTGGTCTAGGGACATTAGCCAGATAGTGTTAACTGTCTTGATTTAGGCTGGTTGTCAAATTGGTTATATCAATTTATTAAAAACAATATTAATTTTCATCATATAGAGTTCACCTGTGAAGAATTATGAAAAGGGAAAGTCTGCCATCAGCATCAAATGTTGTTACTGATAATCAACAGCTATGATTATTATTGACACACCCTTTTCTTTAGTTGAGAATTTCTCCCTTTTATTTCACTGAGTGGAAAAAAATGAAACCCTTGTTATTGTAGAGGGCATGTTCACATGTAGAATTCTCTGGTTTTAAAATAAGAGTTCTTATTATCAAAAATTAAGTTAAGTTACCCTTCAGTGCATCTTAACAGTCATGCATGACTCTAAAGTAGAACTTCAGAATTGTCATTGTTATCCATAGACTTTTATGAGACTAAGGTGGCATGGCTTGTTAGTGTAAATATTTTTATGAGCTCATACATTATACCATAAAGAAACAAATTCTTGACTAAACACATGTTCAGAGTAGACTAGACAAGACTTTGAACAAGGCATTTTGTAAGCTTGCCCACATGTGGTCAGGTAACAGCTAGGTACCGTTTTATCCATCCACTGTGAAGATGTACTGGTAGTTTTCCTACACACCCCACCAAGAGGGATAAACAAGAGCCCAGAATGGGACTTTCATTTAATTTGGGCAGTAAGTTCCCTCAGCTCTGAAAACAAAACCTCCTTTACAACTCTGAGTTAATTTTCTAACCTTAGGTGTTTGGGAGTAAGCCTGAAAATATTTTGCTGTTTAGAATTCTGAAAACAAATATCAGTTGAGAATCAGCACAACAGCAACTGAAGTGGAAATGTCTATCCTCATTTGTAGTATGAAATATAAAATCAATATACCATCCACTACCTTAGGAAAAACACAGACACTCACAACATGCACACACTCACATGAACAAATGCTCCTACACACACACACACACACACCTCCATTTAAACAGTAGATCATATCTTAAAGACGTTGTATAAAGTTGTCTTTAGTTCTTTTCATTTTTGTCTGTGTCCTAGTCTCATCACAGTCTGCAGGTAGGGATGCTGATAGAAATTTACTTTCAACTTGTCCATTGCAGGGTTTAAGGGCATGTACTAGGCTTGATACATGTTGCATATTGGGAAATAAATGTGTCACAGCTTTTTAAAACTGATACAAGAAGATGGAGATAAACATGTTGGGATTTTGAGGTGACCATGTTGAACCCAAGGATTCATTTAAGAAGTACTGTCATCTTACTACAGAAAACACTGCTGTCACATGTCTGTTGGTCTTAGTTTTTCTCAACAGAAGCTGAAATTTTTATCATTGTTCTATATTAAAGGGAAAGCTATCTTTTTCTAACTGCATTAGCTAAATAGTTTTGACACGTGGCATTTATAATAACAAGAACATTTCCCTTTTTCTAGTTTCTGTTGAATTTTTTTTATTCATTTATTTGTTTATTTATTAAGGCTAACTGTGTAGCCTTGGCTGTCATGGAACTCACTCTGTAGACCAGCTGGCCTTGAACTCACAGAGATCCACCTGCTTCTGCCTCCTGAGTACCGGGATTAAAGGAGTGCATTACCACCTATCTTCCTGGCTAAAATTTTATATGTTATTATATATATAAAAAAAATGCTGGGTGGTGGTGGCTGAGTTTCAGGACAGCCAGGACTGTTACACAGAGAAACCCTGTCTCAAAAATCCAATAAAACAAACAAAAAAACAAACAAACAAAAAAAAAGTAAGAAAGAAAGAGAAAATGTTTATGACTAAAAAATTTAGCTATTTAGTTATTAGTCTATTTTATTTTTTTTCTCATCTTGGTAGAAAATACTGATTCAAAGTTGAGCTTATAAATGTTATCTTTTTTTCTTTAATTACTAATTTAGATATGGGTCTGTCACCCTTTCCATCTAGCAGAATAACAAAGTTCTCACCAAGGCTTTTCCTGAATCTCTCTGTACTAAACTGCATATCAGCAGGCCTGTAGCTCACAGCCATACAATTCAACAGAAGTAGAATGCCTTTAAGAGCTAAGTCAAGTTCCTGGATTTAAGGCTACTTCAAAAAGTGAATATTTTTTATGTCCCTACTAATAGCCAGCATGCCTTTGTAGTTTAGATTAATGTTAATATTTACTTTAGCAATAACCTTGGAGGCAAGGATGGATATCAAATATTTTCCAAAGATAGGAAAGCTGGTATAGTTACTATTAGTAATACTTGTGTTCTGTGACTTTGCAACCCTTAGCTAACTTCAGCTTTAAATAATCTAATGTGGACTTAGAGGTACACTATTTTCAACTTATAGCACTGTTTGTAGAAAATATTGTCTTTATTGAATTCCTTTTGTACTCCTGTAGAAACTAATTTACCAGCATTATAGCATAGTAAGAAACAGTATGAGGGGCTGGAGAGATGGCTTAGTGGTTGTGGGAGTATTGAGTTTACAGGGGACTGGGTTTGGTTCCCAGCACCCACATGGCAGTTTGCCAGCAATAACTAGTTCCAGAGGATCCAACACTTTTTTCTGGCCTCTCTGGGCACAGCATACACAGGAATAACAGACATATGTATAGGCAAAGCACTCACACACATAAAATAATTTTAAAAAGCAGGGTGGATGACAACTTAAAGAAAAGGTAAGGGGAGAATAAGTTAATTTTTGAGCAGGGAAATGATGTCAAGGAATAATGTTTAGAAATCAGTGTTGGAAATCTTGAGACTGGTAGTATAAAAGACTATAATGTGTTTTCTCTCCTATTAACTTGAAGACAAAAAACCCTTAAAGGACAGGGTTTATTCAACCACTTAAATAGAAAAATTGGCAGGAGATCTTTACTGTTGTATAATAGCAAGTATGTTTACTAAATATGCAGTTACAGTCATGGACCATTTGTATATTCTGTGGTAGAAGTTAATATGCTAGTAAACCTTCTACCTTCCAATATCTTAACCATTGGAAGTTGATTTGCTTTATGATAAGCTAGATGATCATTTTTTCTTTTTAAATTTACTTGTTTAAGAAATTGTTCAGGGATGTTATATTTTTACCCAATTTTTGACCACAGCCCTTCTTGAGTAGTTAATAAGGATTTTTAGTTTGCAGTTAACAAAAACTAGTATTACTTAGAAGACCTAGAATCAGATTTGGTGAATTATTTCTTAGGACAAGCAAACCGAGATGCTACCATACTAAATTTAAATTTTTTTTCCTATTTTTAATCTTGGTTTATTGTCGAACTATGCAAGGAAAATCATAGTACTGTCTCTCTTAGGTCTAATAATTCTGATATGTAGAAAGACTAACCAGAAATATTTGAAGAGAAATGTCCACATACAGGCAGATGCTCCCTACAGCCTATCTTTATTGATGTTGTGTCCCCCTTGCCTGCCCCAAGTTAACAAGAACTGAAAGAATCTCACAGCAGTAGGAGAACATTTAGGCCAATACATGACCATTCAAAGGTAGTAGTTGTAAACCATATGTGGAAAACAAGGTGACATGTTTATTATAATCTAGTTCAGATATTTTGAGACAAGGTCTCACTGTGTAAGCCCTAGATGGCCTAAAATTTTGTGTAAACCAGGGTGGTCTCTAATTTTCTGTGCCCCACCCCACCCTCAGCTATGAGTACAGGTTACAAGTGTAGACCTGAGTGTCACTTTGTTCCACTAAGTTTCCAAGTTGGGAAACTGAAAAATTAACATCTGTAGTCCTTAGCCATTAGATGCACAAACCATTGTTAGTGTTGTATTTTTAAGTTCCAGATCCACTTAATCTGAGTAGGTAGGTCTTTCTATGTGAGAAGACAACTTTAGATGTTTACATTCCAGTTAGCAGTGTCCTACTTTTTCCTCAATTTATACTGCTTAATCCTATTATTAACTGGATGACTATGAGTCTCACATACACTTTGTCTTCATTTTCAGGATAAGGGAAATCTTGAAGGCATCTAGAAAATTGCAAGGTGACCCAGAACTGCCGATGTCTTTTACTTTGGCCATAGTGGAGTCGGATTCCACCATAGTCTATTATAAACTTACAGATGGATTTATGCTGCCAGACCCGCAGGTCAGTTTTGAAGTAACTGACAGGAAACCCTGATGGAAGAGAAAAGCATGGCATGGATCAGGACCCTTGACTTCCACTTCAAGGGAGAAAATGCTTGCTTTTTATTCCTCAGAAAACTATCTCTGTTTTATGCAATGCAGCATATTCTTGGCTTTTTTTGAAGAAATAATTTGATTTTCCTATTCTCTGGAGAAATTCTTATTTTTCCAGAGCGTTTTGTGACATCATCATGCATCTGAGTGAGCAACTGAGGTGAAATGGAAAGGTGGAAAGGCCAGTAATAGTTTTCAGCAAAACACTTATTATAAAATACTGGTACTTGACGTCAGTAACGTTTTAATACATATTTGCATATGCTTTCTCTACATTTGTCAGCCTAATTCGAATAGTTACATGAAATATCTTTCTAATTTTACTCCTACATATGTTCTCTACTAGGTGCATTCTGATTTTCTTCCTTTGTGTTACAGAATATTTCTCTCAGAAGATGACATCTGTCCTGATGCTGATTTCATTCGTGAAAGATTGGATTTGAGGGCCATCAGTCTGCTTCATCTTATGTCTCAGAGGTAGTCAGGCTTGACTTAGCTAGTCCCGACCCATAAGCTTTCTTTCAGCATAAAACCTTCTCAAGTGGAAAAATCTATATTGCTTGCAAATATAGGGTAGTTAGCCTAGAACTTTCTTATCAGAGACATTACAGTTATATGCAGGTTTATACCAAGAATATGTTCAGAGTGGGATGCTTATGCCATCCCACACCTGGAGTCAATGGACAGGTACCCACAAATGGCACCAGAGAAAATACTACAATGAATAACTGGACATAAGAGCGTTAGAAAATGGTCATGGAAGCAAAGGACACACCCGGCTGTAAAAGTAGACAATCAAATTACTAACTGTGGTTATAGTAGGATGGCAGGGCAGTGAATGGATAACTGTCTTCTCTCAACATTTCATTTGTTATTTGTATTTTATAATAAAATGTTTTAAAATAAAAAGCTTATAGTAATCATCTACCATTGCGTGTTAAAAATAGCATCTTGTAAAAGCACATTTATTTCATTTTATTTAAGTTTTTGATTTTTTGATACAGGGTTCTGTGTATATTCCTAGCTGTCCTGGAACTCACTCTGTAGACCAGATTGAACGCACAGAGATCCACTTGCCTCTGCCTTCTGAGTGCTGGGATTAATGGCGTGGGCCACTACTATTGGCTTAACATTTTTATGGGTCAGTGAAGTAAGCATGGGCTTGTTGGCTGCACTCCTAGCTGAAATGCCACTTCCTCCCTCAGCTGGTTGTCTGCAGCTTCTCATGCCTTGTGATACTCTCGGCCTCTACAGGTATGGTAGAGGCTGTGTTCAGCTCCTTGTCACGTGAACTATCCCAGCACAGCCAACAAGAGATGCAGTAGAATGGACTTGCTATCTTGTGTAATGTAAGCCTTGTTCCTCAGTTAAAAGTGAGTCACAGGTCCAGTCCTACCTATATCTATATCCCATGGCTGAATTGGAAGCAACAGTGACAGGAGTGGGAAAAAAATGACAAAAGCCATAAGTGTAACAGAGTGTAACAGGGTTTTCTTGGTCTGCAGTTATCTGCACTCCCTTGACCATTCCAGTTTGACTTTTCTTGATGAAAAATATTCAGTGTCAGATTCCCTTTGCTGCCCCCAAAGGCTTGAAGAAGGTGCTTCTGTGACTCCGCTGTGGTAGTTCTGGATTCAAGTCTTCAGGTGTGAATTCTCACTTTAATTCCTAAGGGTTGCATTGGGTCTCATGTAAAGAATCTACATTTTCAGAAATGTGAAGCTTAAGTGTCAGATTAGTGAGTCAGATCTGGGTAACAAGACCAACATGGCTTTTCAAGTCCAAAGCCAGCCCTCAGTTTCATTGTACCGCTTGGGGTGTTGACTCAGCTTCAGAGTGGTCCCTGTGACTTAAAGCTGTTCCACCAAAGCCAGCCAGATACCTGCACAGAGCCCAATGACGCAACACTGATTGCAGAGTGGCACCTAGCTGTGTCTCATCGGGGACACTAGGTGAAGAGGCCTGTTGGGTTAAGTAACTTTGTAATTGAGTTTACACTCCATTCTCCAGTTAGACTAAGAATCCTTAAGAATGGCAGGACACCGTGGCTTTAACCTGTTGCAGGTCCCACAGTAACTGGCACTTTGGGTGACTGACTAGCAAACCAAGCTTGCTGTAGACTTGAGACTTACGGTTTGCTTCTTGACTGAAGGCAAATTTAAACAATCCTCATGGACACAAGAGGGTGCTGTAGGCTAAGCTCATCTCCAGACTGCAGGCTTGAATTAGCATGAGGTTTTTCTTGAGACATGTCCCCTGAATTTTTATTTCAATCTGTAGGAAGTAGTCTAAATAAAAACACAAATAAGCCTTATGTATCCACACCCCCTCTTTCTGACAGGCCTCTAAAATTACACTTGACTTGAGTCAGGCTTGCTCAAAATGTAAATCCCTACTTAAAAGCAAAAGCCTTTTGAGGAAGGGGTGAGTGGGAGAGATATTTTTTTTCTAGACTATTTTTTTCAGACCCATATGCAGTTATGTATTTCATTTTTGCTTGCAGAAGCCTGATTTATTCAGTGAGTTTCAGGATCAACAATTGAGGCAACAATCAGTAACAGGCCTGAGGTCTCAGGTCTCAAGCATACTCTGTGCTTTTCAGCTGGAAAGAGAGGGAAAGGCTGTGTGGTATTTCTTTCTGCTGCTCTCTCCTCAGTCCTTGGTTGGTGTGCCCTCTGCTGGGAAGGGCCAGGGCAGCATGAAGTCACCGAGGTCTAGTGGCTCTTCTCCTGCCGGGGCCTCTTTAGGAGACTCCCTGTGCCATAGGTCTGCCTGCTCTAGACAGCATGGGGCAGGGACATTTGAGAATTCACAGGTTTCAGTAGAGCAAACACAAAGTTCATGTGATCTCTTTCTCTCTCTGGCTGGAACACCTTTACAGTTTTATAAGCCTGGAACCAAACAACTTAAAGCTTCACTCATGGTATTTCATCTTTTGTTCAGAGCATTTCTGTCTAACTTCCTCTGGTCACCATTTCCATTGCTGCCCAGCAGGAAGCTACTTCCCTACTGCTGCACAGTACTTCTTGCCAAACATATAGAGCTCCTGTCGGGAGAGGTTGTCAGCCTGCTGTATTTTACCTCAACTGTTTACAGAATAATGTGCTCCTCACATCCTTTCCCCTTCTTTCTGGACAATAACTATGCTGTTTTGTTTTTTTGGGGGGGCTACTGAGTAGAGACTTTCATTTAATATTCATTTATTAATTTATCAGTTATCAGTTAATATTTTAATCAAAAATACACAATGGAAAAAAGAAAGCATCTTCAACAAATGGTTCTGGCCTAACTGGACAGCTGTGTGGGAAGACTGCAAATGGATTCGTATCTGCCACCCTGCACAAAACAAGTCCAGGGGGATCAAAGGCCTCATCATAAAACCAGATACATTGAATCTCAGAGAAGAGAAAGTGGGGAATAGCCTTGAAATCATTGGTTCAGAGACAACTTCCTGAACAGAATAACAGCACAGGCACTAAGAATAATAAGTGGGACCCCAAGAAACTGAGAAGCTTCTGTAATGCAAAGTACAAAATGGCAGCCTACAGAATGGAAAAGACGTTCACCAACCCCATATCTGACAGAGGGCTAATATCCAAAATATATAAGAAAAAACTCAAGCAATTAGACATCAACAAGCCAAATAATCTAATTTAAAAATGGAGTAGAGATCTAAACATATAACTCTAAACAGAGGACTCTCAAATGGCTGAGAAATGTTCAACATCCTTAGCCATCATGGAAGTGCAAATCAAAACTAATTTGAGATTTCATCTTAACACCTGCCAGAATGGCTAAGATCAAAAACACAAGTGACAACTCATGCTGACAAGAATGTGGAACAAGGGGAACATTTTTTTCACTGTTGATGGGAGTGCAAACCAGTACAGCCACTATGTAAATCAATATGGCAGTTTTTCAGAAAAGTGGGAATCCATCTACCTCAAGACCCAGCTATACCACTCTTGGGCATATACCCAAGGATACTCCACCCAACCACTAGGACACTTGCTCAGCCATAGTCACACATGCTTTATTCATAGTAGTCAGAATCTGGAAACAACCTAGATATCTCTCAGCAGAAGAATGGTTAAAGGAAGTGGCACATTTGTACAATGGAGTACTACTCAGCTGTTAAAAAATAACAAATGAAATGTGCAGGCAAATTGATAGAACTAGGAAAAAAATCATCCTGAGGGAAGTAACTTGTTGGCATATACTCACTTACATGTGAACATTAGCTGTTAAGTAAAAGTTAATCATGCTACAATCAATTGGCCCAGAGAGGCTAAGTAACAAAGAGGGCTCAAGTGTGTGTATTGGAGTGAATACATGGATCTCTCTGGGAAGGAGAAATTGAATAGATTTTGTGGATGAACTAGGGGTGGGTGGGTATTGGAATAGGAGGGTTCAGATGGGGAGCATTTGTAGAAACCCAGTGTACTGGAAGCTCCCTAGAATATACAAGACTCTAGTGAAGGTTCCTAGTAATGGGGGATATAGAGCCTGAACTGGCCATCTTCTGTAACCAAGCAAGGCTTTTAGCAGTGGGACTGGGACATTAACCCAGCCACAAAACCTTCAACCTATAATCTATCCTGCCTGCAAGACTTGCTGGGACAATTGTGGTACAGAACTTGTGCGGATGGACTGGTCCAATTTGAGGCCCATGCCACCAGAGGGAGTCCATGCCTGACATGGCCTGGATGGTCAGGAAGCAGAGTCAGTACATTCCAGAGACCCAGGATAGAACCAAATAGGACTGGGGTGGGGGCTAATGACATGATTCCTAATGATATTCTGCTATACTCAGATCAGTGCCTAGCCTATTTATCATCAGAGGTGCATCATCCAGCAACTAATGGGAGTAGATGCAGAGACCCACACCCAAAAACTAAACAGAGACAGGGGAACCCTGAAGAAGAGTGGGAGGAAGTATTGTAGGATTGTAGGAGCCAGAGGGGTCCAGAACACCAGGAGAACAAGGCCCACAGTCCTCAACTAAACAGGACTCACAGGAGCTCACAAAAACTGAGGTGACAAACACAGACCCTGTGTGGGTCTGCGTTAGGTCCTCTGCATATACCTTATGGATGTGTAGTTTAGTGTCATTGTTGGACTCCTAACAATACAAGTCAGGGATGTCTCTTATTCTTTTGCCTGTGCTTGGGACCCTTTTCCTCCTACAGGTTGCCATGTCCAGCCATGATATGAGAGTTTTTACCCTGTCTTACTGTAACGTGTTATTTGTATTCAGTGTATATTCCTGGGAGGCCTGCCACCCCCACCTGCCCCTACAAGTGAAACAGAGGAGGAATTGATCTGAGAAAGCTGGGAGGTGGGGGGGGGCTGGGAAGAGTGGAGGGAGGAGAATGTTGGTGAGGATATAATGTATAGGAGAAGAATAAAAATTAAAAGCAACAGAAAAAATGGGAATGTGAATTCTTTCCAAGGAGTTTATTGTCTTCTAGAGAGGAGAAAAATCTAAGTAAGCTGAGAGCACTATAAGGAAGGGCAACATATATTCTAAATTGTAAGTGTGCTGTGCTGTATTCACTAAGTACCTCTCAGCCCTCATCCTGATTCTCACAAGAAAGCTGATGTTATTTAGTTTTATTATTATTGTTGTTATTATTATGCTGTGCTCTGAAGGTGATAAAAATTAGCACCTAAGCAGTTAAGTAATGACTTCCTGTGGAAGCGAGCAATAGGTGGGTCAATAGGGTTAGAGCCAGGTCTAAATGTCTGCCTCACCTTTCAGAATACCATGTTGCTTTTTTCCTCAGTGATACACAGAAACATAGTAATGTATGTCAAAGAGCCTTTGGAGGAAAGGTGGCCCAGGAGGGGCTAGGGAATGATTTGAGCATCAGTCATTTTCTCCCCTCATCATGTTAAACAAATGGATATGTTAAGCTGTGTGTAGATAATTCTTAAAATTGTGTTTATGGCACTATATCTACAGTTTGATTTCAGAGAATAAATACATCCGTGTCCATACCCTTCCACAGACAAAACAAAATTCAAGAGTAGGCAAAGAGCTTAGAAAATGTCTTCACTTGTAGGAGCTGGAGTTGGTGTAGGCACAGAACAGACGGGGCCATAGTACTGATTTCAACAACTATGTCCTTTAATTTGTTTGCTATTGCTCACAATCACACTGCAATTCTATTTCCTAACCTTGAAGTTAGGACTTAATTTTATCTGACAAGTACTTTTGTACAACCCTCGTGGATAAGAAAAAGTACTATATATGAATTTTTGGAGGACAGGTCTACATATTTTCTGCTTATTGTCAGCACTGAATCAGCTGGATGTAAGTGGCTCTGAATGTTCACTCCTAGTGGCTGCATTTACTTTTTGGAGACCACCGATAGTAGCAGTAGCTTGTGTTGAGAGTTCAGAGGAGCAGTATAAGAGCATGAGTCCCAACAGGCTCACAAGTCATTTCTCAGGATGGGTTAGAAAACTTACACTGCACATTGGCCAGGAATCCTTTCTGTGGGAATCCACTGCTGATAGAACCTCCTCCTTCTCGAATGTATCAGTTCCAGTGACAGGAAGAAAAAAATTATTGGCATATCACAGACTACAGTTTAATTCTGCTATCACTCCAGCCCATACTACATTGGCCAAAGCAAGTTAGGTAACTGGCCAAGATCAACTTAACTAAAGGGAGGTGAAATTCTACCATGTTCCTGGGCTGGGAGGAGACTTGAAGGTACCGATTAGAGAGGAGAGACAGAGGGGAATGAATTTAATAACTGACTGGCTGAGGAAACCAGGGCCGGGGTTGCAGTGGGGAAGTAATGAGAAGTCACTGAAAGGAAAAAAGGCCCTAAAATCCACCCAAGTAGGAAACAGGCTGCTTTAGGAAAATGCAGAAAAGAGGCGAGTTCAGGCAACAACCTTTCCCGACTCCTGTGCTCCAGTTCGATCCTTTGGAGCCTATGGTCCCAGGAGCTGTTACATACATTAGTCTGAGCTTTTGCTTCCTAAGAATGAAGAAAGCAAGCCCTGAGCCTGCACTGCAGGAGACCTAATTGATCCTGGAGAGACTGTTTCTGAAGGAAGCTGGTTACCAGTGAGTGCATGGATGGGCTGGGTTTATGAGGAACCTGGTGGCTTCTTTTCTAGAATGCATCATCCTCTGGGTGGGACAGTGAATCTGGAGTATTTATAGGGACCCAGGGAGATGTGGGGACCCATTGGCATGGGATGGGAAGAGACTTGGCGGCAGACATCACTTCTTGGAGTTTCTCATCAGTCACACTGGCATTGAATGCCCCTTCACATAAGTCATCGGGGCTCCTCCCAACCCCACCCCCACTCCCAACCTCCGCCCAGACAGGGCTTCCAGATCTGGGTCTGGCTCACCCATTTCTTTTGGCCCCAGTGAGACACTTGGTTTTGTTCCTTTATTTCCCTGTGGGGGACTTTCAGGCCGTTTGGTCCCTTCTCCGTTTAGATAATTTATCAGGGCTACCTTTTCCATCTAGTTTATTAGGTAGATGCTCTCCACTGGCACCACAACTCACAGGCGAAGAGCCTAAGAACCCTTGTTTGTGGACACATTGCCCACACTGGAGGACAACAGCTACAGGAAGTGTGGACCAGAGGTCCATGTTGGCCCCGGAGTCCTCTCATATTTCCTCGTTTCCCTTGCCATGTCTATTGTCTCTCTTCTGGACCAGGTCAGGATGGAGGGGACAGAACAGTGTCTGCTCAGTGACCTCTTCCAGGCTCTGACTCTTGTATTTTCGTTCTCTTCTGGTTTTTTTTTTCTTCCAATTTTATCTTAGGAGAGGGGTAGGAAAATTGACTTTGGCTAGTTTGGGTTCTATTTTCTTTCCACACCTAATGTTTTTGCCAAGATTTCAGATTTTCAAAATCAAAAGCCAAGAATTTACCTCTTTTGTTCTGTGGTATAATCCATCCCATAGGGCAGTGTGCCAAAAAATGCTGCCCAGGAGAAGGGTCACAGGTAACAAGAATAACTGAGCAGGGAAAACATCATTCCATACCTCAAAATATTATCCTGCTGTGTTTTCAGACAGAAGGTGTTAATTACCACTGATGTGCGTATTTATTTTCACAAGAACTGTTTAGTCTTGAGAGTGTACATCCTCTCTCATTTAACGTGTGATGCTCTCTACCGGATGGTACGCAACACAGAGTAAGCACTCAGAAATGTTATTTTACTGCATTCAAATATTCGTAAGTCGACTACTTCTCACCCAGTTCCATCCCTGCTCTTCAAAGGATAGAGCAAGGACCTGTCTGTTGTTTGTGTTCTGCATTAAAAAAAGAAAAAAAAATGAAGCCCCATGTTACTTGAGGCATGAGCAAAAGAGAGCATATCCCAGCTGTCTTCCTTTGTAAACATGTTATTGCTGTGAGGCCCTATACCTAGTAGTTTTGAGAAATTAAAATCAAGCATACAAAATATATGTGCCTGATAAACTCACTATTTGATTACACACCCCTTCTTATGATGAAACTTATATTTATTTATCCAGCAGTTTGGGATGGGTTATGGTGGCCACATTTCTGTAGGCCACAAATTAGGATGCTAAGTGTTTTAAAACTGTGTGAAAAGTTGTTCGTCTTTTCTCCCATCTCAAGTAAGCCTGTTGGGTAGTTTGGCTCTTGTAACTGTAATTACATAGGTTTGCTTTTCATAGGTAGTAGGCTTTTAGTCATTTAGATACAAATGAATATTATTCACTTCCTTTGGCCTTGATAGTTGACTTCTATAAACTGAAGGGGTTGGTGCAGGTATGATTTGAGATGCCTTGTAGTCATGAATTTGGTAATCTGTGGCTGAGGGTCTTGCAACACGTATTTTCTCCTGCCATCCTTTCTGCCACCTCATTCTCTATGCACTCACGTTTGTTGTTGTTACAAATCTCCCAATTTTCTAAGGAGACCATGTTCCTTCGAAGCTCTAAAGCTGGGGAGCTTGAAGACAATTTTGGATTCAGCCATCCATCATGAGGCTGGGCAGTTAGATAATGTCCTCAAGCCTCAGTTTCTAATGTGCAAAAGGAAGGGCACACTGCATCTTTCCAGAATGGCATTTTTTTTTCACATAATGAAATGATTGCTGAGAAGAAAGACTGATGTATAACAAACATTCATGTTCCCTTCCCTTGCAGTCTCCAAGGACTTCCTGGTCATGTTTAAATTGCCACTTCCAGAGGGAATACACAACTGACTTCAAGTCAGGTTCTTTGAAGAATGGAATCTAGCTGTGAAATAGGGTAGGGAAGTGGCTGTGCTATTATGACGTGAGAATGGATAATTATAAAGGATGTGTGTTCATTGTGCCGTGTTCTTGAGCTTGGGAGGACCATTCTTGCCACATCACTCCATGGTAGAAGGCACAGGGATAAGATAGACCAAGAAGTATCCAAATGTCCTTTTCCAGTAGCATTCATTATACTCATAAATATTTCTATTTCTTCAAGGTCTTGCCTCTCAATACCCTCCTTGCTTTGGCATGAATTTCTACATACATGGACTTTGGAGTGGACAAAACAGAGCAAAGGTACAGAAACTGACAATAAAAGGACGCCACAACATTGCTTTAAGAAGGTTTTTCCCAAGCCTGATTGTGTGACTTTGTGAGTTATGACTGCTGCTGCCATAGGTTGCTGACAATGATATAAAACAATATAGTCCCATATTGTGGGCAAACTTCGAAATTCTGCTAAGGGCATGAGAGCAAGACAAACACTGCTAGAAAAAAGGATGCATGCATGATGTCAGAGACATTATCCAATGCAGGAAGACTGTCCTAGGGCAATTTGTTAGGATTAAAATCAACTGGGCTAACCAGGTCAGTATAGCACAAAGCACATTAGCACTTCCCTCAGTGAGAAGGTGGGGGATTCAAGTCCTGCAACCCAGCAATGAGCCTTCTGCACTTGATGGGATTTGAGCCTTTTCTTGAAAAAATATCTAGGTTTTTTGTTTGCTTGTTTGTTTGTTTTTTGTAATGCTTTTGACCAGTGTTTACAATTGTCTAGCTCAGTCTAAATTATTAACCCAATTACTAATATATATATTTCTACATGATCTTATCTTACTGAGAATGCCAGGCTCCTGTCCTCTCCTCCTGAGATCACATCACGACTTTCCTCTATCCTACCTCTCCCGGGATCCTCCTTGTCTTCTAGTCCTGCCTATCTTGCTTTCCTATTGGTCAACAGTGCTTTATTCATTAACCAATGAGAGAAACATATTTACAGAATGACATCTCCCATCATCTCCTCTTTTCTGTCTAAGACAAAAAGAAAGGTTTTAACTTTATCATAGTAAAATATATAACAAAACAGTTATCAAATGAGAACTAGAGTTAACAATATTTAGTCCATTAGCATTTAGCAAGATTTAAAGAAAATATTCCATCATCTATTCTATCTTTGTGAGTCTAATGTCTTATATGTAATTTATCTTTAATCCTAAATAAGAAAAACTATAACCATAACTATCTGTCTTCAACGCCATCAAAGACCACAGAAGGATAGTATATAAACTCTAGAAATGGCAGAGACATCTTGCTGCATGGTCAGTCACCTGCAGTTCTATAATGTTCCATCTTCAGCCCATCAGCAACAGTGTGTCTGGCAGACTCCTCAGCAAAGCAGAAAATCTCAAACTGTCTGCTTGTATTGGCAGTTTGTCAGTCACTTTGTCCTGCAGAATGTCTGGCAGACAATTTCATGACATATAAACCCTATAGCACTGTCTATCTTATTTCAGCAGTCACTTTCCTGTGGGTCCTATATGTGTACTTTATAAAACATATAGTTAAACAGTCTAGACAAGAACAGTATCTTGCCCAGATGGCTAGGAGCCCTCATTTAGTAGCTGATGGAAACAGAATCAGACACCCACAGCTAAACACTGAGCAGAGCTGGAATCCAAATGCAGAGAGGGAAGACATGACCAGGCTACAGAAACCCACAGAGACATCTGACCTGAACAAGGGGGAGCTAATGGACCCCCAGACTGATAGCTGGTAGCACTGAACCAACTCAGACCCCCTGAACATGGGTCTCAGTTAGAAGGCCTGGGCAGTCTAAGGAACCTCTGACAGTGGAACCAGGATATATCCCTGGTGCAAAGGAATTGTGGGAGCACATTCCCCATGGAGGGATACTTCCTTAGTCTAGAGGCAGGAGGGAGGGCCTAGTCCCTACTCCAAACGACTTGACAGATTTTGTTGATCCCTCCTGGAAGGCATCACCCTTCCTGTGGAGTATGTAGGGGGTGGGTGGGATGGGAGGGTGGTCAGGGGTCATGGGAGGGAGGGAGGAAGGGAGAGGGAACTAGAATCAATATAAAAGTTTTCTTTGTTTTTTTTTAATGAAATACTAACTTGTGTCTGTATGCCCTAATACAGTAAGAGATTGAGAGACTTCGTTCTGTTCCCCACTGTGTCTGCAGAACTTAGAATAGTGCCTAACCCATAGCAAGTATTACATAAATATGTCTGAAAGGAAGTTTTCAAAAAGATTATATAAAAATATCACATTGTAAAACAAAGTGGAGCAGTAGAGGATTGTTGTCAACTTGAGTACATCTAGAATTAACTAAACCTCAACATTAAGGTTATACCTGTGAGGGGTTTTTGCTTAATTTGAAGTGGGAGGATCCACTTCTGTATCGTGGAGGTGAGAAGATACTTTGGATCTGAATCTTGGAGGTGGGAAGCCACACCTCATACTGTAAACCTATATAAGCACCTGGATGAAGGAAGCCTTTGATTTTTGCCTACTTGCTCTCACCTCTCTAGCGAGTCCCTCCCTTCACTGGCTTTAGAGTCTACTCCTTTGTGATCTGGCATATACTGAAGACCAGCTGAAGCATCCAGCCTCATTGGTTGAAAAAAAAAAAAACTACTGTGTTCTTGAACCTTCTGCTCATAGACAGCTACCATTGGATTAGCTGGACTATAGCCTATAAGTCATTCTAATAAATCTTTCTCTATATACATTTATTCAAGTTCTATTACCCTAGAGAACCCTGACTGATAACAGGGATAGAACATGATAGGGATGAAACTATGGTTTGGTTAGTTAGAGATAGCTTTTCTTTTCAGGAACCATTTGAATAGAAATGAAAATGCTGTGGGGAATGGTTCGTGCAAACAACAGAAGGACTGTCCTTGCAGCCAGGGGGAGGGCAAGTGCAAATGTTCTGTGATAGGAGTGCGATAGGGTCTGAAGAGATCTGAGATGATGTTGGCACAATAGGTCCATGGAACAGTCTTTGAATAAGAAGCAGTTTAGACTAGAATTTGACCTGGGAGTCACTAGCTGAAGCCAAGAGGTCCAGAACTGAGAGACAAGGTCACTGTGTGATAAAAGGAGGGCTTAAAACTACATATGAAGGATGATTTTAATTTGATCTATGTAAGAAGTCTGAAAATAAGTGATATTAAAATGTCGTTTCCCCCCAGTGAAGCCAAATATCAGATGACTTAGCATTCCTTTTTGATTGTCTCAAATTTATTTCATGCAAATTGACTACTTTTACACTTAGATGAAGATGTTTTGGCAAGTTAATAAAAACCAGGCAATGCTTATTTTAGTCAATGCACTGAATTCCAAAGTCTTAACAATTCTAAATAAACTAATTTTATAGCCTCTTGGTAATGGGGTAGGAGATGTTAGTAAAAACTTCATAGAGGTATGCTTTTACAGTAGATCTTGATATTTAGGCAGGAAAAAGAAATGTTTTTGCATTCTTACTGGCCTGTCTTTCCTCTTTACATGTCCCTCATATAAAGATGGAGAGCATATGAAGGCCATGGTGTGTTAGAGTTACCTATTGTGTAGCAAATGTCCCCAGTTCCAGCGGCTTAAAACAATATCCTAAGACTTCTGTGGTTCAGAGATAGGGAGCAGTTTCAGGACATGGTTTTTCTGACTTGGGATTTTCTATGGAGCAGCAATGAAGATATCGGCTGGGGCTGTTATCTTGACGGCCCAGCTGGAGCAGGAGAATCCACTTCCGAGATGGCTCACTTGCCTGGCTGCTGGCAGCTCAGTTCTTTGCCACGCGGAGCCCGTTCATAGGGTAGCTTGAGTCTACATCACTCAGAGGGAGAGGAAGGGGGAGAGAGGGAAGGAGAGGAGGGGGGGGGAGGATTTTACGTCATTCTGTTTTACTCATGTCAGCCAGTGTGTCATATGTAGTGTGTGTTTTTTCCTTATGTTTCCTGACTCACCACCAATGCTCATTGGATTGGGTTTTGTTTTCTTGACTGTTTGTTTTTACTCTTGAGAAAATATAATGAGTCAGGCCCTACTTGTTGATTCCTTTTATTTCTAGAAGGTAGGCAGAGCTGTGTAACATACTGAGACCCTTCACTATTGTAGGAATCTAAGCCAGTAACTGTATGGAAGATGGAGTGTTCCCCTGGCAGACAAGGCCCACAGTTTTGGTGGTTCTCATACAATCTGCCATTCTCTGTGGTGACTTCTCTTCAAAGCTGCCAAACTATTTAAAGTTTTAAAGTAAACCCCACATTTAAAAGCAGAACGGAACGTCAATCACTCCTGAAGTTGTTCTGACCCTGGTGAAGAGGACTGTTTCTTGGTCTGGGCTCCAGACTCTGGAGAGATGGCTCAGCAGTTAAGAGCACCGGCTGTTCTTGCAGAGGACCCAGGTTGGTACCCAACACCCACATGACAGCTCCCAACTGTCTGGTACTCCAGCTCCAAGGGAGCTGATGCCCCTGTTCTGGTCTCTGCAGGCACCACTCATGCAGACAATAGACTCAAACACTTAAAATAAAAATAAAACCTTTAAAACATTTTTCTTCTCAGTGCTCAAGGTGAAGTCAAAAGAAACACCGAATTTAAGAAGTAAGCAAATATGTGTCGGGGGTGGTGGTGGTGGTGGTGTTGGTGGTGGTAGGAGACAGAAAAAGGAGAGGGATATGCAGAATGAATGGACATCCTGGGCATCCCTAGTGGGTGTTACAGTGCTCATTATGCCTCCTGCTTTTCGCAGTCTCTAGGTCAGAGCTACCACAGATTCTATATGCTACAGGATCCACATGCTATAAATTTTAGATGTTGTGTGCTACAGGGTCCACATGCTATAGATTCCACCTGCTACAGATGCTATATGCTGCATGTTTTGTATACTATAGATTCTATATGCTGTAGATAGTATGTTTCATATTATGTATGTTACAGAGTCTATATGCTATAGATTCTATGTAGTGACAATCTAGGACACTGAATTGTGCTAGATGGCTCTCTACTCACTAAAATCAATTCACAATGCTCACACAAAGACCTTACACAGGGATGAGGAGATGACTCAGTGGGCAAAAGCACTGCTGTACAAACATGAGGATCTGAAATCTCCAGCAGCCATGTAAAAGGTCAGGCATGGTCATGTGTGCTTGTAATGCTATTGCTGTGATGGGTAGAGACAGGAGGATTGCTAGGTCTTCCTGGCCACCAGCCTAGCTTAATGCTCAGCAAGAGTTGCTGTCTCAAAAAAAAAAAAAAAAAAAAAAACAAAGCAGGCTATAAAAAGTCACAATGTTCTCTTCTGGCCTTCATGAATGTGAGCATATAGCTACCCATGCGCCTTCATACACGCATATATATGTATACATATACTACATATGCAAAATATATACTGTGTTAGCCAGAGTTCTCTAGAGCCTTTGTTTTCAACCTATGGATCACAACCCCTTTGGGAATTGCATATCCCCTGGAGTTGGAGTAACAGACAGTTGGGAGCTGTCATGTGGGTGCCGGGTACCAAACCTGGGTCCTCTGCAAGACAGCTGGTCTGGAGCCCAGACCAAGGAACACTCCTCTTCATCCAGGGTCAGAACAACTTCAGGAGTGATTGATGTTCCGTTCTGCTTTTAAATGTGGAGCTTACTTTAAAATAGTCTGGCAGCTTTGTAGAGAAGTCACCACAGAGAATGACAGATATCCCTCATGTCAGATATTTACATCACAATTCAAAACAGTATCAAAATTACAGTTATGAAGTAGCAATGAGATAATTTTATGGTTGGGGGTCACCACAACATGAGGATCTATATTAAAGGGTCATAGCATTAGGAAAGTTGAGAACTGTTACAAGTAGGTTTTCCCACCAGCCTGGTCCCACAGCCACACCAGCCCCAAATAACACACATAGACGCTGTATCACATATAATGCTGTTGGCCAGTTACTAGTTTCTTATTGGCTAGCTCTGTCTTAACTATTAACCCACTTCTATTAATCTAAGTATTTAATGTGGTCTCATCTTACAGGAGAGAGGATCCTGAGTGCTACCCTGTTCGTCCTACATGTTAAAACTCCTCTTCCCTCTTCCTGAAACCTTGTCTCCTAGTTCCATCTATCTTGCTTTCCTATTGGCGAATAGTGCTTTATTTATTAACCAATATGAGAAACATATTTACAGAATGACATCTCCCATCATCTCCTCTTTTCTGTCTAAAATAAAAGGAAGGGTTTTAACTTTAACATAGCAAAATATATAACAAAACAGTTATCAAATGAGAACCAGAGTTAACAATATTTAATCTAGTAACATTTAGCAAGATTTAAAGAAAATATTCCATTATATATCCTATCTTTGTGAGTCTAAAGTCCTATATGTAACTTATCTTTAATCCTAGCTAAGGAAAACTATAGCCATAACTATCTGTCTTCAACTCCATCAAAGACCACAGAAGGATAATATATAAACTCTAGATATGACAGAGACATCTTGCTACCTGATCAGTCACCTGAAGTTCTTCTGTAATATTCCATCTTCAGCCTGTAGGCCACAGTGTGTCTGGCATACTCCTCAGCAATGCAGGAAACTTTAAACTTCCCATCTGTATTGGCAGTTTGTCGGTCACTTTTCTCTGTGTCTTGCAGACTGTCTGGCAGACCCTTCCATGAAGCAGGAACCCTGTAACAATGTCCATCTTGTATCAGCAATCACTTTTCTGTGGGTCCTGAATGTCCAATTTATATAGCATAAAGTTAAACAGTCCAGACAATAGCAATATCTTGCCCAAATGGCTACTCTAACCATATTGAAAACAAATTTTATAACATGTTTCTTGCCAATAGGAAAGCAAGATAGGTGGGACTAGGAGACTAGATGGAGAGAGGAAGTAGTAGGGAGAAGTTTCAAGTTGGAAGACTACAGGGTAGAATGCCAGCCCCTCTCTCCGGTAAGATGAGACCATGTGGAAGTACTTAAATTAATAGAAATGGGTTAATAATTGAGACAGAGCTAGCTGATAAGAAACTAGTAACTGGCCTACAGCTTATATCTAATACAGCATCTCTGTGTGTTATTTGGGGCTGGTGCAATAGTGGGCCCAGGCTGGCAGGGAAAAACTACTCATAACATACCTATTCATCTCAAATACATCTCTGTATATCTAGAAATCCTAACTAACTTAACTATAAATTTTGACTATTATAGGTAAAACCCAACTAAAGTTTTGACTATTATAGGTAACTATCTAAAGTTACTAAATTACAAATTACATTTCTAAATTAGCTATATAAATGCAATACCTAAATAAGTGGAGAAATATACAGATCAAAAAATTGACCTTAAATTTGTATCAATAAATAAAAATTCATTTCAAAACAGATTACTCATTTCTATACCCTAATCTACTTTTTACCTTTAAAAGGAGATTGGTTGTGTCCATTAACCATTATAACCAACTCCATTTAAATGAAAACAAACATTTATAGACAATATTTGAGAATTTGGGCATTGTTCTTTCCAAACTGCTTCCTGCTGGTAGGAGGCGCTGGTAGGAGGACAACACAATAGCATATAATATCCATAACCACTGCTCTAGAGGAGCAGAACTGATAGAATCAATCTATCTTTATATATATGGAAGATTTATTGGCGTGACTTCCAGGCTATGGTTCAGCTAGTCCAACAATGATTGTCTACCAATGGCAAGTTCAAGAATCCAGCAGTTATTCAATACATGAGGTTAGATGCCTCAGTTGGCATTCAGTATACACTGGAATTCTGAAGAAATAGTTTCCTTCTTCCCTGTTCCGCATATAGGCTGCCTCCAGAAGGTGTGGCCCGGATTAAGGTGTATCTTCCCACCTCAAAAGAGCTGATTAAAAGTGAGTCTCAAATGATTTAATTAAGAAAAATTCCTCATAGGTGTACTCAGCCACTTGAGTTTTAGTTAATTTAGTTCAGATGTAGTCAAATTGACACCAAAAATAGCCATCACACCTATATACATACATAGGCCATATACAAAGTTCCTGTTATAGTTATGAGAAGCTAAAACACCACCGTAGAGTTGATGGAAGCCAAAGACCACATGCAAAGATGAATTCTCCCCTGCACACATTTCATCAATAGACTTTCTGCATCTATGTGGTCTGACGAGGGAGGAAAGAGACCCTCTGTGCTTAGGACTCATCCAGCCAGCATTCTGCTATGCTGTTGTGTCTTCGGGGTTCTCATCTGTTTGCTCTCTCTCTCTCAGCAGGTGAAGACTGGTGAAATCTTGAAGTTGGATTGGAGCAGGTGGTGGGAATGATGTTCCCACTGCAAGTCTCCATGCTTGCCCGAGTGCTTCTCCCAGGCTCCAGGGGTTCTGGGAGTTGGGGGCCTGACTTAGTCTAGCCCCACTGCTGTCTGAGCCTGGGTATCTTACAGACTGAAGAGGTTAATCTTGGCTTATGATTTTGGAGACTGGAACATACTACCACAGTGTCAGCATCTCTTCCGCTTCTGGTGAGTGTGTCCTGGAATAAAGGGGAGGGTGTTTATGGTTTATGTAAGACTGCTTTCATCGTAACTGATCCAGTCTACAAGAGGGAGACCTTATTGCCTTGAGAGTTGAATCAGGCCTCAGAGAAAAGTATTTATTCCTTTTAAAGGTTCCACCTGCCGGCACCGCTACAATCACAATCAAATGCCCAGTGAGTTTCAGAGCGTGCAAACTATATTTAAACCACGGCAGGGACTGAGCTTCGATGGAATGGGATACTGGCTTCCCTTCCCATTGTTTACTCTTCTGTAGGTATATGGCTCCCCTGGGGAAGTTTTGGAGAGAGGAAACTAAGATTTAGGACATGGTTTATTATTATCAATACCTTTGGGTTAATGGCATCTAAACATCACAATCGTGTCTTCCATGAGTCTTTCAAGAGGGACTGTGCCTACTAAGGTCTCAGTACCTTTGCATGTAGCTCTCCAACTAGCAAAGCCACTAACTTCAGTGTCACTGTGGCTGGGTAGATCCTTACTTTTAAAACCCAGCTGGAGTCACTGTTTATAACCCTTCCTGCGTGCCAGTACATACAGTTGTGTGTCTCTTGCTCTGTGGAGCAAAGAGGGTGAAAGAGTTCAGAGGTGATGGGAGTGTGGGTTTACATCCTGGCTTGCCATTACCTTGTATGTCTTAGAGCAAGTTACTTGTCCTCTGAGCACTCACTCGCTCTGTGTGTATGTGCACACACAAGTGTGCGCAATCCAACATTATATAGTACTTATAGTCACCAAAGCTCAGAGACTGATCTATACATTTACGTAGTTTATATTTTCCAGGGTTGTTATATAAAATAATATATATATAATTTTCAGTGTGAAAATATTCAAGATATTCCAATTGTAATTATTAAACTTTGTGACAACCATGCCTGCTAGCTTTTCCTTACATGTGGGTTCGGATAGATGACACGATGGGTGGTGAATGCTGTCAATCACACCATTAAAACTTTAGATAACATGGGTGAAACTTAGATGATAACATGCCATCTCCATTGCCCCCTTTTCCTGTTGGATGGAAGAAGCTGAGATTCTAGAAGATGCTAGAACTGAAAGATGCATGGGTTCCCAGAGTCCCTAACTCAGCACACAGAAGACAGATGCCTATCAACTAGAAATATCTACATGTTGTAAGGAAGAATCAAACTGAGTTTGAACTGGATCTTGAAATTTTATTCATTAAAGCTGCTAGTGTTAATTACCTGGTAAATTTAGAAACTGGCACTTTGAGTTGGGGGTTAATGGAAAAAACCAACACCTAAAATGTGCTGTGTTGGCTTAGTAGTTGGATAGAGGTGGCGCAGACACTAAGATGAAAGGTTGAGGACTGTTGAGGGGTGGGGTGGCAGAGCTTCAGGTGAATCTGCTGCTGGTGATAATTGAAAAGTCAAGGCCAAGTGCTTGATGAGCTTTCGTCTCCAAAGATATTAGTTGTTAGTGAGGGTGGTTAGCAAGGTATAATAGATAGGGATGTGCTCAGGCAAGGATTGCTTTGTATGACTGCAGAAATAAGAGGGACTGGGCAGAGTACAGACATTTGATGGTTCCCAGGATTGAAACACAAACTGCTTTTTAAACTTTAGTCTGAAGATGACATAGTTGCCACCGGGTTAGAGTAACATGGCTTCATTGAAATAGTTCCATCTAGCAGACAGCAATCTGGCTTGTAGAGAGGTTATGAAATAGCCAGGCAATGATTTCTGTCCTCAAGCTCTTTAGCATTTAGTAGAAAAGAGTACAGAGGTACAGACAACTGCAGTGGATGAAGTTAATTGAAACACACATTGCTGTAAATAATAGAGAGATTGCAACACTCCCCAAGAGTACAGAGCAGAGTTCTCAATAGGATTGTCCACTGAGCCCTCAAACTAACGAATGGAGTTCAGCTTTCCTGTCTCACACTTCACACTTGTTTTTGTCTTTCTAAAACGTCAAGCTTCAGATTTGGCCTGTGGTTTAGTAGCTGACATATTGGGCATCAAGATGGTGCCTCAGGCCACCCGCTGCTCCCTAGCTCTGTTCTCCACTGACTTTACAAGTTGTTCAATGTTTATGTTCTAGCCTATTTATGTAAAGAGAGAACAGGGAACTTCCTGTTACACCCAGCCTGTCACCTATCCACAATTAGGAGATGCTCCAGACCTCAAGCACACCAGTGTGTTTGCCGATATAGCTTGTTTTTATTGTCTTTCGTTGTTTCGGAATACTCATTCTTTGGGCAAAACATGAGAGCTTGCAGCCTGTTATTGTGTCCTGGTACTAGCAGAGAATCTCCATAGCTTGCTTTTATTGTCTATTTGGCTGTGCAAAGCATTTATCTAAATATGGAAAGGGACAACACCATGGACAAGACGAGAATAAGATAAGATTCGCTTTCCAATCAATTGTCTTGCAACTTCCCTGGTGCTAAGATGGGGAAGCAAAGAGAAATGATACCCAATTGCAGAGCTGTCCATAGCAGAAGCCAATTGCAGCAGGCATTCTGAGGTTAAAAGGTCTTTTAAGGTTTCAAAGTCCAGGAGTGCAGAGCTATGGACACTAGCTCTACCTGCAACTGTAGGGGAGCCTCACAGCGATAGTCAGCACACACACACTGTCCTTTAGGAGACAGAAAAGTCATGGAATGGCTGTGGTCTAGAGATCAGAATTGGCTCTTCTCCCTGCCACTTACTTGTGGGCTGTGATAAGTATGTTGCTTGTTTTCACCTGTATAAGAGGGAGATAAGAAAAAAGCCCATAAATGTCTTATAGGGATTTTAAAAAATGGTTTTAGGTAAGGCATTTTTAATTTATCTAGCTATCTCAATATATAGCCCTGGCTGGCTCAGCACTTGTTGTATAGATCAGTCTAGCCTCTGATTCACTGAGATCTGCCTGTCTCTGCCTCCCAAGTCCTGAAATTAAAAGTGTGTGCCATCATACCCGGCCCTAAATAATAGCTATTTTTTTTTTTTTTAGGGTGGGTTCTGTGCAACCATTTGTGACTGTATCTTTTATTCCAGGAGAAATGAGCTGCGTATGTTTACAGATGATATCATGAAGAACAGCTGCCCCTCCCTTGTTACTAGGATCTAAGCTGCCTCCATTCCTCTGGCTAGGGGATTGCATTGCTAGGGAAAGTAATGTGCAGTGGTTAAAGCAGGGGCTCTAGCTGGCATCCAAGATGCAAATCCTCGAGTCCCCTGAGCTACTGTTCTTTACCTGCAACTCTGAATTGAAGTGTTTTCTGGCTTCACCATCTTAACATATTTTTTTGTTTGTTTTTGTTTTTAATCCTGAAATATTGTACCAGATAGAAGCCTAGGTGACTGTTTCAGTCTAGGCCACTGCTCAAGATTCTGATGGGCATTCCACAATACATGCCACATGCTCCATTTACCTTTATTAAGTATGGATTTTGGATTTAACACTTGTAGGCGGTGGTAAGGGAGTCCACAAGAGCCTGAGTAAAAAGATATCAAATATTTATCAGGAAACACTCAAAAATAACAATAAGGTATAGAACCCTGGTCTTCTGCCTTGGAGATGCTTGAAGCTGTGCTCCCCAATGAGTACCAAGAAAGCATCCAATCTCTGACAACCACCCAAGAGAGTGCAAGACTGCTCCCCTCATACTTTTAAAGAAAACAAGAAGCCCCACCTCTATCAGGCCAGATAGCCCAAGGTCATGGGTGGGGCAAATACCCACTACAAACACTCATCTGGATTCAGGAGACTTGAGTGAGACACCCTAGGTATCCCTGCTTAGTGTTGCTGAGCTACATTGAGTTCATGTAAGCCTTTTTGAATCCTGCTGACAATTATAATGGTAGTGGTTTGAAGGAAAATGGCCTCCAAAGCGAGTGGCACTATTAGGAGATGTGCCCTTGTTGGAATAGGTGTGCTCTTGTTGGAAGAAGTGTGTCACTACAGGGGAGGACTTTGAGGTCTTATATGTGCTCAAGCTATGTCCAGTGATACAGACTATTTCCTGTTTCCTGTAAGCCAAGATAATAGGACACTCAACTACCTCTCAGCACTGTGTCTGCCTCATGCCACTGTGTCCCACCATGATGATAATGGATTAAACCTCTGAAAATGTAAGTCACTCCGATTAAATGTTTTTCTTTATAAGAGTTGTCATGTGGTCATGGTATCTCTTGACAGCAATAGAAATCCTAACTAAGACAGTTTTCATACCTGGAATGATCTTTTGGTATAGCAAATGTTGTCCTATTTTACATATGAGTAAAGTCTGAAGAACTTTAATAGCCATACCCAATGCAGACAGCCACTTGGGTGCTAGGCATCACCTGGCATGGTGACAGAGTAGGACTTGCTGTACACTGCCTTACTCCTCTGTTCACCTCTCTACTTGTTTTGAATCGTTGAGAAAAGATGTCATTACAAGTAGCTCATTTGTGAAGTAAGGGCGCACTATATGACCATGATAATGTGACACGGTAAGAAGAGGCAGTATGGGGATGGAATAGGATAGGAGGGGATCTTGGGGGGCATGGGAGAGAGGGAGGGAGAGGGAACTGGGATCGATATGTAAAATAAGAAAAAATAATAAGTATATTTTTTTTAAAAAAAAAAGAAGAGACAGTCAATAGCCAGCATGTCCTAACACCAGCCTTTGTACTGAGTGACTGGAATTCATGGGGAAAACTTGAGTCATAGTTTAAAACATGTGACACAGAATAATCCCACTCAGGGGAGGGGGAGCCTAAGTATTTATTCTCAATCTTTCTAGAGTCTGTGGTTGAAGGCTGGTCCTGGGGATGCCACTGGCAGGTGACCAGAAGCATCTTGACCCCTTCCATTCTGAATGGAATGCCTGAGAGATATGGGTGATCTGTGGAGGTTTGTATTTTAGCACTAACTACCACCTTAATGCCCACTGACAAATACACCTGCTATCAGAAGATTCCTACCATATATCTACATGTGTGTGTGTGTGTGTGTGTAAAACCCTATAATATATGCTGTAAATCACTAGTTCCAGAGGCCACCAATGAAATGTTAGCACATTATCCTATACAGTCAATCAGTTCTCTTGGAGTATCCTAGTGAAATATACACGCAGAGGAAAGATGAAGTTTGACCAATGATGTCTTAATGGAGGTCACATCAAGTAAGGGGATAGTAAGAGATGGGTTAAGAACACTGAAGCCCTGGACAAGCTGAGGTTCCAAATGCCAGAATGGAGGTGGCTTCTGGGGAGGAAAAGCATCATCTGAGAACTCAAGAATATCTCAGGGGAGGAAAAGGACCAAGGGGACAACTTGTGTTTGGTAATTATATCCAGTCAGGACCTGGGAAGAGAGACTTCCTAGGAAGTGACCAAGATCAAATGGTGCCTGGAGCCCAACATGAGGACCGAGGGTTCTGGAACTCCACCGCCAAACAGCTGCAGATCTGCATCAAGTTTCTCATAAGATACTGAGTGCATTAGAAAGAAAGCTAATGACAGCCACTAAAAGTTTCCAAACCCAATTTTTTTATATGCCATAATGATTTGTCTCAAATAATATGACCATGTCTTTCCTCTGAGACACTGAAAATGCTTTTGCTAACTCCTTAGCCATTAGGCAATTGTTTGCCAACAAGGTTGAACTAAAGGGCTGTCTTTGAGCCTGGGGTGCCTGAGGTTAGACCTGTGCTCAGAGGGGCACTAATAGAAAATAAAAAGTTTAGACTTGTTCCTTCTTTTATGCAGTTGAGATCATACAATTAGGAAGCTGGCCAGGCTGTGTGATGTCGAAATTCAGGGCTAAGTACCAGACTGACTCTGCTTCAGGTCCAAGTCAGCCTTGACATAGGGTTGCTCCATTGTTTTTAGAAGACCGGTTACATGTGCACAGGGACAGAGTACATCCAAGACGCTGTTCTTTCATAGAGATGCTGACGTCACTCTTCCTCAGACTCCACCTAACGGGACTCTCCACGTGCACTTCTGGGGTGAAAATTAAGAGACAGGCAGGAGAGCAGAAGAGGCCTCTTAAGCAATCTGATTGTTTTTACCTTTGTTTACACTCCAGTTGAATGCAGAGGAGATGAGACAGAGATCAGTTTGAGAAACAGAACCCTCTGGGATCATCTCTGGGAGCAATAAATGAGAAAGGGGGAAAACTATGTGCTGACCTCTGACCTTCAGGGCAGGGTTACTTTGGCTTAATTGAAGCCAGCTGAAGAATTTTGTCAGTTTTTAACCCATTTAAACTAGTGCTGTCCAGTGGTCCTCAGAGGGCCCATAAGGATCAGCTGAAATTTCCAGCGTTCTTTCCTGTCATGCCTCCATGACCCAGATTCCACTGGATGCATGTGTAGTCTAAAGAACTCCTTGTCATTTGTACCTTAATCTCAGATAGATGGGCGTCTCAAATTGGAATAATTAAACTCACTTCTATTTTATACCTCCTCACACCAAGTGTTTGCTCACAATATGTCAATGTTTTCAATAAATTCAAACAAATTTCTTTTAACATGTACCACATACAGCCCTCTCAAAGGTCCTGGAAAGTGAGATAGTAATTGTTCCATCAGAAGGCTCTAATTCAAGAGGAAAGCAGAGATATACTAGCATATAGCTGCCAAGATAGACAGGGGTAGAGAAGGTATTTGAAGAAGATAGCAATGCCCATAGGGAGAAGGGAGGGAGGGAGGCAGGGAGAAAAGTTGAGGAAAAAAGCAGACAGCAGGTTAATCCAAGAAAAGCAGTCTTTGTGATGTACAGCAGCTAATGGATATATGATGAACATATTATGACTGTGTACAATGAAATATGATAATGGGTGTATGGATGAAGGCAGCTAGTAGTGTTTTCATAGATGGGCTTCCTCATATACTTATTTGAAAAAAAGAAAGGAAAGATGAATGAAAAGAAACAAAGAAGTCTCATATGCTTAAGAATATGCAACTGATGAATCCATACATAGACCCATTCCATAATAACACACCCACCTTCCAAGAGTTGGGAGATTGGTCTAACAGAGATTCTTGTTAGTGTCCATAACATGTAGAAAATGAACACCAAATCCCACATTTCCCTGTTTCTGAAGAGAATACTGTGGAATGGAGTCAGCTTGTATCAGACCCCAAGAAGACTTAAGAGAAGCAATGACAACATTACATACTTACAGGGTGATATTAAGATCATTATATTAAATGAAATACATATTATTATCTGGTTTGAACACTATCTCTGCATTTGTCATATTGTTTGCCAAAAATCTGTTTAAAAACATGTTTGGATGTAGTCCAAGTGCACCATCCTAAAAGAAGGTCCCAGAGCTGTGCTCTGGTTTCTTCATACACAAATCACAGGGAGCAGGGCAGGGGAAGAATATGCTGGCTACTGTGTTAAGGTTTACTTCCAAAGAATGGGGCTAGTGGTAGGCTTACAGGCTTGTCTTCTTAGAAGGGATAAAGGGTTATATGAATGAAGTCTTCCCCATAATACCCACAGTCTCTGATTTTCTTCTATCTGCCACTAACTGGGCTTAACTAATGATGCTGGTTTAGATATTATATTCTTAATATATACAAGGAGGCCAAAATGGTACTACAAAAGAAATTGTCTCAAACTTGTGCAGCCCAGAGACCAACTGACAGAAACAATTTGCTCATCTTTGCATCCTGAGTACCCAGAGTAGACACTCCATATGTTCATTATATAAATAAGTATGTTTACCACCAGGAAACCTATTTCTTCAACAAGTATTATCAGTTGTCTTCTCCTTGCCATGTGCTGTCCCAAACCTGCTGTCCACAAGAGATGATGACAATTAAACCCATCATCATGATGTCAGTGTGGTCAGTACAGTACTTGTGGGCCTACCTCTCATTGCAAGCAGATCAAATGAAGCTCTCTGAGTTCTCGGTTCTATTGGGACTTTCTATTGATTTAAAGAAAAAGACTGCTGCACATGCAAAGTGAGAAGTGGACCAACAGAAGAACCTCAGTGAAGGATTGTGGCTTGTAGAGGGTAGGAGGTGTGAAATAAACTGCAGAAAGTAGGATTAGAGATTTCCAAGAGGAGGAGGCCTTGGACTCTCTCTGAAAGATATGGACAGTGGAATGAAATAAGGAAAATCTGTGGCTAGACTGCTCTGAACATGCCAGATCTCATCCAATACAAAGCTGGGCAGGTGTGGGCCTGATTAGTACTTAGATGGAAAAACAAGAGGAGAAAGGAAGAGATGAAAATATCAGATAAATGGGAAGTGGGGTCTGGGTAGTATGGGGTGACAGGCAGGCCACTGACTAATTGTAAGTCAATGTGACACAAGCTTTAGTTATCTGAGAGGAGGGAACCTCAATCAAGAAATGTATCCATTAAGATTAGGCTGTAGGCCAGCCAGTAAGGCATTTTCTTAGTGATTGATGTGTGGTGGAGCAGCCCATTATGGTGGTGCCATCCCTAGACTGGTGGTCCTTGGTTCTATAAGAAAGCAGGCTGAGCAATCCAGTAAGCAGCAATCCTCCATGGCCTCTGCCTCAGCTACTGCCTCCAGGTTCCTTTCCTGTTTGAGTTCCTCTCCTGACTTCCTCCAATGATTAACATTGATGTGGAAGTGAAATCACATAAATCCTTTCCTCCCTATGTTGTTTGGGTAGTGGTGTTTCATCACAGTGATGTGACCCAGTCACATTGTTTCATCACAGCCATGTAACCCTGTTACATTGTTTCATCACAGTGATTTAACCTGGTTACATTGTTTCATCACAGTAATGTAACCTGGTTACATTGTTTCATCACAAAATGTGACTCGGTTACATTGTTTCATTACAGCAGAGTAACAGCCAGTTAATGTAAAATCTGGAAAATGAAGAAGGAATGGATGTGTAAGCAGAGCCTTATTATTATCATTATCCCAAAGAAGGTGGTAAAACACCATGTCTGAGTCTAGGTTCAGTGCTAATAAAAATTGGCCTGTGATTCATTTCCTTTTCTTAGCAAAGGAAGGAAGTCAGGCAGTCCATTCATACCTTCATGTGAACATGCAGACTCCAGGTAAACAAACATCAACCACAAGTGTTCATGCTGGATCCTTACCTATGGATTTTCTTGGGAAAAAGTTCCTTGCCTGTGTAGACTGCTCATTTATAACAAACTTGGAATCTACAGATGTCCTAAGAAAGGGACAAGTACATTACCTGACTGTCAAAATTGTGACAGCTCCCGTTCGCAAAGTACTGTGGCCATGCATATGGCTTGAAGATCTGTGATTATCTTGTGGCATCAATGGACCCAAGGGGCTGCATGTGTCACAGGTTGCCCCTTCATATGAACCTTCCACAACTTTTAGTGATACAGGGTCAAGAACTCCATTTCATCAATTCAGTTTTCTAATACGATCCCTTTTGCTATCTTAGATACTTATACATTACCTCACTTCAACCTTATATGGTAGGTGTCAAGAGCATTGTTTAATGCTATGCCATGAGGAAGCACCGGGAAAGAAGATTAACCCTGTTGTGATTCCTGTTGATCTCTGAAACTCAAGTGTGGGCCTTCTTTTCCTCCTGCTCCACAGTGCTTCTCTTTAGATCCCTGAATAAAACCCAACAGGTCACATGGTTTTAGGAGGCCATCAGAACGATCCCATCACTCCTTGGAGAGACATTTCCTCAAAGTCAAATCTTACAAAGAAACCTTTCTGATGTAAAACATGGTTCATTTGTGTCACATCTTCAAAAGAAATTCATTTTCACTAAAACACAACTCCTCTGGGACTCTGCCACTCATGCAGAGTTTGTGTGCTATCAAGGAAAAAAATACAAAACAAATAAAAAATGGTCCCTAAGCAGAATCAGATGCAAGGGGAATTAAGTCCTAAAATGGAGTGGAGACTTGTGGGAAGGGTCACTAATCCGTTCTGGGTGGGGTCAGCATTATTCCACCAGGGCTTGTGGTAAAAGGGTATGTGCATGCATTCTTTCATAACTATGCCTTCTTTTAGTTTTTATAAACAGTCCTTAGAAAAAGCATTAGAAAAGACTTCCTATGGGGAAACTTGAATGACCCTTAAAATATAAGCAAATAACAAAATACCTAGTGGTGCATGTGGGGAGAGTTAGATCACATTAATATACTAACTGGTCTCTCACTCTAGTTCTCGGGCCAAAGAGCCCCTTCCTAACAGACAGCTGCCTCGTGCAGCCTTTTGGGTCCTGTTAAGAGTGCCACAGGACAGTAATATCTGGGATTCAACAGCTTGCCCTATGCCTGGACCTGCCTGCCAGAGCTGCCAGAATCCTAAGTGAACAGATAGAATTGTGTCCCCATTCTAGCCTGTGCCTGTTTAACCAGCTCTGGAGGCAGCTAGTGTACCACCACTAAACATCGAGTTGGGCATATTCTCAAAAAGATGCTAAACATGGGTGAAAAGATGATAAAAGAGGACCACAATCTTTCTTTTAAGAATCAAAATAAACTACATAGACCCGATAGTGATGTATACCAATATGTCCAGAGGCACTGTCACTCGAATATAGGAAAAGTGGAGTGCAGCAGACAATCTGTGATGTCTATGGAGTTGAGAAAGGACAATGGTCTGTTGTAGATGGCACAATTATCTTTTTCTGCATTCTTCCAGTCCTCTTTGTAAGCTACTCTGTTAGTTTTACTCCCATAACTCTACCGGGCTGTTGTTTGCCTATTTCTAGATCCTTCTTGGTGTCAGTCCTTGTTTATGCTCTTGCCCAGCTTTTCCTTTATAGACATCCTTTCTCAGAAACAAGAAAGTTTTGATGCTTCTAACACATGGGAAAACACAGCTTCTTGCTTGCTTGCTTGCTTGCTCCCAGCTCACACCTGATGATGGTCCCATCTCTTTTCTTGGTGTTCATTTTTGTCTTGATGTCCTGCTGTATATATATCTTCTTCTTGCTCCACACAGCGAGGAAGAATAAACTCCAGCTCAAACTATAGCCCTTGCAATGTGCCCACGGGCTGTTTTTGTAATACCAAAGTCTACTGGAGGTGTTTACATGTATAATACAAAGTAAAAGTGGCTTTAACAGTGAGGTGTACATTGTTCTTGAGGTCTGTTAGCACAGTAGCAAGGTTGTTACTCTCCAGGTAGAATTTCTACTATTCTTTCTCTCTCTAAATGCATGGAAGATCCATGTCAACAATCTTTAACTCAGCATTGTGTCCTTATATGTAAACATGAAAAGTAAGGGAGGGAGAACACTCAAAACAGAATAGCCTTCTCTTTTTCTTAAATATAAGCAGAAACTTTCCTGATAGTATACTCTCTTAAACATCAAATTCTATGGTCATTTTAATGAAGCTGGGATATAACTGGCTTTTACAGTAGAAATGGGTTTTTAATTTATTCTTTGAGAATTTCATACATACATACAATGCATTTTGATCATCTCAACCTGCTGTGCTCCTCTAGCTCCTCCCAGATCTCTACCACCATCCCCACCCCAACTTTATGTCCTCCTTTCATAGGCCACCGAGTCCAGTCAGTGCAGAGCATGGGGTGGAAGGCCGTCCACTGGAGCATGGCATTCTAATGAGAAAGGGGCTTAGTGTAAAAGAGGAGGAAATCTGTTGCATGCCCAACCATTGCTTCATTTCCAAACAGCATTTAGTGGCAGTGGTTGGGCATCCAATAGCTTTCCTCTTGTTTTACACAAAGCCCCTTTCTCATTTGCTGGCTCAGAGAGTTTGGGATAAACCCACCCCCCTTTCCCCTGGGAACAGACCTACAAAAATTCACACAGCATCTAATTCATCACTTTAAGTATTTTGAGTGTGGATTTCAGAGGCTGTAAGCACATGCACATGGTAATGTCACCATCACTACCATCCACACAGGATAATTTCGTCTTCCCAAACTGAACAATTCTCCTTCCCCTTTCTGTGTCCTCACTGTGACTGTGACTGCACTAGGTATCTTATGTGCCTGGTGACCATTCTTGATGTGCAGGCTCCTCCTTCTTTCTTTCCTTCTTCCTCATCTCCCTCTTCCTCCTGTCTCACTTCTCCTCAGACCCACTTCACCGCTCAAGGCTGAACACTAAGATTTACATTTTCTCCAGCTCCTGAGAATCTTTACCATGCTGGACTCAGAGAGTCCCGTGTTTGGCTTCCCTTATGCTTGGTCCTGTGGATACCCACACAGTATCTGGAACTATTTTCTTGAGTTAACCTCATTTAGTGAGATAACATCTCATCTTCCCAACTAGATTGTGTCTTCCTGCCGAACAGCTCATGTGGCTCACTTTCCTTCCTCTCCTCCCCAAGGCAGCAGTCACCCACCAACACTACTTTGATTTATAAAGGAAAGGGCCACAAACCAGCTTTATATGCTCTCTTATGTCTGTTGTCTCTTGAGCTGAATGAAAATCGGAGTTCTTTTCCCTCCCTCTTTCCCTTTCTTTCTCTCTCTCTTTCTTTCTTTCTTTCTTTCTTTCTTTCTTTCTTTCTTTCTTTTTCTTCTTCTTTTCTCCCCCCCTCTCTCTCCCCCTCTTTTTCTCTCATCTAATGGAGAATAAATGTCCCCATTAAGCCTCTATGTATTCTTGAGGTCATTTATATATCACCTTAGCTTCTGATTTTCTAGGCTAGGCCCTGATAATGAGGCAAAAGTATTACATTTTCACAACTAACTCATTTTTCTGAATATCTCTTCCCTCACATAAATATCCATTGTTTTTAGTAGTGAAAAGTCAGCAAATATTTCCCAGCCTGGGAAGGATTGTGTAAAAAGTCATTGCTGAGTACCCCAACACCTCTGGCAAGCCTGCTTTTATTTATTTAGTTTTCAAAAGATCCTGTCCTTGGTGGTTACTTAAATATCTATTGAAATCCTGATACCGTGATGATCTCTCTTCCTCCTCTTACACACATGGGGGTGGGGGGTGGGGGTGAGGAAAATCACTCTATCCAAGAACTAGAATTTTGTGTATTCAAAATCTTAGACTTTAAATGAGCAAACTGTGGCTTAGCCTCTCCATGTAACCGATTAAGTGACTAGTTAAAGGTTTGACTGGTTTTGTAATAATTCTCTTGGGTGCTTAATCCTGGGAATATTAACTGAAGTGAACCTAGGGATAGTAATAATAGGCATACAACCCACATTTCCTTCCCTAACCTCTGGTGACAGATAGGGATCCCAAATACTTGGGAAGTACAAGAAGATACCGAACTGCCTACTGTGGCTGAAATACCCAGAGTGCCTTTCTGATCAATCTGAAGACTCATCTGGAGGAACTATAATGGGGAGATGAATTCCACTTGGGGCTGGGATATACTTGCCTGACACTGTAAGATTATGTTTGCTCTCCATCACTACAAGGGGGAAAAACTGACTTAAAATACCTTGAAAGATAAAGAAAATACATTTGAATTCAAGAAAGTGTCTAAACTATTTAAGTGAGGTTATTAATATTTGGATTATTGAGCTGGCTCTGTAAGAGATTTCAGGGAGCCATCTTCCCTTGTTTTCGGCAGAACGCAGATATAACAAGTGAAGCCAGGTATGATATGTACACCTTTAATCCTAGCACTTGGGAGGCAAAGGCAGAAGGATCTATGTGAATTTGAGGCCAGCCAGGTATACATAGTGAGTTCTAGTACAGCCAGGGCTACCTAGAAAGACCCTGTCTATCCCACTGCAAAATTAAAATAAATAAATAAATAAATAAATAAATAAATAAATAAATAAATAAATAAATGAAAAAGTTAAAAGGGAAAGAAATAAGAGTGGACAGGCTATCCACTCTGTTGTTAGGAGATAGGTTACTATAGACTATTTCAGCAGTGTTCCTTCTGGCTTGGTTGTGCTTCTGAAAGTCTGAATAAATGAAGACACATTAAATTGCTTCAGATTGGTTTATAAAACACTTGTGTAGGGGTCTAAAAATAAATAACATTTAATGAAAACATTTTATATTTTATACAAAACAGCTTTGACTGCAGTCCTAATGCCAATCCAGGAGGGGCTGGAGAACATTCTCATCAGCCATTTCTCTCATCAGAAGGAAGCACTGTAGGACTCATGACATCCAGAAGAGATGCCAAGGACAGTTTGTGAGAACTCAAAAAAAAAAAAAGGTGTCTTTTATGTGAAAAAATTAGGGCAGAGACAGAATAGGAACTGAGACTGTTGAGATTAAAAACAAAGTTTTCTTTGATGAGAGCAGCACACTATTTTGGCCTCCTAAGCCATTTGGAGGTCCAGCACTAATGTTGCCTCCCTAGGAAATGCAGACAGCTCAGGCACACTCATGACACCTTGGCCATTCAATCACTTATTTGTGTATTCTCCATTCATTCCTTATTGTCCAGAATCATTAATCAGGGGCCTGTTGTAGTCTGCATATTGAGGCTATGGTACTCAATGAGGTCATTTCCTAGAGGATTTCTGGCCTACTTGTGGGGAGGCAAACAGATTTAGGGGATTTGGGCAAACATAACCAATGCTATGCTAGATTTGCAGTTATTGCCAACATTCATGGGGAAAGGGTCCAGGAAAAGGATCCAACTACAAAGTTTGTACATGTTGTAATGATGGACCCCCAAGTCTTCTGCAATTGCAACTGCAGATAATTGTTTTCTGTTGTCTTCTTGTCCACTTTCCACACACCTTGATCAAGTGTGGTGTTAGTGAGATCCTATCTGAGGCCATTAACACTTACCTCTAGTGAACATTTCTGGGGACATTGTAAAGTGACAGATGGTTCTCACTTCAGACTGTTGTCACTCATCTTTTCTTCTACAATATGACAGATTCCTTTAGCATTCTGTAATAGCTCCAACCATTGTCTTCATTGTTTGAATTCTATTCTCTTTGTTGTTATATGCCTCTGACACATTTAAAAGGCTAATTATGATTTTTCATTTCAAGCTCTCTTACTGACATTTTTAACAGGAAAAGGTAGCGGTAAGCACTAATTTTTCTCTCAGTGACTGTTTGCTAGTAGCCTGTTCTCTTTTAAACTACTTGGTGAGTTGATGCCTTAGCATTTTGGCGATTGCAGGGAGGGTGAGCAGAGAGGCTGTTTCTGCCTGGTACAGACAGCAGGGGCTGTTAGAGGCTTTATGAATTCTTGTTCACACTTCTTTGGGAGATATAAAAAATATAGTGAAAATTAAAATTATTATTTAATAATGGGTATGGATCCAAGTGCTTATATGTACAAAACCAAAGAGCAAGCTTGTCTTACAGTCAGCAATTAAATTGTAGTTGTTGTTAGTAACATTAGGAGCACGTTGCATTTTGGAGCATTACTTTCTGCTCTGAGTCAGCCTGAACCAACAATTTGACAAAAAACGTTAAACCATCTGCTGCAGGAGCCAAACTTTCCTACACTTTAGCAGTTCTCTCTCTCTCTCTCTCTCTCTCTCTCTCTCTCTCTCTCTCTCTCTCTCTCTCTCTCTCTCTCTCTCTCTCTCTCTCTCTCTGTCTGTCTGTCTGTCTCTTTCTTCCCCCTCTCTCTCCTGCTGTCAATTTTGCTCCCCATTCTCCATTCCTATGCCTCACCTAGTTTTCACTCACTATTCTATCAAAAACACTACAGCATATGTTGTAGAGAATAAAGGTGGCAGTGTTCCAAATATTTTATTGCAATAGCTTTTTCCATTGTTAATAATGTATGCTTTTAATAAAACTACATGGACTGTGCCTACGCCTCTGCTGCTCTAAGCTAATGACATATTTCAGAACCCTGACACTGGTCTTAGCTTTTTTCATTTGAAATGCTACAATAAGTACATCATAAGTTACATATCAACAATACAAATTTATTTAAACTGGAATTCAGTTTGTATTCTACATGTGAAATTATATTTGTGTCAACTGGAAAAAGGGAACAGATGATCCAAGATCATCTTTTATTAAAATTATTAATATGTTGCTTGCTAGATTGTACAAATTAACATTAATGGGTTTCCCTGTGACATTTCATAAGTGCCAAGATTATTGGGGTGAACCTATGTAGTATAGGCTAGCCCCAAGCTTGCTATTCTCCTGCCTTAGCCATTCATGTGCTAGGATTATGTCCAGTGTAATCTTGTGTGAAAAAAATTATAGAAATTTCCTGCTGTTGTGGGTGATTAAACAGGTTCTACTGGGTACTCTTTTCTGTCTGGGTCTTAAACTTCTTGGTAAGAATTTTGAAATATGTAACAAAGTTTTATTATACTGGATCCATTACCTCACAGTGAGGGAGAAAATGCCATTCATCAAGGAGTCTATAATACTGGGAAGTGGGGCTGGAGAGATGGCTCAGAGGTTAAGAGTACGGGATGCTCTTCCAGAGGTCCTGAATTCAATTCCCAACAACTACATGGTGGCTCACAACCATCTATGATGAGATCTTGTGCCCTCTTCTGGTGTGAAGGTATACATATAGGCAAAACAGTGTATACATAATAAATGAATCAACCCCTCCAAGAAAACCCCACAGAACTGGGAAGTGTTTGTTGGCAATGCCTATGCTAACAGTTCATTTTCATACGTGATAAAATGATAGACGAGGTCTGTTTCTGATGGGAGAATAAATGAATATCAAATGTAACATTCAAACATTTATCGTGGAGTAAAACATTGTTAGTAAGAAATTGGAGAGGATATAGTATCCAGGCTCATAGTATATAGGACTGTATTAAAATTTCTTAAAATTAAACTTAAAATTTCTCTAAGGTTTTTAAAAATAACCCCATGAGGATGGGTTATCACCTTTAATTGTACACATGAATGTTATACATTTAAGTAACTTCAGTTTTCTAATAAAGCAATCATTACAAAGCAAGTCCCAAGGTTTATCTTCCCCATGAGGCCCAAGAGTGAGGGAGGAAGAAACAGAGATGCGTCATTGGTGTCTGATGCAGAATCAGTTTAATTAGAACAATAGTGGCCGCAGAATGGACACATACAGTGTGCAAGCTCCACACACATGGCTGGATTCAGTGGCACTTCAGTGAAGTTTATTACACAGGGTTACATGACTGGTTTGTTTAAATCTCATGTTAGACTTCTCTCAGGCTCTCTTAGGAAAATAAAATCACATAAATGAATAAATCACAGAATACCAAAGTGGAGGGAATTGAGGAATATGTGTAACCCTTGAAGTCAAATACTGAACAGTACTTACTCAGGCTTGAGCCTGGTCTAAGTATTCTCTGTCTCTGCCTCTCTCTCTCTTCTCTCTCTCTCTCTCTCTCTCTCTCTCTCTCTCTCTCTCTCTCTCTTTCTGTGTCTGTGTGTCTCTGTCTGTTTTAGTGAAACAGCACTCTGTCTCTCCACAGACAGCAAGCATTACATACAGGGCCAGTTTTCAGGGTGGTTTACAGTGCCTGATTTTAGGCCAAGAATGATGGTGGGAAAGGTCACTACTCTTCTGGGCCTTTAAGGGATAATGGGTTTGTTTTTTCAAGCACCAATGCTCTTTATATTTGAGCACACCACTGAGAATTTTAGCTAACTGAGAAGATCAACTTTAGTTCTGTTTCTAGAAGACTGATAAAAGCAGAAAGGAGAAGCAAATGTTTACGTTAACTTCTGATGAACTAGCATTTCCGTAGGGTTTTTCTTATACATTGGATGGATATTTATTTATTTTCACCAGGAGCTTTTTTGGTACCAAGGGAAAAGTCTAGCATAAAAATGAAATTATTAAGTGTTTTTGCACCTTTTATAGTTTAACCTAATTACATTGTCTTGTGAACAAAATGATTGGAATGGCTCCTGCTTTGTAGATTGAATAGACATACATGATTTGGTACAATCCTTGATAAGCTTAATAAAGCTTTATAGACACTTAAAAATGACTTTCTCAGGTGTTAGAAAAAGCACACACACTCTCTCATTCCTGTATCTTTCTTAGACCTTTCTTTCTTTTTTTTAAAGATGTATTTATTTATTATGAATATAGCATCCTGCTTCCGTGTATGCCTGTATACCAGAAGAGAACACCAGATCTCATTTATAGATTCTGTGAGCCACAATGTGGCTGATGGGAATTGAACTCAGGACCTCTGGAAGAGAAGCCAGTGCTCTAAACCTCTGAACCATCTTTCCAGCCCCCTAGACCTTTCTTTCTTTAAATGCTGTGTCCCTTCACTCCTATTCTACCTTTTAAATAGTAGAAGGTAAGCATATATTCATGCATATATAATCTACATTCATTTTACCTTTAAGCAGTAGAAGTATTCAGAACCTTCTCTGAGTGGTGACAAGTTGAGAACTGGAGGATGAGAATGCCATGGAGCTTAAAAAAACAAAACCAATAATAACCCCAAACAAGAACTGGGATTGACACTAATGAAGCAGAGCGCTAAAACACAGCGTGGGGCACTTGGTAGAAAGAAGAGGCCTTCTCCACCTGCAAGTCTAAATCATACTTTCTTGTTTTATTTTTTATTTTTTTCAAGAAAGGGTTTCTCTGTAGCTTTGGAGCCTTCCTGGAAATTGCTCTGTAGACCAGGCTGTCCTCGAACTCACAGAGATCCACCTGCCTCTACCTCCCAAGAGCCACCACCGTTGGGCTGTAAGTCATTCTTTCCTTGCTTGCATACAGGAAATTGAATCAGCAAAGCAAAGAGACTTTAAGTCCACATGGTTAGTTACAGCATCATTGGCAAAAGACTTCATTTCCTGATTTCCAACTCTATCATTACTGGTTATTTCTAGACTCTGTTCTGCTTATTAGTATAGAGATAGAAAATGGAACATAGACAAGGTATAAAAATGGTAACTCATTACTAAATTTGTTCTAATTTGTTTTCATTATTAGAGTTGTTTCAATGACTCTCAAGTAATTAACTGTTATTACTTTAGCAATACAAATATAAAACTTGGTAATTTAATAACATTAGTTTACAAGAGAAGAAATGAACATTCAGATAATTTATTATTATTATTTATTATTATTATTATTATTTAGTAGGCAGTATTTCATCCACTGGGTCTATCATCTGCTACTGCATGCCAATTGCCTAGAGGCAGCTGCTGGAATTCTAGATGCTGTCAGGGAAGAGGTAACTGGTCCCTGCCATGCTGGCCTGGGAGACCCATCTCATTAGGCAGTGGTATATGTCATAGACTACGGATGCTCCGAAGAGAGAAAAATAAGGCTGTGGGTTCCCCCAGCAGATACAGCTGTCATCAGGCTCTGTAAAGATAGCTGCTGTTGACAGGGCAAAGAAGAAGATGAAGGCTTCACTAGGCTGTGGAAGTTGAAATGATGAAAAGTGTGCAGTACATGCATGTGTTACAGGGAAAGATCATCTGTATCAAAATGAGAGTAAACCATTTGCTTCCTGGTATTTTATGTAGTAGTCTTTCCCCTATGGTGCCTGCCCTTTGAGCATATGTTTTTGGCTTTTCTGATCATACCTTGAATCCCAATTCATGTTCTAGCCTTTCTGTTGTGTTACAAGTAGGTTTGGTGACTATGAAGACAATGCGACCCTCTTAATTAAGAGCTGGGTGTGACTACTGTATGATCAGCAGAATACTACTGAAAATGAGGCAATAACAGCTGCAGACTGCATATGGAAAAATGAACCAAGAGCCACGTCTAAACTTCATCAACCATTCCCTCACCATTGCAACTCTACCAACAGGGCCAGTATCTCCTTCCCAGACTAGAGCACCATTGCCTCTCACCATTGCCAAAGAGCAGCAGGGAGATAAAGCAAAGTCTTGTTTCTGCCCCCTGCAAGCTTTCCAGCACTCTCCAGTGTAGCTTGTAGTGGTCAGGGTGATGTCCATGTAGCCACAGCGACAAAAGGTCTGAGTTCAACCTTGTTTGTCTTCATCCCAGACTTCTTTCTGTCTTTGGCCACTGTGTGAGCATGGATAGATTTGTTAACTTCTGAGGACCCCTCCCCCCTTTATTTAATTGTGAAGCTGGAATAGTGCCAACCTCATAGAGGTCTCAGAATGAGAAAATAAAAGCTTGTTATAATTGAAATGGCTCTGAAAAGATGTGGCTACACTAAATGATGTTCAATAACCTACATATGCTGCATATATTGTGTAAAATCATTATTATCACTGAATTGTATTCCCATCTCTGTGTTCATCTATCTGCTGATACATTTATTCAATAAAGTCTTACTACTGCCCAACCAGCCTGAGCAATCACTATGTTGGTATATGATTGTAAGCAGTCCAGATAGCATTTCTTATATCAGGCAGGTCCTCTTGAAAAACACAAACAAAAGAATGTATTTATCTCCAGAAACATTCAATGAAAGGAATCAGGGCTAATGATAAAATTTGCAGGCTGAATTGTAGCTGTGTGAGAGCCCAGAAAAATGGGGCAACTGTTCAAAGGCCAGCAAGCTTGAGAGTCAGCCGGGTTTGGTTTGAGATGGGAAGAAGTCAGTGTCCCAGCTTAAAGCAGTCAGAGTAGAATTCTCCTGCCCGAGGGATGTGAGCCTTTTCATTCCAATTGAGATGGCATAAAGCTAAGCATCACATTCCTCACAAAGTTTCCCATCCATTTAGGAGAAGCCTTATAATTACAGAGCTTTCGAGGGGTCTGAGTCTAACCAAGCAGGCTGCCAGGTATGAAGATAATGGTAGAGCCCTGTGACCGTAAAATTGTGACTTTCATAGACTTGAGGCCAGGAACATCCAGGCAGTAGGGAGTGCATAGACCTCAAGACCTCAGAGGTTCGGATCCGGAAGGGCTGTGTGGCTGAAACACAGAAAGGAGGGGGATTGTGCTGTGAGATGTGAACAGACAGAGTGAGGGCCTCAAAAAGCACATTGACTCTGTTAAGGAGGAGTCTCAGAAGTATGGGGTCAGTACAGCAGGCCAAAGGGAGGTTTGTAGGCTAAGGGGATGCTCTTTTTAAAGAAATATGGTCTATTTAAATGATAAATCCATTAAGAATTTGACCTCTCAGGTTGTGAGGTATCTCATACCACTTTGTGTAATATTTGAATGGAGACAGATGTTGGCTGTGACTGTTGTGTCTCTAAACTGTTCTGTATGAACATTTCTGCATTGCAGCTGATAAACTTGCTCTCTTTAATAGCTGTGTACTATTCCATCTTGGTCCCCACCATGGCATCTCTGGTTCTCATGTACCCTCCTATGCTTCTTGCTTCTGTGTTTTTCCTTAAAAATGGTGCTGTCAAGAACATATTTTGAATTTGTTTTCTAATGAGCTCTTCTCTGAAGTTACAGTCCCCTCATGGGTCCCTTCTTTGCGGGCCATGACCTCCTCTGTTTCCAGTCTATTGTGTCATGCTTCATTTGTCTTGCCTGGGCTGAGGAATTCCAGGCTTTTTGCCTTTTCCAGGGCATTAGATATAGAGAGGATGCAGCAAGAAGAGGACCAAACTTCCTTCAGGCTCAGCACCTTGGGATGTGGCTTGTGCTACAAACTAGTCCTGCACTTGGTATCCTGTGTCCCTTAGCTGGAAAAACAGCTTTCATTTTATAGTATCCCTGAGGGTCAGTTAGGTTTCTGGTAAGAGCTGCATTTGGAATAAAGAATGTGTTAGGTAGCAGCAACAGAGATGACTGTTCATATAGTTCTATGAATGTAATTAACCAAAGTTAATATGACATCATCTGCAACAGTCGTCAGTCCCCCAGTTTGCCAAAATTTTTATTTCTCCCTGTATCTAATATATTCATTCCAAACTTTTTCATGTTGAGAAATTGGCCAGGGACAGTTTCATCAGGCCAAGCAGAATCAGAGAAATTTGTCTAACCCTCTTTCTTGGCATGATCATAGTTAGCCCACTCAGCTAACACATACTGCTGAGGCTGACCAAGAAGCAAATGAACAAAACTGAGTAACTAGGCCACTTGATTTAGGATAGGTATGGAGTTGATACTTGGCTCTTTGGAGAAGAATTACATTCCTGGCATCAAACACAGTATCATATGGTCACAATGCAGGTTCTTGATAGCTAGAGAATAAATTCCAAAGGATTTCCTCAGTGTATCCAGAAAAACCTACAAGACAAGAATAGAACATCATGACTATGCCCTGAACTATGCCATGAAAAGGGCATACCAGAGAATAAATAGACTCCTGTGAGCCTCATGTAGAATCTTAGCCATTTGGGTCCGAATGATCACCATGACTGTCAGTAATGACTGTATTTAATAAAAACAGTGTGTGTATGTCATGCATATAATGACTCTGGGCTGATAACTATGTTCCAGGGACAGTGCTTGGTGTTTTATGCATACTTCACTCCCATGAGATGGGTTACCCTAAGTTTGCAAAGCTGGAGGAGCAAAAGACTCCAGATTTAAAGTGTGGTACCAAAGTCAATGCTCATCCTTGTCCCTGGAGACTGGAGGCAGAGTGAAATGGCAGGACAAGCCCAGGAGCCAGGAGGCATAGTATGGAGAACAATGCATTTGTCAGTCCAGAGTCTGTTAGATAGACTTAGTTGGGTCTTATAAACTCTTCAGGGAAAAAATGATGTCTATTTTCTCTAATTTCTACTTGAAGACATGCTGCTAATAGGTGTGGAAGTTCCTAGACAGCTAACCATAGAGTCCTAGAGATGTGTAAAGACATGTTATGTTCTACTGTGTTTACTATGAAGATGAGGAAATTTCTCACACTTAAAATATGAGGCATGCTGCGTCTGCTCTGGAGTGTGGTTAACCGACAGGAAGGGATTAAATCCAAATGTCTCATGTGATGAGCTTGAGCTTCAGAACTAATCATATGATAAACTGATATTCCAGGGAATCAGATCATTTGTGTCATAAGGCAGCAGGATGCATGTATGCTGAATGTTGATTGGTGGAGAGGCAGATGTATTCTATAGGCACCGGGCTTTCCAAACAGATTTCCTTCAAAGAACACTGGTGTAGGCCTCTGGTCTGTGAACCTGTAATGGTGGCCGCACCCCTTTGGGTGTGGCTTCAGGTGGACAAAACAGAAGGAGGGAAGCTTGAGGCTTGGCTTTCCTGAGTACTTCCTTTCTGGTGGGTCAGCTGATCGGATAGGAAGAGCAGAGAATCTCTCCGAAGGTTCTTAATATTTTTCTGTGTAATTGTTTCCCCAAACATACCCATTTATCATTTATCTTGGGTTTAGTGAAGTCATTACATCCTTGCCTTCACACTGGTAGCTGGGCAGGCTACCCCAGCTACTGCAGGCTGGGGATTGATCATAACAGATCATAAGGTGAATGTCCAAAACAAGTCTGGGGTTGGGTGGTCTTCAGACCACCTGGTATTGTTAGCATCAGCCCCATAGATACTCCACTGTGCCTGGAGAAGCCATCACTTGACGCTCTAAATGGTGCAATTGATTTTATATTCAACTCACACAGAAGGACATGGAAGCAAAGGCAGAGATGTCATCTCCAATAAACACAACATCTTGGTGGTTTCAAATTCCAAGAAGACTAAAATCACTTGGATACACCAACCAAGTGGAGCTTTCTGGTCCCCATTCCAAGAGATGGTTATTAATTCCATTTGTCTAAGGTAGGGGACAAAAATCTATATTCAAAAGTTCTTCAAGTGATTTTATGCAGAGAATTTGTGATTTTCATATTCATAGACACAGAACAGTAGATGAGGGAAGGCCTCCGCTGAGAGTTCCGTGATAAAGTCAAGGAGAAACATTCCTCAAGCACTTGCTCTAAAGCAGGCACTGTATATGAATATACTATTTTTGATCAACCTTGTGCTAACATTACAAATAGGGTGTGTTCTAGGTTGGATTTGGATTGTTCCCCAAAGTCTCCCATGTGGCAGGCCTTGTCTCCGGCTGGTGGTGTGGTTGGGGGTAGTGGTTCACTAGGAGCACATATTTTAAGAATACTTTGGTTCTCCCTTCCCCGGTTTCCAACGCCTTCGCTATCTTCCCCACTTGCCATACTGAGGTGAGAAGCTGTCCCTGCAATGTGATTCTGCCACGAATACCACAGACCCAAAGGTAATAGGACCAAGGAATTTGACTGACTTCTCTGATGCTCTCAGCCAAAATAAAAACCACCATTTCCATCTCCTTGTCACAGCAATGGGAAGTTAACACAGGTGGCTGTGGTTATATTTTATGATCTAACAAGTAAAGTTTGCCTGAAGATTAAGAGTGCAAAGTTAGCCACAGCCATAGAGGACTGGCAGTTGTGGTACACACCTTTATCCCAGCACTAAGGAGACAAAAGGCGGGTAGATCTCTGTGAGTTCAAGACCACCCTTGGCTACACGAGAGTAAGTCAGTCCAAAAGAGAAACAGCTCACACCTTTGATCCCAACACTTGGATGACACACCTTTAATCCTGGCACTAGGAAGGTGGAGAAAGGAATATGGCTGGGTGGAGAGAGGAACGTAAGGTGGGGGGGAGATAGGAACACATTGTAGTTTGAGATTTGGTGAGGAGCAGTGCAGTCTGGAAATGTAACCTGAGGTTCGGTGGATCACCTCTTTGGTCTGATCATTGGTAGAGGTGAGAACTCTAGTGACTGGCCACTTTGCTTCTCTGATCTTTAGGCAAGCTTATTTGTTATATAATAAGTGAAATATCACCACAGGTGACAGATGAACTTGTTAGTTAATAAGACAGCAACACTCATGATATCAAGTCCCATAAAGTGTGGAATTCTTCTATCTCAATCTCATTGCAAAAAGATAGAATGCTCAGCTTCAACCCAGAGGGACAACAACCTTTCCCATTACTGTAGCAAAGTAACCTAATTCTCATACTGAGAACCTCATAATGGCCTTGCAGCTCAGGTAAGGATGGAGGCATGGGACTGCTGTTCACTCTAGAATCTGTTTCATGGTTTGTAAACTTTAATGTCCCCAAAACATGAAGCTCCGGTAATTTCGTGGTCTCTAGTGCCAAAGTCGCCTTTCTCATCGCTATTCCTCAGACTGATGCGTTGCCCGATGCTATGGGCTCATTCATGCCTGTGGGGCATTATCTTGATCATGCTAATTAACACGGAAAGACTTGCCTGTGGTGTGTGGTACCATGCCATGGGTTGGGGATCTTGGGCTGTCTATAGCAGAGAAATCAAGAGGAGCACTGGCTAGCTGAAGCTTCCTCCTCTCTCTGCTTCTGGATTGAGGACACATTGCAGCCAGTCAATTCCTGCTGCACTTCCCTGACGTGATGGACTTGAAGTGTGAGTCAGAGTAAACCCCTTCACCCACAGGCTGGTTTTTTTTTTTTTCAGTTCATTTTATCACAGCAATAGGGAAACAAACTGGGCACTTACCCCTCTTACTGCTATGCGATAGAAATTTGGTAAAAATCTGGGTGCAGTTTTAAAAAGTAGATGGATGTGTGCTTCTAAACAAGAGGGTATGGCTATTATATTCTTGTAGCCTTTATGTCTCTTTCCAGGTCACCTGCTGTTGTGACAGGGAGGATGAGGATGGGATTTTGCATGTTTAAAATGATGCTGAGAAAGAAGAGTGACAGATGAGCCTAGGAAGAAGAGAGGTCTTCTGCAGAGTCACTCATAGGTCACTAGCAAATAGAGTGCAGAATTCAGCTCCAGGACTAAGGGCTGGAATTGAGAGAGAGAGAGAGACAGAGAGAGAGAGAGACAGAGAGAGAGACAGAGAGAGAGAGAGAGACAGAGAGAGAGAGAAGAGAGAGAGCATCAAATGGGGAGGTCTCCATGCTGCTGATGTAGCAATTGTACATTAGGCTTTTCTTTAAAAATTTGTTTTATTTTTAACTTAAATATAATTGCCTTATTCCCCCCCCAACTTCTCCCATACCCCCAGATCACGCTCAAATTCATGGCCTCTTTCTTAAAACTATCACACACACACACACACACACACACACACACACACACACACACACACACAGAGAGAGAGAGAGAGAGAGAGAGAGAGAGAGAGAGAGAGAGAGAGAGAGAGAGAGAGAGAGAGAACTAGATAATACAGCCTGTTGGGTGCTGTCTGTATATATTGGATGGCAAATTAAGGGGCTTATTCCCAGAGAAGAGTAAATCCCCTTCCCCATTGCTAATCACCTTTAGCTCTTATACTAGAGATGGTCATGGTATCTTATCACAACAATAAAACTGTAACCAAGACCCCTCATGATCTATCTATACAGGGACAGTAGGAAACACATCCTGAGAGCAAGACCTCATCATCAGGGTTCAAAATTATAGAAATGCAAATTTATTTTCAAGGAGAAAACCTGAATGAGAACGCCTCTGAGGTGGTTTCCTGACCCAAACCAGCTTGTTAGACACATAGAGACTGCTAAAACCATGCTTCAAGGCCAGGCTACATCTCAACTTTTCAGTAGACTTGGCAACAAAATCCTCGTGGCACTGGTTTCACAGGCATGAAAAATGCCAGAGTAAGAAGGTCTTGCAGTCTTTTGCTAAGGCCCCTGAAGGCCCCTCAGGCCAGGCAATGTGGGACAGTGTTGGATTCCCTGAGAGGCCATTGGATGAAGCTTTGAAAGTGAAGTTCAAATTTAACAACCCAAGAACATCCATTGAAGAAAGCTACAGGCACAAAATAAAGTTAGCCTGAGAGAGGGTATATGCATTGCAAACCACAGAGAATGAGAGGTGTGGCTGCCCAAGACCTGTGGACCCAAGGGGATGCTTTCACAAACCCCAGATGTCCAAAGTGGAGCTTCAGCTTTTGGTGTTTACTGATAGGCTTCGTTTTTATTTTGACATGGTCATCCTATACCCCACCCCTCCCTGTTATAATAGGAATTTTTCTTTGGGGCCATTGGATAGTGGAACTATATAACTTAGTTTGATTTTATACAAGCTCAGAGTTGAGATTGTCTTGAATTGCAGAAAAGACTTGGAACTTTAAACAGTGTTTGGGCTATGAAAGACCACAAGAACTTTTGAAGTTGGACTGAAAAGATTTTGCTTTATGAAGAGGGGTGGGAAACCAGGGGTTAAAAGTGATGCATATGAGCGTCAAGTTAATGAGGACTTCGGTGTTTAATATTTATTGATTGACAACTTGACAGGAGCTAGAATTATCTAGGAGATAAACCTGTAGGTATGTCTGAGAGAATGTCTAGATTGGGTTGAGGCATGAAGACCAACCCTAAATGTTGGCAGCATCATAGGGTTGGAGTCCCCGATGGAATGAAAAAGAGCGTGCAAGCTGAGTACCGGAATGTACCTCTCTGTTTCCTGGCTGTGATGCACTGTGACCAGCTATCACACGCTCTTGCATCCATGCCTTCCCTGTCTTGATTGTGCCCTTGGGCTCTGAGCCAAAACCCTTCCTTCCTTCCTTCCTTCCTTCCTTCCTTCCTTCCTTCCTTCCTTCCTTCCTTCTTTAAGTTGACTTTGGCAGCTATTTTGTGACAGCAATAAGAAAAGTAACTAATACATATTGCATGTTATAATTTTGAACATAAATACTTGTATTTGTTGGTTTAATTCTACTTGGTATATGATCCCTCCATACTTCTGGATTCATCTTATTAAGCTTATCAGAAATCTGTGTCTATAAAAGATGGCTAGCTGGCTTTCTTGAGATGCCTGTTGGAATTTTTTAAAATCAGCATAATAACTGGGTTCATGAAATATGTGTAAAAGTGTTTCCTTCTACTCTTAAGAGTTTTAATAAAGAATTTGAAGTGTTTCTTTTCTAAATATTTGTTAGAATTCACTATTGAAGTCATTTGAGACTGACATTTTCTTTTTAGAAAATCCTTGATTACTAATTTGTTTCCTTTAATTTGGTTTATTTAGATTTTCTATTTTTTGAGTCAGTTTAGGTCATTCATGTATTTATCATAATTTGCTCGTTATGCACAAGGCATTTAATTTGTTGGCACACATTGTTCATGCTATTCATCCATTATCCTTTAATTGGTGGTTGTTAGCAATTTCCTGCTATCCCCCTGATTTTGGTAATTTGTGTCCTGTTGTCAAGCTAGAGATTTGTCAGTTTTGTTGATATGTTCATGGAATGAACATTTGGCTTCATGAATTTTCTCTATTATCTTTTCTATTTCATTGTTTTCTACTGTAATATTTATTGTTTCCTTTCTTCTGCTTACTTTGGATTAAATTAACTCCTCTATTTCTAGTTACTTATGGCAAATGTGTAGATTGAGTTCTTCTTCTTTCCCCTCCCCTCCCCTCCCCTCCCCTCCCTCCCCTCTTCTCTCCTTTCCTTTCCTTTCCTTTCTGAGATGGGTCTAACTAAGCAACCATTCTGGCCTTTAGCTCGTTTGAGAGCTGGCTAGGATTATAGGAATAAGTACCATACTCAGAAAGTTTTCTTTTTAAAGAAATACGCATTTATTATTATTGTTTTTGTTGTCATTATTGTTAGTGGTGTGTGTGTGTGTGTGATGTGTATGAGAGAGTATGCAGACATGTGCACATCAGTTATAGGTTGTTTTTATTTTTTACTATTTTGGGTTTTTGACCTTTTTGAAGGGCCCACCACCCAGCTTCCAAGTAAATAACATATGGAGGCTTATTTTTAGTTATGAATGCTCAGCCTTAGCTTGGCTTGTTTCCTGCTAGCTTCTCTTAACTTGCCCTGACTACCTTTTGCCTCTGGGCTTTTATCATCTCTATTTCTGTATACCTTACTTTCACTCTTACTCTGTGGCTGGCTGTATGGCTGGGTAGCTGACCCTTGATGTCCTTCTTCTCTCCTTGTCCTCTCGCTGCCACATGTCCTCGGTTCTCCTTCTTTTATACTCTGTGCCTGCCAGCCCTGCCCATCCTTGCTCCTACCTCGATATTTGTCATTTAACTGTTTATTAGGACCACCAGGTGTTTTAGATGGCATGGTAACACAGCTTCACAGAGTTAAAAGCAAATGCAACATAAACAAAAGTAACACACTTTCAAATAACATTCTACCACACATACCACAGTATACACGTGGATGTCAAAGGGCAAATTGCAAACGTCAGTTCTCTGCTTCCACTGGGGGATGCAGGGATGGACCTCAGGTTATCAGGACTGTGTGACAGGGCTTTTTAGTCATTTAGCCCTCTTGATAGACCAGGGAGATTTTATTTTTGTTTCAATTTTTTTCCTTCTGCTTACTTGACAAATAGGTTATTTGGAAGTGTCTTGTTTAATTTCCAAGTACTTGGTGATTTCTCAAATCTCTCCTGTTGTTAGTTCTTAATTTAAGTGCACTGTGTTTGGAAAACATACTTTTTATGATTTCAAACCTTTCAAGATTTTTGAAGCTTGTTTTGTGGCCTAGTATATGGTTGACTCTGGAGAATGCCCCATGCATGTATAAAAAAGAGCATTGTCTTCTCTTGTGTGGAATGTTTATAAATATTGCTGAGTTGTCTAAATTTCTATAACCTGATTTTCTACCTAGATATTCAATCAGTTATCAAGGATGTGATACTAACAGCTCCAAATGTCATTTTGAAGACTGTCAAGCCTGGCTTAGATTATTGTAATGCCCCAACAGTCCTCTCCACTCTCCCTGCTTTGCTTTTCTTGATAGAAGTCTCTGGTCTGATTTGTTATATATTTTATGTACACTGTAATATAAAATTCCTCTGAGTAGGGACTTTCCAATGCTGATATATGACTGGCACTCGACAGTAACATGTATTAGTCACAAATGTACACATCAGATGAACGACTACATCATCATACAATGACACTTTCTGGTCTCCTGCACAAGTCTAAGATTCCTCATCTTCACCATATGGAGTAAATCTGAAATGGGGGGATACTCACAGAAGCCTGAAACACTGCTATTAGCCATAGCAAGAAATCCCTGCTCCTCCTTCGTATTTGGCTTTGGATTTTATCTCTCTGGATTTGTGTAATTTTAAAAGTGGCATGAGCACCAGAATTGGCTTTAGGTCTTGAGGAAATAGGCCACCAACCTTGTATTTGCCTGCCTTCTTTTGGCAAAAGAATTCCCCCTATGATCAGCTGTCCCTGTGTAGGGGTTAGTTCTCGAGTAATAAGGACAAGGAGGGGTTAAAATTCCCAGTGATATGGGAATGGCCTGTGTACTGTCCCTCTGAAGCCAGAGAGACTGATGCAAAATTAGGTCTTCAGATTTCCAACCAAATTAAGATTCCAATGTAGCATGATTGGCATTACCCATTGAGATACATCTTGACATGGTTTTTGAAATTTGATGAATTTGAGTTTATCCCACTGAGGAGAGTTATTTTATATGTCTTAAAGAAAACAGAGCATGTGCTTGTTGATGAGTGGCTGGCATGTAATATTCAGACACTTTGCACGTATTTGACATGTGATGATATTTTGTATAATCTATATTTTCAATCAATTCAGACTTACTGATGTTTTTCTTTTACTTGTGAAAGCAAAACCCATGCTTTATAAATTTCTCTCAGAGGTTCTGTACACAGCTGGAGCTCAGGGAAGGGGACAGGACAGCAAATGGGGCACCATGTATAATGCATGGTAATTATTTATGTTGTATGAAGATGGGTTGCAGTCTAGAAAGAGAAGAGAAGAAAGGGCCCAATACAAAATGTTAAGGAGTAGTGGTAGAGGACAATGGGACTTAAAATGCAGAGCAGGAACATCATCCTGAGTGGTAGAGGGACCACAGAGGGTTGGGTTGGGGGATACATTCAGAAAGTGATGTGGCACCTTTTGGAAACTTAAAATTGTCTTTGTTTTGGGGGAAACTGGTAAAGGTTCTGGCATTTAATAATGAATTATCAACAGTTAAATATCTTGACATTGATTTAGATACTAGATAATTCATTCTCACAACTCATGTAACTAGAACATGTTGGGAACTGGGGAATAAAAGAAATAAGACATTATACTCAAATTCTGGTATTTATAAACATATGCCTAGTAAACTTGTTAATATTACTATATCAGTTGCCTTTTGTATAACTATGACAAAAATTACTCAGAAAAATCCTCACAAAGAGGAATTATTTGCCTTAGCTCTTGGTTTCTCCATATGATTGGGCAGAACATCATGGTGGTGACAGGAAGCCATGAGCAGGACAGGAAGAAGTCGTGGATAGACACTGCTAAGACCCAAACCTAGAGAATTGCTTCCTCCAATTCAGCCCATCTCCCTAACATTTCCAGAACCTCTCAAAACAACACTACTAGCCAATAACGTAGGCCCTAACATATAAGCCTGTGGGGGGGGGGGATCTCATATTTAAACCATTTCCCATGCCTAACCTTTATAATCAGTAGGTAAAGGGAACATATGTATTTTATAACAATCTTGCCTTTTGGTTCTGATTCACAGCAACAGAATGTATCTAATAATCTGTGTGTGTGGGGGGAAACTAATGTAATAAAGTATACAAGGTATCAGAAGTATGTATGGGATAAAAAGTGAAGTATTCATCAGGAATGGTGAATATTAAATGTCATTATATTTGTGTTTTACCATAGTAGAAAGCTGTACATACAAAAATGTTATTGTAAAGTTCACCAATAATGGTGTTTTAGTTTGGGTTTCAATAACTTAGCCATATGATTTACCCCCACTAATATTGTTGAAATGCCTTTGAAATGATCATAAAAGTAAAAGACTACAAACACACACTCATTATTGCAAAGGTGTGTATCATTCACTCTGGTAAGTGTAGGGAAGGTGTGTGATGTTTCCCACTTGGAACTCTGGGGAGCTACTCTGTGTCATTGCAGGGCTGTTATTTCAGAAATAAAGGCATCCCCCCTCCTCTGTCTATAGAGCTCCTTTGCAGCCTACTAATAAAACAAGTTTGAATAGTATTGGAAAAGTTTTCTATTAAAACCCCAGTGCTGATATAAAGCACAAAACCCCAAGCCTTACAACGGAACAGCTTTCTTTCAAATGGTAACTTGTGGATTGTTTTCTTTTTCTTTTTTCTCTCTCATTGACCATGCATGCTAACTGACCTTAGACAGTAAGGATACAGGATAAGGATACAGGACAGTCTAATTCCTAATGAAGGGAACCGGGGATGTTTGATTTTCTAATTTAAGAGGAAGAGCTATAGATTATGGGCAAGTCAAAAATAGCACAGGAAATTTGAAAATCTTCAGGAATTTCTCCAGAGTGCCTCTTCAGAATGTCTCTTGGTCCCCTGACTTAATAGTTTTAGGAGAGTTTGAAGAGGTTCAGCTGGAGCACCAGAACCCCTCCCTGCCCCCTGTCTTCTCTCTTCTACCTGAATTGCCAGAGAAACCACACAACCTGACCTTCCTTATGTCATGTATGGTCATGTGACTAAGCTCTAGCAAGTGATGTGCATTACAGTATTGGTTCTCTGTGCATTGGTTCTGTGTGTGTCTTCTCCATCAGCTTCTAGATGATGGAGACCCAGATAATCTTAGAAGCCTCAAGCAGCCTAACTCCTTGGATAGCTGTGTGGAGCAGAGGTATTCCATCCCATTTCTTCACATTCTAGTGTTCATGTGATGCCTGAATGAAGCTTCTGAAATGTTGGGGCATGTGGATAAAGGCAGGTGTCCTGCCTTCACACAGAGTGTGAGTACATAGGAGAGCGTGGACTGTAAAGACATGTCCAGTCCTGAACATCAAATACTTGTGGAAGTGTTGCTCTCACTGTAATCTCCCATGGGAAAATTGTGTGGGAAAAGCTCCTCTGACTCCAAGGAGCAGGCTCAAGCTGTCAGGAATACTCTAGCTCTCCATGAAGTCTTAAGGACATGGTCCTTCCACAACAGAGGATAAGGTAAACACTCAGAAATTGTAATGCCGAAATTTGGAGAAAAATATAACGAGACAAGCAAACCAGGGGTGCGGCCATGAAGGCACTTGGCCTGTAGCAGAGACAGAGCTAAAGCATGGGGTTACCTGACTACAAACCTGAGATCAGCCTGGGCCACTTCCTGAGACTCTCTTGAGATCCAATGATAAAGTAAAATGGGCTGTGATATAATTCAGTGGTAAACTGCTTGCCTCACATGTGCAAGGCTCTGGGCTTCATCTCCAGTTCCACATAGTAGGCAATACAATAAACTAATAATCTTTAAAAGAAGGTCTGAGCCTCTAGAATGTCTCCCACCCATGAGAGCCACCTTTTACACTCCAATCTCGACCAACTATGTGCCAGCTCCCAGTAGGTCTGCATGCTGCTGGTCATTGCAATCTCCTTATACAGAGAAACTATTTAGAAATCTACACCTTGATTGTATTTTTATTTTATTTCTTTCCAGCTGCTGTGTGTGTGTGTGTGTGTGTGTGTGTGTGTGTGTGTGTGTGTGTGTGTGTGCATGCCATGGTACATATGTGGAGCTCAAAGGGTACATTTTGAGATTCTGTCCCCTCTCCTTTAACCATGATCTCTGGGAATTGAACTCAGAGCATCAGGCTTACATGCCATGTACCTTCATTCACCGAGCCATCTCACTAGCCCTGGACTATGTTTTTAATGTCAATTTTACTCTTAGCCAAAATATTTTCAGCCAGACATCCTTTAGTTATTTGGGCTTTTTCTCTGCCCCCCCATTGGTCCATTATTTAAAATAGTTACCATCTGTACGAAACGTGTTTTGTACCAGACATGGCCTATCTTACACTATTTCATCTTCACATTAGTATACCAGTATACCCATTCTACAGATGAAAGAAGCTGAGGCCCCAAATTGTCAAGCAAACTTGTCAAGCTCATGTAGCTAGAATGAGGCAGAAGCATGACTCTCCATACCCTGACTTTGCAATCTTTACCTTTAACCATTGCCCAACCTACCTCCATTTCCAGCTAGCATATTTCTGTTCATCAGTTAATCCTTTTGAGAGGCTAGTTAATAGAATTCAGTTAATGAGAACTTCCTATTTCACCCCTTTTTCAGTGTAGTACTTGGAGTGTTGGTCCCCTCCACCCACCCAAGTGGGGTGCTGGGGGCTCACCGTCAGGTGTAACTCCCTCCCCTTAATCTTAGCAGATGTCTAGCATGGCGCATGCTTGGGCTTGAGCCATTGCCACAGTCTTCCGGGAAAGTAGAAGCTAGAAGAAGGGCTTCTTGGCTCTGGTACACTCTTAACAAGCAAGAGAGAAGCCTCGTGGTGGGGCCAATCTGTCACTGACTCTATATTTAGCACCATCTGCCAGGAATATTTCCAACTGCCTATTTTGATACACAGCACTTTGTGCAAACGAGAGTGTTCCGCCACTAGCTCGTGGGAAACCAAGGGCATTAAGTGGGTTTTCTGACTCATGTTGCGTTGCAAGTTGGCCCTTCTGCCAGACTTCAAATGAAATATGGGGAAAGAGGGAGGTAGAGTTTTTCCCAGGGTGTCAGCCCCAGGGGCCCACGGTTTTAGTGGCTCAAAAGTCAACCAAGGAGGGCAGCTGGAGCAATGTTGGTGACGGTGCTTGCAGGAATGAGAGGAGAGGATTATACAGACCGAAGGGTGTTCTCCTGCAAGATCAACGCGGAGTTCCCCCGCTCCATCTCTGAAACCAATACAGACTTTTGCAGCCAAAGCTAACCCCAGTGCATCTTCTTGGATCTCAAGCTCCCTTTTCTTGAGTAATTTTCAGTTACACTCATCTGGTCATTTCTTCTTACAACGTCCTGGTGAGGGAGATTCTATTGTTCCATTTCACTGATAAAGGAACCGAGTCTCAGAGAGAGTCAGGGACTTGCCCATGACCCTGCTTATCAGTGGAAGATTCAGAATTCAAACCTAGGTCTGTTTAAAAGCTGTCACATCTTACTGATCCGTTTTGTACCAACTAGTTTCTACACTTACTGTATACCTGGGTCTCTCTGTTTTCTTGTTGCTAGCTATAGACACTGTATCAATACACATTTTGGTCTACAACTCTTTTCCAGACTCATTGTTTGACTGCATTTGAGGAGCTCTGACCATTGGCTTTTTAAAATAGTTGTGCTATTTCTATCAAAGCTCTGCTGGCTCCTCTAGCAGCCTTCCCAGACTGGTCCCGACAATAGCACATGTTGCCCCAGTGGTCCTGGCTAAGGAGGTTGTGTGGCCGTACGGCCCTGGCTTTGGCTGGTGGGACAAGCTGAGAAGCCTTCTTAGAAGGGGCTCCAGCAGCAGAGGCAAGTTTGACTAGAAGGGGACTGAATCTGGATTTATAGGTGTCAAGAGCTGCTTAGAAGGGAATTGTCACCAGGCTTGAGCTGAGAATAATGAAGACAAAAGAGGCTCCTTGGTCCAGCTCTCCTGGGTAGTTTTTAAATCTCAACAGTGACAGAATTTATGAAAATCCTAGATCATACATACATACATACATACATACATACATACATACATATGTTTTTATGAGTGAAATTCCTAATGATCGATTTTTATTAAGTTACCCTAGAACAAAGGTTTGAAGAGATGGCTGCAAACTTTCTTTTTTCTTTTTTATTAGTTTTTATTTCTTAGTTTTCATATCAATCTCAGTTCCCCCTCTCTCCCTCCCTCTTTCCCTCCCTCCCTTCCTCTTTCTCTTCCTCTCTCCCTCCCATGTACCCTGGCCACCCTTCCATCCCACACCACCCCCACTCCACAGGGAGGGTGATGCAAACTTTCTATAACAGTTAATTTCCATTGTCATGTATAAGGATCTGGAGTCACCCAGAAATTGAGTCTCAACAGAAGACTGTTTATTTTAGGTTGACCTGTAGACATGCCTGTGAAGAATTTTCCCAGTTGGGTTAATTGAGGTGGGGAAATCCACCTTAAATGTTGAGGGCACTGTTTCATGGCTCGGTCCTGAATTGGATGAAAAGGAGAGGGGCTTATTACACGCATGCACTTCTCTCTGCCTCTTGCCTATGGGTGCAATGTGACCAGGGTCTCTAGCTCCTGTCATGTGACACTCCTACACTCTGAGCCAGAATAAACCCTTTGTCCCCAAAATTTCTTTTGCTCAGGATATTTTGTCATAGCAACTGGAAAAGAAACTGAGACACATGCTATGACTTGGGAGGTTGGAAACTGAGTCCTTGAGCTACTCTGAGACTGGGGAATATGAATGGCATATGACAATAACTGCAATTGGTTCTTTTAACAGCCAATAACTTTGTTTCAGTGACATATTACTAATTGTGGCTTGCAATGTTATAATCTCCAGGATATTGGAAGGCTGATTGGTAGTTTTATTAGGCTGTCTTCTTTGTCTCTAGAAGACAACAAATGGAACTATCTTGTCAGTGTCAACCTCACTCATAAGGAAGAAGATGCTGGCTGTCAGTGGAGACCTCAACTTGACTATTTTTCTGGTTAGCTACTGATGGTCTCTCCTGTGGTGTAGGCTTCCACACAGCATGAAGTCTGTGTCCCCAGAGACCCAGGAAAATAAGGTCAACTGCTTTATCCCTTAGAAGTTACATTTCATCAAGGAAAAGTCCCACTGTTTTTCCAGCCCAGTGTAGATGAATAAGAGAGAACACAGGTGTATTTATCAAAGGGAGTTGTATCAGCATGAATTTGTATCGACATGTAGTATTTATTGTGATGGCCACCTTTGAAAAATAATATGTTGTGCCAGTTGTATGACCTATGGGAAGAACAGATTTGGAATACACTGGGGTATGAGGGTAGCCAGTGTTTGAGTGTTTGAATGGCTTGGTCGCCATTCAGGGTCCATTCTGATGGGAGGGAAATGAAGCTGTGTGTGTAAGCCCTGTGAAGGGGCTGACCATTTGGGGCTGGAGGCATCTATTTTAAACAAAGTACCCTGGGAAGAGCTGTCTGAAGTGAGGACAATGGCAGAGAGAGTAAAGGGAAGAAGTGGAGCACACAAGCATCTGGAGGAAGAACTCTGAGGCTGAGGGATAAAGATGGCATCTCCAAGGCATGACCAACATGCCAGTGTGGCTAGAACAGAGGGAAGGATTATGTTAAAGAAGGATGGGAAATGAGCTGTGAGAAGTGGCCAGTAATTAACAGTTGATTTGGGGCAATATTCATTTCAAAGCTTTGCTGTTGCTGATACTTATTTCCCTGGTTCTTAATAATTAAGGACAAGTCCTCCTTAAAAGGTATCCATCATTAATGTGGACATGCTGTTCTCTGAGCGTTAATGACTGTGATTTCATTTGAGGCAGCGCTGACTGAATACTAATTTCAGAAAACATCTCTGACATGAATGTAGAAGCATCTGGCCACCCTTAGGGTACCTTCTCACCACTTAAAACAGCCAATCTGGTCTTTGTCGGGGCATCTTTCTCTTTCTAGAGTAACTATGACAACGGAGGAGTTGGATGCCATGGGTCTGCAGCAGATCTATTTGCGCTCAGCATGTGATGCGGTCAGATGCAGAGTCATGAATTGCTGCAGCTTCAGCTTGTCCCTTTGGTGAGAATAAGTTATCTGCTCTTTGATTCACTTTGTGCTTTATTACTGGCTTTGTTCTTTTGTAATTCTTGTGACCACATGATAAGCATGATTGACAGGGTAGAGCATCGTCTCCCAAACTGTTTTGATCAGAACTCTATATTGGTTGCCCATTGTTGTTGTGACAAATGACCACAAATATGACAGCTAGATAGCACAGATGCATTATCTTAGTTCTATAGGTCAGAAGGCTTGCACAGGTTTCACAAGCTAGTACCAGGTATCAGCAGGGCTGGGTTCCTTCCCTTGGGTTCAGTGGAGGTCCTCTGGATTGATGGCAGAATTCACTTCCTCACCCCTGTTGCGCAGAAGTCTCCACTTCCTTGTGGTTGTCAGCATCTTCCTGCGTCATAAAAGCTAGAAATGGTGGTTCCAATCCACTCACATTCTATGTGTCTCCTTTTCCTCCTAAACACAGCCAGGGAAGTTTCCCACCCCTCAAGGACTTGTATGATTTGACTGGATCCCCTCAGATAATCTGGGATTATTTCCTGAGATCTTTAACCCCAGCTACAACTTTACTCTGCCATGTGATGGAATAGTCACAGTTCTAGGGCTTAGAGCTACAGGTGACCCCTTCTACCTGTAGTCACATTCTTTCTTCCACTCAGGAATGCTATAGCATCATGGGACACTGTTGGGAGCATCTTCTGCAGCAGAGGTATTAAGAAGGCTGAGTTCCAGACAGGCAATTATAGCAGAGACAAGGAAGGCAGCATCTCTGACCATCGTGCATCTGCCTCCTTGAGAACTTAGGGTCAGGTGTTGCTTATCTGCATGCAGTCAGATAAGCCTTTGTATCGTCTCTTCTAGCAGAGTCTCACTTCTGGAATGCTCCCAGGTATCTGAGGCCACATTCTCATCTAGAAAATTGGCTTTCTAGCCATGGATTCCTCCTTCTACCCCAGGGGAGTTGCCAACATCCTTTCCTAAATCAGAACATACCATGTCTTTTAACAATTCCAGTCTTTTTTTATTAATGTTACTCAAATTTGTAAAACATAAAACCAGGTTTTAACTCATATTATCTTAGAGCTTATATATCAAAGTCATAAAGTTAGTAAAATTAAAGATACCAGTGCTACTAGAATATGGCATAATATTTTACTAAGATGAAACTTACACACTCTGACACTGACTAAAACCAGCTCTTATCATAATACCATGACCAGTCCTTTCTCCTGCTTCTCAACTCTTCTGTATTCAAACTCCTTCCAAACCTTACTTTGTATAAAATGCACCCTGCTGTTTTTAAGCTTTTGGCAGATGAAAGCACATTTATATGTCAAGTCCATTTCTGTTTGCATTAGTCTGATGAGTAAAGTAGTTTACTTAGCATTAATGGGCCCACAAAGTAAGAATCATGTGGTCCTCAGAGTATAAACTGCCTGTTCAGATGGTTTGGAATAGGTGAGCTTGTGAGACCATAATACTATATTAATAATAAACTTGTCATATAGCTATACTATATACGTGCATATTGTATACATGAGGTATCGTCAAACAAAGCTTTAAAAGGGAAAACAGAAACACACTTAGAAAACCCCCAGACTCTTGAAGAAGCTATTCCCAAGTCATCCCAGTCTGGGATGCTGACTTTCTGTACACAGCTGCGGTCCTTCTGCCACACCCACATACTGGATCATGCATAGGAGAATATAGTTCTCTTTTTTTAAATCTGGGTATTTGTATACCTAGCTACTGTATATGATGAACAGCGCCTTAAAGAAACAACCACCAAATATTCAGTGCCATTCTTGACTGCCTCTGGGCTTCCCAACAACTCTTGAACAGTATTAATATGATTATTGTTTTGTTTTTGTTTTTTTGAGACAGGGTTTCTCTGTAGCTTTAGAGCCTGTCCTGGAATTTTCTCTGTAGACCAGGCTGGTCTCAAACTCACAGAGATCCGTCTGCCTCTGCCTCTCAAGTGCTGGGATTAAAGGCATGTGTAATATGATTGTTTTTATAATTTACATTATTAACATAAGAAGTCTGGGGACCAGGTAGTTTAGCAGACTTCTCAAGAACAATGATACCTGAACCAGGGCTTAGAGTTAATTCAAAGCTCCCAGCCTTGCTTTTTGCTATATCCCTGAGTATTGAAAGGTTCATGATATATGGTAGGTATTTAATATAGAGATCTTTTTAAAATGAGTATAAGAATGGAGAGCCATTTCCATTACATCCGCCTGTCTTCTCTCATAGTCTAATTCCCCCTATAGGCATCCCTTATAGGTTAATACACACCTCAAAATCTGCCTGAGACATAGTAGATACCCAATGCACATTAATTTGAACTTCCTCGACTTAGTCCAGTGACTCAACATTTGTCCAAGGCTTAGTTTGAATGAGAAAATAAAGCTCCAGAAAAGAAGTGTACTTTGAATGACATGAACCACCAGCCTTGGTAACTGAATGGAGAACTCTGGCTGCTCCCGTTGACGTCCACTGCAAGCCTGGCTGGCTAGGTGATGCTTGCATGGGATCAGACTGCAGCAAAGCATGGAACTACGTACGTTATCAAGTTCAGAGTTACTAGGGAAAATTATGGAACTATGTATGTATCAAGTTCAGAGTTACTAGGGCAAATTGTGTATGAAATGAGAAAGGCAGCAGTCTCTGGGGAGTCTGGGGAAGGAGGGCAAGCACGTTGTCGAGAGTGGCAGCAAGGAGGGAAGGGTTTGGGTGGAAATGACAGGAGTCTAAGGCCAACCCTTGAAGCGGAGCTTTGCTGGGAGGATTGACTTTCTAGAGGGAAGGAGCCTCCCACTGGACCAAGATGGGTGGCGAGTTCCCAGGATCTGCTGTAACTGAACTGCCCACTTTCTTTCTGCCAAGGCAGCTCCTCCAGTCAGGCCAAGCACTCCTCTTGTTTTCCCTCTTACTGTCTTTGGGTTTTGCTGTTCTCCAAAGTTGTAGGCTTTTGTTTCCCTGAGGTTCAACTATGAACTACCTTCCCTTCCAGGGCATTTACAGACCCCTGTCCTACCAGGGAAAGGTCCCCTTCGTATGCATTCCCCCTTCCTTCCCCCACCCCAGCAACAGCCAGCCAGGCTGGCCCTACGTTCTTGCTGTCCACTTATCTGGGTAAGATGAGATGGGGCACACATGACACTCAATGCCTGAGACACTGCAAGCATTTCAGTGACTGGGCTCTTTTCAAAGCAGCAGTATCTTTCCAAACATTGCCTGAGGTAGAGGATAGAATGCAAGTGACTTAGGCATGCTGCATCCGTGCTAGGTGCTGTGCTAAGTTCCCAAAGCACATCAGCACACTGCCATCAGTGAGCTTGCTATTGATCAGGCTTCCACCGTGGTTTACCTGGGATGTGGTGTGGAAACAAAGGGTCAACTCCAGTTCCCTGACACTAGTGCCTGTTGGACCCACCTGAACCCGTTAGAAGGGCATTGGCTTCTCACTCCCAACTCACACTCTGTCTCCTCTCCCACCCAATGGTTCCTGCAAGGCAAAAGAGCCTGTGGTTAGTAAAGTTTTGTTCTGCTCATCACCCCTCCCCAGATACACTTCCCTTCAAAGCAGTGTCCTTGCATCTTATATTTTCCATGGCACTTTCAATCCCATGTAAGGCTTCCATTTTTAATAAACCAATTTTGCTAATTGGTGGCTGTAGTTCAGTAACATAATTTTGTATAGTTCTTGTTCATGAAAACAGAAACAACAAAATATTGTCATCCACCATGCCTTGATTTTTAAATCAGAAAGTGCAAATCCTAGTTGCTGTGTATAGCCAGTCTATAACATGCTCACAAGAAACCCTGAAGCTTAGTTCTTTCCCTAATACTATTTTTTATTTTCTTTTTCTCGTTTTTTTGAGATGTTTTTGTTTTGGGGAGAACATTCCCTTTCTCCTTCTTTGTTCTGGGCACAGGTAGAATTATCCCTTTAGACAGGTATAGTTCCTTCCAGAACCTTTTGACCCTTTTTTCTAAAGGGACACATGATCACATGGTCTCAGTGAGCTTAACTTCCCACGGGCAGAGTTCAGGTATTCCTCAGTCCCGTGATGACAGCTACCACTCCATCTGTGCCCCGCAGCTCCCCTCCCCCACATCTGCAGGGGAGAAGTCTGAAAACTGGGTGCTCCATCCTGGGAACCAAAAACAAAGCCCCACCCCTCCTGGACAGCAACCCTGGGCTGCCTCCCTCTCCATGGGTGTCACCTCTTCCCAAACCACTGAGTCATTTCCTGGTGGGGACAGTCTTATTAACATCTTCCTGTTTGGTAGCTCTGGAACCCCTCTCTGAGTTCCTTCTCCTCCCTCATCTCCACTGAACTGTAATAATAATAATAATAATAATAATAATAATAAAGGCTTTTCACTGACTTTCCTTCCCATTTTCATCACTGGGCTAAAGCAAAGTGTAGACATTTATACACAGCACCGGAGTCACAGGTGTGGAGGAAATGGGGGTATAACTCCTCTATTGCAAGGTACCTCTGAGAATAAGCCCGAAGAATCCAGAAACGTACACAGGAGCCTCACCAATGTGTGCTTGCCTCTAGGACCTGGTGGGTGAACAGAAGCCTGGGGGATGCTGGTCTTTGATGAGTATACTTGGAGCTGCTCCAGTCTGGTCAGCCGGGAACTATCTGAGGTTTCTTTGAAGCCCTAGTTCGTAATGTTGTGTGCACACTGACTATTGCTGACCCCAGGGGCAGTTTGCTAGGTGGTCATTAGCACAGAGAAAGGACTCTGTGGGTCAGAAACAGCTAGAAGACATTGGGATGTTACAGTTTAGTGACTAGATAACAGAAAATGTGACACAGACAAAAGAATGTTCACAATCACATTGTTCCATACTTCTTCCACCTGGGGTACTCTTTTTATTTTTTTAAAGAAGTTCTCTGTTTCTGCACAAGGAAAACCATATCTTCTCATTGCAGGCGTAGCCCCAGCATATTGCAGCCCCCTTTTCTAAAGAGATGCTCCTCTGATGAAGTGTTTATATTGGGGAAAGTACCCCTGTTTTTCCTGTGGCTATTTGGCCAACGTTGGCTGAAGCAAGTCACACTGACATTCAGGGGTGTTTGTGACAATATGAATGGACTGCAGCTCTGCTGACCTCTAATCTTAATTGTCTATTCTCCTCGTTACAATCTGGTTATTAGGAAGAGCCACTGGGAGATGGCAGATCTTCACACAGCCTTCGTGTTCCCTCAAGCTGGCAGGCTCCTCCTCTACTAAGTGTGAAGCCGCATGGCTTAGTGACTGCTAAGGCGTTTCTACACTGATCCCCAAAGGAACCCCAGTACCTCGGGAAACTTGCTTTAAAGTGTGTTTACAGCTGTCAACCCTTAAGCTCCAATGTCTTCTCTGATTGCTTGGCGAACATCGTCCTGTGCAGGGCCGTCTCTGCCCCACTGATGCTGAGGACGCCCACCTGAGTCCTGCCTCCTGCCCTCTCCACTTGTCTCCTCTGTGGATTTTTGAATCCTGAACCATAAATGATCACTTTCTTCTTGATCCGATCTTTCCCATTGCTGGCCTTTCCCTTCAAGGTGCTTAAAACTCTTCTCCATTTCCAAGATTCTTTTGTCAGCTTTCTTACTATGTCCTCCAGGGGGCGCCATTCACTGAATTCTCCTACTGACCACCTTGACCAGCGTCCTCTAGCGTCTCCCTGTCAGAGCCTCCTCTCTGCTCTATGTCCTCTAATTAGAGGACTCTGCTTTTATTCTTCCCATACCCTCTTCAGTGTTGATCTGACCCAAGGGCCATCTGTCTGGAACACCTTCCTCTGCCTTTTTCGCCTCCTCGGGACTCCTCAGCCTCTAACCAGCGTTCCCTCCACCTCAGGTTCTTTATACGCTTTTCTCTGGCTAACCCCTTTCACGGTCATGACTTTATCTACCACTTAGCCAAAGATGACTCTTCCTTCTTGCTTACTGAAATTCGCAAACACTGTACAAGCAATATACAGACGCCCAGTTCCTCAGCAACAGTCTCCTAATGTTTTCACACTGCCCTGAAGCTCATTGTTTAAATCAGTAATTACATTAGGGGCTTAGAGCAATTATCAGGATTATCAGTTGGGGTTCCTGATCTAAGAATATTTTTTGGCAGAGCTATTTGCTCAGGTGCTGGCTGGCCGAGGCAACAAACTAGGACTGGTGAAGCTCCCAGGGCTTGTAACTGTCTCTGCTCCTGAAGGGACAGCAGGATGAAATGGTTGGTCTGGATAACTGGGGGGCCAGCTGCCATTAGCCCTGAGGAGCTGCCCACCAGGAGATGTGGTGTTTACAGAGGACAGCAGTTACAATCCAAACTGCCACGTGGTGGGGGCATGCAAATGAAATGAAAAGTCTCTAGCAATAACAGTTGCTGCCATCTGCCTGGAGCATAGCTGCAGGTCAGGGAGGAGGGGCATCAGATCTTGGAGACAACTCTGCCTTTCCAGGCTCTGTCTTTGTCAATGGGAATTGCAGACAATGAGAAGAAACAGGAGAATGGAGATGGACACCAGTATCAGGGCAATCAAGCTGACTGTGGGTGCTAAGGCCCAAGGTGTGACAAGATGATGACATTTACACCTGATGACTGTGTGTGTGGATGAATCATTGATCTATCTCCAAAGGGGGCTACTTTTCTAAGGTACCAAGTATCATAAAGTATTCCTTTGGATGGAGGGAAGGTCAGGCACCCCACAGCTCAGACCCCTTCCTCAGTATGACTGCTTTTCATCCACTACAGGGTATCTGACACAGGGGTGATTACATACAGTATGTCCTTTAGCCAAGCCTTACAGCCAGGAGATATGCTGTTTCCCCCAGTGCCTGGGTGAAAATTTGTTGCCATGTTTTCTTCTAGCTGGCAAGTAACTAGGGAGAGTATCCATGGATGGCATGGCATGCCTACAGCATGGATCAGAGAAGGAGAAGGTTATGCTGAAGGCTGCTCTGCCACTCCCTAACTGGATAGTCTTGAAAGTGTTACTTAATTATCCCAAGCCAGTGTTTACAGCCATCAGCAGTGATGATCACAACTCTGCCAGTGCCGGGGGATATCTTTGAGGAGGTGAAATGGGTATGAAGTTTGGGTTCACAAAGGCTAGAGTTCAAAATTTCAGGTGTGCATTTTACTTATCTTGTGAGACAGAGCGAAGTCACCTGGCCTCTAAATCCCTGGGTCTATGAAAATAGGGAAACAACACCATTTATGGTGAGGGTTCCTAAGGTTACCTGCTGAAAAGCATGTAGTGGGGTAGCAGAGAAAAAGCACTCTGGAGTGTGTTGGGACTGGGAATCCCTAGGTAGGCAGGATGCTCACATAGCCTCAGTACTCTATCCTTCTGCCCAGACCCTCCGCAGTGTCTTTGAGTGTGAGTGGAACCTTGGAATATGGCACACTATTGTTCTTGTGATGCTGCTGCATTCTATAGAAAAAAGAAGCTCATCCCACGGGATGTGCATCCTGCCTTGGGGGAACACATAAGAGCAGTGAGTTTGGTTCTATTGGCTCAGGAAATAGAATAAGAGATGTGCTCCCACTGGCATGCACAGTGGACGCGAATGCTGCACATACCTATGAGAACATGACTGAAGGAATGCTACTAGCCTTGGGAGCTGAGTGTGACACCAGGCTAGCAACAAGCAAGACCATAAGGAACCTTCTCTACCACGGGAACTGAATTCTGCCAACTGCAGACGAAACTTGAAAGGGGTCTCTCAGCAACACAGCCATGACATTTATTGCAGCTAGGGAGAACCCCAAGCAGAGGACCCAGCTCATCTGGTTGCACACACCTGGTCTTCTGAGAGTCTGTGGCAATAAGTTAGCTTTGTTGTAGTTCATCATTTATGCTAACTTGTTCACAGAGGTAGAAGACTAATCTGCTATCTAGACCTCATCAGCACCGTTCTCTGCCCTTGCTGCACCCATCTGTTCTAATTGCCTCTGGCTGCCGCAGTTCCTGACTGCATAGATCATTATGGTGTAGGATTGAGGTGAGTCTCCCTCCTTCAAGACTCCCGTTAGAATGTAAATACTTTCTCTGACTGTATTCTCCTGCCAACCATCCCTGGGAGGCAGTGCTTTATGGACCTTGTGGGTTTAGAAAGGAATAAAAATATCTTCATAGCTAAGTCTTTTCCTGGAAGGCTTGACACATCACGCTTTTCCTCATGTTGCTTCCTGTTTGACACCACAAGTCTCTCTACAAAGGGCTTGCTTGAACCTGAGGCCAGACTGCACCAAATAATCCGTTGGGGGCTTGCAGTCTCATTGAGTATACAGTACACAGGGGAAAAGAGGCATTAAACTAGTAGTTACATATACATGGGATGATAAACTGCACTGTTCGTGTCTTTTAAAAAGAGCATCGGCTCTCAGAGAGCTTGAGCATGAGGCTTCAAGGCAGGCTTTCCTGAGGAAATAACCATCATGAGACCAGGAGAATGAATAGGAGTTGACTAGGCTGAGAGATAATAGACTCTGCAAGAGGACCAGCCTGTGAAAAGGCCCGGAGGCAGGAAGAGACTAAATTCATCATCTTGCTGGTATAAAGTCTTGAAGGCTAATATATGTCTTTTAGCTTTTGCTGAGATGCAAAACCACTGGTGAATGTCTAAAAGAGGGGTCTCACACCAGACTTCTGTTGGACCGGATCTCTCCTCTGTCAGTCTGAGAACAGACCATAAAGGCACAAGACATCAGGGAGCAGATGAGGGCAGAATCTAGGCATGAAATTGATTAGATTGTGAACACTCCCTGAAAGTGGAGTAGCCAGGATTTTCTAATAATGCAAATGGGAACTGTTGAAGTCAAACGGGAAATCAGTGACTCACTTATTTGGCCCAGTAGCCTAAAGAATCTGTATTGTTTTATAGTGATAGGTAAGGCTAGCAGAGGAGCAGAAAATTTCCCAACTGCTTGCCAGTTATTTCATTCTCTTTATAGGCCATCAATTTGCTGGGAAGATTTGACTGAAGTCAGAACAGCAGGGACTCTGCCACAGCTCTTCCTAATATCTCAAATCTGGGTCCCCACAGATGCAGAGCTGGCATCTGCTGGAACTATCACAGATGAATTACTGTGGCTAGCCAATGTCTCTGCTGCTTCCTTTGGCCTCTGTTCTGACTGGTCCCAGCATCCACTCTTGTTTCACCATCCATTCTGATTGATTGAATCCAATTTAATCACTGTTCTCCATGGCAGAGTTGATACGGTTAGAGCTCCTGCTCTTTCTAAAGGACATGTCTTTTCCAGTTTTGCACTTCTAGATGAAAGAGGGTGGAGAGATCCTCCTGGAGTCTCTCTGCGGTGATGAAACTGTTACTGTCTAGGACCTTGATCAGGTCCGTTTTCTGCTAGTTGAAGAATTAAAAGGCAGGAAAGATCTCAGACACAGGCAGCAGCAGGAAACAAACTTATGTGTACATACGCACATACAGGGGGGGAGATGACAGGGTGACAGAGAGACAGAAACAGGCACAGGCACGTTGTGGACACTAGAAACAAGAGAGCCCCTTTCTTTGTATTATCCCTTCAGTGCCTTCTAATGGGAAAGCTTCCCCTGTCTTACACTCTGAAGGAAGGATGCTTAATGGAGCCCTATCTATTATGCAGAACACGTACTGCAATGTGGTTTTGGATCTGGGAAACAACAAATTGCTACTGGATATACCTCCTAGCAGTCATCTGGTAAGAATGATTAATTCCCACATTAGTCAAATCCAGAGAATAGTTGTTACCTAGGGATTAGAGATTGAGAGGTAGAGAGCCAGAGTTTGATGCATTTAAGTTTTGAAACCAAGGTCTAGAGATGCACAGAGGTAATGGTTACACACCTATGAATATGCAAACTAATTCACCAAATTATATACCCCAAATGGTGAACATGGTGTCATGTTAGATATATTTTGTCACAATAAAACCTATGGGTAGGAGCTGGGAACATGGTCCAGTGGGTAAAGTGGTTGCTGTGCAAGCATGAGGGTCAGAGTTCAAATTCCCAGCACCAACATAAGTGCTGGGTATGGGTAAATAACTATTTGTAATCCCATTGTTGAGAGGGTGGAGACAGGTGATCCATGGTGCAAAGCCAGTTAGCTAGAATAGATGAACTGGAAAGCTCTGGGCTCATGTAAAAGACTCTACCTTAGTATGGTGGAGAATAATGGAGGAAGACACCCAACCTTGACCTCTGTCCTCCACATGCATGAACATCCTCATACATTCATACATATATGAAACACACACACACACATACACACATACACACACACACACACACACACACACACACACACACACACACACACGATTAATTTACCCTGTCCTCTTCCCATTTGCTCCTCTCTCTGTTGTCATTGTCATTTCTATTTTGCAATCCACACACTAAAAGTGTGGCCATTAATGGCTTCTCCATCTGCCTCTTTTTAACTCCAGACAACAATTAGACTGAGTCTGTGCATTCAGAATTCTCTCCCAAATTCTCCTGAAAGCTGTGAAGCAGTGTTGGTCTAAATCTCACTTTCTATAGAGTGTCCATGCTTTGCCCCAACACTAACTTTGACCATTTGAGCAAGTACTGTCTAGCATAGACTTGTTCTCTGAGTGTTTGTGTGGGTTCTGGAAAGGGGATGGAAGGTGGAGGACATTATTGATCAAATAAGAGGGATCACTTGATGACTTCTGTTCCTTCCTTCTTCCCACTAAGAAAGCTAAGCAAATTAAGAATGAAACTGATGAACAAAGTCACAGCAGATCAGGCAAATATGCTTTCCCTTCTTTCTACCTGTGCTAGTAGTCTGAATTAATAAGAGACATGCAGCAAAATAATCAGAATTGTTTATCAAACTCATTAACCATAGGTTGTTTCTTACCTGGCTACAAAATCGCAGCAGCATTATACAGACAGCAAGATGTAGGGCTTATATTAAGAGTCTTAAAATTAATGGTGGCTGTTTCGGTGGTTGTCATCTTTGGCCTTGCAGGTGTCACTCCTCAGCTGATAGATAGCCCCCTCAGGGGCCTCAGAGACATACTGGTCTGTGTCTTAACAGGCAATGTGCATTGGGGCTCCAGATTATTGGATGGAAAAATCCTGGAATTCTCCAAATTATAAACACAGTGTGGCATGTTAGTTTGGATTTCTTCCTTAACTACCATCATACCAATATGTGGTTTTTCTAAGGAGAAATCCATTCAAATATGTCTTTGGGTGAAGAATCCAGGAAGTCTGGGCTCTCTCACTGGCTTGGTTGCAGACGCACAGAAAATGGGCAAGTTGCTTCCGTCTTTGTCTGGTTCTCTCCATCTGGTGAATGTAGACTCTGACACTCACCATCAGATAATGTTTGCAAAATGTTGGATGGTCCTGTCCTCACTGGCAGCCAGTATGTACTTGCAAACCATTTGATTATTCTTTTCTGCCCTAAAAATCATATTCTTTTTCTTAGAGAAACCTAGTTTTAAATTAGAAGCATTTTAGAGCATGGACATGTGACCATGCAAACTCATTTTAGCTTCAGAGGCGTATTTTTAAAATAAAGGTTCATTTCCATGGCATACACCAGAGGAACAGCTTAATTTTTTTTTTATGATGCAAACCCCTAAGGTAACAATATGCTGTCTTTTTCACTTTTATGTATCAACCCCAAAGTATGAATGTATTGTGTTCCCTTAGAAAGATACGTCCTTTGGTTCACTTGTACTCAATGCTTAGCAAGTTCCAGGTGTATTTTGATTTTTACTGTTGTGTGAGACACTTCTATAAAGATGTAAATGGTACCACCAACCCTCCATCTCCCACTCTGTTACTCTGGACAGAGTCTCTTGCCATTCCTCTTAGACAGTAGGGGATTTAGCAGCTTCACCTCCAGCCTCCTTCCTCCCTTCATGGCTACTCATAGTTTGGCTTCAGGTCATCAGATAGTTAATTTTATGTTGTCAATTTTTACTTAATGTATACTTTCTTGTGTGTTGCAGTTGTTTGTGACATTTAGAAATAGGATTTCTAGTATTTTTGTTAAAAGAATATTGCATATTGTGTAGTAAGTTTCATTCTGTTCAAATAAAAATATGTATTGATTTTATTCTCTGAGCCAGACCCTGCTCCAAATACTATGAGTAATTTGTAAACATAATAATAGTTCCTCTTCCACAGAACTAATCTTTATTTTAAATTTTTATTGTATTTGTATTATGCATATGTGTATGCACAAGCATATGTTACATGGGTGCAGATGCCTGTAGAGACCAGTAGAGAGTGTCAGACTCCCTGGAGCTGGGGTTCACAACCACCTGACATGAGTGTTCAGAACAGAACTCAAGACCTCTGAAGAAGCAGCAAATGTTCTTCATTGCTGAGCAATTTCTCCAGCCCCATAACTTACACATTTAACATATGTATGTGAGGTTATAGTAACAAGAAATCCATCTTGGAAGAAGATTCACCAGACACTAGATGTGTGGATGCTTGTTCTTGGGCTCCCAGCCTCCACACTGTAAAGAATAAGGTTGTCTCCTTAACAAGCTACCTATCCTACAACATTCTATCATAGCATCTTTCAGGGGCTAGCATGACACCACAGGAACCAGAAAAGCCAACCACAGGACAGGGAAAACTGTCATAGGCCCTATGTAACAAAAGAGTTGAAGAAGGCAAAAAGCACTTGCAACCTGATGCTACCTTGCAAACTGATAATAATGTGCCGATTCTAGTTTTAAAATGGGTCAAGGATCTGAGGACATTTTCAAAAGAACACCCTTCTAACAAGAAAAGGGTGTGCATCCGTATCATCAATCAAAGGGAAAATGCACATCAAGACCACAACGAGACATAACTTCATGCAGTAGGGCTAGATGAGACTACAGAGAAACTGAAAACTGCCTATGTTGTTGGAGGAATAGAGATGGCACAACAATTTCAGAAGAGCCTGGTAGTTCCTCAAAAATATTAATATAGAGTTCCAGAAATTCGCTCATTGGTACATTTAAACTAAGCATGCATCCACACAGCTCTGTATGTAAATGTTCACAGGACCACTATTCATATTCCAGCTGTAGAAGCAGCCAATTTGCATTACCTTTTGAATGAATGCAGAAATAAAATGTGGTGAATCTAGACCATGGGATGTAGCTGTTGACAAAAGGAAGTAAGGGACTGGTACATGATACGACATGAAAACACTCTGAAAACATGCCAATTGAAAGAAGCTAATTTAAGAAAAGGCTCATGTTGTATGGTTTCACTTATTTTAAAAAAAATTAAAATAGAGATGACTCAGCTATTAAGAATGTATACTACTCTCACAAAGAATCAGATTTTGTTCCCAAGCACCTACAGCTGGCAAGTCACAGACCAACTGTAACTCCAGCTCCAGGGGATCTGGCACCCTCCACTGGACTCTGAAAATCCTCACACAAGTGCACAGACATAAACAGATACATGTAATTAGACATAAAATAAAGTCTTAAAGATATAAAATATCCATGGAGATAGATAAGTTGCTCACGGCTGGGGTTAGGGTGGGAGTGAGGATGTTATGTTTATAAGGTGATACATTTTTTTAAAAATCCAGTATCTTTGTTAAGAGATGAAGCCTTTTAAATCACAATGGTACTTACACACTCTTTATATACTAGAATCTACTGATCTACACAAGCAAACAATTGGGTCAGGAGGCATTGTTAAGTAAAGGCTAAGAATACAGATGTTCGAGGAGGTAGAACTGGCTTTGTGCCTTCCTAGTTGTATGAGTTTATTATACAGGTGCAATTTCTCTCAACAACTTGATTTCCACAGCTGGAAAGTAACACATGCACGCATGCACGCACACATGCATACATTATGCACACACACACATGCACGCGTACACACACACTCACTCACGCACTTATGCGTTGGGTAATTTGAAAAAGTAGTAGATAGGAGGCAAGTCAGAGGCTTCCCCTTCCCCTCTCTGCATTAGTCCTTCCTCGCTTGACTGTGCTAGCAAACAGGCCAATATGATCTGGCTCCATCCTGCCATCTTGGTCTTGGTAGCAGGAAGATAGATCAAATGTAGCAAGAGAACAATTAACCAATTATTCATCATCTTCTCTTGGGCTCTTTTTCTCTCAGTGTTATCAATCCCAATGTAGTGCCCATATAGCCCCTTTCTCAAATCTGAAACATAGAAGATAGTAAATGACAGAAATTAACTTCAAAAAAATCTCCCATTATTTTGATGTTCTACTCAAGGTTGCAGGTGCATCATCATAGACCAGGATTGGAGAGTTATCAAGCTCTGACTCCCAGAGAGGGTGTTTATTCAATGGACATGGAAATGACAAGTGGTACTCAGAAATTGGTTGACTTTGTCAAAGATCAAGTGGATTAATCACTGCAGCATAATATAAAGTCCAGATGAAATCAAATCAGCCAGCAATTTTAGTTAGAGAGAGCAGTGTAAACACTTCAAAAACAACCAGGCAAAGAAGTACAGGCTACGTGGAGCAGCTATTTTGAGAGGCATAGCAGTCTCAGGAGCCACTTTTCCAATAGAATGTTCTGTTTCATGCCTTGCCAACCTGAGATGAAAGGCCTAAGGTTACAGCCTTCTTTCTGCACCTACCAATCCATAGTTATCTATAAAGGGCTACTCAATAAGAAAATGCATTCCCAACCCCGTTCTTACTTACTCCACTCCAACGTAAAATTGACTCTTACTAAGGAAACACCAAGGAAGCCATGGTTAATATTGGGGCTGGAATAAAACCTGCTCTCCTGTGGCTTGACACAGGATGGCTGCTCTTACCAATGACAATGAGTAGAATCATTACATTTTCAAACTCTAGGGTAGATAAGATTGGCAACAGGGCAATGACAAAATGCTCAAGCATTTATAAAGAATATTCCACACCCTAGAATTCAACACAGCTCATGTCTTAACTCACTGAGTTCTCAGGAGAACCTTACAATTAAATTTTCATAATCCATAAGAGAAATCTTAGTTTAGAAGCTTTAATCTCCTTTGGCATTTCTCTATGTGCCATACAAAAGAAATTATGGATCCTATGTGAAGTTATTAAATTTTTATTTATTTTCCTTCAGAGTTCCCTTTTCATAAATTCTTCATCTTTTTCCTTTTTTCTTTATTTCAGGGTCCTTTATTTATAAGTTCACCTTCTTTTGGGGACATGCCAATCACTTATTCCTAATTGGTCAAGTCATTGTGTTCCAGGGTTATTGATGCCAAATCCAATGTTCAGTTTCTTTCTTCCCCTTGGCTGTTGGGCACACTCAAGGCTATTGGGAAACACAGCTGTGTTTCCTTGTTTATTATTGGTCTCTTCCTATTCACTCTCAACCAAAAGAAGGTCAGGATTCTGCAGAGGATTCAAACTGTTAGAAAGGGCACATATTACAAAGGTGGTTTATTAGAATGGCTTATATGTCCAACAATGGCTGTGGGCATACTGGGGAAGCTGAGAATCCACTGGGCTGAAGGCCTCTCCAGTCCTAATCTAGCACTGAAAGCCTAGAGGACCTCCGGAGATTTGCCAGTCTTCAGTCCATGTTGGAAGGCCAAAGAAGTTGGGTTCTGACATTAGGATGTCAATAGAAGAAACAGAGTGTGTGTTGTCACCAGCAGGGACAAAAAGTAGGCAGAAAAAAAGCACTGTTTTTCCCTCAGACTGCCCTGGGCCACCACTGGAAGATAGTGCCCACTTTGTGGGAAGGATCTTTTTACCTCAGTTAATTTTTACTGAAAACACCCTCTTAGACCATCCAGAGACACATCTGCTAGTCGATTCAAGATCCAATCAAGTTGTAATCAAGACGAATGATTACATCTGTAGCATTCCAGCATCCCAAGCAGTGACTACCATGGTTGAATGAATGAATGAATGAATGCATGAGGTCCATTCTGACTCCCTCCTATCAGAAAGCTACTTTTAATGAAGACAGCTTTCCTTGCATACATAAAGGCTTCTCTCCTCCCAAGGACTTCAGACCTTAGATATGATATCCTTGTAACTGTGTTTCACAAATTCCATGGCCTTACCTTCATATTCATCTATACTAAGTACAATTTCTCTGAGGATTCACTTAGTAGTTAAAGTTAATTATTATTATAAGGCCTTAGTTTGGGCAAGGTCCTTCAGGCATTAAAGTAGTCATTGTGGCCACATAATTTCCTCCAGCATGACTAACATCTATGTGTCACCATATAAGAGGACAAACTTCTCCTCTTCTCATCCCCCTCCCCCTTCTAATTCTTCATCTCCATTCCCTCTTCCCCATTCTCCTTGGCAAATATCCTGAAGAACTGAAAACACTTATATTTACAGCAGCTTTCTGACGCAGACTTAGGAGCTAAAAAGCACACCAGGCACCTCCCCTTCTATTATGAACACACCAGACACATCCCCTTCTAACATACATACACCAGGCACATCCCTCCTCTAATGTGAGTACACCAGGCACATCCCTCCTCTAATGTGAATACATTAGGCATCAATCTATCTGCTTTTAAGCTCCAATTGCATCGCTGATCTCATGCCAAATAAATGGGCAGTTATATGAAGGAATCTGCTGAAGAGACGAAAAGTCTGTTTTGCTTACTGGCTGTTTTTTAACCTTTGTTCATTGAACAACCTTTAGAGGCTGTGCTATATCTATTCGCTCTCCACAGGACTGTATAAGGTCAAGCTCCCATTAGCGATCCTGTGACTTACATTGTTCTTCTCCTATTTTGACATTAATGTGGGTCTGCTTGATTAGGGTAAACAAATGAAGTTCAGTGAGTTCCTGTTTCCAAGGAAAGGAGGGCTCTGTTAACCCTCCACCCATATCCCCTGCACTTACCCCGGAGGTCACTTGCTGGTGGTAGCTTTCACAGACTTTAGTGGCTTCCTGTGGCTCTCTGCCTGGCCTAAGTCTAGCTAATATTCTACACACTAAGGAATGAGACAAACCGGCAATGTGTAGGTGCCAACAGATCAAATTCAACCCTGCATGGGGAGGGATGGAAGCTGATGAACAAACAATTTAACTTTCTGTTCCTTCAGGGCGACTGCTCTGAGCTGTGTTTAATCTACTTTCTTAGAATGCCCTCATAAGTACTGAGTGCTAGTGGCACCCTCCGGATGGTAACCTAGTTGTGAACTCCCAGTGAATGGTTTGATGCCTTTAGTGACTTCTGTACTCCTTCAATGTCCTGGAACTGACTTCCAAACCAGGCAAAAATTCTTACAAAATCATACAAAAAAATCTTTTATCAGATTCTGATTTGAGGGTAATGTCTTTTTATCACTTTGATAATGAAATTACTTGCTGGTTAGTACATGTTAAAGAGCATGTACTTCTTTACTTAATCTTGTGGACTAAGTTATCATCATGAGTAACAGCAATGCATACTCTACAGATGATAACTAACACACAGTGACTGCTACTTCCAAGAAGGGGTGGTCACTTATAGACTTAACTTGATAAGCATACTCAAGGAGCTGCACAATTGAGGGAGTTAAAAATCTCAAGACAAAACCAGGCTAAACAAAACACTGGGCCGGCTGTGTATGCCTAGAGTGCAATTGCACTATGGTTTTCAAATAATGAGGGACATAGTGAGCTTGCGTAGTAGGGAAAAGAATTTGCGTTCTGGGTGAATTGCTGATATTCACATGGGTCATTTAGTAGAGATCTCTGAAAACCCATACCTTAGAAATAGTTGGAGTTAAAGCTATTTCAACCACAGCAGAAGAGTTTAAACACCATTCTCTGAGACACGGCTTTCCTTCCCACAATCCCTTTCACCCATCCTTTCCAAGGTAGGCAGAATAGCTCAGGCAAAGAAAGAAGGAGAGAAAAAGAAAGGCCATTCTGTCATCAACAAGGCAGTGACCCAATAATATATCATCAACATTCACAAATGTGTCCAGGTTCAAGAAGCCTGACCTCTGGGCTCTCAAAAAAAAAAAAATCATGAAATTTTCCACAAAGGAGACGGGGACTCCAGATGTGTGTGTGCATTGGTAGTAGGCTCAATAAAGTTGTCTGGGCCAAAGAAATAAGAAATGTTCCATATTGTATCCATGTCTGTTTGTACAGAAACTGTAATCAGAATGAGGATTCACCAAATAAGCTCTACGCATTGGTAGTCTACATGCCTGTTACCATATTAAAAGTCTCTACAGACAATGTGGATGAGACCTAACCTACTGAATGTCAAATAAAGTTGCAGAACTTCCAAAACCAAAACAAAACACAAAACCATACACAGGAAGATAACACTATGGGCCTGGAGAGATGACTCAGGCATTAAGAGCACTGGTTGTACTTCCAGCCTACCCCTACCCACACTTGTACAGAAGCCAAATGTATAGGTTTTAATGTAAAAACGTCCATGTTCCTATTTAGAATCTTATAATCCCTCTTCCTAAAAATTGGAAATAGCTGCTTTTCTCGAATCATTATTTAGGCATTGTTTCTTCATCATGTGTCATCTATGGAATAAACTAGTTAGTAGAATGTTTGCAGTGCTACGTCTTTCCTGCATTTGTTTTCATACACCTGAACATGTCTTTATGAACGCTATCTCTCTGCGCCAACACCACATAGGCTTAATTGCTGTCTTTGTTTCCTTCCTTCGCTGTGATAAAGTGCTCTGACATGGCAACTTAAAGAACAGAGGATTGGTTTTAGTACAGTATATCATAGAGAGGAAATCAAGGCAACAGCAGCTTGAAGCAGTTGGTCACATCATAATTATACTCAGGAGAGGGTAACATGTGCACACATGCTTCTCATCTCCCTTTCTCCACTTATATAGTCCAGGATCCCCTGCCCAGGAAATCCTACCCACGATTAAAATTAATCTTCCCACATCAATTAATGTAATCAACAAAATCTCTCACAGGTAGCCTAGAGGCCCATCTCCTAGGAGACTGTAGATCTGCCACATGGACAACACTCACATCACACTTACCTAGGTTTATAGTAATAGTAAGTATTATGACTAGGGACAGCAAACATCCTTCTCAGGTAGAATAAAACACAAATTCTCTCTCAGGAACAAACTTTACAGCCCACCTCAAAAAATTTCACCATTAAAGCATCATGCTGCACACAAACATTGTAAACACAGGAAACACATAAGCATGAATGAGTTTCATCAGAGGCAGCAAACCACACAATCATACATGCATACTCTCCAGATATTAGAATTATCAAAAACCAAATACATAATGTAAAATTAAGGTATTAATTAATTAATGTGTATGCAGTAATACATTTGGGAAAAAAAGAATCCAGGAAAGAATCTTCAGAAATGAAAAATAGTAATTGAAAGTAGACTATAAATAGATGACATTAATATTTAAATAACACAACGAAAGAAGCAATTATTGACTTGGAAAGAAAGGCTGAAGAAGCCACGTGGGACAGATAAAAAATATGAAAAATATTAAAAATCAGGAGATCAGAATGTGTAAGTTCAATAAATTTACAATCTAAATGCTATGAAGAAATAAGAATTAAGAAGATCCAGCACTAAAATACATGACTCGTGTTTTCCAGAAGTGTTAAGAACATTAAGGAGATGGACAAATCACCTAAAGTGATAAATAACAATAAGGAAGAGAAATAGACTGATGGGAGATGGTCTTCTGTCTATGTTTCTCTTATTGGTTGATGAATAAAACACTGTTGGCCAATAGGGAAGCAAGATAGATGGGTCTAGGAGATGAGGAGAATCCTGGGAAATATAGTCAGAGGCAGACACCATGTTAGACCACAAAGGGTTAAGAGGTCTGGACTCTTCTCCGGTAAAATAAGATCATGTGGAAATTCTTAGATGAATGGAAATGGGTTAATAATTAAGACAGAGCTCGCCAATAAGAAGCCCTAGCCACCGATCAACAGCTTATAATTAATACAGCATCTGTGTGTTTATTTGGGACTCCAGGGTAGCAGGACCCCTGCCTGGCCAGATAACTTACATCAACAATAGACAGAAAAGGACAGATTGAAGATGCAGTGAAAGTTAACAGAAGCAGCCAGACTGAAAAAATAAGCAACAAGCAAAAATCCCAAGCCCAAAACATCTACAATGACATAGCTAACTCTTAAGAAGTCACACTGGCAATGAGAAGAATAGAAAATAAACTCCTAAAGTACAGAAAGAAACCAGCTTTCAGGATAAATTCTATACTTAGTAACTTCATCTTTCAAAACCAGACATTTTCTCATAGAAACTTGCATGGATTACCTACCAACACATTCACAATAAACTCCTAAGGTCATGAAGATTTGTGGTCTACAATGGGAAGCATGAATGTTAACTGTGTCTGATGATGACATTAATGTCTAAATTGTGAGGCTAGAGTATCAAGAAAGTTTTACATATAAGTTGCAGTAGATGGTGACTGACATGGTTCAGAAGGAAAGAAAAGCTATAAACTTTAACTTTTAATGAGGTATGTTAAAGTTTCCAAGATAATCACTAAAATGATAGAAGTAGTTTTGATGTCCTCATTATTACTGTGATTATGATTATGTCCAGATATCTTGTAGAAATAAAAAGGGAAGGGACTCGCATACTGACACATACACACACTAAGAGAGAGGGGAAAGGGAAATCTTGTAATCAAATCAGTTTTGGAGTCATCATATTTCCTGTTTAACTTTCCTATTTTCTTCTCAGCCAACACTTATTTAAAATCCCTAGGTGGGGATCATAGGTTTGTAGTCCTCCCTGTGTTTAACACATTGGAAACATCTTTCATGTTGAATCTGTATCCTCAAAAAGTTGAATGACTAATAGAATCACCCAAGTTTGAAGAGTACAGCAGAGAGCTTTAAAGTGACCTTGGTCAAGAGAGAGTTAAAGATGCTGTTGCCCAGCGATACTAGGAGATGTGGGACATCAGCTAAACTGGAAGTAATAATAAAGGCTCTGCCTAGCAAATAGGTTAATGAGCTACATTTGCAAGGCTTTTTGGACCATTTGGGAATATGGCCAGTTAATTCTGTGGAGACTTGGTACTGGTTGAGGCCTTGTGTTCTTTATGAGAGAAAAAAAGGTTAATCTATTCTGTAAGTCATAATATATTACCTAGAAACCAAATTGCCAGTCAAAATTCTACTTGTAAGTGGGTATATGGTTATACCACAGCTTTTGCCTGAATTGCAGAATACTGCCCCTTTGTGATCAAATGGGATCCAAACTATCTTCTCAGCCATTTTCAGTGTTTCTCCCCAAATGGCAGGTTTGTGATATTTTTAATTATAATGGAATCTTACTCATCCATTCTAAACACAGCTGTTTGGTTACAGAGTGACAAGAAATAATCACACTTATAAAAGAGGGTTTGCCAAGAAGCTGAGACAAGAGAATTCTGAATTTCAGGCCAGCCTGGGCTACATAATAAGAGCTTGTCTTTTTTCTTTCCTTTTCTCTTCTCTTCATTTCTTTTCTTTTCTTTCCTTTCTTTCTTTCTTTTTCTTTTCTTCCTTCTTTTTTTTTTAAGCAAAACAGCATTGGGGAGCTGATGGGAAATGTTATTCTGTAAATATGTTTCTCATATTGGTTAATTAATAAAGCCCTGTTGGCCAATAGAAAACAAGATAGGCAGGGCTAGAAAACCTGCTGTAACAGGGAGCTAGCTAGCCAGTTCAGGGAAGTGCTTGCAACAACATAAGCATAAGCATAAGCATAAGCATGAGGGCCTGAGTTCAAACTTCCCAGAACTGGAAGGGGAGAAATAGGTGTATCACTTGGACTTGCTGGCTGGCCAGCCTAGCCAATCCAGTGAGCTCCAGCCCATGTGCACTCATGCACACACTTTTAATCTTATCTGTTTAAATAATTATTTCTTCTACAACTAAACATTTTTATTTGTCAACAAAGGGGAGGGTGAGTTATATTTAGCAATAATTAAATATAATTATTTAAATTAAAACATCTTTTAATAATGTTTACCCTGTACCCTTTGACATCATTTAATGTCCTGGTGCCTTATGTAACTGTGTGCCTGTACTGAGATGATTTTCTGTGAAGACTTGGAAAGGTCTTCATCTTCACAGTCCTCAAAGACGTTGACAAGCAGCAAGGAGAGACAGGCTTAGCCTGCTTCTTCTGTCCTGGAATGCCCTCTGTGTAGGCTTCTCTTGCTCTCCAAATCCTGAAGGGCACAAAGCCTACCTCTTCCACAGAGCTTCCCCTGACAACTGTAGCCCATTTCAACCCTCTCCCACCTCCCTGCATCTTTTCTACCTAGTGGCCAGCACATCCTCTGACTTACATCATCCCTTCCCACTAACCTTGTTTTCCCCAAACAAGAGAGCCTGAAGGCTCCATGCCTTGCATTCATGATTTCTACTCAGGTCAGTGAGTTTACAGTCCATGGCCCCTACTTACTGATAAAGTGACTCATGCAAGAATCAGAGTTCAAACAATTTCGTTTCAGGCTGTTCTCTGACAATAGCAGGCCCCCCAGTCATCTGTCATTAAGCAGTTATTTATATGTTGCCCATTTTCAAAACCTTATGTAGATGCCAGACTCTAGCAACTGTTGCTTCTTGTTTGTGCTTATCATTCTATTAGACTGAATGCAGACTAAAGGCTCTGTATATAACAGGGGACTGCTGTGAATGAGAGAGGGTATCCAGGTGAGATAGGCAGTGGGGCTGTGGCAAGCCTTGCAGCCCTCCACCCCATGCCCAGTCCCCACTCCTCACCACCCCTTGCTACGGGTTCTCTCAAAGCCTTTCCTCCCAAACCCTCCAGTTTACAGCCTTAAAGATCTGCTTTGAAGAGTAGGATTTAGAAACATGTGGTTAGCCTTGCTCCAAGGTTTTGCAAAGTCAACAGGAGGCATTTTGATTACAGCTGTTTGTTCTTGAGGGACAGTGAGTCTGCAGAAAATTAGAGATGGAAAATTGCTTCTTCTAACAGACCAAGCCAAGCCTGTGCAGCAAGGCTGGCTGAGGCAGGCTGACTGCTAATGCACAACCTGAACAGGCTGTCAGACAACCTGATGCAGCTCCACTGCCAGGCTTCTCCTCAGAGCAGGACCGCAGTGGATGGCATAGTTCACAGAGCCACCATAGTGACGTTGTCGCTGCATCAGCCCCTGGGGGATTTAGTTCAGTGGCTGCAATTGCATGGGAACAGACAGTCATTTAGAGTAAGAGCCTTAACCCATTTCTGATTGCATTATCTCTGTGTCTTTCAATTATGTATACATTTTGAGAGCTCAGAAGCCACCCCCATGCCCACCTCCCACCCCTGACCACACAAGTGTATATTTTTTTAAGTGGGACTCAATTTATAAAAATCCAAATGCATCAAATTGGTAAATTGTGGAGATAGACTCTTTTTATAAAATTTTTACTTATTGTGTGTCCATGTGTACATCTGTCTATCAAATTCATACAGTATTGGGGAAAGCCAGGTGAGAGGGTTCGTTCCCCTGGGATTGGAGTTACAGATGGTTATGAGTTACAGTGTGTGTGTGCTGGGAATTGAACCTGGATCCTCTGGAAGGTCAGACAGTGCTCTTAGCTGTTGAGCCTTCTCTCTAGCTCTGAGACAAGTAGATTCTTTTTAACCACAAAAGGATCTGTGATTAATTTTAGGGTGGCCTTATTAGCCAATCATTCTCTGAGTGGCTATTATATCACATTGATGGGTTTCTTTTTCTATTGAATGTAGCCACAATATACCACAATGGTGACTAAAAGCTCATGCATTGACTTCAGCCAAGAAACATGTTGGAAAGCAGGCTCTGCCATTTATTTGCAGTGTATTTGGATTAATTCTGACCCCCAAAATACAGAAAGTTTCTTCAAGGACTAAGCAATATCCCTCAGGCAGGTAACACAGTGAGGTTCAGTAGATAAGGGAGCAACCCCACTCATAGAATATTTATATGAAGGGTTTCTCACCCACATTCCATTGAAAGGCACCTTGCCATTTACTTGGTTCAATGTGTGATTAACTTTCATTGCTGTATGGCTCCTACCTTCTTCTGTTGATTTTGTTTGTTGTCTTCTAGGCCTTTCTTTCATCCACCCATTCTAGAGAATTGTAAGTAAATGGGTTAACTATCACATTGGGTCTAGGTAGTGAATTATCCTAAAATAATGATTCCTACATAGTTCGTGAACCTCTAGCAGAATCTCCTGGCCAAAATGCTGATTCCTATGGCCCAGGTCCAGGGCTTCTGATAGAGTCACAGTGGGGAGGGGAGGAATGTGTATTGTAATGCCATCCTCCGTGTTACTCAGATGTGAACTAAACTCCCATTTGGAAATTTTGGGGTATCACTTGGGGGCTCTTAGTCTTGCTAAAAAAGAATTTAAGAATGGATCCAATAGAAGTTTGAGAGCAATTGTGTTAGAGTTTGAAAGAAAATCCCTAGGGCGGGCAAGCTACAAATCTTGGTAACTGCTCAAAGAGGGAAATGGAGAGCAAGGGAAGAGAGAAAGCCACATCAGTTAAGCCAAGCTAGCACAGAGGTCAGCACGTGGTGAAGAAGTGGCCTTATGGCAGAAGGAAAGTTTCAGAGAAAGAGTTAGGAAGCCCAGAGTGGCAGAAATAGGCAGATGCCCTGGTTAGCTTCCAAAAGAGACAGAAAAGAAGAAAATGAGAAAGTTATGCTAGGACTCAGATAACTCAGGCAGCCCTGACAGAACACCATGTTAACTATGTGGGAACTGTGCTAGAGAACAGGAATTTGTGGAGACAAAGGTGTGTTGTCCCGTTAAAGAGATAACTATTCCTCCCATCTTAGTAGACTGGCTTAATATGGATCTGAGTTCTCGAGGGCTGGTCTCTTAGCCAGGCAGTTGACCTGCTCATCCAGAATATTAAGTCTCCACTCAGAGGTAGTGTCCATCCAGTCATTTGGTTAGGAGGAAGCAGCAAAGCTTTCCTTTTATTCATTTTCTATTACTACAGTAGCAGCCCATGGACAGAGAAGAGTGGCTTTTCTATCTGCCACCACAGGCCATACACTGCCTGGCTTCTGTAGTTTGCTCTCAAGACATTCTTGGACTAAGTCTACCCCCTCTGGACAACACTGTCTTTCCCTTTTCTTTCTTAAAGACATTAGCTGTGATACCAAAGGTTGGCAGGGGAGTGTGTGCACCATCACATTCCAGCCAGCAAACACTGAGTGATGAAGGTTTCTTTCGGGTGAGATATTGTATAGACTTAGGGCCATGCAAAGATAAGTCAGATAGCAAAGCATGGTGGCACAGGCCTAAATCCCCAGCCACTCAGTTGGCTGAAGCAGGAGGATCACAAGGCTCAAGAGAACATCCAAGTTTCCTCATGACAACTCCACAAGAGCCTATCTCTAAATGAAAAGTTTTCTTAAAAGGGGATTAGAATGATTGTTTGGGGTGGCACGCTGACCTAGTGTGTTATCAGGCCTGGGTTCATTTCCCCCTTTATATTACAAAAAAAAAAAAAAAAAAAGGAAAAAAAGGAAAAAAAAGAAAACGGTAAAGTTCAAGGCAACAATAAATTCAAATGAGAAATTTCAGCAAGTGACAGAATTCAGGGTCAGTCATGTTGTGAGCATGTGAACATAAAAACAGAGAAAGAACAGAGGAAACTTCCACTGTGACATCTATGTGCACTGTTCTATGGACTGTACATTATTAGGAAAAGGCATTGGCAATGTGTGTCATATTAAGCGTGTGTTGCTAACTAACCTAACCCAACTTGCTCACTCACAGCTGTTTGATAATTCAGGTAAATAATAGTGGCTTCCAAGGACTCGAGGGGCAGTAGTTCTTCCTGACTAACTTGCTTTCAAGTGGTATATTATAAGGAAGGCAAATCTCAGACCCAAGCCTGCCACCCCACATCTATTGGTACACAAGACCATAGTCACACAAGATTCTTTATTATTGGTTCCTTCCCTTAATCTCTCTACCAAATGCCTTCCATGTCCGCTTTACTCATGGTAGAAATCACATTCTCTTGGGAGTATCAACTAGCCAGCCAGAACAAGATACTAAATCCTCTGTAAGAGATCTGACATTTGACCTAACAGACATGTAGAAGCTTCTGTATATTAGAAGCTACTCAACTGGCTGTGTGTGTGTGTGTGTGTGTGTGTGTGTGTGTGTGTGTGTGTGTGTGTGTAGTTTGTAAGTGTGCGGGCACACATGTGTGCATGTGTGTGGAGGTCCAAAGTTGTTGTCAGGAGTCTTCCTTGATTACCTTGTACCTTATTCCATGAGGCAGGATTTCTCACTTAAACTCGAGTTCCTCAACATGGTCTAGCCAGCTAGCTTGCTCTGGGAATCCCCTGTCTGTCTCCTGAGTGCTGAGATTGTGGCCACCACTCCCCTGGCACTGATGTGATGCTGGGGTCCTGAATTGGAGAACTCACATTTGCACAGCAAGTGCTTTACCCACTGAGCCATCTCCCTACTCCCTACCTTGGTTTTTGAGATAGCCTGGGCTTCACTGATAAGGCTGGGACAACAGGCCAGTGAGGACCATCCATGCTACTCTCCAGCTGTGGAATCAGGAGTGCACTATCACATCTGGCTTTTTATTTTTACATGGGTTCCACTCATCTAAGGCTAGTCCTCATGTGTGCATAGCAGCTGCCTTATGGCCTGAGCCACCTGCCCACCTCCTCCACTGGCCTTGGAAAGGACATTTCTAACTCTATTTACAGTAGTGATCAATCTCTCTGCTGCAAGCAGGAGTGGAGAGAGTGAAAGCACTTACAGTACTCCTGGCTGCCCACTTTCAAATGGGCTCTGGAAAATCCAAGGGGCCTCTCCATAGCTTATTCCCTATAAGCAGCATTGCCGGGTCTCCTTAAAGCCATCATGGACATAAGTATGGAGGTTCTTCAGAAGATTAAAAAGAGATCTACCATATGAGCCAGCCAGCTACACCACTCAAGTGTTTACTTGAAGGACCCCGGGTCAATACACCACAAAACACTTGCATGTTTGTGTGTATTGCTGCACTATTCCCAACAGCTAAGAAACTAAACAAACTATATGTCTATTCAGAGAGAGAAGAGTAAGAACTCTTGGTTCTTAGCAGCCACTGGCATTTAGCATGCATTCCCCTGCCTCTGTTTCTCACACTGACTCATCAGAAGGGAAATTCTCTGGCTACAGCTGTGAGAGAGTACTGTCTTTACCCACAGTTCCCCATCACTTGAGATCTGAGCACAGACCATTTCGTGCCCTTGAACCACTGTCTGTGCTTCCTGATAGCTGGCAGGTAGTTTTAGGGTCTCATGCTTTATGCAGCCCCCTGACCAAGACCACGAAGGTAGCAGCAATGTTTTCATAGCTTCCAAGTCTAGAGGAGAAAACAATGTTTATATTTTGTGCTATCAGAATTTCTCAGTTCTTACACATTCTGTGTTACATGGTGACGTGTCCACGAGGCTGTGAAACAGGATTTCTCCAAGTTTTGATATCACAGAACACCAACTGACAATATTTTTAAACATGGGCTTATGGGCTTATGAAATGCTTTTTTTCAAAAAAAAAACTGTCTTGTGAGAACAGCAGCAAGCATTGATGACAATATCAAACAATGAATACCTAACAAAAACAAAGCAAAATCATTTGATCTTGAAATGTATGGATATTAATTGCTTCAGCATTTTCAGAATCATGATTAAATGGTTGTTGTAAGTTTTATGAGCATGCTCTCCAAGCACACCTATAGGCTAGCCATGGAACATACTATTATTTGCGGGGGTTAGTACATACACATTTTTCTTTAAAAATGTATTCTTTAAGAATTTCACTTGTGCATATAATGTGTTTTGATTAAATCAACTCCCCATTCCTTCCTCTCCAACTCTTATCCCCTCCCCTGGTTATTCCTCCCAACTTTATGTGCTCTTTTTTTATACCTACTGGGACCACTCAGTGACTGCCTGTATGTGCACAGATGCAAGATCATTTTCTAGAGAGAGAACATGGTGTTTTGAGGTGTTTGATCAAACAGTGAACCCAAAAGAGTGCTAATAAATTCAACCTTGGATCAGGAGGGGGAGCCAGCAACTAGTTGACAGGAATTATTCATAGAGAGTACAAGGGAGCTAGAAAGATGGATAAGGAGATGCACAGGGGTAGTAGTGAGGGACTTGGAGTTTGATTGCCTTTTAGGTTTGGGATGGTTGAAGAGACTCTCTCTTGCTATCCAAAGAGCAAGGTCAGCTGTTTGCTTCTTGGGTGCTAGCAGGTTTTCACCCCAGCATCTGAACCCCCTGTCTTTATTGGTAAATAGAGCAATGGCGACTCTGGCAGCAGTGGCCTAAGCGGTGGTGGGTACTGACTACGGGGCTATAGACAGTAGTTAAAACAACACATGGCCACCCTCTCAGGGGTTGCATCCATTAAGAAAACTGACTCTCATCCCCCCCAGAAACCATCAGTTGCCAATGTCTCTTTATCTAATGGTGGGACTTCATCAGCTCCTACCCTACCCAACCTCAGTTTTTGGCTGGCTCGAACTTTTGCAGCATCGGAAAGGCAGTTAAAGAAAAGAGAACAGATGACTGTGAAGCTACTGGATTTTACCCTTCACTCTCTACTGTCCTTGTCCTTGGTGCTTTGGAGAGAGCAGGGCTCTAGAAGATCGAGAAAGATTCTGCAGAGCAGGAGGCAATGCTGGTGAAGCTCCTCAGCGGCTGTTATGGACAGGAGCACAGGACTGTCATCAGGCAGAGGGCAGAGCAACCATGAGACCATTAGCCACAGCTCACCAATAGACCAACCACCACCACATACCAGGAAGCAGGAGTGGGTATAAAAGGCTGGTGAAGATGTTCCAGTCATCTCATCTACTGCTGTGTGCTTCCTCCTCTCTCCCATCTTTCTTCTCCTCCCCCTCCTCACATTTCTCTTCTTCCATCTCTCATTTTTCTGTAAATAATTGCTAAAGAGCATACTCTTTAATTTAAAACTATGACTATTAAACAAATATAAAATGAACATGTCAAACATTGCATTTAGTTCATCCATCCATAAATACTGTAATCAGGAAGATATAACAACTGGTTTAAAGAATTCTGGCCACTATACAGAAATGGAGAATAAGGACTTCAGGAATGAATGTATAAATGAGTGGCAAGATATAGCCACCTTTGGGGGAAAGCCAACTAATTTGCATTTCCATAATAAATCATTTGTCTTATTATCATTGCTATGTACTTCACAGAGTTGTAAAATAGTTCAGAGCCAATGAAAGGTGTGATGAGTCTGATAAGTAAGCTACAAGAAGTTCTAGCTCATGATAAATACAATGTTAAGTGTTAGCTACTATTTGTTAACACAAAGTTGTATGTTTGGAATCAGAATGATTAGGACTCAAATATCACATCAGCTATTTATTAATTAGATGTTTAGGAAAAAACCTCTCAGCTCAAATTTCTTATCAGCACGTACTCTCAGCTTATTTTGTGATTCAGAAGAATAAATAGAAACATGCTTATAAAGCAGACTGCATAGAGCCTAGCACGTGGAAAACATGCAATCAGATTCCTTTATTGTTATTTAAAACTACAATTTTATCATGGCAGTTTGTTAAAATTTGCATGTTAAACAATGTTAAAACTTTTATTTCTTAATAATAACCAATTGCTATTCCCATTGTTGGAACCATAACACTATCTTTTTTTTCTCACATAAGGAAGCATTTATTTGAGGTTTAACATGAATCATACAAATAAAAATTTGTAGAAACACAGATCCACATTGAGTTAATACACGGATATCAAAGGACAAAGTAAAAACAGAAATTAATTGGCAGCTATCTATCTACAGTTGGATACAATTGTGTCCTGTACACTAGAAAGTCTTTTACAAAATAATCATCTTAGGTCAACAGAAGATCAAGAAATCTTCAATGTCTGTCCTGTGAGATGGTTTTCTTTATACCCCCTGCTTCCTCTTAAGTCCTCCTTAGTAGGGCTGGCAAATGTTCTGGTGATTGGCACCCTCTTGGGATGCCTTAGCATAAGTGCTCTGTTGACCGCTGTAGTCTGTATATCCCTGTCCCATCTTTTAACATAGCTAGGATTTTTTTTAAGTATCTCTCTCTCTCTCTCTCTCTCTCTCTCTCTCTCTCTCTCTCTCTCTCTCTCTCTCTCTCTCTCTCTCCCTCCCTCCCTCCCTCCCTCCCTCCCTCCCTCTCTCTCTCTCTCTCCCTCTCTCTCTCTCTCTCTCGTGTGTGTGTGTGTGTGTGTGTGTGTGTGTGTGTGTGTGTGCGTGCGTGCATGCGTGCATGCGTGCGCAAAAGAGGGTGTCAGATCCCCAGAGCGAGAATTATGGTAGTTTGTGAAACACCTATGTGGGTGCTGGGAGCCAACTTGTGTCTTCTGAAAGGACAGCATGTGCTGCTCTTCGGGACTGAGCCGTCAGTCTCTCTGGCCCCTGTAGCTACTGTAGCTACATTTTAAATCATAAATAGATTTTTAAAAATACACTTCAAGTATTGTGTGGTAGAACCCTGCCCGTAATTTCTGTACTGTTTCCAAAATAATGATTGAGAATGCATATGTTTATATTTTTGTTTTCTTTTCTAAAGAAGTTAAGTGAATTTTTTTATCGCTAAATATGGGAAGGGCTTTTCAGTGCTTCACGGGAATAAAACAACACACACACACACACACACACACACACACACACACACACACACACACACACACACAAATCAATAAATAAGATAGGAAACTTCAACAAGACTGCAAGCAGAAGTCAAATCTCTTGACTAGAATTTCTCTCATTCTCCCTGTGGCTCATCCTCAACTGGCTGGTTGCAGCTCACACAGGAACTGTTCCCTGCACTTCCTCTGTACTTACTGAATTTAGAAATCACTGCCTAGAGCAGCACAGAGCACAGACAGACCACAACAGGAAGGGAGGTTGCGCTTGACCTGAGCTTAACAGTCACTGTCCAGGGTGGAGAGAGCGGCCTGTCCATCCACAGCGCCTCGTGATTTATTAACTCCACCGGTACCCATGAAATATTCATCCAGTCCTCCCAATCACTGCTCCACTGCCTCCGTCAGCCACTGTTCCTCCTCTGCTGAGGCATGCAGGTTGGAGAAGACGCCACACTGCAAACAGGCTTCTTTCAGAGTATCCCTGGGGCAGAATGCCAATTTTCTTCTTGATTTGTAGTCCTTTTTCCAAAAGCATAACCAGGCTTTTGGTTATGGGCTCCCGACAGGCTTGTAGGCAATGGCTGTAAAAAACCAGAGAGAGGTATTGGTCTGGCTGGTTGCAGCGTGCCCCACCTGGGCTCACTTTCCCCTGTAAACACACAACAGGCCTCTGGAAAAGCAGCGCTTGTCTGACAGGATCCTTCCTCTTGCTTTGACGTGGGCTGTCTTACGCAGCATCTTCTTTGTGGTTAGAAATGTTACTCATCAGGAACAGAAAGGGAGCCAGAGTGATGGCTCAGCAGGTAAGGGCACTTGCCACCACACCTGGTGACTTGAGTTCAAACCCTGAAAACCACATGGCAGAAGGACAGAGCCAATGCCTTCAAGTTGTCCTCTGACACCCCATGCACTCCATCATACATTGGGTGGGGGGTGCAGCACAGATATACAAAATAAATAAATAGTACCAAAAGTTAAAACCCAGAACAAGTCTTACCCACTTTTCTGATTACCCGTCATCATCTTCTGTGGTTTCTAGATTATTTTCCCCTCAGTTCTCTTCTGTCTTTATTTCCCATACCCTTTTTTACTTTTGGAGTCATGGCCATGCGTTCTCTCTCCATGAACAACTATTTTCAAGTATATTCCACCATCCCTACCTCCTTCTTTTTCTTTTTGTTCTCTTTCCCAGCATGTCTAGCAGAAGCTACCTGTCCAGGGAAAGATGATTACTCCACAAACTCAGTAGGTACGAAGCTGAATTCGCTACCTCTATCTAAAGTTTACACCCTCTACTCAACAAGCCAGCTCTGTCTACAACTATCTAGGAAGGAGTCTCCATTGTATTACTAAGACAGGCCCAAGAGCCATGCTGAGTCTGTCCCTTTTGTCACAGCTGTGTCTCAGGTATCTATTGATTGGAGATTCTTGATGCAAAACTTAGTGACTTCAAACAACAGCAACATTTCTTTTGTCATTTGGACAGGGTTCCAGCAGGGACAGCATGTGTCTTGTTTCCCTGAAATACTGGCAAAGTTCTGAAGTGAGGACTCATTTCTAAGACTGCTCATCCACTCGGCTGGCACTGTGGTGGAGACAGGCAGAAAGTTCCCCAGGATCCTAGAGAGTGAGGGCCTCAGCTTCTCTCTGTTTGCCTCCTTATGGGCCTCCAGGGCTAAGTATAATTGCTATGCTGAGTAAATATTCCAAGAGACACACTGTGGAATACACTGGCCTTTTCAAGTCTGGAACTAAAGGCTCAGTCAGCATTATTTCTTCGGTGTCTACTGAGCAAGCAGCCCTGGGACCCCCCTCATATTCAAAGGAGGGGTCATGACACCCCCTCCCCTTAAAGGAGAGTGTCCGAGTACAATGGGCTGTTTTGTAAAGGTTCTTTCTAATCTAAACGTCACCATGCTGGCTTGTCCTTGAGTAACTTTCTCCACCATGCCCTACTCTTTCTCCAAAATTCTGCTCAAGAGTTAACTTTTCAAACCCTTCATGAACCTCTATCCTCTAGGCTGCACCACAACAGCCTAACATTTGTGATTCTGTGCAAGAACTGTTCATGGTATAGCTTCCTTAAAAGGCAATGCGTGCCACAGAGGGCTGTCTTGAAAGGTTTCAGAAGCAGGGATGGGGTGGAGAGTATTGAGAGGGACAGTGAGATGGATTAGTGTGAATTAAAGAGTTTATTAGATGAGTTATTGATGCCATAGACAGATATACATAGTGGGGGCTCATTAGAAGAGTTATTAATGCTGTGGACAAACTCAGTGGAAGCCCCAAGAAGTTCATGCTCCAGCACCAGAAGCAAACATTGTGGTGGGATCTCTGAAGAAAAGATCAAAGCCCATGAGTCAGAAGTAGAAGTCTCTTTTTATATTTTTCTGAGGGTGGGGAAGGGGTTCACAGTACAAGTGTGCAGCCAGGACCTCTGCTTTCCAGGCAGGAGCCAGGGGACAGAGTACGGAGCAAGATGTGTAGCCACTCACCATCCCTGTGTTGTTAACTCATTTTCCAGGTGAGATCCTGGCCCTGACAAGCCTGTATCTGAAGACTCACAGACCATGTCTCAGAGCAGTGCCCACTGGTATTTGCGAAAGGAGGCTGCTGCAGGTATTGTGACCTGAGATTCTTGTATGCCTTATCCATTTCATGTGTCTCAGAACCAAACCCAGTGCTGGGGAAAGACTCCAGCCAACATTTACTGTATGGGAAAAAAATGTTCTCTTATGTTAATCTTCCCATGATCCAGAGTAGAAGAAGCAGGGTGTTATCTCTCTTTCACGGTTTTCACACTCTTATCTCATACAAGAAGGAACAAATAAATGTGGTAAAGAGTCATGGTGTTAGCCATGGTCACAGCCTTCATGGTAACAGAGTCGAGAGGAATTAATTTCCTTAAGGTTAAGTGGAACATCATGGCTCTACAGATGACATCATGGGGGCTAAGTAAAAGACCAAATGAGTGTATGCAGCTGCTAGCAGAAAATACCTCTGAGGTTACTCCCCAAATTCTCCACTACAAGTGGAGTACATTTGATCTTGTGTACATCCCTTAAACTGAAGCACCGGAGGATCTGATAGAATCTGCTGAAAGCACACACAAAGGCTGTGGGGGAGCAAGAGTTTGTTAGCAAGGCCCAAGAGACTCTTCAGGCCACAGAGAGACCCCTGTTATGAGAAAGAGGCAGTGTCTAGGGCACGTGTGTCTGTGTCAATTGACTAATTCATGTGAGTTAAAACCTTAGCAACAATACAGCATCCTTCAAGGACATATGGTGTCCTGTGCTCTAATTTCATGCTTAATAAGCACCTTCTGTTCACTGATTTGTTTTTTTGTGCATTTTTCTATCATGAAAAGTTCTCCTGTTAGTGCATGTTGGTACTTCAGTTACCATGAAGAACCTCCCTCATTGTAAATCCACACACTGGAATTCCAGCTTTTAAACTGGTTTCTTTTAAACTTGGTAAGGTAAAAACAAAATGTTCCCTTACACACAGATACATATATTGTTTTATTTCCTTAATAACACACACACACACACACACACACACACACACACACACACACACTACCTAAATACTTTCGAACTGCAAGAAATCTAAACATCAAACTGCCCCCTGCCCCAGCTCCTCTCTGATCATTACCAGGGATGAGCATTGGCAAGAAATTAGCATGAAGCTTTCATTCCCTTTCTATACTTCTGTTTATGGAATCATGCATTCACTTATAAATGGCCTTTCAATTGTTATACAAACCAGGTCCTGTTACACACTCTACTCATGAGGATCCTTTTTATATTAGTTCATAAAACTTCATCTTCTTGTTTCCTGTGACTATATTTTTTTAAATAAATAGGACTTACCCAGGTCTTCCTAAAAACAGATCTGGAAAGATAATAAATAGATACATGATAGATGGATAAATATAGATAGACAGATGGTAGAGAGATAGATAATAGATAGATGGATATAGACAGATACATAGTGGATGACTAGATTAAATAAACAGTCATTCAGACAGACAGATAGATAGAAAGACAGATAGATATTGTAAGGCATTGACTCATACAAACATGGAGGTTGTAAAAACTAAGAATTACCAAATGAATGGGCAAGCTAGAAACTCTGAGTTCTTTTGTTATGGCTCTAGTCTGATAGCCAACAAGATCTAAATCCAGGAAAGATGATGGTTCAATGGTTAAAGAGTGCTGGCTATTCTTGCAGAGGACCTGAGTTCTATTCCTAGCATCCACATGGCAGCTCATAACTGTTGTGAGCAGGTTTTCCCATCAGCCTGGTCCCATTGCCACTCCAGCCCCAAATAACACACAGAGATGCTGTATTAGCTATAAAGCTGTTGGCCTGTTACTAGCAATTTTTATTGGCTAGCTCTGTCTTAAATATTAACCCATTTCTATCAATCTAAGTATTTCCACATGGTCTTATCTTACCGGAGAGAGGGTCTGGAGTTCTGCTCTATTGGTCCTACATGTTGAATCTCCTCCTACATTCTCCTCAAATATTCCTTGTCTCCTAGTCCCACCTATATTGCTTTCCTATTGGCCAACAGTGTTCTATTCATTAACCAATATGAGGAACATAATTACAGAATGACATCTCCCATAATTTCCTCTTTTCTGTCTAAAATAAAAGGGTTTTAACTTTAACATAGTAAAATATATAACAAAACAGTTATCAAATAAGAACCATAGTTAACAATATTTTGTCCATTAACATTTAGCAAGATTTAAAGAAAATATTCCATCTATTGTATCTTGTGAATCTAAAGTCCTATATGTAACTTATCTTTAATCCTAACTAAGGAAAACTATAACCATAACTATCCTTCTTCAACTCCATTAAAGACCACAGAAGGATAATATATAAACTCTATAAATGAAAGAGACATCTTGATACCTGATCAGTCACCTGAAGTTCTTCTGTAATATTCCATCTTCAGTCTATAGGCCACAGTGTGCCTGGAAGACTCCTCATCAAAGCAAGAAATTTCAAAATGTCCCATCTGTGTTGGCAGTTTGTCAGTCACTTTTTTCTGTGTCCTGTAGACTGTCTGGAAGACTCTTCCATGAAGCAGGAACCCTGTAGCACTGTCCATCTTGTTTCAGCAGTCACTTTTCTATGGGTCCTGCATGTCCAGTTTATACAGCATAAAGTTCCAGGGATATCTGATGGCTTCTTCTGGCTTCTGAGGGCATCAGATATGCAAGCGGTACACAGACATACATGTAGGTCAAACACCCACACATATAAAATTAAATTAAAAGGGGAAATTATTCATCTATCCAGACGTTCATGCCCTGTGTTGCTTATGGATGTAAATGGCAATGAGGCTTCTTTTGCAATGGTATTGATGACTGCAGACTCAGAGTTGAAAATGAGAGACATAGGAAGCTTCTGTGACAGCCTCTATTCCCCATCCCTGCCCCCCCCGAAATGAAACATTCTAGACAGGAAGTCCTTGAAGAGAACTCTTAAAATTTGTGATGGGATGCTAAAGTACAGCTCTACACAATTGATGGCTTCTGGTGGGGGTGGGGGTGGGGACAGACTCAGTTTTCTTTAAGGGGATGACCACTGGGAGTTTGACCATGCTCCAGTGAATATGTGAACAATACAAATTCGACTTGGTATTTTTTATTTCTTCTTTTGTTTTTGAAAAGGTCACAAAAGTGGGAGGGTGGACCTGGGAGGACTGGGAAGTGAATGTGATTGGAATGCATTATGTGAAATTTCCAAATAATCAATACAAATATGCTTAGAAAATTAGGATGAGATAATATTTCAGTTTGACTAGAGGCAAGAAAAAGCTGTGTTCTGGTTCAGAGATCACCAGGTAGGAAGACTCCTCTGTTTCCTGGGAAAGTCAGACTTCTTGCTCCATCCATGCCTCTAAGTGACTTGAGGAGGTTTGCCTGCATTAAGGAAAGCAATCTGACTTATTTGATCTGTGGGTTTAAATGGCCATTTTACCCAAAACCAATCACAAAAATACCCAGGGTAATATTTGACCAAAATCAGAGCAGCCTACAGGCCAGCAGTTGATATCTGAAATTAGCCACCATGAAGGAGTTTACCATATTCCTTTTCCAGACAATAGTTCGATTGTTTTCCTCCCTTCCTTCCTTCCTTCCTTCCTTCCTTCCTTCCTTCCTTCCTTCCTTCCTCCCTCCCTCCCTCCCTTCCTTCCTTCCTTCCTTCCTTCCTTCCTTCCTATCTTCTTTTTTCTTTTTTCTATTAGAAATACCACTGCAACAAATCTTCAATCATACACACTGAAGTATGTGTGTGTGTATATTTCTGTAGGTTGTATACCTAGAATGGGAATTACTGATAGAGTGTCTATGTCCCAAGTGCCTATGTCCCTAGCTCTGGGACAGCCCAGTATGCTAGATTGCACAGCAAAGGAGACTGATACTGGAGAAGGAATTAAGTCTGACAACAGGGAGATCACCTGAATTATTTGGGAGGCCACACTGTAATCAAAGCAACCTTCATAGAGTTGAGGAGACTTAAATGATTAGAGTGGTGACACTGGGGAAAGGACATGGCTTGATGTGGCTGATCTTGAAGAAGGTGGAAGGAGGCAATAAGCCCAGGACCATGGGAAGCTTGCAGATGTTACAGGGTCCATGGAAGCATAGCCCTCCTATAGGGACCTTAGGAAGGAGTGTGAGCCATCCAGCACCTTGACTATAGTGTGGTGAGACTGACTTCAATCTTCTCAATTACAGACTGTAACATAATAGATAGTCATGTTGTTTTAAGCAACTGAATTAGTAGTAATTATTTAGAATGTAATTCAGATAACAAACATGTGGGCCCTAGGAAATGTACATACACTGTCATCAGTATTGGGTTTTATTAGTCTTTATACTTTTAAGTCATTTTGTTGAATGAAAAAATATTACTTCTGTTTCAGGGACTGAAGTCGCTTTTAATGCTTTCTTGAACTGGATGATCTTGTTTTAATACAAGGCTGCAATCTTTCTTGTTGACTCACAAACACTCGCTGAATAAAATATCCCTTAATTGCTTTTATAACTTTTTATTAAAAGTCATTACTTATAACTTTTGAGTGCTGCAAATATTTTCTCCCTTCATCTCTGTGTTAACTTTATGCCAACTCTCCTTACATAGACTTAGGGTCCTTCCTACCCAGGGAAGAGTAATGTCTAAGCCAAAGATACCACATATGCCTGCCTAACCCAAATGATAAATAAGATAAATAAGAGTGGGATTAAATCAGGTAAACTTTTGAGGATTAATTTCCTTATTAATTATTGTGGTCATTAAAAACAATTTATTCTGAGCCTGCTCTGTACCATGTCTGCGTGTGGGAGAGATAAAAATGAACACAGCTTCCTTTCAATGAAAAGGAAGTTTAGTGGCGGTTGTGGGGACCAGGCCACAGAGCAGGTCCAACACACCACCAGAGAACAGTAGATCAGTGATACACGCTTGGGTAGTACCCATGGCACCCCACATTCAGCCAGTGAGGAGGCTTAGTAGAGACAGTCCAGGAGACAGGAACATGGGAAGGGCCTAAAGATGCAGATAGGGAATACTGGGACAGGAGTGGGATGTTGCAACCAGTTCATAGACTGAGGGAGGCATGTTCATGAACCCTGAGTCCGGAGAGGTGGGCAGGGCCCACTGAATTCTGTGTAATTAAGCCTTGTCTTTCTCCTGAATGTACTGTGCACTGTTTGAAGTTAAAAGAAGGGAAAAGTAGGGTGTGAGCTAGCCTTTTACAGAACCCATGCCATCTGTTCTGCTGAGAAGAAACTGCAGGGGGCACCATCAGAGACCAGCGCCAATGGGCTGTACTAGCCTAGGAAGGAGGCAGGGGCATAAAAATAAAGCATATCAGACAGATGAATACACAGGACAGGCAAGAGATTCGTTCCTGAACATCTCTCTGTCCGTATGTTTTGTGTATAAGCAGTTTCTACATGGAAGCACTCCATAACTCAAGATCATCTAGTATGTACAAGGCTTTGCAGAGAGAGGTAAAAATCACTGTGTTTAATACACAGAGCCATGATAGATGCATATCACACTTTATGTTTTATATTTAAACAGAATGAAGCAACATTTGTTCTGGGGAATCATTCCTTATACCCTGAACCTTAAAGTGTGTCTGACAGATAGTGGTAGTGTCTACACTGGTGATCTTATTGGGAAGACCGCCCGGTATCCAGGACCTTCCTTGGAGACAATAGTGTTCAGCCTTCCCTAGCTTGGCATTGTGAAGCATGAGCCCCTGCAATCTCTTTTTCCAGTTCTAAGAATCGGGAAAGGACAGGCAGAACGGAGGTGGGCTGGGTCACGGAAGCCTGACCCTTTCCCTGAGCGCCTGCGCAGTATCTGGTGTAACAGACGAGCTCAGCTGGGCACAGAGGGGCTATTTGCAGTTTGATAGTCTCTGCTGAATTATTGATGCCTCAGGACCTCCCCCTTGTTAACAAATCGCCCTCCGCATGAAAATTTAAAGAGGCAAATGAGGGCAATCTCTCAACCCATTATTCCCTCTTCTTTTGCCATCTGAGCTCTAATTTTAAGTCAATCGGCCCAGAAGTCCTCTATTGGGAGATGGCACAGCTCAGACAGCCCGGCCAATGGCCAACAAAATCCATGTGTGAGAGCACATGAGCCCGGAGTTGTGGCGCCTCTGACCAGGTGAACGCTGACCATCTCTGTGTCATGAACTAGGAAGTACAGAAGAAAGTTTCCGAACGTGGTCCAGGCTTGGCGTTTGGATGCCTGTGATGGCTTAGGAAATACTGGTGAGTTTTTAGTGAGAATACTTTCTAAAACCCTGAAAAACACAATATTGGGGCTAGAGAAATGGCTCAATGGCTAAGCACGTGACGGCCCAAGTTCAGATTCAAGCACCCATATAAAAACCTAGGCATGCCTACCCCCCTGTGTATTACCCTAGTACTGTGGGTGATAGTGACAGCAGACTCTCAGGGGCTTGCTGGCTGCCAGCCAAACTCTAGGTTCAGTGAGGAACCCTGACTCAAATGAACAATATGGAGAGTGGTGGAGTAGAGTACTTGACCTCTTCCTCTAGCCTCCATATACCATGCACACACACACACACACACACACACACACACACACACACACACACACACTCACCTCTTTAAAATTGTATGTGTAATGGAGTTATATAGTCTTTTTTAAAAATGTTATTTGTATGTTATGTGTATGGGTGTTTTGCCTGCATGCATGTCTGCATACCACATGTATGCAGTGCTCTGGGGAATAGAAAAGACCACTGAATTCCCTGGACTTGGAATTACAGATGACTGTGAATTGTCATGTGGGTGCTGGGAAATTTAATTTCATCTTGTAATAGTAAGGAAGCATTTTGAAAAGTTGGCTGTATAGAGTGTCTGGAATCTGTTAGGGTTTGTAATAAAGGTCGAGTGACATACAATTGTTAATCTTAAGTGGTACCCAATTCTAGCTTTTGCTACTTTCATAAATACTGTGGCATCCTTATCTTGCTCTTCTCTATTCAGTAGCTCAGGCATTTCTATACCCATAGGACAGTGGGGTAAACTGAGGCAAGGGTCAGCGATGGAACAATCACTTTATCATCTCATCCCCTGACTACCAACAAGCAGTTATCTTACATTAAAAGAGGGCAAACAGGCTTGTGGGCAGCTTTGCTGATCCATGTATTTCTAGTCTAATGTTTCCAGTTATAATGCAATTTGACTGGCGCTGGCTTCTTGGAAGCAGTCGAAACCCAATTAACCTCACTATCTGCTTTCATATTTACCTTCCATATCCATTAGGCTCTGGCATCATTTCTAATTTACACTCTCCAGTTCATAACATCAGTAGTTACCAGCCCCTTTAGACCCTTCATTAACCTGGTTGTCCTCTGAGCCATCTCACAGTGGCCTGGTGGTTATTCTTACTTAAGACGGCCAGAGGTTACCTTACATATGGATCATATTGATTTGAAAAGTATTTATGATGTGCAAGGTTAAATTCTAGCAATTGTGATATGTACAACTTGGCATCATTCATTTTGGATAGTGGATGCTATAATGGTTTCGTGTCATCCTTTTGGATATTAAAGGCATTTTTACCAAGATGGAAGAGAACTCTAGATCAGGTGTCATGAGCAATGGAGAACTCTGAAGGGTGACCACCAACAGTGTTGGATGCTAGCTGGCATGCATACAAGCGTGCATGCACACACATACACATGCACACGCATACACATGCACATGCATGTACATACATATATACACCCCTCCCCTTTAGGAGAAGCTGGTTTGAGAAAAAATCTGGAGCCCTGGTTCTGACTCTGCTGCACACTGGAACCTTCTGGGATTGGGGAAAGCCATATTGGTTGCCCCGATGTAAGGGTGCCAAGCTCTGAGGAACTGTCTTGCTTTGGAACCACCATGCATTTCTAACAGCCTTCATCTCTATTCCTTGCTGGTGTCAGTCTCCTCTTTGGAAGGCAAGCTATGGCACAGCCCCACCATGTAGACATCTGGGTTTGGCTCTTGGATGATTGGTGCTGTGACTTAAACACAGGACCTTCAGCATTAAATGCTCTCCCAGCAAACTATGACTCTAGATCTTATTTTGTTTTTGTTGGTTTTATTGTGGTTTTAGATTTTGTCTCACTTTTTATTGTGAATATTTTTTGGAATTTGGGCTTTTTTTTTTGTAACCACCTGTAAAGTTAGTTTTTTAGAGTTTCATGATAGCATTTCCATAGCTGTGTCATTACACTTCATTCTCATTTGTCCCCCTCCTATTGCTGATTGTAAGATAAGGTCTGGTGTGGCTCATGCTGGCTTCAAGCTCACTCCCTAGCTGATCCCTCCCACAACCTTCCAAGCACTGGGATTCTATCTTTTTCTTTTTTCCATTAAAGACATCTACTGAGTCAAAATCAGAGCAGGCCAGAAGTCACAGGTCCTGGAGCTTCTTCTGGGGTCAGTAAATATTTCTAAAGGGTTGTTTTTGTTGGAAGCTGTGAAACCAGGTTAATTACTCTCTGATCTGCAGAGAAACTTCGCTAAAAGTTTTCACCTGCTGACATTAAATCACCACATTGCCTCCCTCCTTCCCACGGGACCAAGGACTGCTTATGGGTTTTAGTGCTTGCACTGGGTCACTTTTTCTTAAAGTCATCATTATGTTATGAAATCTTGTGCTGCTCTGCTTCACCCCACTCAAAACACCAATCCTCCTTTTGTTCATTGTATCCGCACTGTATTCACTATCTTCTATTCGTTACTTAGTAGCTGGCTTAATTATAAGATCAACTGTCAAGGATCACAGTGCCTACATTCAAGTAACCCTTATGTAGTAGCCTAAAGCCATCACAATGACTTCTCACCTGTTTCCATCTCTTTACCTAGGCACTGTGACATTTCATATCATTACACAAAAATGATCTGTAACCTCAGGGAATAGGGGACCACTAGGCCTCCTCTTTACTATAGACTTTTACAAAACATATGTGTTTTAAAGTTCTGTATATTTTACTGCCTCCCCTGATAAAGACTAAAGAGAGCATTCTCTCTCTCTCTCTCTCTCTCTCTCTCTCTCTCTCTCTCTCTCTCTCTCTCTCTCTCTCTCTCTCTCTCTCACACACACACACACACACACACACACACACATTCAGCAAAGACACTGTAACATGTGACTTCTCTTCCCCTCAATTGTTTCATGACTCTGTAACTTACCTGAACAAACCACTCTCTTCAGTTACATTAGTTGCTACAGCTGCCTTACAGGTAACACTGTAGAGAAAACAAATGTCGAGGTGTCAGGGGGATGTGAGACTGAACTTATCTTGTGGCTTCAATCTAAATGCCACCTCACTGTGTCACCTTCTGAGTGCTGTGGGTGTCTCTGGCATCCTTAGGTTTAGGCTCCTTCAGATGTTGCTGACTTCCTCTCCTTGTTGATGGCCACTGGAAGTCCTCCCTTACAGATAACAGAACAGAGACACTCAGAGGGCTTCTTCAGAGTCACTGGGAACACTGGAGTCCAAGAGATTTATTTATACAGAGCACTGCTTAAGGTGGAATCTACCCTGTAACCAGCAGCCGGAGTCAGCAAGGTCCTCCTGATGGCATGTTTTTCTTTGGCTCACTCAACGTCTCCTAACCCATGTTTGCTTTTTAATTACCTTCCATGTAATCTGCTCCTGCAGACTTACTGTCGTGATTGCCAGCACTTAACAGCTTTTCTCACAGATTTCCTAGAGAACGCATATGTCCTGCTTCTTGGCAGGGGTCACAGGTGAGAGAGTTCTATTGGGTTGAGCTACACTGTGTGCCATCAATTTATTATCAGTGGAAGTGTTATTGTGTATCACGGAGACCAGAGGCTGCAGGTGACAAAGTGTGTGTGGTGTGTGTGTGTGTGTGTGTGTGTGTGTGTGTTCATGTTCATGTTCATATGTGCCAGTGTTGGTACATATTACACCTGGGTATTGATCAATGCATGTAGAGATCAGAGATTGACATCAGACCTCTCTAATCTTAATCATTCTCTAATCTTACTTTATGACACAGGGTCTCTCATTGAACCTGGAACATGTCCATTCAGCCAGGCTAAATAGGGATCTTCCTGCCTCCACCTCAATGCCAGTAGCATAACAAGCATATGATGCTGAATCCTGCTTTTTATGTGGGTGCTGCAGGTCTGAACTCAGTTTCTTATGTTCTGCAAGAATGTTACCAATTTAGCCATCTCCAGAGCCCTCAAAGTACGTTCCTGCTTGTCCAGTGTCATGCCATGGGGAAGTGAAGATCTTTCCAATGGGATCAGGAGTTCCCTGTGCCTTTTGGTTGTACTCTCTATTGTCTGCTAAGAGATGGCAGCCCAGAAAACAAGGAGTGTAGGAAGACATTGTTATCAACTTGAGTCTTCTGCAATGGGATTTGTAAAGGATATCAGACAGAGCACATGCCCTCTGTGCATTAGTGTCTTCTTTGGTGAAATGATGGAGATAATGATTTTAAATTACTTGCCTAGTTAGAAAGTGCATTATAGTCTTTGAGTTTTTGAATTACTAGAGAAGTTCTGAATTATACACAGTCTTGAGCTCATATGCAATCGGTTAGCATCAGAGATCCCACTTCTGGCTGCTTAATCTCACACACAATGGATTTAAGCCTGTGTTCTCTGTGTTTGTAATAATTCTAGAACCATGTTAAGTTACTTAATCTCCCCAGACTCAATTTTTATCACCAAAGAATAGAGATGAGTACCCATCTCACAGGCTATTATGGAGCTAAGTGAGTTAGCATAGATAGCATTTTCAGCCGTGACTCAAAGCAGCCACGTAAGTCAGCTCAGACATCTCAGTGTCTGGGGTTCTGGGATCTGTCTTTACCATTATTTTATTGGAAAAGCTAAATCAAATTTATATATGAAAGAGCAAAGGACAAAGGATAATAGGAGAGAATTTTGGAAAAAAAAATAACAAAGTAGACCCATCTCACCTGATACCAGGACTTCTTACAATATTTGAATTTTATTTTGGTTTTCTGGAAGAACAGAACCAACAAGACACTTGCAGATGGAGAGGGATCTATTAAGAAAGACTGGCTCGTGTGTATTACAGAGGCTGAGAAAGACCAGAATCTGCTCTTTAAAAACTGAGATTCAGATAGGCTTTAGAACATAAACTGTCAATGTTTAAAGGCAGCAGGAGCTGGGTCCCCACTCAGCAGAGCAAAGTTGCCCCTCCACTGTCCTCTTGTACTGTTTAAGCTCTCAGATTGGACAATACCCATAGCAATGGGAGGCTTGTCTTTATTCAGTCAGATGATACAAATGCTGCCATCTTCTAGAAACATCACCCACACACAACCAGAAGTTACATCTTACTGTCTACCTGGACACCCATTTGCCCAGTTAAGTTGACACATAACATTAATCATCAGGTTTTAGAGCATGGAAAGGAGATAAAACTGGTTTACAAGTTGAATAGAGGACAGAACAGCCCAAAATATGTATAAGTGAAGATCCAGTACATAGAGCAGGAAAGAAAGGGACAGATGATGACATGGAAAGACCAAGAAAGGCCACACATGGTACAAAACCTAAGTCTAAATGCATTTGAAAAGGTTTACTTACAGGGACAAGAAGGAAGGCAGCATCTTCAGCATCTTTGACTAAAGGCTGAGAAAGGATTCCTTAGATGATGCACACATAAGAAAAACAGAAAGGAAAACAGCAGTGATACAATAACTTTAAGTTTAAAACTTCTCTCTCATGAAATATGCTGTAAACAAAGGCCTAGGAATTCCAAGGCTACGGGAAAGTATAAGAGACTCAAGTAATTGATAAAAGCCAAGAATTCAGGATTTAAAAGTAACACTCACTGAAAACTAAGAAACCAGGAAGATAGACATAGTGTCTGGCATAGCACCTTGACCCAGAAAGTGCTGCAAAAAGATAAAAATACCAAATGGACACATGCATGGCCTGGTCTTGGAAATAGATGTTTGGTCATACATAGGTCATGCTCTTTGTATCATCTAGGCACCGCTGGAGCACCATTTCCTTCCTGTCTGCCTCACTCAACCACAGTTGTACACAGCAAATTCATTCAGAGGAGCTGAGATAGGGAGTCTAGCTTGTGGGACAGTCCAGTTAGAGATACAATTTGATCCTGGCTGTGCTCTGAACTTACTACAATTTCCCCAGCATCATTGCCACTTAGAAGTCCCATCCTCTCTCTCATAGCAGGACATAACTGTCTTGTCCATATTGTGGTAATAATAATCATCAAAAATAAACCCAGGGAAATAAAGCCACCAGGAGGCCATCCTCTTTAATTAAGGAGACCTAATGAGTTGTAGCCCTGCCATGCGTGGGACTCCATTATCTGTTATAAATAGGGAATGGTGAGTGTGGTGTGCTGTTTCTACAGCCTTGCTGCTATTTTTCCTTTATTTCCTACTGGCTCCTGCCTCTTTGATTGTGTGTATGAGAGAGCTGTGACAAAAAAAACCCTCAAAACCTCTTAGTTTAACTTGAAGTTTAAAATTATTCTGGTGTCACCCAAGACTTGCAATATGACCAGATGGCTTGACTGGTTGGTAGAAAGGATTAAGAAAGATTAAGTCTTCAGTCCCTTGCCCCCAAGTTGGAGTAGTTTTTTTCTCCCTCTGTTCCCCAGACACAGAGAGCATCCCAAGTCTTTGGCATGTGTCATTGTTCATTCGGAGGTCAGATAGGATAGGGTAGCATGAATCATTTCAAGTGAAAACACAAAACCACCTTCCCAAGAAAAGGGAACAACTGGATGTGAGTAAAAAAAAGCAACGGTGTTCAGTTCCCCTACAACACTCTAAGCAGAGGCCATCAGGGACAGCTACCACCTTCCTGGCTGGAGACTAGAAGGAGTCCTGCCTATTCTCATTGTTGTTTTGTGACTTTTCCTAATCTTGGGAAATATAATGAGAGAAAAAAGTGAGACAGATTTAAGCAAGGAGAAATTTGGGATGGATCACTGGGAAAAAAAAGATAATCATGCTGAAATCCATTAGGCTGTGTAATAGTTTCCCAAGGGCAATGATGTAAACCTAGTTACAGTCATTTAAATTTAGACTGAGTCCTGAGCTAGTGAGCTGGCCCCAGGGAACAATCCTGCATGGAAGAGAGGTTGAGTAAGGTGATAGGTCAGATTACTCATAGATCTATTCCAACTTAATTTCTAGGACTGTGGGATCCTAATTAAAATGAACTATATTGCCTATTATGGACCTGCCACATTAATATTCTGTAAGGTCTCCAGGCAAGTCCTATGGGAGTAGTTATTCCTTCATTTTGTAGAACGAGGGTCCACAAGCCACAATTAACTATGTAGCTTGGCCACGTGCTGACTTCTTGCAATGGACAATGCTTATGTTAAAGACCTCAGAAGGAAGTCGGGCTCATAGTGTGAACTCACAGTTCATTCAGAGTAGCCCAGTGGGATAAGAAGCACACTTTGATATCCTTTGAGATGATTGATGTGTCAGTATGTATTCTGGTGAATACCACAATAGGAAAACTCCCTTCTTCGATGACAACAATTGCTACCATGTAACACCTAGGCCTAATATGTGTTTCTCATACACAGTCCTGACTTCCCTTTTAGTATCAACTGGAGAAACCTTAACAGAGGTCCTGCATTCACAGGCCTGTCTAGTTTCCCTTCAATAGTAATCTCTCCTCCATGAAACAGACTCTGGTGAGGCTGCTCAGGCAGGGCCACTTACAAGCTGCCTAGTGTCAAAGGTTAGGGCAAATGGATGGCCCAGGTGGTGTTCCGTGTGAATGGTGACACCTTTCTGGTAAGCTGTTTTTGTCCTTTTTGTTCTGTCCTGAGGTTTCTTCTCAAATATCCTCACGGGCAGGCAGTACAGCAGCAAGAAATCTCCATCATAATCAGGGATGTCAAGTTCTCCCTGATTTAAATTTATAAACTGTGTTCTAATTAGTCTGTGGGAAGTTCCCATGAAAATTGGAGTCATCACTGTGCAACTGTACAAGATTGGGGCATTGGTGGGACTGAGGGACTGAAAATCTCCTTTCCTTCAAGATCTACTGGTGTCATATATCCATGACAATGCCCCTAGCTGCACAGACAGACTTCTAAGTTCTCACCTCCCATCTAGTATTTCTAATAAGTGACTAAGTACACATCCCAGAAACAGCAAGGGGCTGTTGTGTCATTCATTTCCCAGTGAATACAGCTCAGCTCCTGAAATAGAAGGCACTAAACTAAAAAAAAAATGTTCAAGGGGCTAGGGCAGTGGTTCTCTATTGTGGACTGCAACCCCCTTGAGGGGTTGAACAACACTTTCACAGGAGTTGCATATTGGACATTCTGCATACCAGATGTTTATTTACATTATGATCTGTAACAGTAGCAAAATCATAGTTATGAAGTAGCAGCAAAAATAAATTTATGGTTTAGGTCACCATAGAATGAGGAGCTGTATTAAAGGGTTGCAGCATTAGGAAGGTTGAGAACTACTGGGCTAGGGAGATGATGGCTCAGGTCATAAGGTGCTTACCATCAAGCATGAAGCCCTGAGTCTGGATCCCTGGTTCCCATATAAAATCCAACTGCATCAGCACAAACTTCTAGGACTGGGGACAGGCAACGAGCAAGGAGGCTCCCTGGAGCTCACTGTTTACTCATCTAGTCAGTCGGTGAGCTCCAGGGTCACTGACAGATTATATATCTAAAAAATAAGGTGGAGAGTGACTAAGGAAGACTGAAGCACACACATGCACAATCACATGAGCATAAACATGCACATGTACGAACACAGGCGCACAAACATACACACTTAGTTGATTATTACAGTAGAGTCAAGAGTCTTGGTTTCCTCTTTGCAATATGGCCAAATAATAATGACTTCAACAGCTATACCAAAGATTAAACCAGAATAATAACAAAAATGAAGATTTAAGGACAGTGCTCAGAACCTAAACAACACAGTATGGGAAAATTGTTTATTCCTGGGTTCAGTACATGTCACATAAAAGTGTTTTACAAAACAATGCACAAACAACAATGCTGAGAAGTTGTAATGTAAATTTGGGGCTTCAGTTTTAATTGGGTTTCTGAAGAAGGCCAGCATTTCCTATGCTACTAGTATGTTAGAGGTTACACCATCCCTAGTTCAAGTTCCTGGGTACTAAATCACCTGGCAAGATCCACACCATAAATAAGTGAGAATTCCAAGGAGTTCACACTTGATTCTTCAGAAATAAACCCATGTGATAAACTTGGAGAATGAGTGATGGCATCTATGATGATAAAAATGGATGGAGGAACATGTCACTCTTTGCTGTTTCCTAATGAGAATTTGACTTCTGTTAATCCAGATTATTATGAAGTCTTTTCTTGAACTCCTTGGAGATGTCTTGACTCTTCATTGCTTTAATTTACAAATAATAAGTGCATTTAGAGTGTTTAATGGGGCTCGAGTGGGATCTTGGCTTAGTAGGGCCATAGAGCACCATTTGCGAGAACTTGCACTTTGAATGAACTGCTTACATCTAAACCAGGTTGACAGTTTTGGCTTTCCCACCAGCTCTGAATCAACCCTTCCAGGTGCACTCACCTCACTGTCTACCCTATAGGACAGGTGGATACTAGTGATACTGGCTATTGGACTCATGAGGAGACGAAGGAGTCCAGGAGGAAAAGGAGGGGAAGGAGGCCAGTACAGCCAGCCCATTTTCCCTTAGTCTGTGGGAGAGCAGTCTGGCAAGTGAAGATTGTCCTACCCAATCCCAGAGGATACTCTGGCCTCTCGGGTCCCGCCCCCGCCCCCGTTCTGCCATGGTCTCATTTCTCAGCTGTGTGGAAACTGCATTGTCTCGGAGCCAGAAAGCAGCTTCTGGCTTTTTTACATCATGCTTTTAATTCCAGTTGAGTTCCTGGCTTCTGATAAAAGGTCTCATCTTTGGCACAGAAATTCCTCCCACCATGCTTTATTGCCCCCGATGCCCTCTGCTGGCCATTACTGGTTACCTCGGTCGATGCAGACAGGTCCCTCCCCGCCACCCCCACCCAAAGCTCCGGAGCTGTTAATTTGTCCTTTTAAATTCTCATCCTTGTTTCTTTAAAAATAAACAGAACTGTTTCTGTTGTTATTTTACTGTGTCAGAACTTTCCAAGGCAACATCAAAACCTTGTCCGCCCCGAGTCTGGCACACCTCTTCTTGCATCCTGCACCAGCCCAGCACTAGGCTGAAACCTGGATGGAGACAGTGACAGAGTGTTGTTTGGAGCGGGTGGGTGTGGGGCTTGCAGACTGAAGGAATTCTATTAAAGCATCATTTCTCTAACTGGCATTGTCGACATCTGAGGCCAGATAACTCCTATCTGTGTAAGTCTGTCACAGCACCACGAGGAACAGTATTCGTGACTGCACTCGCACTCTCTCCTCCCGATACAGATACAGGCAGCGCCCCGCCCCCAACCTAAAACCTACAGGATTTTCTCGGAACACTTCCACTATCAGAGTGGGGAGGGACATTACTCACTGATCGCAAAACTCCGTGTGAGGGCGATGGCTGCAGAAGGCCCACAGTCCTCAGGACCTGAAAGCGCTGGGAAGTGTAGAGTTGCTCTTTGAGGCTACTCAGGACTTTAGAGGACACCCTAATTAGTGTTGGATATTGCCAGTCAGCTGATGAATAAATCCAGTCGTTGGGGAGGTGTGTCTCACCAAGAGCCCTTCTCCTACTGACTCTCAGTGACCCTTGAGTTTCCTGTCACTTGTCCTCCAACCTCTGTCCCGCATCCCTGCTTTATAACTCCTGAGCTCAAGTCCCCAGCTTCACACCCTCAACTACTGCCTCTTTTTCTGTAGGTTGTTAAAAATAAAAACAGTTCTTTTCTCGTTTCTACATCTTTATGGGAAATTTCATAACTGTGTTATGACTTGAATATGAAATGTTCCCTTAGACTTGTGTTTTAAACGCTGGCCCTGATTGAGAGCTTGTGAAAACTTTGAGGAGGAGAGACACTAGGAATTTACCTGCAAGGGTCACAGCCTGGCCTCCCTACCCCTGACTGACCCTCTCTAGCCTCAGGCCCTCCCTTCCATAGTAGACTGTACTCTCTGAAATTGTGGACCAAAACGCGCGTGTGTGCGCGCGCGCACAACACACACACACACACACACACACACACACACACGCAAGAGCTAGTGAACAAGGGGGAAGGGAGCTAACCCCAACTTTAATCAGTTCTCAAGGGAAGGGAGGGAGGCAAGTGGAAAGAGGCCTGTCTGTATTTGGACCTCACTCCCATAGTACCCTGGGCTAGCCTCCCAGTGTGAGTCAGTCACCCTATGGGAAGAGTCTCTACTTTTCTATTCTCCTCGGTGCTTGACTGCACAAATATCCTTGGACTTGGAAAACATTTCTTCATTACATTTCAGCAAGGAAAGGGAATGTTGAACAAAGAAAGGACTAGGGGTTGAAGGCATCTCGATTTCTTGTTTCTACTTCCCAAACAAGGTTGCTGTGGCATGACTCGCCTCACTGGAGGCTGATGCTCTACCTTCTGGGCTCATCAGCATCCTGGGCTGGGCCTGTGACCCTGTGCAAGGCCCAGTAAAGGAGGTTAAACCTCTGACACTCAGTTGGTGGTGCACACTGATGTCCCCAGAACACTGGTTGCAGATTAGCGACACATATGGTGCAGATTCATGCTGTCCCCATCATAATTAAGAATGTATTGATGGTGTCCTCTTAGACACACTCTAATTGTGAGCCAGTAGTGACAGGATAGACAATGTTATTCTGTGCATGTGGCAGTCTTATCCCACTATCTGAGACTGGGCTTAGCCCTACTATTTACAAACACATGAATCTCCCTTCCTCTGGCACTATCAAAGTCACAGACTTTGTCCACAAAGTCCACATTGCTGGCTTTGGTGAACCTTTCTTTGTGTGTTAGCTGGCTGAGAAGGCTGTGCTCCAGGATAAGCTTCAGGGCACCCACGTCCTTTATGTATACCCAGAAGACAAAGGAAGCCACCTGCTAGATGGCAGGCTCACAGAAACCCAGACTTTACAAAGAGGGGGGGGATGCCTCATCTTCTTGACACATCGTGTCTTTCCATTGCTGCTGAATTGTCCGCTGGGGCATGTCACAGTCTAGATGGCATGTGAAAGACAAAAGGCTCACTTGTCATCTGCTTTTCTCCCAATGGAGAGACAGCGCTAAATTCTGTCATTGGAGCTGTGAGGCACTGTCACAGGGCAATCAGGGGCAGCATATGTAATCTTTCTGAGCCTGGGGCCACTTAACTGAAGCAACCACCCAGAAAGAAAGAGCATCTACACAGAGTTTCATGCTGGTCTCAACGCCTAGATTAAGACCATCTTAGCTGCTTCGGCCATACCTTCCTGGTCCCCACAGGAGCTGCCCTTTGCTGGGTATCATGCCTGAGCCTGTATTGGCATCCTCAGCCTCTTTCTGCAGCCCTGGGTGGTGACATGAGTATACAGCCATGGAAATTCAATGGCAGTTCTACAAGGCTCCACAGAGATCATTTCTGAGTGGAGGATCAACGCCTTTTACTTCTTCCGGGAAGCAGCTGGGGTCTTGACTCTCCACAGAGACTTGGGTAGGACCAAAGGAGACCTAAGGTGCACTCTGCCTGAAGGGCAAGGACATGAACACCTAGTGGGCCAGCATCTAGAAATGTTGCTGAGGGAGGGACCACGTCACAGTCCCTACCCCCTACCACTGCACCCCATCTCCTCTACAGACATGGCTTCCAGCCACAGTTCAGATGAGGAAACATCTCAGGTCAGGGACAAAAGCCCAAAGATTGGATTGCTGTCTATTGCTTACTGGCTGTGTAGCCTCAGATGAATTCTTTCATTTTTATGAACCTCTGGGCCCTCACTGAAATAAGTGTGATAATCTCCATCCTCTCCATGAGACAGCATCCAGTGAGAGCGAACACACTACAGTGGAGCACGCTATGCTAATATGAATGCGGGTAACAGTGTGCTTGACTTCTAGATCCAGCTTTGTCAGGTATACGCTGTAAGTCTCCAACTGAATTTAGGATATGTAAAGTCATCAGAGACCCAGGCACCATACCCATAATTACCACCACTGCACAGGTTCTCTGCCTTGCATCTGTCATTATGTCTGTTAGCTGCCAGCACTGGAATGAGTCCATCTATTATCTGGTAGACATTTGCTAAATGCATAGGGTGTTTTTACCCCAGAGATAGACCTGGCAGGGTGAGGGTGGAAGTGGGGGAGGGGTGATAGAACAGACTAGGTATCACTCCTGCCCTGGAGGATGTACAAACTAGAAAAGATGGAGAAACATGGTGTTGTTAGACAAGTAGCTCCCAATCGTTCAGAAATTCCATCTCTTCTTGAGGTTCAGTGTTAGGGAAGCTCATTTTTGACTCCTTGAAGCTCTGGAGCCTATTGTTAATTTTCTTCATAGCAGAGACAAGACATGTCTCTGGTCCTGTTGGGGACTTGCCTTCTTTCTCTGGAGTAGTCCATCAGCAGATCCTCTTTGCATCTAGAAACAGTCTGTCCTCCTTGCACTGCCTAAAATGCTATCAAATAGTCCCTCAGCTTCCTCCTCGACAGGCCGCCATTTGTATCAACTGAAACCAGTTTTCTACAGCTCTGATCTCCTTCTGTGTGGACTGATTGCTCTTTCTCCTAATGAAAGGTGTTTGCTTGAGAAAAGCTAAAATCAACACAAGGTTTATGAAGTAGTTCAAGCCTCCATGCACTAGATACGAGTTTCTTGGTCTTCTATGCAAGTAAACACAACAAGCCTTTGAGAACCAGCATAATGAGCAAGTGACCAGAGAAGAAATGTCAGAGTGGATAAAGGAATCTGAAAGATTTTGCTTCTGGATGGCCCTTGGCAAATTGCACCATATGGGAGAAACTGGATCATGGAACGATACTGCCATTGTAAAGTTATGTCAAAAGAGCTCAAACTGATCCTTGCACATGAGACAACAAAAGTGTTCATAGCCATTTTCAGGCTGACTTTAAGGATTAATATAGATCTTTATTGTGATCTGAAGATAAATCCAAAGAAAGGTTCTAAGACTAGGGAAGAGAGAGACAGAAGGAGAGGGAGAGGGTAAGGAAGAAGGAAATGGAGAGGGAGAGGGAGAGGGAGGGAGAAGGAAAGGGAGGGAGAGGGAAAGGGAGGGAGAGGGAGAAAGAGAGGGAGAGGGAGAGGGAGGGAGGGAGAGGGAGAGGGAGAGGGAGAGCAGAAGGTGGTGTCAGAGCCATCAGAGCTAGAGTTACAGGCAGTTGTGAGACACTCATTGTAGGAGCTGAACTCTGCAACAGTGTGCACTGTTAAACACTGAGCCATTTATCCAACCCAGTTGCAAGATCTCATCTATCCTACTGACCCTGTAGCAGCTTTACTGTATCTTCAGAATCATGAACAACTGTGTGAATAGTGTATTTTTTCTGATTTTTAAATCACATTTTTAGTATTTCTTTGAGAATTTCATGCAAGTGTTTTGGTCATATTTACCCTCCCTCAAAGTCCTTTCATATCCACCCTCTATATTCTCTCCACCCTCCCCTCCCTACCCACCCAACTTTGAGTTTTCTTCTCTCTCTTTTTGATTTTGCTCCCTGTTGAGACTGTTTGTATCGTGGAGTAAGGCATGACCCGGAGTGTGGTCAAACTAGAATTACATCATTACAGAAAACAGTCACACTCTCTCTCCCTCTCAAAGCTATTAACTTAATAGCTCCTCACCTAGTGGTGGGATTTCATGCCCACCTTCCCTCCCTCCACACTGGGATCTTATGTGGCTTGGGCTTGAGTATGTTTTGTTTATGTTGTCACAATTGCTATGGGATCGTCATGCATTTAACCATTGTATCAAGGAAAGCGCTGCTTCCTTTTAGTTATCTATGACTTCTGTGTCTGACAATCTTTCTGCCCCTACTTCACAATGGCCCTAGAGCCTTGGGAAGAGGGGACAGCGTATAGATGAAATTCCACTTAAGGCTGAGAACTCCACTGTCTCTTATTCTCTGCATGTTGACCACTTCTGCTTTCTAAGTTAATTCCTATCTACTGCAAGGAGAAGCTTCTTTGATGAGTGTTGAGTGATGCACTGATCTATGGGTATAGTGGTAGGGCATTAGGAGTCATTTCAATACTATATTTTCCTAGCACAATTTATTGGGTTCTCCCCTAGGGCCTATGATCTATCTAGCCACAGGTTCTTGACCTTGATAATTATGCTAGATAGGAGTTGCATATCACTGAGCAAGCCTTAAATTCAATTAGAAAGGCATTTAGTTATTATCCATGCACTATTGCACCAGTGGGCACATATTATCAGGCCAGTCATTGGTATACCTTGCATGATTAACAGCTGGGTGACACTAATGATCATTTTTTTTCCCCACAGTAATGTATGTAGTACTTTCTAGCCTCACAGAAGTTTGCCAGTAGGGATGAGGTTTCAAGGTGAGTATCAGCAATATGGACTTACCACCATTTTGTTCTGGAGGGTAGTCAAGAATACTGTAATAGCCAGTGATGCTTGGGAGCCATTAGCTTGCAATGTTTGGGTCCCATTGCTAACAACTCAAAAAGTGGTAACTGATTTGTGGTACTGGGGTTTTTATTTGCTAACATAAGATATCTAGTTGGAGTCAGGATGAGGTAAAGCCCCACGTTACTATAAAGTAGGTAGAGGATCTTATAGTGGGAAAAGCCAGACTTCATTGGGTTCCAGAGTCCACATGTTTTGTGCAGTGTTTCTTTGCAAGTCATCAATATGAGAGCCTTAGTAAGCTCCACCACATGTTAGCTTTCATATTTATAGTTTATGTTCAAGCAATATTTCTTGGACCAAATTAAATGCTTGCAGTCAAAAGCTGAGTCACTCCATCCTTATCCTAAACACATGATGCTCACATGTGTGTGCTGTCACTCATACACCACACCATCTATTGCATTTCCTTTGTGCTATGAACTGTTGAGTGTCTCTAAATTACATTTTTCCTCCCATTAAACAGATATTCTGTGAGTACATGTTAAGAGTAGATTTTTCCACCAGCCTGCTGCCAGAGCTGCGCCAGCCCCAAATAACACACAGTGACACTGTATTAGATATAAAGCTGTTAGCCTGTTATTAGCATTTCTTATTGGCTAGCTCTGTCTGAAATATTAACCCATTTTTATTAATCTAAGTATTTCCACGTGGTCTTATCTTACCAGAGAGAGGGCCCAGCTCTCAGTCCTACATGTTGAATCTCCTCCTACCTTTCCCCGAATCCTCCTTGTCTCCTAGTCCTGCCTATCTTGCTTTCCTATTGGCCAACAGAGATGTATTCATTAACCAATAAGAGAAACATATTTACAGAATGACATCTCCCATTAAGTACACACACTATATAAGAGTACACATTATGTAAGTTTCTCCTATGGTTTCTCATATAGTTGATTTATTTAGCTAAGTATATATGCATTTTCCAACATCCACCTTTGTCTACCTTTGGGCTCAAAGATACAGAGATGATTGGAAAAAAAGATCTCCATCTCTTTGTGAACCCAGAGTCAAGCAGACTAATTAAGCCATACATCTAAGCAACCCCAAACCCTGCTCAACAGTGTGGACTGAAGTAAAAAGAGTGGAGGAATAGATGGGATCTTAAAGAAAGTTATTGGGAGAAGTGATGCATTCTAGGAGTCAAACAAGTCCGTAGGAAGCTCAGCTCAGTACCCTGTGCCCAGGACACAGTGCCAGGCATGCTGAAGGCAACTTAGATAATTTACCAACAGACTCACACTGACTAATTTAAAAATGTTAGAAGATGCAAGATGGATGAGATTTTTAAAAAAGGAAAAAAAACAAATGTATGAAAAATATAAAAGGCTGAGGGACTCAGACAATTTAGTCTCATTGTGGCACACATTTGAGGAGGACACAACAAGAAGGATGCTGAAGTGTCTGCACATCCTAGTGAATTGCACTAGGCTAGACCATGGGGAATCCAGAGGTGACTGAATAGAACCCAAGACCGAGTCTGGTAAGTGACTTGTGCATGTGACATAGCAAAAGATATAGAATGAAGTGGATGTGCTAATTGATCCAGGGCAAGGGACAGGATTGGAGGTAGTCATGAGGAAGAACTGTATGCTGAGTACATGATTTGGAAGTGGAGGGATCCTTCCAGGCCACTAGCTTTACTTGGTTATTTAAACTATGAATGTGTATTCTACTTTTTATATTTAATTTAATATGGGTGATAATAAGTAATAATATTGGTTTATTCAAAAAGCATAGATATTTACAATATATAGAAGTGGTTGGGGACACACACACACACACACACACACACACACACACACACACACATACATATATCAATGATAACAATGGCAAAACTAGAACACATAAAACTCTGGGTTCAACCCCCAGTGCTGCAAAATTAAAAAGAAAAAAGGGAGATAAAGCTAGAGAGCATGTGCAAGAAAGCAAGAAATACATATCTACTTCTACCAGCACAGCCAATATTTCTTGTGAAGGCCTGCATGAGAGTGACCACCATTGAGCCACGTGTTAGATTACGGGGCCTGGCCTTGTTGGAAGAGGTGTATCACTACAGTTTGGCTTTGGAATTTCAAAAGGCACCCAGCATTTCCAACATGTTCTCTCTGTGTCTCCCGCTTATGAATCAAGATGTGAACACTCAGCTGTCCCTACTGCCATGCCTTTGTTCAGCTATCACGGGCTCTAACCCTCTGAAACTACAGCTCAATTAAACACTTCCCTTTACAAATTGCTTGGGCAATGATGCTTTGTCACAGCAATGGAAAGGTAAGTAAGGTACTCCCTCTATGTCTGGGTATTAATTTTGGGTCTAAGCTTTCAGAGAATCAAAGGGATAAAGTACAGAATGGGGATATTTAAGTCTTAGCTATTGTATACTTTCTGGTACTAAATTCTGAAAGAAATTTGAACATTGGCTCTTATTCATTACTACCCCCACTGTTTTGTTCAGGCCTGACCTCACATATTTGCTAGGAGAGTTGCAGCCTGCCTGTCAGGTCTCCAACAACTCTTGTACTCACTCCTAATGGAAATGTGGCTGCTACTCCACACTGGCTGGCAATTTTCTCTTGATCACATTTCAAGGTTGTGTCACTAGGATTTTAGGATAAGTTGCCATGTATAATAATTCATGAAGACTTGCCTATCTTTTCTGGAAAAGTAATATTGACTGTATTTCCCACTGTTCATCCAAAAAAGTGATGACTGGGGATCCGCTCTGCAAAGAAAGCTGTTTAAGTTAGAAATGGCATGGCAGGGCGCCAGACAGAGCCTTGATTATCACATAGCTGTTCTTTGTAGGAGGCAGACAACATATAAATAAGTGGGTTGTATGGGGTCAAGTGGTAGTCGATACTGGGAAGAAAATCCAGCAGGGTAAAGGATGTGTCAATGGTTTGTCCCAGAAGCTTCCTTTGCATGGCTGAGTCCTCATCTCCCACCTTTTTATCTGGTTACGTCACCTTTTCCATAGCAATAGAACATGGGATAAACATGACAGAACCAAATACCTCTCATCAAGTTGACTGTTAAAAATGGCAGAAAACATCCTGCCAGTATTAGAAGCAGAAGTTCTTGCCAAATTGTTCTGAGCTAAAATAGCGGTCCATAACTACTGGGTCATTTCAACGGTAAACCTAATTTTAACCTCAGCTCCTGATTTCCAGCTCTCTCTGAACTCTATTGCAGGCTGCCAGAGTGGCCACAAGGGTTGCTGCCATCTATATAAACCTGATATAGGGACAGGCTACACCCCCAGCCCCTACCAACTCATTGAACAACAGTCCAGGTAATTGTGTTCGTAGACTGAGTTGTGATCTTCTGAGACCCCTCTGAGACCCAGTTCATATAACGGGAGCAATATTTGGCTAACTTTTGGAGATAAAGCCTCTGGGAGGTGACCAGGCTTGGATGAGATCATGGGGGGTAAGAGAGGTCCTTGAGATTAGTACCTCAATGAGAAAACATATGGGGTAAGTTTGCTCTGACCCTGTCTCTCTGACACATGAGGACAGAGCATGACAACAGCCACTTGGAAGTCACAAGTTTGATCCTCAGCAGAATTCAACATGGAGTATAACTCTGCACATGGAAAGAGGCATAAAAGTAACCACTAGCCAGCTGGATCCGGAGCCAGACTGCCTGTATCCACATACTAGCCTTCAGAATGTCTAGATGGGTGATGTCAGGCAGGTTACATCACCTCTTTGAGATGGTACTCCGCATCTTTGTTGTTATTTATTTATTTATTACATTTTTTTGAGAAGGGTCTTGGTCTCATGTAGCCTAGGCTAACCTTAAACTTACTATTGATTTGAGAATGGATTGAATTCCTGGTCCTCCTGTCTTCACCTACCAAGTACTGGGATCACAGGCATGTGCTGCCATATTTAGCTTTCAGATTGCTCATTTTATCTATAAAATGAGGGAATAACAGTAAATTCTTTCCAGGGCTTTGTGAAGATTTAACTGGTTTACATATATATATATATATATATATATATATATATATATATATATATGTAATTACATATATATATATATATATGTAATTCTAAGAACATATCTAACAACATAACATTTAATGAATACCCATTATGATACTTCCAACTCCAATTTATAGCAAGGGTATTGAGACTTTGAGAAGTTAAGTGACTTGTTGAAGGGCATCCAGAGTGTGGGTGACAGAGTCTGAGCCCAACCTGACTCCAAACTGGCCTCTTGCTGCTAGGATGGCCTCTGTCACCATTAGTAGAAACTACAGTGATGGTTCTTTTTGTTTGTTTGCTTTTTAATATTTTTATTTATATTACAATCTTGTTTTATATGTCAATCCCAGTTCCCTCTTCCTCCCCTCTCCCCCTGCTCCCCACTGTTCCCCTATCTCATCCCCTTTCTGCTCTCCAGGGAGGGTTAGGGCTTTCATGGGGGATCTTCAATGTCTTTCATATCATTTGGAGCAGGGCCTAGGCCCTCCCCCATGTGTCTAGGCTGAGAGAATATCCCTCTATGTGGAATGAGCTCCAAAAGTCCATTCATACACTAGGGATAAATACTGATCCATACCAGAGGCCCCATGGACTGCCCAGCCCTCCTAACTAACACCCACATTCAGGGGCTCTGGGTCAGTCCTATGCTGGCTTCCCGGGGCTGTCAATCTGGGATCTGTGAGCTACCACTTGTTCAGGTCAGCTGTTTCTGTGGGCTCCTCCAACCTGGTCTTGACCCCTTTGCTCATCACTCCTCCCTCTCTGTAACTGGATTCCAGGAGTTCAGCTCAGTGTTTAGCTGTGGGAGTCTGCTTCTGTTTCCATCAGCTACTGGTTCTGCTTCTATCAGCTACTGAATGAGGGCTCTAGGATGGCATATAAGGTAGTCATTAATGTCATTATAGGTGAAGGGCATTTAAGGTAGCCTCTCCACTAATGCTTAGATTCTTAGTTGGGGTCATCCTTGTAGGTCTCTGGACATTTCCCTAGTGCCAGATTTCTCTTTATACCTATAATGTCTCCCTCTATTATGATATCTCTTTGCTTGCTCTCCTCTATTCTTTCCCTGACTCAATCTTCCTGCTCCCTCATGTTCTCCTCCCTCCTCCTCTTCTCTCCTCTTTCTCCTAACTTGCCCCCCCCCCGTGTTTCCAACTTTCTCAGGAGATCCTGCACTTTTCCCCTTCTGTGGGGGACCATGTATGTCTCTCTTAGAGTCCTCCTTTCTTCCTAGCTTCTCTGGTGGTGTGGATTATAGGCTGGTGATCCTTTGTTCTATGTCTTATCTCTATATGAGTGAGTACATACCATGTTCGCCCTTTTGTTGACTGGGTTACCTCAGGATGGTTTCTTCTAGTTCTATACATTTGTCTGCCTATTTCAAGATTCCATTGTTTTTTTTCTGCTGAGTAGTACTCCATTGTATGAATATATCACATTTTCTCCACCCATTCTTCAGTTAAGGGGCTTCTAGGTTGCTTCCATATTCTGGCTATTACAAATAATGCTGCTATGAACATAGTTGAACAAATGTCCTTGTTGTATGAATGTGCATCCTTTGGGTATATGCCTGAGTGTAATCACTGGATGTTGAGGTAGACTGGTTCCCATTTTCTGGAGAAACTGCCATACTGTTTTCCAAAGTCGCTGTACGAGTTTGCACTCCCACCAGCAGTGGAGGAGTGTACATCCTCTTCAGCATAAACTGTCACTGGTGCTTTTGATTTTAGCTGTACTGACAGGAGCAAGATGGTATCTCAGAGTTGTTTTGATTTGCATTTTCCTGATGGCTAAGGATGTTGAGCACTTTCTTAAGTGTTTTTCAGCCATTTTAAATTCCTCTATTGAGAATTCTCTGTTCAGTACTATACCACACTTTTTAATAGGATTATTTGGTGTTTTGGTGACTAGCTTCTTGAGTTCTTTGTATATTTCAGAAATCAGCCCTCTGACACATGTGGGGTTGGTGAATATCTTTTTCCATTCTGAGGGCTGCCATTTTGTCTTGTTTGACTGTCTTCTTTGCCTTACAGAATCTTCTCAGTTTCATAAGGTCCCATTTTTTAATTGTCAATCTCAGTGTCTGTGCTGCTGGTACTATGTTCAGGAAGCAGTCTCCTGTACCATTTCCTTTAAGAGTACCTCCCATTTTCTCTTCTAAGAAGTTCAGTGTGGCTGGATTTATGTTGAGGTCTTTGATCTATTTGGACTTAATTTTTGTGCATGGTGCTAGATATGGATCTATCTGCAGTCTTCTACATGCCATTCAGTTATGCCAGCATCATTTGTGAAGATGCTTTTTTTTGGTATAATTTTAACTTCTTTCTCATTATATTGGTTTTTCTGTTGTAAAATGTGTTCTGATATTTTCATCTTCCCATCCCTTCTTCCAGTGGGTGCAGGTAGGGTCTCTTCCTCTCCTGGTAAGTAGGGACCTAGATGCATGTAGAAATAGGAAAAATGTCAGAAGCATTAATGAGGATCTGGGGTCATTCTTAGTAAACATGAGTCAATCAACACCACTTAACAAGTGCTGTGCTAGCACTACTAAAGCAGAGAAAAAGGGTTTCCCGCTACCCAACCATGCACATGATGCCTTTATTTGTCTAATACCATCTGAATAATGGTGAGGGATTCCTAGAAACAGATTAAAGGTCCCTATTCTCAGTCTCGGGAAGGAAAGAACAGAAAACACACATGTGACCATCTGATTGAGAATAGGAACAACTGCTTGGGACAGGACCCAGTCACAAAACTGTAATGGTCATTGGTCTGGAGTAGGACTAGACACAGAGATTTTGGTCAAGACCCTATAAAAAGTGATAAAGAGAAGTAAACCAGGAGTTCTCTAAGGAAAACATCACAAAGTAAAGACAGAGAGAGAAGGTGAAGAGATAGTTCAGCCAGCGAGGCACTTGCCACCAAGCCTGGATCCGAGTTCAAACCCCAATGTCCACACCATGGAAACAGAGAACTGATTACAAGTTGTCCATCTCCATCCTCATACATAAATCATGGTACTCATGTGCCTCCATCATACACAAATAAGTAAATAAATAAATGTAAATTAATTTTGTAAGAATCTAGAGAATAGGAGTGTTCTAAATGATGTTCCCTGCCAAGGCACTGTGGATTCAGTGAAAACTCTGTGGACTCTGTGGTAAACTTCTACATAAGGGCTCTGTTCATTAAAGATTTTGTTTTTAATTCATAGATTCTTTTTTTTAAGATGTATTTTTATTTTTGTGGGTGTGTACATGTTAGTGTGTGTACAGTAAAGGTGTGTATTCATGTGTATGCACCTTCTTGTGGAGGCCAGGGGCCAACCTCAGATATCACTCCCCAGAGGCTATTCACCTTGATTTCCTTTTGTTGTTGACATTTTATTTTGCTTTGGAGACAAGGTCTTGCACTGAGACCTGAGGCCTCCCAGAAGCTCCAGGGATCTACCTGTCATTGTTTTTCTGGTGCCAGGATTACAAACGTGTGCAGCTTTTACAAACACCTGGCTTTAACATGGGTGCTGGATATTCAACTCAGGTCCTCATGCTTGCTTGACAAGTATACCATCTTAATCATCTTCTGGCCCCTCATTAGTGTTTCCATGGGGAAAATTCTAAACCTGGCACCATCACACTAAAGGAACCCCTGTTAGCTCTGTAAGTGATTCATGCAGAGCTCAGTCAGAAGATGGAAAGTACAGCTGTTTTAATGGAGTGGTTTTAATACAAAGAACTGTTAACTTGATATAGTTTTTAGCTTAGTGACTGGAAGTGTGGAACTTATGTCATATAGGTAAAAACTTTAGGGAGGCAGCTGCCTCACGCTGGTCTTTCTCTGGGGGGACAGAAAGAGGCTGCTTCTGTCAGAACTGGAGAAGCTGCAGGTTGGATTAAGCTGCTGGTGAAAGAAGGTGGAGAAGTATTGCTGGAAATGTTCTGTGGGAACAGGGACAGGTCAGAAGCTGTTTGGATCCTACTACAACAGTGGTGACCTCATCTTCTCAGATCTGTGCTCCCTCCGGGCACATCCTGGCACAAGTCATGAGTGCCAGAAAGCATGATAGAAATATATGACACCACAAAACTACACAGGCTTGAGACGAGAAATGGGGTAGAAATGGGTCCTACTGACATCAGACACGAAAGACCTCACAGGTGACTCATGAGAAGGGCCTCCAAAGATGAAGTCTATTGACCAGGTGGGCATGCTTACTAAGGAGTGCATTCCATGCAAGAGGAGCAGTCTGGACTGAAGCATGGGAGTGGGAAGTAGAGTGTGTGCTGAGGCTATGGAAATAACTTGATAAGGCTGGACAAAAGATGTGGAAAGAGATAAGACTCCTGGGATCAGTGAGGACTAGATCATGACAGTTAAACTGTTGAGCCCTATGCCAGAAATCATGAAGAGTAGATGGGTAGTGCAAACAAAGTTGTGTTCTCGAAAACCAACTTCTGGGGTTGTGGGGGATCCCAGGTGGGAGAGCAAAGGAGGCCAGTTAGGAAGCTGTGAGACTGCTCCACTGGGCAGTGATAACCATCGATTATCAGAAGCAGCAGTGGGGGGTGAGAGAGGGGGCAGATGAAGAAATGCTAATGGAGTAGAAATGAGACATACAAATCAGGTCAGGATGAGGAACTGTCCATGCTGTGCCTGGGGTCACTAGAGGTACCATTTTTCCAGGAGAGGTACCACCTCCTGTCCGTGAGGGAAAAACAAAAAGGGTAAGAGTATGGCATGGCTTTCAGACATTGAAAGTCAGAGGAAGATTGTTAGCATAAAAGGCACCTGAGTTCATGCTGATTTCATCTTGTATGGGGCCCTGCCCTCCAGATCACTTCAGTCATTGCTTTCCTCAAGAGGTGTTGTTCATTGTCACAGCATAAGCCTTGCTGCTGCTCCAGGAAAGAGCTTTGGGATCTGTGACTCAAACAAGAGGCGGCCATCCTTTCTAATTATCACCATCTTCCTTTTGTTCACAGGTGCATGATGGGAATATGGCAGACGAAGACAAAGACTGCCATGTAAACAGCTTTGTCTTGGCACCTATGACTAACTCTTTAATTGATTCCTTTCTGACTTGCAGTCTTTTTCTGAGAAGACTTCCAGGAAATGTCCTTGAAAAGATTTTGTGTTGTGCCTGAAGTGAACTCAGATCTCAGAAGCTGGTGTCTCTGTTCTCTGTAAGTTCCTGAAGACCCCTGCTGAGTTTAGTCCTGGTGACTAACAAAATATGGTCTGCACTGAGAGAACAAGTCACACGTGGTCATAATAGAGAGCTAGTGTGACAACAGACCTGTTCTGTTTCAGAAATTCCAAAGTGAACCTCTTTAGTAATTTGTCTTCTTTTTACTTGTGCAAACCATTTTGCCTTCATGCTTAGAATGTAAAGACGAGGAAATTTGTGAGCATGTAGGGGGACAAGAATCAGCAGGAGGCCACTGCTGCTTATGTTTCAACCCATGACTTGCTTTTACAACGTACCTACATAGCTATTTAGGAATACTTTCCACAAAACCCAGTCCAAACCCACTGATTCCTTCCTCCCTCCCCAACTTCCAACCCCATAGACATTCTCTATGTTTCAACAGCATCAGGATCATGACTCATCCATCCTTGAGTATCAATATTGGACATGGCATCTTTCTGTTTGAGTAATCTGTAGGACAGTGTAAGCCCAAGAGGTCAGAGGGTCTCTTATTTACCTCTCTGTGTACTCTGCACTATAGCAACAGGCTGTTGATAAATCACTATCCTGGTGGGTCTTACCAAGTCTCAGAGCCCATAGGGACATACTTTGTGGCTCATCTATGGTCCCCCTGCTGTTTACACCCAGGCCCCCAAGCTCTTAAGAGTCTCACCTTGGTGCAGAAGGCCTTAAGCAAGCTGCTGCCTTTCTTGGATTGTCCGTTCATCTTCTCCTCTCCTTCCCTGGGTGAGCTGCTCTGGCTACTGAACTCCATGTCCACCAAATTCATCTTCCAGCACCACACACATCTCAAGGTTGTGCACACTCCCCCAATCAACAATGTGCAAGGCTGTCTCCAAAAGAAAACAGCAGACTTAAATATCAACAAGCTTGGTCCATAAAGAACCACCCCACATTCACACACACACACACACACACACACACACACACACACACACACACACACACACACACACACACAACTGCAGTCTTTGAACTTGGAAGGTAGAGGCAGGAGTATTAGGAGTTGAAGGCTCTCCTTGGCTGTGTAGTAAGTTTAAGTCAAGCCCAGACTACAGGAAACATAGTCTCAAAATAATTAATGATAAAGGCAAATTTGTTACATTTAGGAATCTTTTGAGCTTGAACTGAGGCTGGCCCAGGGGATCCATGGAGTTTTTAATGATTTGCGTTTCCTGCCTTTGAAGGTTATGCTTCAGTCTTAGGCTGGTTTTCCTCACAGACTCACCATGATTCTAGCAATTCTAGATTTCACCCCATAGAATACATCAAGAAATTTTTACTTTTCTGAGCATTTCAATCCAGGTCATGGAGCCATCGCTGAATCTATGGCAGTGGCTAAGCAGCCAGCTGTACTGACTGGTTTTAACAAGCCAGAGCCCTGTCTGAAGCTATGTGAAGCTCATTTTCTACTGATGTTTCCAGCATGAGGCATTATTAGGCAATGATGAATATCCAGAGAATAATTTGGGAAGGTGTTGAGAAAGGTGAAGGGGAGAGGGTTCTTTTTTTAATTAGTGGTAGTGTCTAACAGACAAATTCCTGTCAGTCCTGATCCCTTTGAACCCAGGGCCAGTCTTTCCACATTCTGGGCTTCTCTGAGTTCCCAGCTGAGCTCCCAGAGCCTCTTCTTGTTTATGTGGAGAGTCTTCCTCTCTCTGCCATCTCTGCCTTCTCTCCAGCTTTCTCTTTTTACTTTGTCTTGTCCTGAGATTCTGTTCCAGTTTGAGCACTCTGCTTGAAGACCTTTTCATCCCCTCTAGCTGGGTTATTCTCACCTCCCAACAAGTCCCCCCTGGCCGCCTGATCACCCCCCTTCCCTGGGGCAGCCCCACCACCCGATCACGCCCTGCCCTGCGGCACTCCCTTTCCCTTGCTTCCATTCTCACCCATCAAGATGAAATGTAGGTAGTAAAGTCCATGCCAGAGCACCAACAAATGGCACCAAGAGCAGGTGTGTCATGTTTTAGGCTTGAATGGAAACTGATCTGTATGTGTCCCTCGAGGAATGTCTGTGACAGGGTTCTTCCACTGTCTTTTATGTGCTTGTTTGTTTGTTTGGTTGGTTGGTTTTGGTTGTAATTATTTGTTTGGTTTTTTCCTTGTACTAAAATTTGGCCAGCACTGGCTCAAAACTTTTTTTCAACAAAGAAATCAGTGGGAAACCAGATGCTGGAGTCTTGAGTTTAGGGGCTTAAATCAAAACCATGAACCTCATAATGAAACTCAGTCACAATGTCAATTGTAAAATATCTCAGTAAGAGAACTGTCCTTGCAGGTGGAGATGCGTACTCTCATGATTGCAAATTTTCTTCTTAGGATCTTGCACTGCTCTAAGATTTGCTAATTAGATGACAAATTTTGATAATTGTGGAACAAATTTTCAAGATTGTTCAAAACTTAGCACTACCATCAACAAAATCACCACCACCATCACCACCATCATCTAGGATAATCATCCAGTCAGATAATCTGGTTTGAGGTCACTTCAGCTGGCATTTTATTTTTCTAAGAATTCTTCCCTGTCATTTCAAGGCAATTTTAAAAAATCATTTTAGAGACATAGTTAGAAATAATAGGACTCAAAAAAGCCACCAGAAAGGACAGATTGTTGCTTTTTTTGTTTTGATATTTTTTTTTAAATTTAAATTTGAAACAAGCTTGTTTTACATGTCAATCCCAGTTCCCAAACCCTCCCACCTTTCCCTATCACTCCCACCAACCCCCAGCCCATCCCTTTCTGCTCCCCAGGGAGGATGAGGACTTCCATGGGGAATCTTCACAGATTGTTGCTTATTATGAAAAAAAAAAAGCTTTAATTTTTTTTTTCTAGTCAAAATATTAATCAAGAGAACATTGTCCAGCCCAAAGGAGTTGCAGATGTCTCTGCCAGGCAGCTGTCTGCCAATGTTGACACAAACATTTGGGATCAGTATCGCACAAAAGAAAAACTACAAAACAAAACAAAAAAAACATTATAATTCCATCAGTATTGTCAAATGGAGGCTTGGATGAGTGGATGGATGGATGGACAGATGAATGAATGAATGACAGATGGATAACCAATTAAATAATGAACTAAAATACTAAGAATTTAGATGGTGTGTTTATGGATGTTTACTATAATTATTTTAATTTTTCTATATGTTTGAAAACTTTCAAAACCAAGATGGGGGCTGAAATGGGATGTTAAACACTTAAGAGACAGAAAGATGGGAAGTAGTTCACAGGCTCAGCCTGCAGACAGTTGGACAGAGTGCTATATAACTGGCATGGTAGAGTGGGGCCAGCAGCTCTCACTCACAGAAAAAGAGCTGGGACATCAACCAACTCTAGGGGAGATTGTCAGAGACCACAATAGACTCAGCCAGTGGAGGGTCAGTTCCTCCCTCTACCAGGGTTCTTCCCGGTGCAGATAGGGTCCTGCTCTTCTAATTCTCAGGAGGGAAGGGAATGCCTTGAACTCTAAGCACTTTGCCTAGATTCTGTCCTTTGCTTTTTGCAACAAGCCTGGAAACGTGTGTGTGTGTGTGTGTGTGTGTGTGTGTGTGTGTGTGTGTGTGTGTGTGTGTATCTGTCTATCTGCCTGTCTGCCTGCCTGCCTGACTGTATGTCTGTCTGTTTGTAACTTATTCCCCTTTCCAGGTAGACACATACTGAATTTTCTAGGAATCCCAATGCTAGTTAGTGTGGACTCAGGATTTAGTGCTATCGGTAAAAGCATGGACAAGTGACCTGGGAAGACCAGGACACACTCTTTCTGTTAACTTTAGTCTTGAGCAATCAGCAGTAAATGGAAAACTGTTGGCACTGAAGACATGGACACCTAGAAGAATGCGTGCCTTAGTTGCTGCTGTCTTTAGACCTCTCTGTGTTTCTGTCATTTAATTGAGGATATTCTTTCCGTTGCTTGGAAGGAACCCTGACAGGAATGATGGAGTTCCCACAGGAGAACCCCAAGATCAGTGGGACCAAGTGACTTCCCTCATGGAACCCTTTGGTATTTATACCCAAGCTCTCTGCTTCCTAGACTCAGCTCCTTCCAAGCATATTCTAGCTCACAGATGGGATTTACATTCTGCTTCAGGTACTTCCTACCTGGATGGGTAAGCCATGAGCTAATTTCACATTTCTAAATTTTTCTGGTGTGCTAAGTAATGTAACAGTAATCGCTGTTTGCAGTGGAGATAAAATAAACCCATTTATGCAAGAAATTGCCATATAATGAAACATTCAATAAATGTCAGTTTCTATGACGATAATGATGATGATGATAGTAGTGATGACAATGATGACAGGATCAAATTAGTGTTTTAGTAAGAAAAGGGGGATGCTAAAGAAGAAATCAATAAAGGAATTACTTAGAGAAGTGAGGTAGCTTAAAGGTACTGTTTTACCCTGGGGGTCAATAAAGGCTAGAAACCCCAGAAAGCTGCAAATGAGAGCTTAAAAACAAGGGTTGGGATCACTAGCTCTAAAACAGTGCCTTTGGTAGCTGCGAAGATGCCTCAGCAGGTAAAGAACTTACTGCACAAGGATGAGAACCCGCGGCTCGGCCCTAGCACCCATGTAGAAAATCTCAGTGAAGCAGTGTGTGCCTACAATTCCAGCTCTGAGGAGGTAGAGTAGGATGATTTCCAAGGCTTACTGGCCAACCAGTTTAGCTGAGTCAGCAAGCTCTGGGTGCAGTAAGAGAAAAATTAGAGGGAAGGGCTGGAGAGAAGGCTTGATAGTTAGGAGCTTTTGTTTGTGGATCCTGTAGAGGAAAGTTCCCAGCATTGCCCTCTTCTGGCTTCTATAGGCACCCATACATATGTACTATATATACCCCTCCCAATAAACACACACAGGAGTGCTAATATAATAAATCTTTAAAGTTAAAATAAGGTAGAAAGCAACTGATAGAGACATTAATATTTACCTCTTGCCTCCCCACACATACCTAGATACACTACACATGAACATGCATGAGCATGTACACACACACACACACACACACACACACACACAACAAAAACAAAAAAGCAAATAAACAACAACAACAACAAAAAACAAAAACAAAAAACAGAGCCTATGGTAGCCACAGCCAGATGCAATCCAATAACGAGAAACTAGGTACAAATATGTCTGGCTCTCCCACCTCCCATCCCCCACTATTCACTCTCAACTTCCCTGCCAGTGTTATCTGTTGGCGTAGTCCAAGCAGATATGAGGAGCTGTGGAAGCCCTGAGTGAATCTGTGAAGAACAGATAAAGCCATTGACAAGAACCAATGCCCCAAGCTCATGAGAAATGGAAAAGCATTTTTCAGCTCCATGTGCAAATATTGACAGAGTATACAGACAGTATTGGCCACAGCTTCCTCCTCGGGATGTTTACAGACAGAGACTGTTCATCTATAGAGATTTCCTACAGAGACCAGTAACTCCTGTGTGCTGTATTTAATACACATAATAAACAAGGTTGTTTGTGCTGATGCATCAGAATGAGCATGGCCCATCCTTTCTCAGCTTTACTGTATATGTTTGCCCTTTCTTCACTCCCTTATCATCTCAGTCAATTTTCCATGACCAAGTCACATTAGATATAGCAAGCACAAGTCAGACAAGGAGGTTAGGTTGATGCAAATCATGGAGAAGAGTGAAGAATGGTACACATTCAACCTGGAAACACTTCATCTCAGCATCTCTCTGTCAAAGTGAGAAATATGTCTCCAACATTGAACACCTGTGATGTCCTACAAGCCAGCACTGCATTGAAGATAACATGACTCAGCCATACTCTCCTGAACCTAAAACGTTAGACACTACCAATGACTTTTAAAATGTTTTACTTTCAGTGGTGGGATTAGGGTTCAAACCCACACTCTTGTATGTTCTAAGACTGTACTATACCATTGAGCTACCTCAAACCCAACCTTTTATTTAAGGTGACAAAGAAACAAGACAGAAGAAATTAAGGATGTATAGCTACATAGTCCTATACCACCTGAAGCTGACCCTGCAAGATGAATTGTTAAGCATGGCTCCCTTCACTTATCACCCAAGCCCTGCTCTTCAGTCCCTCTGGTGGATTGGGTACTTAGTTTCATTATTGTAATTTTTGGGGGACACTGTAGACGTTCAAAGATCTTACTTGTCTGTGTGTGCCCAAATGTTCCCATTTCATGTCTCAAGGGTCCAGCATCTCCATCTTAGTTTTTGAGACACAGTCACATACTGAACCCATAGCTCTCCATTTCAGTCTCACTAGCTGGCCTGAAAACCCTAAGAATTCATAGCAGAACAGACTCTGATGTCATGATTCTCAGACCCCAGATTGGTTTTCACTTCTATCTAATAGGTTCAAGATAGTCAGAAACTCTTGAGAGCCTTCATACAAATTTTCTAATTTCCTATTCGTGTTCTGGCTAGACTTCCAAACTTTTCATTTATTTGTTTAGCCATACATATCATTTATTATTGATAAAAACAGTCAGGTTACACCACAATATTGATAACTACCATTGTCACCATAGCAACTAAGGACCATAGCTAATTGATCTTCATCTTGCTTTTCACTTACATGCATTCCAATTTCTGTTACTGTTAATAGTTTGAATATCACATCATAGATTACATGCATAATATTTTTGTATATCAAAAATTTCAATGTATTCAATAACTATGGTAGCAATTTGTATCAATCAATTACTATAAACTCACTGGCTTAAAACAACTCCCATTTATTATCCTACATTTGAAAAAAAAAGTCCTCACTAGGCAAAAATTAAGATTTCATCTTTCTTAGAGACCCCAGGGGCATTCTAATTCCAGTCACTGCCTTCAGTCCCTGGCTCATGGTGCCTTTCTGCTTTCCAAATTAGGATGGTTGTCAGTCTTTCTCATAATACATCATTGATGCTATCTCTTCTAGACTTCCCTTTACTTTTGAGGACACTTTTGATTCTATGGGGCCTATCTGAACAGCCAGAATAATCCATTTTTAAGTCAGTTGATATCACTCTTAATTCCATGTACAGATATAATCCCCCTTTCCATGAAACATCACCTCTAGATTCCAGGATTAGGAGATGAACATTTTCTGAAGGCTGTTGCTCTGCTAACTATACAATATAATCCCATATTCCAGTTTACAGGCCTGTTGGTTGAATAGCCATTTTTAGTGGCTATTTTTATTTTTTATTTTTATTTTCTTGGGCCTTTTTGAAAAAAATGTGATTTTATTTGTAATTGTGTGTGTGTGTGTGTGTGTGTGTGTGTGTGTGTGTGTGTGTGTGTGTGTGTGCATGCAGATATATGCACATGGGTGCAAGTGTCTGAGGAGGCCAGAAGAGGGCATCAGACCTCAGGATCTAGAGTTACAGGCTGTCATGAGCTACCTGACTTGGGTGCTTGGACTAAAACATGGGTCACCTGTAAGAGCAGTACATGTTCTTAATGGCTGAGCCAACTCTCCAGCACTTTGTGTTTTGTCTGAAAACAAGTGCTATATTCCAAAGGGATGACTGGAGAAGGTGTAATCAAGAGACAATTACAACACAAAGCAAGGTAAAGTACATAAAGTGGGTTTTTAATTACCCTAAAAGCAATAACAATGCCAGGGGGCAAGAAATGGAGAAACAATACTCAAAATTATTTAAGGTGTGGACCTCGAGGCAAAGTATAAAACCAGTGCCAAACTATGGTCCAGAAGAGTTGAAGCCAGGGGAATAAATGTCTTCATCTCACTCTCATAAAGCTTAAAGTCTCCTTCCAGCTCTTCCATTGCCCAAACATATCCAAGCCATAATATGAAGAAGTCAAGAGGATGTGGCCAACAAAAGTCGCCATCACACTCAGAAAGCAGGTAGAGGACTGTGAACCTACAAGGTTAGACAAACTAGAACCTGAATATTATTTAGCTGAATAATTCCTACTAAAAGATGGATGGTACCTATTGTACAGTCAGGCATTTTTTTTTAAGGTAACCAGTTGAATAATAACAGATTATTTCAAGTAGAACTTACAAGGAAAATTTTTAAGCTTTGTGGCTTAAAACAAGTCTTATCTACTAAATATATATATAATGGAATGTGTACAAACTATTTTTAAATATTAAAAATTAAAAGGTATGACATGCATGCAGTAGTATAGGATGAAAGTTATTTCATCATTTTTAATGAGTAAAGGATGACATGGCTCACGGCTCATTCCCCAATTACCAAGGTCTAGGAAATATTTTACTCATTCTACTGATGTCATCCCTGGATACAAATGATGTATTCACGAAACAACTGTAGTTTTCCTATCATTTCACCAAAACTTTGCAAATAGATTAAGTGATGCTCATCACATCTAAGACAGTATGCAAGTCTGGAAGTGCATGAGGGTTACATGAAGCTTTCATACCTTCTCAAGGGTCAATACACATCATATCACACTTTCCAGCAATGCACATATGTAAGTCCAAAATGTAGGGAAAATGGGGGAGTCAATGTGTATATGCCAGTGACCCTTATGCTATGTGCATAGAAGAATTACAAACCAGTCAGAGATAAAACTCCAACTCAGTTAGATACAGGCTCCAAGAAATGAATTTCTTTCTCTGTGCACAATTTCTCCATGAGTGACAGGAACAGTTTTAGAGGAAATCACATTCCAATAAACAGGAAAATTTTCCAAAGAACTTTTTGTGCAGAAGAAACTGTTCAAATCACAGAGGTCTGTAAATTCCTAACTCCAGGACAGGGTGGCATAAAAAAGCAGCTACTTCTTAGTCAAAGAGAAATGCTAAGGGAAAGATGCCTTCCATTTACCCATATCATAAATACTCCAGAACAATCATATTTATGATTCTGGAATATTTATTCAGCACAGAATGGTAAAAGCCAAATATTTTCCTCTTTTCTAAAACTCCTCTCCATCCTACCTCTTCCTCTCCACTTCTTTCTTTGATTCTATAATGTGTTTTCTATATGTATAGATAGATAGGTAGGTATGTAGATAGATAGATAGATAGATAGATAGATAGATAGATAGATAGATAGATATGCAGCCAGACAAGTGGAATGATAACTGTGGGAATCTCAACAGTCAGAAAAGCCAAGTTCCCAGAGTACCTGATATACTTACAAATCGGACAAGAAGTTTCAACGAAATGACTTGGGTGAATCCTTGTCTTAGCTAATTTTCAGTCTCCTAAAATCAGGTAATTTATAAAGAATGGCAGTTTAGAGGCTGGAGATATGGCTCAGTGGTAGAGTAATTGCTTAGCATGCCTAAGATTCTGAGTTCAATCTCTGTCATCAAGAAGGAGGAAGAGGAAGAGCAGGAAGATGAAGGAGGTGGAAATTAGGTGAAAGGGAGGGCAAGAGAAGGGGGGGAAGAGAGGGGGAAGAAATGGCCAGTTGTTAATTAGGTTCTGGAAAGTTCAAGAGCAGGTTACTGGCATCTGCTCAACATCTGTATCACAACATGGCAAGGTTATCACAGCTAAAATTGATTAAGCTTCCTAGGAAGAGCTTGCTTCTATAACACAACTATTTCTACTACAACCATTAACCCATTAACCCATGATCAGTTCATTCAGGAGCCTTCATGATCCCACAGCAACCTCCTAAAGGTTCCACCTCCTAATGTCATTAACATATGACTTTAGGGATTAATATTTCAACTTTAGTGCTGAGGGACATATTGGAACTGAACGTTACTGAACACAGGCAGGCTCTCATCCGTGAAGCACCTCATGACTGGACTAGATTGGCTAAGCGAGGCTGGCCAGCTTCTCTACCTTCTTTGGGATGTCCTCCTTGCGCTCTTTCACTGATCACAGAGTGCACACCTAGCGCCTCTAGCAATAAATGTGCTCCAGAGGGCCAGTTCACTCTTAACTGTAAGAAAATGGTGAGCAAGGCAATTTCAAATGCTGAAGAGTAGTCTTGTAAACAGCATAGTCTGCCATGGAGTGCTTATTTAAAGTTCAGCCTTTGGGCTTCTGTGAGGTGTGCAGTCCTGGTCTGTAGAGACACTGCTCCCCAGCTAGTCTGTGCAGAACTTTGTAAAAAGAAATCTATGTAGAAAAGGGACCAGCTCTGACTTCCTGATTGAAGCATCTTCTACTTGCTGAGAAATGCAGGCTTGGCTTCATCCACTCCCCACCTGCTAGGTGAACTTCCCAGGGGAGGAGGAACAGCTGCTCCCCATGTCTGGGTCCTCTGGCAACTGCCCTTGAAAAGGGCTCTGTCATCAGCTGTGGAATCAGCTGTTTCCTTTTCCCAACCTAGGAACACACCAGAAAATAGAGACATTCAGATATCTTTTGTCTAAGAACGAGGGTGGGGCCATGAGATTCTTTTGTTTCTTCTCAAGTTGCTTTTGTCCTCAGGTGATGAGCACTAAGTTTTCTGCAAGGACCGGTTTGAAAAAACCTGTGGGGCTGACTTCTTGAACAATTACAATGAAGGATAGGAAAAACAAACTATAGATTATTCCCAGCAGGAGCAGATTTGAGGGAAGGAGGCCTAAGGGTTGACGAGCTGAGAGCCTTAGATGTGAACAGCTCTTCTGGGAAGAGAATGTGCTGAGTGAAATTGCGGAGCTCCTTAACCATTCTCTGACAGAAAGAGGCAGAATAAAAAAGGAAGAGTCTCTGCCAGGTTGGTTGAAGTCAGCAAAAAATATCCTTCGGTCTTGAGGAAATGTACATATACGCATGTAATGTTTGTGTATGCATATATATTTGTATATGTATACATGGTGTGTATATGTGTATATTATATATGTGTGTGTATATATAAATGCATATATGTATGTGTAGATGCATGTATGTATTCTGTTGACATGAGACACTATTGCTCCTGACAGCACCATGCATTTCCTGAGAAAATATTGGACACTGTTGTAGCTCCTTCTGGAGTCCATCCTTGCTTTAGCTAAGTCCTCTTGGGCAAATAACTGCCCCCACCTGGACCACTGATGTGCAGTCCTATGTGCTTGCAAGAGACAAACATAGGAGACTGCTGAACCCTGCCAAGTCAGGGTAAGACAGCCCTTTTACCTCCATGCCTTGTTGTGGTCTGTCAGGTACTCTAGGCCTTAGCAAAACTGGCTGTACCAACGTTGCTGTGAGACCTTGAGTGATTGTCCAGGTAGCACGCTGTTTCTGTCCTTGATTACCTTTTGGAAGTTGCCCATCTGCACTTCCTGCCTACCCTAGTATTATTACTTTCCTTCTCAGGTCTTTGATGAGGTTGAAGATTAAATTATCACAACTATTATTCTCTCTTCCTAGTTGGATATATTAGGTACTAGACTTAAGCTTTCCAGCTTAGGACAACTCTATTGTAACCCAGTTTTGACTTCATCCTAGGAATAGATAGGTATTAAGTTTGTATGTTCTCAATTTTCCTTTTCTTAGAGCACACTTGTTTTTCACTGTTTTGTATATAGTTTTTGTATCTAGCCCAAATCTTTTCTTTAGACTAAAAGAGGAATTGTAGTGAGATATTCACCTTGTCCACACCTGTGGCATAGACCACGACCATTGAGCGTGGAGACAGGGGATGACGTGACCTGGGAGACTATGGCTGAGGAGGGGGCTCGGAGAGTTCTCTTGCTTGCAGCACGGGGAAAGGAGGACATCCGGAGGCATCCTTAGGACCAGAAACCTGCTGGTGTTCATCTGTCTATGTTGTGAGTTTTTTCTCCCTGAATAAACATCTATTCAGCCTAAAAAAAAAAAAAAAAAGAAAGAAAGAAAAAGAAAAGAAAAGTCTCTGCCAGGTTGGTTGAAGTCAGCAAAAAACATCCTTCAGTCTTGAGGATATGTACATATATGCATGTAATGTTTGTATATGCATATAAATTTGTATATGTATATATGGTGTGTATATGTGTACATTGTATATATGTGTGTATATATAAATGCATATATGTATGTGTAGATGCATATTTGTGTGGATGTATGTATATATGCATGCATTTATGTGAATGTATATCTATATATACACATAAATATGCTTTATATGTATGTGTGTATATGTATGTACATGTGTTATATGTATATGTGCTTGTATGCATGTATGTGTGTGTGTGTGTGTGTGTGTGTGTTTGTATGAGTGTGTTAAAATAAATGTGTGTACTTTCTCTTCTTCCCTTTCCTGATCTTTCTACCCTCTCAAAACTTTTGGGATTATAAAAACTCAGCTATAATTCCTTTCTTACCTATATCACATAGACAACAAATCTAGCCTGATTTCTGAAGAAGGATGGTCTTTGCCTCCTGCTTCCCTTTCTTTTGTGATCACAGGGTAATTCTTTGTCCATATTACCTTATTTTCTCTAGTTAGACTGTCAAGAGTGCACATGCTCAGTCTCTCAGCTTCACCCCATTTTTTTGGAATTTTTGTCCTACATCCCATTATATGAATAAGGTTGACCATCAATACTCTCTTACCTGACAGTTCTTTAAAGAAACTAGGAATCGGAGGTTATGCAATCCATATTTATTTCAGTATCTCATGAATGAATGTAAATTCTGGGTCTTCAGTTACCTGGAGGTTACTTACTGGCGTATTAACTAGGAATTATCAGACAAAGTAAAAGCCAAGAAATAAAATAATTGTTATCAGAAATCTCAACCTCTGTAATCTGCTTTGCTCATTTAACAGACAACTGCTTCTTCACCCTCAGAAGCAACAGTACCCTTAAAACACGGGGGTGAAGCCCAGAGAAGATGAGTCTAGCCGTATCGGGCACTTGATCAGCATGGCTGCTTTCAGCTTTGGCAAAGTAGATTTGCTCTCATCAGTGGTTTATTTTTTCAATTATATCAGCTACACGGTCTATGTGTGCCAATATGCTTTTCCAATTACAAGTTCAGTGGCACATCTATCTCCATCTTGCAGATGGAGCTCTTGCCACCACCAAATGAGAAATCTCTTGGCTGAATGCATGGGGTCCTGTGATGTCTTCAGTACCATGAAGAAAGCCAGTGTTCACCTGAGGGACAAAGTTTTATCCTTTCTGCTGCCCCTTCTGCTGACACTCCATGCTCTGATTGGGAGAGAATCTGACAAGAATGGATTCCCTCGAAATTGTTAGCAATGTCTTCTGAATTGCCAACTGCTTAGCCCCACCACAACCAGCACCACCATCCCTGCCCAACTGAGGCCAACCATGACAAATGACATCATGGGGAGACTTAATACTACAAATAATCCATGCCACCACTGCCACCCAGAGATCATGGAAAGCTATACTGTAGTGGCAATAAGGATTCCCAGAATATAATCACTATCCTACTGTCACCATCAAAGTCACAGGATGAGTCATTTCTGAAGTGAATGGGAATCTCACTGACTCGGTTTTCTAGAGAAGTAGCCTAATCCTAATAAACATAGAAGAACAGGTAGGTCCTAATACATTAATAATGAGTGACTTTAAAACCACACTCATCAGTAGATAGGTTATTTGACTAAAAATCAATTAACTTTAGAATTAAACTGAATGGTGGCTTGAATAAGAATGCCCCCCCATGGGCTCATAGATTTGAATACTTGGTCACTAGGGGGTGTGTAGCAAACTTTCATGTCAGACTATCTTTGGATTATCAGACCCCAAATAAGAATACAGAAATTCTTATTAACTATGAGAACTTGACCATTAGCTTAGGCTTGTCCCACTAGCTCTTATAACTTAAATTAAATTAATCTGTTTTTATTAATTTGCACTCTACCATGTGGCTTGTTTACCTACCTCTTTAGTGTCTCCCTGGCTTCTCACTAGTGTAATCCATGTGCCTAGATTCCACCTCCTCTTTCTCTCTCTCCCCAGAAATCCTACCTATCCTCTCCTCTCTAGCTACTGGCCATTGAGCTCTCAGAAGGTGCCATAGGCAGAAACACATCTTTACGAAGTGCACAAATACTCTGCAACAGAAGTGGCACTATTTGAAAAGATTAGAATGTGTGGCCTTGTTGGAGAAAATGTGTCATTGGAGAATGGGCTGTGAGGTTTCACAGAGTCCATTACAAGTCAAGTCTCTTTCTTCTTGTTGCCTGTGGATCCAGACGTAGAGCTCTCAGCTAGTTTTTCAGCACCATGACTGCCTGCATGCAACTATGCTTCCTACCATGATGATAATAGGCTAAAGCTCTGCAACTGTATGCAAGCCCCAATTAACTGCTTTCCTTTATAAGAGTTGCCATGGTGATGGTGTCTCTTCATAGCAGTAGAATACTAAGGCATGGCATCATAGATTGACTGGACCTAGCAAAGGGCTACAAAATATTTTATCCAACAGCTACCTAGTACACAATCTTTTTGGCAACCCACAGAGTTTCTTTAAGGTAGAGCACATTTTAGACCACAAAACAAGCCTTAACAAGTGCACAAGGATAAAAATTATTTCTTGTACCTCATCAAATCATAAGAAATAAAACCAGAACTCAATAGCAAGAAAAGCCACAGAAATTAGGCAAATAATAGAGAGTGAATAATACACTTAAGAATGATCAAATGGGTCACTGAAGAAATCATGGAGTATATTGAAATATTCATGGAATAAAACAAAAAGGAAAGTGCAGCCTATCAGAATTCTTTGGATAGAGCAAATGCACTTCTGCTGTAAGTCTATAACCATATGTGCTTACATTTACAAAAAAACTCAGAGGCTGCAAATAAATGAACTAATGATGCAACTTCAAAATTCTTAGACCAAATCCAAATGCAGGAGGCAGAAAAAAACAGTAAGATTAAGGAAGAAAATAATTAAATTAATACAATGTAGAACAACATAAAAAATCAATGCCTAAGAGATTCATATATGGTCCCTCACAAAAGGGGGAAGGGACAAGTCCCCCGGGGGGGGGGGACAGTGAATGGAGAGAGAACTAGGAGAAAGAGAAGGGGAGGAGAGGAAAACACATGTGACTAGATAGATTGAGTCAGGGTGAGGGGGGGCATAAAAGAGGGAGCCATTATTGGTTTGAAAAGAAAACTGAACCTAAAGAAAGGTCTAGAGAACTACAAGGCCAACTCCAACTAATAATTTGAGCAACCATGGAAAGGCTATCATAAATGCCCTTCCCTGATAGTGAGATCATCAACTAAATTATCCACCATCATGGAGTCCTCATCTAGTACCTGTTGGAAACAGAAGCAAACACCCATAACTGAGTCGAACTAGAATCCAGATGCAGAGAGAGGGGACAAGACCAGGTTGCAGAAACTCACAAAGACAGCTGACCTGAACAAGGAGGAGCTTGGGCCCCCCAGACTGATGGCTAGGAACCCAGCATGGGACTGACTCAGACCCCCTGAATATGGGTCTCAGCTAGAAGGACGGAGCAGTCTGGGGGAACTCAGACAGTAGAAACAGGATCTATTCCTGGTGCACAAAAGGACCTTGTGGACACATCCCCCATGGAGGGATACCCCCTTAACCTAGAGACAGGAGAGAAGTCCTAGTCCCTACTTCAAATGACTTGACAGATTTATATGATCCAACCTGGATAGCACAGCCCTACAAGTGGAATGGGGGTGGGAGGATGGGATGGGAGGGTGGCCAGGGTGCATGTCATAGGGGAAAGAGAGTAAGAGGGAGGGAGGGAGGGTTGGGGGGAGAAAGGGAGAGGAAACTGGGATCCACATGCAAAATGTTTAAATTATATTATTAATAAAAAAAGAAGGAAAAATGCTGCTGGATTAATTATATATATTTAAAATGCTTTGACTTCAAAATTTAAGCCTAAGGACAAGTTACTGGGGAAAAGGATTTCTAATTTTGTTTCCACAGAAAATGAAAAGCTGTGGATTCCTTCCAGACTAATGTGGTTTGATCAAGCAAGAACCCCTGAAGCAATGTCAATGGGAAAATGCAGCCTTGCAGACCACTACAGCCAGGATTTCTGTGTCTTCTTAGGATTTCCCCATGACAGCACCCCCTACCAGCAGGAAGCAGTTTGGAAAGAACAAAGCCCAAATTCCCAAATATTGTTTATAAATGTTTGTTTTCATTTTTTAAAAAAAGCATGTATAATTATGTCCAGCATAAAATAAATAAATGTTTAAAAAAATTAAAAAATAAATGCAACAATTTTTTGAAAAGATGAGACAAACTCTTGACTAACAAAAAGAGTGAGAGAAAATATCTACATTAATAAAATTATGGATGAAAAAGGAGTCATTACAATAGATACAGATAAAAATCCAGAAACCCACATGAAAAAAATTAAAACCTATAACTAAAAACAAAATAAAACAAATAAAGACTGAAAACTGAAAGAAATGGACAAATTCACAGACACATCATCTATCAAAACTAAGCAGAGTGAATATGAACAACTTAAACATATTTAAGCAATAAAAGTCTCCCAAAAAACAAATCCCCATGACTAGACAGACTCACTGCCATATTCTACCAGACATTTAAAGCAAATAAAGCACTAATGCTCTTCAAATTATTCCATGAAGTCTGATCTTAGGGTTACATGATGTTTCCTATATTCTCATCACTTGGGATGCAGAGGCAAGTGTGAATCAGATCAAGATAACCCTTAGCTACATAGTTTAAGGAAGGTCAAGGCAAAACAAATGTTCCATAAAATAGTAAGGGAAGTGATCCTATCCATTTTTTCTTTCCTATGGAGCTACTATTGCCAAAATCAGATAGGAATGCAACAACTACAACAAAAGAAGCTATAGAGCAATCTTTCCAGTAACATAGATGCAAAAATTTTTAAGTAAGATACTTTCAAACCAAATTCAACATCTCATTAAGAAGATCATACAATCATGACCAAGTTGCCTTCATTCAGAGATACAAAGATGGATCTTCGTATGCAAATCAATAAAAATAATACAGCATATAAATAGATGTAAGGACAGAATTCCCATGAGTATCTCAACAGACACACAAAAAGGCTTTTTATCAACTAAACATCCCTCCATGATAAAATTCCTGAAAAAAACTAGGAATAGAGGGAACATACTTCAAAATAATAAAGCCTATACCCCACATTATATTAAACGGAGAAAAACTAAAGATGTTTCCTCTAAAATTAGGAAAGAGAAAATGGTGACTCAAGCCCTTGTCTCAAGCAATAAGGCTAGAAAAGAAACAAAAAGGATACAAATAGGTGTTGGAGAGAAAGCAGCAGTTAAGAGAACACTCTGCTATTACAACGTACCTCCCAGAACCCACATCCAGAGCTTACAACCACCTGGAGCTCCAACTCCAAGGGATCTGATATCCTTTTCTGGACTCAGGAGGAGACTTCTCTTACATGCACTGCCCTGCCATGCACACACACAAACATACATACAAACTCACAAGCAATAATTATAAAAATAAGTACAGGAAAACACTGAAATGTTTTAAAAGGAAAGACACAAATATGAAAGGGGGAATTAAATTATCCTTATTTGCAGATGACACAACCCCATGTTTAAAAGGCTACAGATTTTACTAGAAAACTCTGAAATCCCATAATTATACATCAATAATAAACTTGCTAACAAAGAAATCAAGAAAAAAGTATTTTAAAATAGCTCCTCTCTCTCTCTCTCTCTCTCTCTCTCTCTCTCTCTCTCTCTCTCTCTCTCTCTCTCTCTCTCTCTGTGTGTGTGTGTGTGTGTGTGTGTGTGTCTGAGTTTTTATTATTCATGCTACAAAAGACCCCACATAGTCAAAGCAATCCTAAGCAGAAGGAGCATTGATGGAGGTATCACAATAATACCAGGTCTCAAATCAGACTACAAAGCCATAGTGACAGAAATAGAATGGTATTCACACAAAACCAGAAAAGTGTACCAATGAAACTGAATAGTGGACCTGAAAATAAACCCACACAGATGCAGTCTTCAGTTTTTGACAAATGTGTTCAACATGTTGGACTCTTTAACAAATTATTCAGGGAAACTGAATGTCCACATATCAGACAATGAAACCATTATCTCTATCTCTCAAACTGCATACAAATCAATTTAAAATGGATTAAAGATCTTAAAGTAAGCCCTGATCCTGCTATAGGAGAACAAACGACTATACTTCAGGGTATAGATGCAGGCAAGGACTCCAATAACTTAAGAGAATTGTAATAACTGACCATCAGAGTAACATAAAGCTACAATATTTTGCACAGCAAAGGAAACAATTGGATAAGTGAAGAAACAGCCTTCAAAAGCAGAAATATTTGTGACTGTATCACTGGACTCTATAAGGAACTCAAAAAGTAAACAAAAAAAAACAACAAAAAATCATGCAATCAACAAATAGACAAATGAAAAGACAATTCTTAAAATATGAAATAAAAATGGTCACTATAGATATGAAAATGGTCAACATTCTTAGCCATTAGGGAGAACACAGCAGAAAAACCTTGAAATTCCATTTTCCCTAAGTCAGAACAGCTATCATTAACATGACTTATAACAAGTGCTGGTTATAATGTAGAAAAGGAGAATCCTTAGTCCTTGCTTATATAGTTGTAAGCTGGTGCAGGGATTCCCACAAAATTCTTTTTAAAAAGACTAATATACCTGCCCTCACCACTCTGCCTGTATACACCACAAAATCTAAGTTAGGATGCCACAGAAATGTTGGCACGTTTCTATTTACTGTTGCATCAACCATAGTCACCAAAGACATCAAACCAGGTGAGATGTCCATCAACATATGAATGGGTAAGAGTATGGTATATACACAACAGTCTTATTCATTCAGAAAGAAGAATGAAGGTATAACATTCACAAGAAAATGGGTAAAACTAGAGCGTATCATATTTATGAGAATAAGTCAGATCTGTAGAAAAATGTCACTTACTAATATATTCACCCATATGCAGAGTCTGAATTTAAATATTATGTAAGTAGATGGGGATGAAGGGAATTAAGAGTGGACAGAGTTAAAAGGTGGAAAGGGAAAATAGCAAAGGATAATTGAGGGGAGAAAGAGAAAGTGCCATGTTTTTCTTTGACATGAGTTTCTACATATAAATATATATATATATATATATATATATATATATATATATATATATATTGCAAGAGACATGGAAGTAAATGGGTAATATTTGGTTTCTGGAAGGAGATCAGTGTTAAAGAAATGAATGAGGGGAACAAATTGGAACCAATTTGACGTATATGTATGAGAACCCACTATTCATACACTTACAAAAAAATAAAATATAATTCGGTCTATTTATTTGAAATATTTTATTTTATTCTTAATTTTGTGTGTGTGTGTGTGTGTGTGTGTGTAGGTCAAAAGAATTCACTGGATCCCCAGAGTTGGAGTCTCAGGCAGTTGTGAGCTGCCTGCTTTGGGTGTTCAGAACTGATTTTGGGTCTTCTGGTAAAGTAGTTCATGTTCCATTCCAGATACTTTTCTGCTGGGGAGGGGGCAGTGTTATTTGGCTTACCTTCCAGGTCTTAGTCCATCATTGAGAAGAGTCGGGGGAGGGGGGGTAGGGCATAGGGGCAGGAACTGCAGCAGAAACCATGCAGGAATGCTACTGGCTTGTTGACCAGCTCATGCTAGGCCAGCTTTCATACACAGCCCAGGCCCATCTGCCTAGGGATGGTGCCACCCAGCACCACACCCTCCCACATCAATCATCAGTCAAGACAGTCTGATGGACATGGCCACAGGACAATCCAGGCAAATTTTTACTTGAGTTGTCCTCTTCTCCAGGTGATTCTTGGTTAACAATAAAAACTTATCAGCACGTGCTCTTAGCCACTGAGCCACCTCTCAGACCCCAAAACATGGGCTTATCGAGTGAGCACATAGGAGATATCCACAAAGAAATGAAAAGGGGTAGAGGAGGTGGAGGAGGAGGAAAAATCCAGATATAAGCCATAACCAAAATGTGAAACAATAGAATATGCCACTCACTGGAAAGGCTTCAAAGGGTGGTGAAGGTGACAGAGTAGGTTATCGATAAACTTGAAAACAAGTTGGGAGAAATTATTAAGAACTAAAAATCTATTTCATTGAAATCTCCAAATGAAAAGAACAAAACATAGAGAAAATACTTGTAAAATGTACAATTCAAATTTCTCCAGGATTGATAGTTAGCATTTATTGATTGATCCAAGAACATCGTCTACTCTAAGCAAATTAAATATAAAACAACCACACGCTGGCATGGGCCACTCAGAAAAGTTGGTAAACAGTCACTTAAAATGAGTGGTGTTAGGCCCTTCCCCAACACCTGCCACACTAACTACATCTTTAGGATCCTAAATTTAAGTTGTAGCTGCAGATGGGGACTCATGGCTCCCATTTTCATTTAGTGTTTTATCCCCTGCACCCACTCCCTTCGTAGAACCTAGTCAGGAGAACAGCTCTGGGGTGCAGGTTCTTGGTCCACATCCAGGGACGGCTCCTCTTACCAGGAGAGTTGACAGTAGTAATTAGTTTTTCACAGTTCTCTGTTTACTAAGGGTCTGCTTTAGGAAGAGGTCAGGGAGATTATGCATTGGGATGACCAATAAGAAGCTGCAGCCAAGTTTTGTCCCTGGAGCTTGTCCTGCACTCTTCTGTAGTTAGGTAACTGGGGGCTGTAGTCATTTCCAGAGGAAGGTGAAAGTAACTCCGGTGATTTTAAACCATCTTTCCTCTCTGAGCCTAAAGGAGCTGCTGCCCCCGGAAGGTTAGGATCAATCCTGTCAAGTCTATGTAACATTTACTTTTACCAAAAAACAACAACAACAAAAAAAGGGTACGTGTATATTTATCAGCAGAAAAAAGCCCCTCTGCTGTTTCTAGTGGTGACTGAAATATTTCCATGTGGTCACCAGAAAATAAGCCACTCCTCATGTCAGATGCGATAAACTCCGTGTCCTCACGGGGCAGAAGGGCTTGCTGTGGGTTTGGTTACCTCTGGCGTGTCCTGTAGAGGTGAAGTACCCCTTGATCACGTCCAGTTTTTGTCTTCCACTATCTGAATCATGTTCCAGCTGCTTGGCCCTACCATGTGGGTTCAGAATTCGTTTTGGGCATAACTACTAAATCTTTCCAGATCAGTATAATAAAGGAGGGATGTGCAATTAAAAAAAAAAAAAAAAAAAAAAAGAGCCGTGTTAGGAAACACTCCAGTGAGTCCCTGGGGTGTGGATGATGGAAGGAGATGGAATTTTTATTAGAAGATTAAAAGTCATATATTCTGGCCACCGTTGGAAAGTGGCTGTGTTGGTGTAGGCACTTGTCAAAACCTACCCCACTAATATTTATATGCCTTATTTTTGCAAAATATTTCTAAGTTAAGTTTACTTACAAAACTAAGCATAAAAGAACACCTCAGCCTTTATTTATCTTGTCCTTGTGTCTTTAGTTTTTGTCATTTTGTTGCTGTCTGTCTGGATTTTGTCTCTGTCTGTGAGAGGATTACATGAACTTCTGAATTTAAAATGGAGGCACCAAAATGGCATAGTTTATCTGCCTTTTGTTTCTTCTAAGAACCGACTAGTCCAGTTTGCTCACACAAAATTCATCCAGCTACACACTTTCCCCCACCCCTGTCTTGTTAAAATGCCTGTTTCTGCACCTGTCCCTTGAACATTAATAGCACATTAAGATGGGGATGAAATTAAATTTATGAATAAAATTCCATTTAAAAAATATTCATACATTACACATGAATGCAGAAGTGCTATGAAAACAGCATGTTGTGTTTCTAATTTGCCATTTTGTTTCTTGTCTAATTATTTTAAAAATTGAATTATTTTGGAGCTGAGAATACAGCTCAATATTGTAGCAATTGCTGAGCGTGCTTAAGATCCTAAGTTTAATGCCTAACATCTTACAAATTTTTTTTAAGATTCAGAACCTTGTCATTTTAGAGATCTATGGAGATAAGTAACTGAGCTTGTCACAAAAAGCATGCAGTCCTGAATTTTATTCCCAGTACCCACACTAAAACACAGAAATGACAGTGTGTTCTTATAATGCCAGCATTGAGGAGTCATGGACAGGAGGATCCCTGAATGCTGCTGCTCAGCCAACTTAGCCAAACCAGCCAGTTACAAAACAATGAGAAAATGTGTTTCAAAAATCAGGGTGGATGGCTTCTGAGAAACAACAGCTGAGGTGTTCCGCTGGCTCACACACACACACTCACAGAAGGAGGGAGAGAGAAAGGGGGGGTGGGAAGAAGAGCACAGAAAGAAGGAAGAGAAAAAGAAAGGAAGAATGGGAGGGAGGAAGGAGAAGATAGATGAATAGATTAATAGATAGATAGATAGATAGATAGATAGATAGATAGATAGATAAAAGAGAGGGAAGGAAGGATGAAGAGGGGGCAGATAGACACAATCAGAATAAAGGGGAATTACAGTGTCCTCTGAAGAGTTAGGGCTTGCAGCGTGGCATAGTCAAGGGAATCCTCAAGAAAGGCTGTTGTTGGGAGCCAGTGGCCCCAGAGGGGAGCTCGGGCTTTGGATTCCCTGGGATTTAATCAGTACTCCCTAGAACCACCTGGGAGATGAAGACGGCTTTTTCTGAGTGTCAGGGAGCCTGTCCTTGCACACTTTAAAATTAGCAAAGTAATTTGCTTAGGGTTTTTTTTTTATAAGCATAGATTTATTTTTTCTTGTGGGCCCTTTAGAAAATCCTGAAGAGAGGGTCTGAGGAAGGAACAGACTGAGATTTGGGCAGCATCCAGATCTGCAGAGTAGAGTATGTCTCTAATTGTTGAATTGCCCAAGATTTAATGCTCACAATATGCTAATGTCTGCACATTTTTATTTCACACATGAAATAATTTAACTATGACAGGCAATTAAAATGGTGAACATGTATTTGTGTCCCTTTAAGAAGTGTGGAAAATTTTTGGTCTGTTCTGGCATTGCTGGTGTGAAAGGAGAGGGAGGGGGAAAGAAGAAGAAAGGCATGGGGGGTGCCAAATGGAAAATTGGGATTGGAGAATTCATGCATTCTTGTCCATGAATGGAACATAACACAAGCAAGTCTAATATCCACTCTTATAGTTAACTGTAGCCCCTTTTCTCTTAAACAAAATAATATTTAAGGGTTTTAATTTTATTTTTATTACAACAGTCCTTGTGTCTGGTAAAAATCCCACAATGCAAGAAACTCACCAAGTTGGCATTTCCCCAGCCAGCTCTTGGTAGATTCTCATTTCTTTTCATTGTTTCCATATTTGGTTCTTTAGCTAGTCATACCCACAAGTATGGTTCGTACAAATCTAGATGCTGATATTTTTGTTCAGTTTCTATTCTTAAACTCTTGAGAAATGAAATTTTTCTTACATTAACTTCTTTCTCAATTTCTCCAAATGTTTAATATGTCTATTATTTCTTACTCGTTCATTAGCTACCATTGTTACATTAATGTTCCAATTGTTTCCACAGAGGCTGGAGAGATGTCTCAGTGGTTAAGAGCACTGGTTGATAGACCGGGGGACCCAGGTTTGATTTTCAGGATCCACATGGCAGCTCACAGCTGTCTTTAACTCCAGAACCAGAAGATCTGACACCTTTTTCCTGGCTCCTATGGGTACCATATAAATGTATGGTGCCCAGACATACATGCAGTCATATATACAAATACCCCCTATATGTAAAATTAAAATATAAAGAAATACATATAAAGAACATTACACAAATTGTTGCCATCAACCTCCTGCTGCTTTTCTAACTCGGAAATTACTTGACACTTCCTCTACATTTCTCCCCGTCTCACCTACCATCTCCTGTTAGCTACCTGGCCAAATATTTATCAATGTTTTCATTTTGTTCAGAAATGTCAGCAGCATTCACACTTTACTGTCATTAAAATAGTAAATAAAAAAACACAAAACAACACACACACACACACACACAAACTATCATTTACTGCTTGTCCAAGAAGTACATCAAAGTGACTTTTCATTCTCTGTAATAGCAGATGAAGGTTCTTAGCATAAAAACAAGATACGTTTTGTTTTTTTTTCACTGTGTTATTTGTCTAAACCAACATCACATTCAGAGCTACCTAACATTGCACCGTGCTATCTTATATAGGTTTGGTTTCTTCCTGGTGTCCTTCTTCTGTATCCTCTTCTTCTTTGTTTCAGACTGTCAGTGGCTTCTCAGTTGTTACATAACTCACATGTTGCTCCCCTCCTGGCCCTGTGAGTTGGTCTGGATCAGAACTCTCTAAATCTTTATCAGATGTCTTCCTGAAAGCTCCCTTCACTGTTTTCCCTGGTTGAATTCACTGTGTGGTAATTCTCAGGTCATTTTTTGTACCCTTATCCCGATGGTGATAGAATATATGCAACTTCCAGTAACTAGGTTACTTGCAAATCACATCCCTTTGCATGTTCAGGCTTTAATTTTCTCCCACCGCTGGCCAATACTCAATTCTAGGCTGAAAATCATTTGCTCTATATTCTTTTTGTTATGACTTTTTGTTTTTTGTTTGTTTGTTTTTGAGACAGGGTTTTATTGTTTAACAGCCTTGGCTGTCCTGGAACTAATTCTGAATTCTGTAGACCAAACTGACCTTGAACTCACAGACAGCCTGTCTCTGTCTCCTGAGTGCTGGAATTAAAGTCTATGTCACCACGGCTCAGAGTTCAAGAGTCTTTTAAAGCACTTTATCTCTCATGTTTTAGCATCCCCTCTTACTCCTCAGAAGTCTGGTGATGGTGTGACTGTCATGCGTGTGCATGTGAACTGTTTTATCCCTCTGAAAGCATTTGGACCTTCTCTAGATAGCATTATATAATTTTAAAAAGATGTAGCCAAACATAGAATTTTTTCATATGTCACACTGAGCTGTCTACCTTGTTTTCAGGTCCAGAAAGTTGTTTTCCTTTTTATAGTACAGTTTCTCTGCTTACCTCTTGTCTCCTTTTCTAACACTCCCATTATTAGACTAATAGCTTTCTTGGGTTGTTCTTTTAACATCTCATTTTAAATTTTTATATATTTTATATCATCTATCTCTCACCTAATTACCTTATATTCTGTTAAGTTTCTTGACCTTAATTTTCAACCCCTCAATTGAATGTCTAGTTTCAGTGACTACTCTTTTAATACCATGGAACTTGCTCCCCTGTGTGATTCTGGAGAGGTCTGCTGCTCCTTCACAGTGTCCTTGTTAGCATTAACTGATGACTAGACTTATTTGGGAGCAGAGCTTGTGGGGTTGTCTGTGAAAGGTTGTTCTGATTGTTAGTTGATGTAGGAGAACACAACAATGGCAGATGGCATCTTTCTCTGAACAAGTGATTCCAGACTGTATAAAAAGCCAACTAAGCATGAACACAAGCAAGCCTCCATGGCTTCTGCCCCAAGTTCCTGCTTGAGCCCATGCTAAATACCCTCGTCCACAGGCTGTAGCCTATAAGATGACATAAACCCTCCCCTCCCCTCATAGGCTTTTATGACAGTAGAAGAATGAAACTAGAACAAACAGAAGTTTCTGGAAGGGGAACAATGGACCAAGATGTCTAGGAAGCTTCTGGAGTTTGGTGGGGCCTTGTGGGGTGTACACACCTGCCCTCGCCAGCAAGGAAGATGCGACTCTGGGTAGATCTTCTTCATGCAGTTTTAATCAGGATCCTTTAAACATGTTGCTTCTGGCCTGCAGGGAGGGAGGGAGGGAGGGAGAGGGAGAGGGAGAGGGAGAGGGAGAGGGAGAGGGAGAGGGAGAGGGAGAGGGAGAGGGAGAGGGAGAGGGAGAGGGAGAGGGAGAGGGAGAGGGAGAGGGAGAGGGAGAGGGAGAGGAGAGGGAGGGGGAGGGGGAGAGGGGGAGAGGGAGAGAGAGGGAGAGGGAGAGGGAGAGAGAGGGAGAGGGAGAGGGAGAGGGAGAGAGGGAGAGGGAGAGGGAGAGGGGGAGGGGGAGGGGGAGGGAGAGAGAGAGAGAGAGAAAACCCCTGCACAGGCTTAAATACCCTTGAGCTAACCAACCCCAGCGAGCTACGTGGACTCTGCAGATAGGCTACTCTAATGCGGAAGCAGACAGGCTGAACAGACTTAACCGCTTGTTTACCCAGAGAGTATTTACCAGCAGGAAGGTGTAAGGCAGAAGCCAGCGCCACTTTAAGGTGTGGTACTACGCGGATCTCTACAGTGGGGGAGACTATCCCCTTCCTTGCCAATTCACTCTTCTTCCTCTGTGCTTCCAGAGCCGTGAAGCCAGCACTGTGGTTGGAAGGTTTTCTGTCCCAGGTCCTGGTCCTCTGTCCATTACCTTTGACAGCCGTTTGCCCAGAGCATCCCCACTCTCCCTGCTTTATCCCTGCATTTCTTTCCCAGGGGATTACAACTAAGAGAGCACCATGTTCTCCCTCTATGAGCAGACTCCCCACCTCATATTACTTAGACAGTCTCTGAGTACTTACAATTTAGGGTTTTTCTAACAGCATTCATAGAAACTATACTTTGAATTTTGAATTCCCATCTTTTTTTTTCTACAGTCCCTCACTGTGCTGGCCATGGAAGACAGTAGCAGCTCTTGGTCAGCCATGTGATCATGAGGGAAAACTAAGGATACTCTCCTCTGCACTGTGTTGCTGAACTATGATGCTCTGCAAGTTGGGTGTGAAATTTAAGTGCATTGCCTTTTTTTAGATTTTATTTATGTGTCACGTGTGTGTGATGTATGTGTACATGTGTATGTACTATCACTCCCCACGTTATTCCTTTGAGACAAGGTCTCTCCCTGAACCCGGAGCTAAGCTAGCAGTCAGGAAGCTCCAGTGATCTTACTATCTTTGTCCCTCTGCAGCAATGGGGGTGCAGATCCTTGGTAGTCAGCCTCTCACATAGGTGTTGAGGATTTGAACTCAGGTCCTTATGCTTGTGCAGTAAGCGCTCTTACATACTGAACCACATACCCAGCCCCTAAAATGCATTGACTTAATAATATTTCCAACTTTCAGTAACTACAGCTTAGAGGACTATAGCAGAGGATTATCACCATTTCATTTATTCTCATAATACTTAATACATCTATCAGAGCACTCTTTGCTTAGTTAGTGTAGTAACCTAGTAGACTGTACTTACATGATAATAAGTTGGAATTAAGTAGGAAAACAGTATTATTACTATGTCAAAAAGATAAAGAACCACAACTTTTCTGAGGTGTCATTGAAATGATTACTAAATTTACTTGTGTTTTAAGTTACATAATTCTACTATCCCTTAAGAAATTCATGGGGAGCTGTGCCACGCCTCATCCAAATAATATGCAATATGGATCATTCATGGCCTTGTATGTGAAGTTAATCTAGTACTAACTCAGGTCTTGTTTGTCACTGGATTCTGGATTGCTGAGGACAGGTGCTGTGCCATCTCTGTGAGAACAATAATAATAATTGCTAATGCTATTTAGTGTGTTAACTATGTACACAGCCAGGTTAGGCAGTAAAAGCTTTCTCTTCCTAGATTCATTGAATCTATGCAATGCATTCAATATATAGGAAACAACACTAAATAGCATCTAAGTTCATGAATGGATCATGGTCTCACAGTTAGGAAGATGCACACATATGCCCGCCCCTGGAATCTGCCCTCTCTGTCACATCTATAGCCTGCCTCTGCCTGTTTCTAGAACATAGCAGACACTCAATAGCTATTGACTAGTTGAAAACACGGCATACAAAATGCATAAGAAAAATTCCATTAAAATTGTTCAGAGGAAGTCTGTATATGCAGGAAACCTCATGCCTTCTGAATGCTCTCCTGAAATAAGACACACTGTTTATCAATATCAAATCTCTTATGTGAAGCTTCCTGATCCTGGGGTGACCATAAGTTGCTTTTATCTTTGAAATACAAATGCTGCTTAGGAGGCAGAGCATAACACTGCTCTTACTTTATTTCTTATGGCCTCTGTGGGAAGAAGAAGCAATGTGTCAACATATACATGCTTGCTTGAGTACAGAAAACCAATTCTACTTCTCAGAGCCTCTCCACGTGCCTCTTGAGAAGCAATTAAGCCGAATCATCGACCTCTTCTGGAGTGGCTCACGTGTCAGTTTTATTTATATGAAAATAGAATCAGGGGAAAGAAAATGCCAATGGCCTCAATTCTGTGAAAGTCTGTTTATGTAGAAAATATACACAGGAGACCTGGCAACATGGTTTATGATCTGCTTGTCTCAAGATCCATAAACATGTATGTATTAGACACTGAAGGTTGTCCTTTTGTTCTTGGAATTACTTTGTGCATTACACATGGCTCTCCAAGGGATGGCTGGTCATGAACAGCTATAATTCTGCATTCAGCTTTAATCAAAAGGTTAGGATTGTCTTAAGAACTGAAGATATGGCTGCCCTTTCTCTCCTAGGAATAACATAGTTAGACGAAGACAAAATTATTTTTACCTTTTTCTTCTGGTCTTTCCTACCACCAGTCAACAGATGCCGTTGCGTGTGTCTACTTCTTCACCCTTTTGGAAGTCACCAGAATCTAGCAGTGACAATCCTTAAATACAAGTGTTTATCATTTAGAATTGAGCTGTGATGTAGAGAAGGAGCTGGCATGTCAAATATGTTTGGAAACCAAGACTGGCTAGTACCTGAGTCCCTTTGTTGGCTGGTGTAAGCAGTTGTAAGAGGATACTCACCTGACTCTGTGTGCTGTTTACTTTGCGGTCCCTTACACACTCCATTCATGATTGTGCAAGTATGCCTGCTGCTAGAAGACAGCATCATACCCCATGAGCCACCTCCTCAGTCTGATTCACTTCTTTATCTTGACAATACAAGTAATATTTTTAAATTTTAACATATTTTCTAGAAGATGCGATTAACCTGAAAGACATAGACAATTGCCAAAAACCTAAATTTCATTCATCCATGCTGCAAATCCTTATTGGTTACTACCACAAAAAATCACAGAGCATAATGCCAGGGAGTCATAGAATAAGGATAACACAGACAACACTCCCCAGATGGCCAACAAGAATATGAGAAAACAGGAGTTAGGGTTGTTATAAGTTCCTAAGCTTGAGAGTCACAAGAATGAGAAGCAGAGAGAAAAATGGCATTGGCTAAAGACAGGACAGTTTTCCCTGAGAAGTGCTGGTGAGGCTGAGGTGCTGGTGAGAGCTAGACTAAGCCAAGGCACCTGTGAGAAATCCCCCAGGTGAGAAGAAACTGGAAAGCCAGTGCAAAGCCTAAAACACTCCTCTTGACATCCTTGGCCATTCACCGAGAAGCAGAGACTTCTATGGCAACAGAGATTCTGGATGACTCTGAACTACTTGCAGTCCATGTAAAATTGTGCATGCCATCAGTAGGAGCTCTTTTCAACACACAGCAAGCAAAGGCCAACTGTCTCCTACAAACACCACTACACTTAGGCTAAAGCCTGCACATATGTGTTATGCACTGTAGCAGCCTGTCTTAGCAAAGACCAGATAGAATACAGTGCTCTCCAAAATAGAGTAGCTAAAACCAACAGACCCAGAATTATGTAGTATGTAATGGAAAGAAGAGTGAGAACCCCGTTATACAACCAGATGCAAAGGTCTCCAACATAATATTAAGTAAAAAGGTTAGAATCTGAAAAATGGATACAGTGCTACTACTTATATAAAAAGAATAGTCACAAGAAGATAGGCTCTGGAGAGATGGCTCAACAGTTAAGAGCACTTGCTGCCCTTTCAGATGACCCCAGTTTGGTCCCTAGCACTCACATGGTAGTCACTACCATCTATGACTCCAGTCTCAGGGAATCTAGTACCCTCTTCTGGACACTGAAGGCACATACATAGATACATACATACAAACATACATACATACATACGCATGCACACAGCGCACACACACACACACACACACACACACACACACAGACATACACATGGATTTTTTAAAAAAAAGCATGAGAAGACAGACATGGGAAAGGTATTAGCAAAAGACACGTCTGGCAGAGGCCTATTATAAAATATATAGATAACTCTTAATAAAAAATAAAATAAAATCCTCAATTTTATAAGTGGGCAAAAGATCTGAACAGATCTTTCACCAAAGAGAATATTCAGATGGCAAGCAAGCATTAACACAGTGTTCAACATCTTATATAATTACAGGTTAAAATGAGATCTATCAGAATATGCAGGTCCAAAACACTGACATCATCAAAGGCTGGCAAGCAGATGTGTCCAGCATTTTCCCACAGCAAAATGACACTGTCATCCACAAAGTTCATGCTCAAGAGCTTCACAATTGAGTCACAAAGTCACACATAGAGTAGGGGTTTGCCTGGGCTGCACTCACAGCTGTCTCGAACAACATGCTCACATGGAGCCACGCATACTTTTACTCATTGTTGGTGGCTGTGGAAAATGGCACAGCCACGTTGGAGAAAAGTTTGGCAAGTTTTCACAAGTTAAGCATATTCTCACTGTTTGATCTAATAACTGTGTTCCTTTGGTGCACCCCAATGAGTTAAAAGTTATGTCCACCCAAAAACATGAACTTGGATGCTTGCCATAGTTTTCTTGATACTTGCTAAAACTTAGAAGCAAGTAAAATGTCTGAGTGGGTGATTAAATTCTGATACTTACAGACAAGAGAACATAATTCAACACTAAACACAAGTAAGCTAGTGAGCCATGGAAATAGACATGGATGAGATTTAAATGCAGATCACTGAGTAAAAGAAGTCAATCATAAAAGACCACAGAGTGCACAATTATAACTAGAGTGTAGCCTAGCAATTTTTAAACTATGTAGAAAGAGGCTGATGGGGACAAACAGAAATGAAGAGACAGAGAACAGAATTTTAACAGTTTAACGGTTCAAGATAATAGTTAAGACGCTTGGCAGAATAGCACACTGACAAAACGGGTCATTCCTCGTTTGCTTAAACCTACAGAATATACAGCATCCAGAACCAGCATGGACCCTGGTGGGTAATGATGTGCTGACCCAGGTTCACAGGTTGTAACAAAGGTGCCATTCTTGTGGAGGTGTTGACAATAGGGACAGTTCTGCATTTGTGGGTTCAAAGAGGTGTGTGGAAGTTTTTCTTCACTTTCAGTTTTGCTATGAAGCTAAAACTACTCTAAAGTTTGCCATGGACCTGTGACTACCTTTTGAAAGCAAAACAAAAATGAGATAAAAATCTGTTTGGTTTCCTCCACATTTGCATTATTTTGAATACTATGGCAGGGAATAAAGCAGACCAGTAACCTCTTTGAGGTCCTGACTTCAAATTCATTTTAAATCAACACCCCAATGGGACTGTTAGATCTTGGTATTGCTCTGTTTTTAATTTTATCAAGAACCTCCACACTGTTTTGTAGCAATGATGCCCTCTCCAACAGTACACAAGGACTCCTATTTTTGGGGGCCCCTGCCAATGGTGACTACCATCTGTTTCCCCGACTCGCCATTTAGGCAAAGATGAAGTGATACTAGATTATGATTTTGATTTACTGTTTCTTGGTGATTAATAATGCCCAGCATCTTTCCGTATATACATTTGTATGTCTTCAGAGAAAAATCTCCTCACAGTCGTTGCCCACTTTTGATTGGTATATGGGCACTGAGTTGCATGAGTTCTTTATGTACATGAGTGTTTTGCCTGCACATATGTCTGTACACCGTGTGCATGCCTAGTTCCAAGAGAAACCAGAAGACAGCTCCAATCTCTTGAGGTTAGAGTTACAATCTATTTTGAGCCATCATGTGGATGCTGGCAACCACACCCAGCTACTCTTGAAAGAGCCATCTCTCCAGCCATCAAGTCCCCTGTATGTTTTCTGCTAATAACTCCTTATTGGGTGTGTGACTTCCAAGTATTTTTCTATAGATTTCTAGGTAACCCTTTCACTAAATTGACTTCCCCTTGTTCAAATTGCTTCTAGTTTGATGATATTTCGTTTGTCTACTTTTGCTTTAAACATCTGTGCTTTTGGTGTCATATCCATTTCCAAGTCCAGTATTCCCTACTCTTCTAGAAGTTCTACAGTTTTGGGCCATGACTTTAAGTTTTTGTCCATTTTCTGTTGATTTTTTTGTGTATGGTATTCATTGCATTTCTTCTATTTAAAAATAATTTATTGGTGGCCATAGAAACTGCTCCCCCCCAGGGGGTGCCTTCACCACCCCATGGAACCACACATTTGCTCACATGAGCTGTCGGGCTTCTGAGAGAATTGCCAGTCTGGGTCACAACCCTTTTCCTTGGGGTTCCCATTGCTCTGTGCAAAGCTCAGCTTCTGGCCCTGGAACCCCCCTCTCATTTGAGACCAATCTTTATACCTGCTTACATTTAGAACTTCAGCTGAACCTAATGAACCCAGGTAAACCTCATTCTAGCTTCACCCTCTGGAAACCATTACTGATGAAAGGTTCCTGGCTGTTACCATGGCTATGCCAACCCTTACAATCCCTAAGTTGAGAAAGAGGCTGGTGGATAGAAATTTGAATAATTCATGATTTATGCAGAGTATGTGATTTTGGCACAGTGAAATACTTGGCATCAGGGCTTTCCAACTGAAGAAGTGCAGTGTTTAAGAGAGCTGCTTGACTTTTGAATGGTGAGTGATGAGCGTGCTTGCCTGCAAAAGCATTGTGCATAAAAGCTGGACAGAGCTGTGGACTGACTATGAAAATAATGCCATTCTCCATTGCTGGAGTTATTCCCTGAGCATTTAAAGATCACTCCATCTGGAAAAACAAATGATAAGAAACAAGCTACGCAGACGTGTAAAGATGAGGGAAACATATGTTGATTGAGGGGTTTTCAGGAATGAGAGACAGTAGGGGCTCTGTTCCACACTAAGATGGAGCTTAGATTTGCCTTCTACAGAGAACTCATGCTACCCATGTTACCTTGGCATCTTCAGGAGTCAGGGGAGATGAGCATTGCTGGCCCCTCTGCCTATAATGATCAAAAGGAAGAATTTGTGAACCATCGCATACTTAATTTCAAAATAAACTTCCTTTAAGCTGACAGAGAAAAGGAAAAAGAAAGATAGAGACAAAAAAGGGAACATTTCTACTGGTTTGAAAACAACTACAGCCAAACGTTTCTAGCCACCAACATGGAAATGTCTACTCTTTAATTGATGGCATCTGTTTGACTTTTGACATTCTCCAATTTTTCTAGCGGAATCTTCCTTTTAATTGAAAATAACTATTTTTTTTTCTCCTGGGTATTTTCTTCAACTATGAATGTAAAAGTAAGCATCATGAAAGCAAAAGTATGTTTTTACTCCCTTTTCTCCTTTTTTCCCCACCAATTTTTAGAAAATATATCTAGAAAGTAAGATTAGAAGAGAATTGTGGTCAAGAGTGCACAAAGTCACAGAAAGTCCCTTTTGGTACTTTGCTAACTGACATCATCATATAAATAATGAATCAGTGGTTCCAAGTGTTCTGCAGTGTCCCTACATGGCATTTACCTGTGGAATGGGTAGCTGGTTTTGCTTTACAGCTGTGTATGAAGGGTCTTCTACCTTTTTTTTGGTTTGTTTGTTTGGTTTGGTTTGATTTGGTTTGGTTTGGTTTGGTTTGGTTTGGTGTTTTGAGATAGGGTTTCTCTGTATTGCTTTGGAGCCTGTCCTGGAATTCGCTCTTGTAGACCAGGGTAATTTCGAACTTACAGGGATACTCCTACTTCTGCCTCCTGAGTGTGTGCCACCACTGCCTGGCAAGGGTCTTCTACTTTTAAAAAGTTCATTAAAGGCCATTGTGCTGGACAGTTTGTGTTGACTTAATGCACTTGAAAGTATCTGGGAACAGGGAACCTTGATTAAGGCATTGGCCTCCCTCCATCAGATTAGTTTGTAGGTGTGTCACTGGGAATTTTTCTTCTTTAGTGATTGATGTGGGAGGGCACAGCCCACAGTGGGCAGTGTCACTCCTAGGAAGGTCATCTGGGTTGTTTCAGAAAACAAGTTGAACAAGCAGGGAGAGCAAACCAAGAAGCAACTCCCCACCCCACCCCCATCCTGCATCTGCTCCTGCTTGAGCTCCTGCCCTGACTTCTCTCACTGACTCACTCTGATTGAGATATGAGCTAAACACAGCCCTTTTCCCTCAAGTTGCTTTTGGTCACAGTGTAGATCATCACAATAGGGAGCAAACGTGGACAGCTACTGCAGAAAAGTAGTAGAAAGAATACTTCCCGATCACCCAACATTGACTGCCCTGTGTTGCATGAGCTATGTGCTTTCTCCTTTCCAGGGCCCCAGAAGCCCATGTCAGTGTCTCAGAGACACCGAGAAGGAAAAGGACAGTGGTGGGGTGATGGTAATACAGGTCATTAATGAGACTCCCTATGGGCCAGTACTATGCTGTCTTCATTATGACTTTTGTTCATTCAACAAATGCACAGTGATTACTTTGTGCCCAACATTATCTCAGGACATTTGAAAGCCATCCCTCTTTGAAGCATCCTGGGAAGTATGAATGACAGCAGAGCCTTCAGCTAGTATTCCTATAGGAGTTTTTGGAGACTTGGTGTCAGGGGAAAAGAGCTATGGAATAGATCAGAGTCAAGTAGGTTTGTGTTGTGGGTGTGGGGTTTAGGTGGCAATTTCAAAATGAATGCTGGCAGTAGGCCACTGAGATGGTGACATTTGGGGGCAGCCTGTAGTTGTGACCAGGAGAGGATCTTAGAAAAGAGGAGCCACCTGTGGAATGCCCCTGTATGGGAAGGTGCCCAAGGTACTGGGGTTGGGTGGGGGGCAGAAGAGAGCATGGAACAGGATCCTGGAAAGCCTGTCAGACTAACACAAGGAATCTGAGGTTTGCTGATGGGAGATGTCATTCTGTAAATATGTTTCTCTTATTGGTTAATGAATAAAGCACTGTTGGCCTATAGGGAAGCAAGATAGGTGGGACTAGGAGAGGTGGAAGATTCTGGGGAACATAATGGAGTCACAATGTGATCTCAGGAAGAGAGGACTCTAGTCTGGCATTCTTGGTAAGATAAAACTATGTAGAAATATATGAGTGATTGTTGGGTTAATATTTAAGACAGATCTAGCCAATAACAAATGCTAGTGACCGAACAACAGCTTTATATCTAATACAGTGCCTCTATGTGTTATTTTTGGGACTGACACGGCTCTGGGACTAGGCTAGCAGGAAAGTACTCATAACAGTTTGCTCCAGGTAAAGGGCTGAGTCAATGAAGAGGGAGTCAAAGACATGTGATGTGGTCTCCAGTACATCTTAAAGGAGTCATATATATGACTGTTGTGTTGAGAATAATAATCTATCTTCCATGGTTATTTAGTTCCAAGGTTTCTAGAACTCCTGTTTTTATGAGCGAAAAGCTGAGAGGTAAGAAATTCAAGCCACATTGGGTGTGGTGGTGCATGCCTTTAATCCCAGCAGTCAGGAGGCAGAGGCAGGCAGATCTCTGTGAGGCCAGTCTGGTCCACTGAGTGAGTTCCAGGACAGGCTCCAAAGCTACACAGAGATACCCTGTCTGGAAAAAAAACCAAATGAAAAAAAGAAGAAGAAGAAGGAGAAGAAGAAGAAGAAGAAGAAGAAGAAGAAGAAGAAGAAGAAGAAGAAGAAGAGAAGAAAGAAAAGAAAGAAAGTGAAGCCACTTCCCTTTTAAGTGACAAGGTTAGCAGTCAAATTCACCTGAGCACTGAGCACTATGACACTTCCAGACCCGGGGTCTTGTAACAACTGACTTGAAAGACCAACTTTGAGGACAACTGTTTCTAACAGCTAACATACAGATTTTAGGCCCAGTGTGAAACAGCATGCCCCCTCTGACTTAACTAGTACACAACACAAGTAATCACTCCATATATTGCTCAGCCAATAGCTGAGGAGGTCCCACTGTGTTCATAATCAGAACTCGGCATCTTAGATGGCATAGAGTCTAAAATGGGAGACATGGTGAGTGCTTGCTTACTGAGTAGGTGTGAGGGACAGAACTTGGATCTCCAGAATCCATGTAAATACTGGGTATGCATGGCACCCCGATGTAATTCCAAACTACCAGAAACTAGAGACAGAGGACCCCCAGAGCAAACTGGATAGCCAGACTTGCACATTGGTGAGTGCTAGGCTGCACTGAGAGACCTTACCTCAATGAGTAACAGGGAAAATGAGTGAAGAACGACGTGATATCAGCATTAGGCCTCCACATGTGTGCACATATGTGTACAATAGCACCCATACACACATGCCTATGCACATGTGAGTCCACACATACACACACACGAGGAAAGCAAAAACAAATTACTAAAGATGGCTGCTAACAAATCCATGTAGTAAGTACAAAGCGGTGATTTTATGGACTCTAAAGCCACAGTAAGGTCAAAAATGAATTTCACTGCAAGATAGAGGGTGGGACTGTAACTTTTAAAGGCACAAACACTTGTTTCATGTCTGATGTCTTGTGTTTCCTGGTTCACTGCCTGAAAATTTAATCCTAATGGCTTTAGGAGAAAGATCTCTCTCCACCCTCTCTCTTTCTCTATTTCTCCTTTCTCCTCCCCTCCTTCCCTACCCTCTCCCTCTTTCCCCCTCTCGCCTTTATCTATGTGTGCTCTCTAGGAAAAGGCTAAGATTTTCTCATTTAAAGCATCCTTTCTGGATCTGAATGTTAACTTTAGTTTTGCAGTTTCATACTGTTGAGTTCTGCTGCTGGGACACATTGCAAACTGTTGGGAATCAAGAAAGCAGAAGGGAACAGAAGGCTGTCTGTGCTTTAGATTCAAAGAACTCCGTGATTTAGTGTGTGTGTGTGTGTGTGTGTGTGTGTGTGTGTGTGTGTGTGTGTGTGTGTGTTTCCTAGGTCTTAATCAGCAAGGTATTGTGGTATTGGCACTGAAGCCTATCACTTCTAGTTTTCCCCATATGAACTCTTGACTCTGCTACTTTACTATTCGGACCCACTGCCTATGTGATTTTTTTTTTTTTTTTTGGATGTGATCCTTCCAAGGCACCCTTGCCAAGTAGGAGAGAGGCAGCATCATGAGAGGGAAACAGGAAGGCCTGTGCACACCTGCCTAGCTTAGAGCCCTGATTCTATAGCTTGCTAAGCTATGAAATATGGAAATCCATGTGACTGCTTCATCTAAAATTCAGACATAAAATACTAATATTCAGGCTGTATTAAAGGAGACAAATAATGTGAGGATCCAGACCTGACAGTTTCTCTCTGAGCATGGCTCTTCTAGAGTTGTTTTAGCTACATGCTCTTATCTCATTTGAATACATGGCAGTGTTGAGCACTGGGACATTATTCTGGCTACAGTAACATCCCTTCCTCCTCTGAGGGATGGCCACTGGTTTCATTTATTATCCTTGCTGGCAGGAAAGCAAACAGAAAGCTAAGGAATCACAAGCCCCTTGCTGGGATTTCACCTTGGCTGATCTCTTCAGTAGCATCGCCCCAGGAATTATATAAATATTTTGTGTTCCCAGAACCTTGATCAGGCAATGTCCCAAGAGAGTTGAGCATGTAAACACTGTCCTAAGCAGTCTACTTTCAGACTTTGTGAGTCTAAAGAAAAAGTAATAGCAGTCGGGAACACTCCTCTGAGTGATTTTAGGGAGATCGTGGTGATGTCACAGACCCACTGGTCAATACTGATTGATGGAATGGGTTCTAGCTCTAGGGCAGATTGCCAAGTATCAAAATCATCTAATTCCTGGGGTCTGGTGATTACTACTTGCTTTCTGCTCCATGGCAGGCTCATAGTTGCTTTATGTCCTATGTCATCACTCTTCAGTATGCGGTGGGAACAGGAATCAGCTCTCAGAATTAAAGAGGGTGGTTCTGTGACAATCAGTCACCAATTCATGATGTAAAGATAGCTGCCTATTTTGTCTTAAAGATAAAGCAGAAGCCAAGATGACCAGTCTGGCTCCATGTTCCAGAACAGAGAGTGGCTCGGTTGCTTGGCTGGGGTGCCCTAGGAAAGCAGAGGCAAGGGTAGGACTCTGCCTAAGGGAAATTCCAGGAACCATCCATCATTCCACACTGTTGTGTGACCTTTACTAGGGAGATATGAACAAATGTCTATTCACCCCAACAAAGAAATAGACTCACCAAAGTCTAGCTTGGTAAATCAATGAGTTTATTGAGGTTATTTACAGGAGTGCTGAGGTTCCAAGGACAGCTGCCTCACTAAAGACCCCACCCTAGCATGGGTGACAAGTCATGAGAGGTGCATCCCTAGAGTGGCCCCCATAGGACTTGCATGTAGTTTTGCAGAGAATCCTTGCTCCCCAAGTTGTTTACTGTTTATGGACCTTGGGGATCTTGCCAGCTTCTAACTTTCTGAGCTTCCTGAGACTTAAGGCCCTCCCTCCTACCTTCAGGAAACATGGGTTCATTTCAAAGGAAATAGCAAGCTAGCATACAAAAGTAAGTGAGGCTCACAAGACAAAAGACTACAAGTAGTTACCAAAAGTAACAGGCAAAACATTTATTGGTAGGATTGCATTCCTGCCTTAAAGGTGCATAGAATCCTATTCTTGGAATCTGTTTTGTACCACCTAGAAAATAAGTAGATTCTGGCAATGTAAATGCTGCTAACTTGACACCCCTGCAAAGGCAAAGTTTGAGCAAAACAAATCTTTAATTTATTTCATGCTATACCTACTATGGAGCTGCAGTCACATGAGCATCAGCTATAGCACACTGCCCTAAGTTTTCTGTGAGGGGTGGAACCAGGCAGTAAGTATGGAATTGCCATGTCTCTCTCTGCTTTTCAAAATATACTTCAACTATCTTCAGAGGTGGTTCAGTTAAACTGAACTTCAGGTTAACATTGGCCTTCAATCTGTCTGTTTGGCATTAGAATCTAGCACTTTCCATTACATTCCATCAAGGAAGCTGAAAATCTTAGAAAAGACAGGGTTTCAGAATGCCAGGGGTTTAAGCATTGCAAGTTAGAGAACAAGACTGAGCCATGTGAGAGGGAGAATGTGTTCCAGCTGTTAGAAATAGACCAGAGGTCATGGTCAGAAATAAACCCTTGGAGCAGGCACGTCAGGTCATGGAACACATACCTAGAGTAGAGGAAGACTAGAGCAATCTTCTCTTTATACTCACGTAACCCGGAGCTCTTGGAATCGTGTGTCTAATTCCAGGAGGCACAGTTGAGAAGGGCAAGGTAATCTGGACCAACTTCTGAGGAAAGCCTTTCAAGATTGATGGCAGGACTAGAAAAGAAATTATGCCTATGAGAAAAGAGGTGGTCATTTGCTCCAAGCAGCTCCCATTCCACACCAGCCTGAGCGTTCAGGTTCTCCTTGTTCTCACAGTGTCCCTGTTACTCCAGAAGCTAAGGATGACCTTTCTTCACCATTCCAGTTCATTATCTATCACTAACCCATTCCTCAGATACTTTGTAGATATAAAGGCAGGGCCAGGGGATAGGCTTTGTCAGGTCAGAAAGAAGGCGCAGAAGTCAGAGGAAGTAATGTAGCTAATCCTGGAAGTTTCCATCCAAAGTTATGGTTTTTGTGTACATACAGCACTGGAAATCAACCCAGGGCTTGCTTGTGCTACACGACTGTTTCACTAAGGAGCTATAACCTTGGCCCTAAAATTATATTTGATCCCCTGTCTTGAGCAATCAGCAGCTGCTTCTGTCCACTGCAGTGGCTCCACATTGTCCTCACCATGCCATCATGACCAGTTGTATCCTTGGGTCAGAAGAGATGGGACCGTCCAATTATCAGCTCTGCCAGTACTCAGTCTACAAAGCACCAATTAAAAGGCACCCAAGGACGGGGAATCTATTTAAAATGGTAAAGTCCAGATGTAGCATCCTTAGCCGGAGGTCCCCTGGCAGCTGAAGTAGGACTCATCTCCAAGAAGCCTACTAGGGTGATGGCATTTGCCTGACTTCTGCCCTTGGTCACTCTGTGTTCCACTTCTTTGGAGAATCAAAGGGCTGGGAGTGAGAGTAGAAGTAAAGTGGACCAATATGAGATAATTATTGAAAAGCAAAACCCCAGAAGCTATGGCTCCCATTCCTCACTGCCTGGCATGTGAATGGATCGGCCTGGTTCAAAGGCACAGGGTCAGACTGCACACAGGGAGGGAATGCCTGCATGCTGACTTCACCTATAGGACTATGGTCAGTCTGAAGGTCCAACTTCGGGTACTGATCTTAGTTCAACTAGTCATTTTCAAGCCCTGGTTGTCATTGCACCATCTAAGGAGCTGGCTCAGAAATGATGGCACCCAGGCACCATCTGCAATGAGGGAAATCAGGATTTCCGGGATTCAAGAAAGACTTTCCTTACACAACAGATTGTAGCACAAACCACCGTATGCTTCCAGTGGCTAATTAACTCAAAATGCACAAAGCATTAGAAGACTAAAAAACAAAGGAGAAGGAAAACCCCAGCTTAGAATATCATATCCTTAACCTGTACCACACTCCTTAAATGCTCTCTTGTGGAACTGCTATCCGTTCACACTTATGAGAAACGTGGTTTGATGCATTCTAATCTTTGAATGCATGGTGGATGAGAGGAACATCTGCCCTCAGTGAAGTGTTTGGGGAGGGGGGGCGATTGCCAAAGAGGTTTTGTTCTGTTCTGTTTTGTCATTGTTGTTATCAGTTTCTTTGTGTTTTGAGACAAGGTCTCCTCTATCTTGGGCTAGCTTTGAACTCACTACATGGTAGATGAGAACCTTGAACTTCTAATCCTCTTGGTTTTGTCTCCCAAGCGCCCATCATCCTTGGCTTACATGGTGCTAGGGATCAAACCCAGGACTTTGTTCATACTAGGCAAGCACTCTAGCTGAGTTATATCCCTAGCCCTCTAGTCAGTTTGATCCACTTACTCTGCTACATTTTCTTTTAGCCATTGTGATTTTATCACAGTGCTTGTCACCTGGTGGAAACTCTGTATGCTTTCTATAACCGATAAGAGCATCTTTTGTCTGGCCTGGAAATGTCAGCCCTTCAATTCTTATTTATTTTTGTGGTGGTGGGCCTCTTACATACTAGATAAATAATTTATCCCTGAGCTACCTCTCCAGTCCTTGGTTTTCTAGAACTTTAGACAGTATTAGAGTGACTGATTTTAATCTGAGAGTCTCAAAGCCTCATATCCATAAGGACTGCTGGCCATGGTGTAGTTTACAGAATTTCACATCCATCAACACTTTCCCTGCCCTAGCCCTTCTTTCAGACTAACCCAGTGCTCACATTTGTATTCTCCCTACACGATAGTTTCGCTTTTTCTGTATCCCCCTCATTAAAGAGTTCAAGATCAATTGCAGAAGAGATAAATGGTGAAAATCTCTTTACTGTTGATGACAAATTTTAGAGCTGACCCTTTTGATTCTACTTAATCCTGGGTTACAGTTTAATATTACTTTGTAGTCCTCTTATAGGTGATAGATGGGGGTCGGAATGCAATTAATCAAAGCATTAAACTGGTACACAGATTGCAAATCATATAATGCCCCAGTCACCAGTAGCCATTTCAAAATCCTGTTCCTTGGCCTTGTTCATCTCTGTTCAAGCCTCCCCTGGGCTTCACTTCTAGCTCCTTCCTTCACTTCCAGCCATGCCTGTAGAAAACTCCTTTGGAAAGCCTTCCTAAGGGCCTTAGTGTCTTCATGGTACCTACTGTTCTTCCCTGAGATCTGATCTGGCACTGTATTTGCAGCATTTGAATGTAGATATTGTGTTTATTCCTTTTCTGAATCATAGCACTAACAGTATATAGATATTTTAAAGTTTTTTGTCAATATATGAGCTTACTATATAATTATCCTAGTCATTGTCCAAAAGTATTATGTCCAGAGACCAACCTTTCTGTTTCTTCAAGAAAGAAGTCAGCCTTCCCTACTAATGAAGTCTCCAGGCTAGAAAGCTGGCACCTTTTGTGGCTCCATGCTCCGTGTATGGTGAAATCTTCCTTCTGCTACAGTATCTGGTCTCCTTCTCAGCTCTTTTCTTCCCCTGTCCTGCTGGGCTGGACCTCACCATCCTCTTACATCGTACTGCAGACCTACTTGCTTGCCTCCCTTTTGTTACCTGACATCTATTTTCACCATGTAAAGACAGACCTGGCCTTGACTTATCCAAGAGTCCATGACAGTTTCCTATTAATGTTTGTTTGTTTTCCTGAAATTCCCCTTGGGTTGTTTCCCAAAATTCCTCATTGCTAGACTTCATCCAAACCACTTAGATGTATTTGCCACTCTTGTTCTTGCTCTATCTACCAGACACCAAGTGTCTTCTCAATTAGCTGTCCTTTGCCCTTCCAGGCATCAGCATGCCCTCTGCAGCCACTTAGACCTGTCAGCCATGTGGCTTTGGTTAGCTCTACACCCAGCAGACCGTGCCCTTCCTTCTGTGGATACCAAACTCTTACCTGTCCTCAAGACCCATTCCAGTCCATCTGTTCCAGTGCTGCTAGCCTCCACCACCTTATGTATCACCTCTGTCACTTTCCTTCGGTGCCACTGGCTGAGATCATGGCCTTATCCAGGGTGCAGGAGTTCTTGCAGGGTGCTGGCAAGCAGATAGATTTAAAAGGAGAGGGCCCTGTGGAGATGGTTATGTGCTCTTTAACTCAAGCTTTAGGAAAATAGAAACAACAGTAGACAGTGTGGAGGTTGGGGGAAGCTCATAGGCTATTAGTCTGCATAGGCCTCAGGGCTTTGAGCTTTTTCCTCCCCACCCCCCACCCCCCCACCCCCGTAAGGAAAAAGGAGCCATGAAGAAGAGTTTTTGAGAAAACTCCAGTAGCAAAGTTTTGCAGAATTCTGCAGCATCGTTCCCTGAGGAGGTTGGAGACGTAAACATTTGGCCCAAGGCAACCAATCTCCTTTTTGTTTGAAATGCTAGTCTTGAAATAAAGATGTCAAATAAAAGTGAAAACTGTTAAACATCTCAGATAATCAGAAATTTGCTCTCTAATGTGTGGGATTTCTCTAAAATGTATAATGTTTGTATGTCTCTGGCGTTGTCATAGAAGCAAATGGCCTGTTTTTGAGAATGTGGATCTCTTTGGGTGTTTCCTGGCTAGTACAGGATGTACTTTCACTGGGTGGGGGGAGGATTCCTGGAGTCCTCACTGTGGCTCCCTTGCACCTTGCTGTGTCAAATGCTGGGAGGTGAAAGGCTGCCTGCCTCTGACTCCAGCAGGAAGAGTTCTTTCAGCCTTTAGCAGGAGTGCCTACTAATGCAAAACCAGACGAAGGAGGAGGCCAAAATCAAAAGGAAGCCATTGTCACCCACAATTCCATTTGCATTTATTTATTCAGAATTCCTATTAACTGGCTGTAGCAGCTTGTGCTCATTTTCTCTGGATCATTAAAATGTGCTCATCTGAGCGATAAACAAAGGCACGGATGCCCAGGTAGCCGCTCCAACATCCCAGCAGTAATTGCATCATGGCTCCTCTGTAGCAGCCCAGGGGCTCATTTGATTACAGATGCTTAAGACTGTAGAGGGGATTCGTTAAGCAAGTGCTTCTTAGATGTGACCACAGAGAAACTGGACAGTGCCATGCATTCCTGTTCTTGGCCTAAACTGGTAAGAAGAAGAAGAAGAAGAAGAAAAAAACAGTGATAAAACAGTGGGGAAATCATTAGAAACGGAGGCTCAGGACACAGTCAGAAGATGCGGGCTATCTTTTGATAGCAAGAGACGTGTGTGTGTGTGTGTGTGTGTGTGTGTGTGTGTGTGTGTGTGTATGTGTGTTGTTAGTGATGAGGACAAAGGGGAGTGGAGTGACTGCTCAGGGAACCAGAGCAGAGTGAAATGAAGCGTTTGCATGTTGCAAAATTGTAATGGTGTTATACAGTTTTAAGCATGAGTACTGGCCCATTGTGATGGCTCAGATCTGTAATCCCAGCACTTTGAGGATAGAAACAGGATGAGAGAGAGAGAGAGAGAGAGAGAGAGAGAGAGAGAGAGAGAGAGAGAGAGAGAGAGAGAGATGATGGTGCTGGAATTTATATTTAGTACTGTCAGACTGCACGATCCATTCTCTAAATCATTCTTCCAGGTTAAGTTCAAGAGACAAAGCCATCTACGGTGGTGAGTAATTGAAACCCCAGAACCTAGGAATGGGAGCCAAGAGGATGAAGAGGTCAAGGCCAGCTTGTGCTACACAATATGACCCCTGTTTAAAAAGAAAAAAAAGTCAGTGTTTTAAACTTCAAGGAGCTGGTCACAACAATCACAGTCCCATAAATTAAATTTTGAGGACCAGATAATTACTACAAAACCAGTGGAGAGAAGAAGCTGTGAAGCTGTGGGTGAAAGACGGCCCAGGAGCAAGTCTTTCAAAGCACTGGCTTTTGGTGGTCTTTGGAGGTGAGCGACCTCCAACAGTAAATTTCAGATTTCTGCTGGAAATGTCTCAACATAGAGTCCCTCAAGTTCAAAGCTGACCTATGACACATAGTCTTTTCCTAATAGTGAATTCTTCAGTGTCAGACAACGTAAGAGATTCTCAAAGGTCATTTGCTGAACAAGTCCTCATAGATAATGCAATTCATATGTTTAAGTGTAGCTGAACTTGAACAAAGAAGCCACCAAGTCTGCTTCTACACCCCATTTCTCACGGGGGGGGGTGCAAACTGTATGGGCTCAGGAGAGTTCACTGATTGGTTCATATTTGTCTGCCTTTTGGAGGTTTGTTTGGTCTTTTTGTTAGTTTTGTCTTACTGATATAATATGCACATGTGTGAACCTGAACTGATCACATAGATGAACAAGAATTTACTTTCTTCAGGACTACACACATTCTTCTCAATCAATGTGGAAGGCACTGGGGCTTAGCTTCAGCAATCCTGAAAAGACCTTCCCACTCATGAGCACTTCTAGGGAACAAGGGGAAATCTTTAAGCCTGGGTATCCTAGACTGATTGACTGAATGATTCCTTTTCCTCAAACAAACCAGTCCCTGAAAAAGGATGAAAGTAACTCAGGCGTACACTGAACTCCCATTTCAGAGGAGGTACATAATCTGTTCTGTGCCCAGGGGTCTTCATCTGTAGGATGGAGATAAAGAGCATTGTGGGAATTCAATGAATCATTACATGTGAATGCTCATAGAGGAGGAGCCTGATGCACAGGAAACTCTCTTTTCTTTCTCTCTCTCTCTCTCTCTCTCTCTCTCTCTCTCTCTCTCTCTCTCTCTCTCTTTCTCTCTCTGTGTGTGTGTGTGAACACATCTTCATGGATACAGATATATGCTCATGTGTGTGAATATGCATGTGAAGGCCAGCGGTCTATGTTGGTTGTCTTCCTCAGTTACTCTTCACGGTTGAGACAAAGTCTCTCATTGGACAGAACATGCTGATTGGCTACACTGGCTAGTCAGCAAGCTCCAAGAATCTTCCTGTCTCAACTGTCCCAGTGCTGGATTACAGGTCCATGACTACAATCTATTTCTGTGGGTACTGGGAATCAAATCACTTTACCAACTGAGACATCACTCTGGGTCCCATGAAACTTCCGATTAATGCTAACCTTCATAGTTTTCCTAACATCATTTCCTTTTTAACCTTGTAAAAATAAACGTATACAGCAGCAACCTCCTCCCCCTAGGGCCTTAGAAATAATACTACTTACTGGGCATGCATTCACATTCTGGTCACCTGACCTATGTCTAGGCTGACTTCTCACAATAATCCTATGCAGAAAGGACTATTATCATCAGTTTCAGTCAAGAATCTGAAGAATAAAGAAATTACATCATAACAGCCTAGCCTAACAAAAGGGCAAGCATAGATTTTGAAATTAGGACCAAATGAATCTAAAACCCTTAGGATTATATGATAGAATGCTTGCTTCATATGCTGGGTTCTGCATTCTCTCCCTAGCATAATGAATGAATGAGTGAATGAATGAATGAGTGAATATAATAGGTAGGTAAATAAATAAATAATGTGTCACATCTTACTACTCTCCCAGGCTAGATTACTATGGAAACTGCTCAGTGTGCCAAAACAAAATTGAACTTAATTAAAATAAGCACATAGGCCAAAGACCTTCTTTCCCTGACTTATCTCACATACAGTAGCTTGCTTGGTGCCTCTCAGAGAAATTCTGAGATTAATTGGCCTTGTGGCTCTGATCAGAGGACATCTATTTAATTCAAGTCACACTTGGGCATTTTTTACTCCAGGTATAACATCAGCTCTGAATCTGTTGGTATGTCACCAAGGTACAAGTTAAACCCCAGCAAAGAATTTGAGCTGTTACTGTTCCTAAGTAGAAACATCCATAAAAGTTTATCTGAACAGAAGGCTAATCTGAAGCCCTGGAGGTTTGCCCAGACCTTCTTTCCTGTCTAAATGAAATCAGGGAGGCCTGGACACAGAGCCGGGAAGTTCACACTTGTGGAGTCAGCAAGCTAAATTTGAGAGCCAGGACCAGCCTGGCCACATACACATTGGACCTATGAGCCCAAACAGCTCAGAAGCATAAAGGGAAACTCAGATGAAGAAGTGTTATAAATGAAACAAAAACAGAAAAGATGCAAAACATCCTCCCAATTCAGCAGGGATAAGGAAACACACACACACACACACACACACACACACACACACACACACACACCATTATTTTTTACAGGTTATTGTGCTATCCTTGGCAACCAGAAGGATGGATTTCTGTCTATCTTTAATGGGACAGCCGTTCACATTTACTAATCACTCACCAACATTATTAGTACAAAGCACTTTATGCCTGTACCAGTGGTGAATGATGACAGCTCAAGCACATGGCTATCTATGGTTGGGAAGGTTATGTGCAGTTCCCAAAGTTTTCTGACATGTCATTCCAACAGGATCTTGGCTGTAAAGTAGCCACTCCCTTTTGAGAACTATGCAGCCTCACCTACCTACATGGCTGTCTACACTCCAAGCCAAGAGCACCTTAACTCTGGATGTGGCATGGTGTCAATCTTGACCACGGGGTAAACTCACTTGCTATTCCTTGACAATCAGAAGCCATGGTGAGCCCAAGGCCCTTCAGGGGTGTTTACAACTTTCCCCCAAAGAGGTCTTCCCCCTGCTTCGAGCCTTACCATAACACAGAGTACACAAGACCACATTTGAGAGAAGAAAGAGGAATCCTCTCTTCATGCATTGCTTCCATATTGGACAAGGAACTTCCCTAAACCCTCTTCTGGAGACTTCAGATATCAATGGCCTGATTTCAATCATGTAGTTATCTCTGAATCCAACATTCACAGGTATGCTAGCTGATTTTATGTCAACTTAACACAGGCTAGAGTCATTTGTGAGGAGAGAACATCAATTGAGGAAATGCTTCCATAAGATTGAGCTGTAGGCAAGTTTGTAGAGTATTTTCTTAATTAGTGATTGATGTGGGAGGATCCAAACTATTTTGGGTAGGATCATCCCTGATCCTGGGTTCAATAAGAAAGCAGGCTGAGCCAAAAAAAAAAAAAAAAAAAAAAAAGAAAGAAAGAAAGAAAGAAAAGAAAAAAAAATGGGGAGCAAGCCAGTAAGCAGCACCCCTTCGGAGATGGCTTCTGCATCAACTTCTGCCTCCAGGTTCTTGCCCTGTTTGAGTTCCTGTCCTGACTTCCTTCAGTAATGGACTATGGATGTGGAAACATAAGCCAAATAAAGCCCCGCTCACCTCACATACAACTTGGTCTTGGTCATTGTGTTTCATTATAGCAATAGTAACCCAAACTAAGACAATAGGAATGTAAATGCTATGATTGACTTTGACTAATTAGCATCTGTCCTAAGTAGAGGATGGAGCCAATTTCTGAAGGACCATTTATACAGACATAGGTACCCATCTAGAGTCCAGGGAGAGGTTAGAAAGAAGGATCTGAGGGGACTGGCATTGTGGAGAAATGAATAGTCTTCTACACCTCCACATTTCACAAATGTAATTCCCTCAGCTGGACCTTCTGCCCCAGATGAAATCTTACTTTCAAGGAAAGCAAATTATTTATCTTTTGTCCCCATCCACTCAATACTTTTATTACATAATTCTCTCTGTGTTCACTTCTTCATATATTCTGTTTTCAATTATCTCTATTCCCCTAGACTGTGAGGTTTCTGATCATGGAGACAATTGTCCATTTATTTTGAAATTTCCAGTGCCTAAGATAATTTCTGTGATTTATATATATGGTATGTATGCTTGGTATGCTTTGGGAATTTCTCTTATTAGGTCTGTTTTAGCATAACCAAGAACAGTAGATAAGACAAGTTTTTAAAGTAGAAGAAGCTGGGCTCAGTAGAGTGTGACAAGTATGTTTTCCCACCGGCCTGGTCCCACAGCCACATCAGTCCCAAATAATACACAGAGATGCTGTATTGGATATAATGCTGTTGGCCTGTTACTTGCATTTCTTATTGGCTAGCTCTGTCTTAAATATTAACCCATTTCTATTCATCTAAGTACTTCCATGTGGTCTTTTCTTACAAGAGAGAGGATTCAGATCTCTGCTCTCTTTGTCCTACATTTTGACTCACCTCCTACCTCTCCCCCAAACCTCCTTGTCTCCTAGTCTCCCCTACCTTGCTTTCCTATTGGCCAACAGTGCTTTATTCATTAACTAATAAGAGAAACATATTTACAGAATGAAATCTCCCATCATCTCCTTTTTTCTGTCTAAAATAAAAAGAAGGGTTTTAACTATAACATAGTAAAATATATAAGAAAACAGTTATCAAATAAGAACCACAGTTAACAATATTTAATCCATTAACATTTAGCAAGATTTAAAGAAAATATTTTATCATCTATCTTTGTGAGTCTAAAGTCCTATATGTAATTTATCTTTAATCCTAACTAAGGAAAACTATAACCATAACTATCTGTCTTCAACTCCATCAAAGACCACAAAAGGATAATATATAAACTCTAGAAATGATAGAGACATCTTACTACCTGATCAGTCACCTGAAGTTCTTATGTAATGTTCCATCTTCAGTTTATAGGCCATAGTGCGTCTGGCAGACTCCTCAGTAAAGCAGGAAACTTTAAACTGTCCCACCTGTGTTGGCAATTTGTCAGTCATTTTTCTCTGTGTCCAAACAAGAGCAGTATCTTGTCCAAATGGCTAGTCTTGCCATAGTGAAAGCAAACTCTATAACATGTTTCTTCGATGTCCATCTTTCTTTCAAATGCAGGTGGTATTGCCAGGAGCAGTTGTGCCTCACTGTTAAGAAAAACCCTAAACCATTTTAAATGCCATATTCTGTAGATCTTTGAAAGATTTAAAGAATGTCTGTTCATTTCAAATATACCTCTGTATATCTAGAAAACCTAACTGACTTAACTCTAAGTTTTGACTATCATAGGTAAATATATATAATCTGTACTAAATTATATATTACATTTCTAACTGAGCTATATAAACATAATTCCTAAACAATGGAAGAAATATACTTATCACAAATTGACCTTAAATTTGTATTAACAAATGAAAATCCATTCCAAGCAAAGCATATATTTCTATACCATAATCCCCTTTCTACCTTTAAAAAGAGATTGGTTGTGATTATTAACTATTTATAACCAAGTCCATTTAAATGAAAACAGACATTTATAGACAATATTTGAGAATTTGGGCATCATTCTTTCCAAACTGTTTCCTGCTGGTGGGGGGCACTGTTATGGGGACCCTAAGAAAATGCAGAAATCCTGGCTGTAGTCTGCAAGGCTGCCTTGTCTCAACTGTTTTGAATGTTGGATCACCTGGGACGCTGTTTCAGGGGGTCTGGCTTGATCAAACCATGTTAGTCTGGAAGGAATCTATAGCTTTTCATTTTCTGTGGAAAAAAAATAGAAATCCTTTTCCCCAGTAACCTGTCCTTAGACTTAACTTTGGAAGTCAAAGCATTTTTAAAATATATTTATTGGATTAATTTAGCAGCATTGATAATTAAGTGTATTGTAGTAATCAGTTTTTCCTTAGTAATTGAGTAATTTAAAGACAATACCATAGCATACAGTATCCAGACTCTTTGTATGGTTTTCATCTTTACGTGGCTTCATATTTATTTATTTACTTACTTACTTATTTACTTACTTACTTATTTGAGACAGGGTTTATCTGTGTAACTTTGAGTGCCCTGGTACACCAGATTCACTTTGAAATCACAGAGATCTGCTTGCCTCTGCCTCTGGAGTGCTAGAATTAAAGGCGTGTGCCACCATATCCAGCTACTCTCTCCAGCTGCTCATACACACCATAGAATTGTTAGCAGAGCTTCTTAAAAGCCATGCAGTTTTTTGTTTTTTTTTTGTTTTTTGTTTTTTTTGTTTGTTTGTTTTTTGTTTTTTGTTTTTTGTTTTTTTTTTTTTTTTTTTTTGCCGCTTCTGATGAGTCAGGAAACCTCCCTTAAAGGAGCCTCGCAAATTTCTGTTTCTCTCTAGCAAAACAGTCCAACTGAGAAAAATGCTGTTACTAAGAAGCCTTGTTTGTCTCTGTTCTTTTGTTTCCAAGACCCTTTTTTAAACTTTTGTTAAGTTTTAAGTGAAAGTTCTTAGTAGCAACGTTGCAGGTGCCATTTTGTTATGAGTATTTTTTTCTGCCAACCTGGTCCCACAGCTGCATCTGCCCCAAATAACACACAGAGATGCTGCATTATATATAATGCTGTTAGCCTGTTACTAGTGTTTCTTATTGGCTAGATCTGTCTTAAATATTAGCCCGTTTCTATTAATCTAAGTATTTCCACGTGGTCTTATTTTACCAGAGAGAGAATTTTGATCTCTGCTCTCTTCATCCTACATTTTCACTCTCCTTCCTACCTCTCCCGAAAACCTCCTTCTCTCCTAGTCCCACCTATCTTGCTTTCCTATTGGCCAACAGTGCTTTATTCATTAACCAATAAGAGAAACATATTTACAGAATGATGTCTCCTATCAGTAGAGCACTCCTGTAATCCCAGCACTGGGCAGGCAGAAACAGGAGGGGCCCCTAGCCTAGCTGGCCAGTCAGTCTGTCTGAATCCGCAGGCTCTGGGCTCAGAGAGAAGCCCTTGTTTAAATAAATAAATAAGGTAGGGGTGATTGAAAAAGACACCTAGGGTCCACCTCTGGCCTCCACATCCCTGTGCATACACACCCAACCATGTTCACACCTCATCATATCTACCCCCTCCTCACACACACAAGTAGAAGGGAAAAGAATGCTTTTAGTGAGTTCTTGACCTGCCTAGTTAATAAAAGAAGGAAAAAAGAAAGAAGAAAGGAAGGAAGAAATAAAGAAAGAGAGAGAAAAGAAGGAAGAGGAAGGAAGGAGGGAAGGAAGGAAGGGAAAAGGAAGGAAGGAAGGAAGGAAGGAAGGAAGGAAGGAAGGAAGGAAGGAAGGAAGGTGGCCTCTAGGAAGTAGGGTTGCCATGTGTAATTTACTATGCTTACTGCCTATCCTACAGTCCCTCAGCCCAGAGGGCCCAGTGGGGATGTAGCATCTTGGACCATGGCTGCCTGTGCTCTAATTCTAAGACAAACATATTTCCCAACTTGCCCAAGGCTCTGGCAGGGAAGATTGGATCTTCAAGCTCAGGTCATTCTGGTGCAGCAACAACCAGCTGGGTTTTCAGCTATGTGGATGGAGCCATCTGTTTTCCCTGCCCACATAAAAATATGCACAAGGAGTGTGCAAATCAGCAAGTCCACAGCTTCCAGGGGACCCAGCTGGGGTGCACCCCCCTTTTAGGGACTAATGAAAGGTAAATCCAGTGTCGACAGCAAGGCTAAGGAGCCAACAAATCCAGACTCCATCACCTCCTCTCCGCCTTTGCCTGGAATACAGCCCATCTGGCTCCCTAGCCACATTGCCATTGTGCTTGTGTGGGGGGCACCGTGGTGCATGCTGAGTGCCCGGAAAATTACCAGCAGCCTCCTGCCTCTCCCACCACAGGCACCGGGAGTGGATCGCATAAGAACTCCCTTCTCTGATGCTCTTTGGTCTGCTGACTGCCTGGTCAACCCTCAGTCGTTCACATAATGAGCCTGGTGAGTCCAGGTGGCCAGGAATAGAGAGGCTTTTTGTGTCCTGGACTCAGAGAAGGGAGCCCTTTAGCTTCCCCCCTCTTCTTCGTCGTGCCCCCCCTCCCCGCCAATTCCCTATCACCTCACATCACAGAAGGGAATTTAGAGCTGTCTTGGCTTCCTGGTTAGCACAGGGGACAGTGGATTTCACATTAAAAAAAAAAAAAAAAAACTGGAATAAAATGGGAATGCTGTTAGCCAGCCACCCAGGTGCAGATGGTGTTTGGCAGCTCAGGACCAGGCCATGATTGAGAAGAAGGTCTGTCTCAAAACCATTACAGTTAATTATCACAGAGTTACAGATTCATCAGTAGGCAAAGAGCCAGCTCAAAAATCCCCCGGGAAATTTCAGATGGATTAATAAGCAAAGGGATGTGGTTGTAAGACAGCTGATTTTCTATAAAGAAATGATATCACTATTCCTTTATTCCTCACTCCTGGACCCAGCGCCTATTTCACACTCTCCTATCTTTGAAGACATCTGTTCAACAGGGATCTGGGGGGGGGGGGTTCGCTTTGTTCCTTGTTGTTATCTCATAGCACTAATGTGTTCTGAACAAGACTGTGCTTTCTGATGGCTCCTGCTCATCCAGGAAAACACATTTCCATCCGGTTGTCTGCCCGTCTCTGTGGCTTTCCCTGTTAAGACAGTTCTGCACAGAAACCACAGAAAAGCCTTAACAATGGCAGAGGGAAAGGCTTCCCCTCTGGCCATGTACAGCTGAGCGACAGGAGCCAAACAGTAGCATACCTGACACTGTCAGCAGAAGCAGGGGATCTGCTCATTACGCTTGCATACAGAAAGAGTGGTAGCCCAGTACTGGACTCAGAATGCAACTTCCTTTTCCAAGCTCTTTGTCTCTGCTTTTTGCACTAAGGTCTGCAACATTTGTTACCGGGAAGCAGGAATCTTGGGAAAAGTGTCCAGTAACCTATGATTAGTAAGTACTTAGCAAAGGACAAGCTTGTTTTCTTGGACTCAAATCCTAAAGTTTTCAATATATGGCCAATTTGTTGACATACATGTTAAAGATGTCACCTCCTAAAACAACAAAACAAAGAAAGCAAAAACAAGCAAACAAAACCATTGCTAAAGATGGGGAAGGGTCTTTTCTTCCTCTGCTAAACAGATCTTTTTGAATTGCTCTCTGCTCCCTCCCCACAAACTCTCCATGGATAAGCTGGACTTAATACCCTTATCCTGTCCAAGAATTTGCTCACACGGCCAAGTTCACTCGGCCTGCCACCACTGTGTTCAAGTTCTTGCCTTTGTTTACAGTTCATTCTCATGTGTACACAATTAATTCCCCTCTGCTGAGTGCTATCCAGAGGGCTTCCCAGAAATCAACCAATTCAATAGGATTTTTATTTTATTTTGCTTCTCACAATAGATCTTTACAGCATTTAAATTGTAACAATGCTTTCCCCAATTTTGCTTTAGAGTTTTCATTAATTGTTACTCTGTATATTAAAACTCCACAAGAGAGCAATTCTGTGGTGCATAGCTCCTTTCTTTTTTGTATTGCACTCCATTCTTTCTCAGATTTGGGGAATAATTTCCCTTCTGTCTGAAGAATTCCCTTTAACATCTATTTCTTTATGACTCCCTTGATGGTGAATTCTAGTTTTGCTTGTGTAGAAAGATGCATATATTTTCATATTTTGGAGGGTGTTTTCACTGGATTAACTATTTCAGGTTGGGTTTCTGGCTTTTTCTTTCTCTTTTTAAATTTATTTATGTATTTATTTTTTGTCTCTCTAATGCACCATTGTTTTGCATTCCAGCTTTTATTTCTCTTTTGAGAATGTGGCAGTCATCTTGCTAAGACTCCTCTGAAAGTGAATGTGTCTTCCTCAACCCCTGGGCCCTGGATACTTTAAAGATTTTGCTTTGTAGAAACTGTTAAATTGTGGTTTCTTTTACAGTCATCTCACTTGGAACACTTCTTTTTGTTTATTTTATGACTTGACTTTCCTTTTTCAGATACAAGAGAGAGAAAATCTGGTTCTAGGTGTCTTCTCAGATGTCTGAGACTCTTGTTTGCATGTTGCATAGACGGTTTCTGTGCTTTGGGGTGGGGCCTAGCTTGTTCACACTTCAGATTACGCCCAGGCTGCCCAGTGAGGAACATCTGCCTCATTTCCTGAGTTCTCACTTCTAGTCTACTGTCTCAAAGATGCAGTTACTTAGTGTGTTTTTTAAGCTTCAGGTTCATCTCTGTTAACTTGTAGAACTTTCTGTCTTAGTGAGGTTCTCTCTACTGCTCCATGGAGGGTCTTCCTTCCTTGTGTGTCCCTAAAGATTTCTTGATGATTTCCTTTTGAACCTATAATTCTTCACAAAATGAGAAAACCATGAAGTGATTCTATATTCATATGCCAGCCACAACCCTCCCCGTTTCTTATTTTGTATTCTGTTGACATTTTGAGAATTTCATGCATACATACAATGTACTTTGATCATTTTCATTCCCCCTAACTTTGCCCAGATCCACTTCCCACACTTCCATCCCTCCTAGCTTCAAGTCTTTGTTGTTGTTGTTTTTTAAGTTGTATAGCCCATTGATTCTATTTTTTTTAGTTGTGTAGCCCATTAATTCATAGTCTTGTGGATGTAAAGTCATTCACTGGAACATGTTTGGGGTCACACCCTTAAAGAAAACTGAATCTCCCACCCCCAGATGACAACAGCTTCTTTGCTAGGGGTGGGGACTCGTGAGCAGCTTTCCTCTCCTTGTTGGGATGTTGACTGACTTCATCTTGGGCAGTACTTGAACAGGTAACCATAATTACCATGGGTTCCTGAGTGTAGTGATCCTGTCACGTCCAGAAGACACTGGTTCAGTGTGGTCCTCACAAAACTCTGGCTCTTAGGATTTTCCCATTTCCCTCTTCCAAGATCTCTGAGCCTTGATGGAAGAAGATGTGATATAAATGTCCCATTTGTGGCCGAGCACTCCACAGACATTTATTCTTTACATTTTGACCATTTGTGGGTTCTGCATGAACCATCATCCACAGCACAAAGAAATTTCTCTGATGAGGTCTGAGAGTTACACTAGTCTATATATATGGAGTGGTTTTGGAGTGCAGTTTGAGACTATATCCATTTAACAAAATTACAGTAGTAGGTTTACCACTGAGGTCTGTGAGCTCCCCAGTCATGGGTTGTTGGCCCAATTTACAGTATCAAGCATGTGTTTCCTTCTGTGGAGTGGGCCTTAAGTCTAAAAACAAAAAAAGTAGTTGCTCACCCCCTAACAATGATGTCACTGTTGCATCCATGGGAGTATCTTGCCATACTGGTTGTTATTATAGCTCAAAGGGCTCATAGTTAGGTAAGACTGCTGATGGCTTTTTGCTTCCAACAGCCTGCATAGTACTTGCCATCATTATGAAAGCTAGCCAGGAAGAAGGAATAGTCCCAGTATGTAATCAACCTGATCCCTCCCTGTTCTGCAGCCAATGTGTGTGATACCTTCAGTAGCAGAGTCTTCTCATCAAGTTCTGATGGGCAACCAAGAACAATAACAATAATCTGCACCATTTTGAGGGTCTCTAGGATGACACCCCAAGGAACACGTAAAGGGGAGCTATCTCACATCTGACACTGGGATTTTTATTTGTCAACCTGTGGCTTCTAGAAAATCTTTCAATGTTTGTAATACCTTTAGAAAGTATCTTTTAACTGTTTGTAGATTCATAGACTCAGACCATCTATCACAATCCCATTAGGTATTACTGTATTAACTAAAACATATCTTTCAGTAGATGTTGCATGGAGCCTGATTTAAAATGCATATGTTGGAGCCATAATAGATTGCCACGTTGTCAGATATGGTGGCTCTTCATCTGTTGCTGATAAAGATGAAACTGTTTTTTGAAAAGTAAAAGCCATCTGCAGATGCTTTGAAAGTCAACTGACATTTTGTTAATTAGCATTTATTTACAGTAGTTGAATAACAATATCAAACTACAATAAGAAATGAGCAGTTAGCATTGGGGAAAAAAAGGCTGGTGACATTAAGTTTCATCATGTGGCATCTAGTGGAAAACAAATTCTTTCAGAGATCTCTAAAGTCTGTTTAGATGTAAAATAAACCAGACAAGGAAGAGGAGCTGACAAAGAGGTGGGCTGATGCATGGCTCCTGGGCCTGGGAAGGGAACAGATGTGCAGTTGGGCAGCCAGGGGAGCCAAGGGCAATTGTCTCCTTGTTAGTGACTTTTTGCCATGTTCCAAATCACCACTGAAGTTTTGCTAATAGCAGATTCCAAATGTCTTAGCTGATCAGATAATATGTCATGTTCAGCTCAGGTCCTAAATGGTTCTACCATCAACTTCTAGGTCCATAACAGACATGAAGTAGAAGGAAATAGAGATGTCTAATTTTATCAGGAATATTTTTACATATAAAAATTAAATAACTGCATAAGCATCCTATATCTGGATTTTCCCATGAGTTTTGAAATAGGCAATACCATGTATTTCCTTCCATGCTGTCAGGCAGGCTTTCAGATCATCAATTGTCCATGCTATTCCATGAATGCTGACCATAGTTGGGTAAGAAAATGATGCCAAACCTTCAGAAATAAAACACAACAGATCTTAGGTTCTCAGATGTGTTTGTATGTTTACAGCCATGGAAATCACTAGTCATTTGTTTCATGTTACTGTTTTTGTGGACGAAAACAGCAAGGCTACAGAGTATTGAAAGTGCCAAGAAAGCCAGCCTGATGGTAGTTTTCAAAGGAAGGAAGCAATTGCTTCTTGAATTTCCGGCCAAGATCAAGGGTAAGCAGGAAACAGTGTTGAGCCTTTTTGTCAACACAAATGTTTAAATATACTGGACCTCTGGGATAGAAGGTGTGATACTATTCTTAAAGACAAAAATTACATCTTTATTTCCTTTTGTCAATGTGCATGCAACAGTAAAGGAAATCACAGACAACGAGTGTTCGTTGACAAGTTTTTATGGATTACGATGGAATTATAATAGACATAAGCACACTCAAGGTTAACTGGACAGTTGGTATCACATTACTGGCTATTTTTGTCAAGGTATATTTCACTTTCATCTTTGACATTCATACTTCCTGAGAGTCTCAGGGAAGGGGAAAAAAGTAAGCAAAAAGTTGAAACTGTAGGTACATGGCAACAACAAAAGAATTGAATTTCTCTCTTCTTTACCTCATCCTTGCCAAAATAATATGGACAGGTTCTGATCAGCAATTAAAACTCATTTTCAAACCAACCTTATTTAATGAAAGGAAAATGTGTTGGGGTATTGAAAAGGCAGGCCAGTTGCTCAGAAGAAAGGCTGGAGATATGGTTCAGTTGGGAAAGTACTTGTTGTACAAGAAGAAAAAACTGAGTTCCAATGCCAAGCACTCATTCAAAAATATTCCATGAAGGTGTGCTGGGGAGCTGGAGACATGGGAATCCTTATGTCCAATTAATCTAACTTATGGATATGATCTCAGTTTAATGATTGAAACCATGTCAAAAAAAAACACAAACAAACAAAAAACTAGAAAGCAAAGGAAAAAAAGACATTTGATGTCAATCTCTGATCTTCACATGCCCAAACACACCCCTCCCACAGGTACATGTGCACGCAAAGGGTGGTGTCTTTATATTTTACAACTAAATCTCACTTATAGAAGATGTGTTCTCAATCTGCCCACTTACTGACTCAACTCAAGCGAGTTTCTTCCCTTAGTATGTACATAGAGTACCAGGAAATGTCTATACTATCAGGTATTTCTATGATAAATATGTCCATCAGTTATTCTAAAGATTTTAGAGCAGGAGATTTTTAAATCAGCCTAAATTATGAGATAAGGATAGGAAACCATCTTACTTTTATCACTGAACCTCCAACTGGTACTAATGTTCTGTAAGTTATTTGCTTCAAAGTATGGAAAAGCTTTATTTTTTTCTGTGTTTTTGTTTTGGGGTTTTTGTTTCTGTTTTGTTTGAGACAGCATCTCACTATGTAGCCTTGATTGGCCCTAAACTTGAAGGATGACACTACCACACTCAGCCTACATTTAACTTTTAAACCAGACATTTGCTTTCCTTGTTAGCAGTTTTACCTAGGATCTGGTTAGAACTGAACTTTTCTACTTTGTTCAGACACAAAGAAAACCAATTACTTGAAAAATAAGTGATTTTTTTTTACATCAAATTATCAACCATTCTCTATCTATTAAATCAGAGTATACCAATTACTTTCACATAATCTCTCTTTAAGTATAATTCATGCTTCTACACTCTTGTATAATTGACACTATTATTCCTACTTAGGAAAATGAGGCATGGGGAAGCTACCAATGGAGTTCTAAGAGACACAGTTAGAAGGCAGCTAAAGACAGATCAAACCCAACACTGAGGATCAGTGCAGTTCTAAAGACTCTATCCCAGGACTGCTTACTCACCACCAGACAACCAGTATACAGTGAACACAGATGATAGGTCAAGCCCTCATGTCCATGGTTTATTCAATTTTGAGCTATGCCACCTTTGATCACAGTTAAAGCTATACCCTCTATATCTAATGAATGTGTTAGGAAATCTTTTATTTATTTTATGTTATTTTTCTCCCCAGTCTTGTTTCATGTTTGGTCAACCTTGGAAGTGCAGACTTAAAGTAGTATATTTCATGCGGTTGCACTTCCTAGATTCAAAAGTCAAAGCAGATAGGAAATGTGAAATGATGTCCCGGAGTTAAGAGGGTTCGTCTCATCCCCTTAGATTACCTAACTCTTTTGTTTCCTCAGGGAGATTCTCTCCTGGCTTTCTCATTCCCAAGCCAACCAATGTTTGTGTTTCAAAAATATTGCGACATACACTTATTTAATTTCTTATGTGCATTGTGCTTGTGTGTGCTCACACCCTCTTACTCTCCAACACGGCAGCCCCATGCATGCGGAACTCAAGAAAGCAGCTTTTGTCAGTTGTTTCTCTTCCTCCCCCATGGTGACATGAGGCCTCCCTTGTTTCTGCCATGCTTTCTGCTCCAGGATATCTGGCCCATGAGCTTATGTGTGATGCCTGTCTTCACCCCCCTCCTCTCTGCAGAGGTGCTGAGACTACCCACGTGTGCTACTGCATCCCAATTTTCCAGGGACCAAACTTAGGCTGTCAGGCTCTTGTAGCTGCTGAGATTTCTCATGGGTCTTACATGTGAGGTTTTAATCACCACTTCCTCGAAGTGAAATTAGCCTTTAAAGAAAGTGTAGCGTGCAAGAGTGTGGACCTTGTCACTACCACCTTGGTACCAAAGTCCTTATGTAGCTCCCCATGTGGTTAAGAACAATACAGTTAATAACCCCTGAGCCCCAGTTTCTTGATAACATTTGGCCCACAAAGCTTTCGATAAACAAGAGAACATTAATGTAATAACCGAGAACAAGAACCTTTCACAGTGGGTGTCATTCTTCTCCCTTTTCTATGTGCAGGCTCATCTAGAAGCAGCTTGGTTTCTGTAGATCAATTGTCCTTGCTGCTCCCTTCATTATAAGGTGGTAATAGAGCATTTTTCTGCATGTTTCAGTTTACTATAGGTTAAACAATGCATAAAATGAAATGTATTACCCTAACCCATTGGAACTGCTCTGTTTTGACATTTAGTGTGCTGTGTAACCATCACCTCTGCCTATCCACAGAGTTTTGTTGATCTTAGACACTGTAACTGTGCCCTTTACACACTAACTCATGCTGGGCATGGTGGTGCAAGTCTGTAAACCCTGTACTCTCAGGAAGCCAAGACAGGAAGTTCACCAGTTTAAGGTCAGCACTACACAGTGAGTTGTAAGCCAGCCTGGGCTAAATAAGATCCATTCTATCAGTAAGTCCAACCCTTACCCATCATCCCAGCCGTGGGCACCTGCTTTTCTGTTTCATCAATTAGATTGTCTTAATGTCTCAAAAAAAGTATCTTGGGATTGGCTGATTTTCCTCAATGCCATGCTGTAGGAGTATGCCAGAATTTTCTTTCTTCTTAAGACGAAATAATATCCCATTATAGTCAGTGTCTAGACAGTTTTGATTTCATGAATGCTTGGATAAAATGTGACTGAGACCATTTTCCTTCAGAAAAAAGTGGTTCAGGGAGAACCTACCTCCCAGGAAAACAGCACTAAGGGGAACAGATTGTCAATATATTTAGTCCCACATTTTTCCTATTAGTGATTCTACACTTTCTGATTATCCCCTTTCCCTTTGTTTATATTGGGCATATCCTTTAAATAGAAAGGGCAAACTCTAACCCCAAATCTAAGCGGCCATCTACGTCATGCCTATGATGCGAGGAGAAGGGGAATCAGGTTTACTGTGTGTTTGGAATCCTGGGAGTAGAGCTGACTTGTTGACAAATCGAGATTTGTGTTCACAGAGTAGGACAGCATCTGTCTTTACTCCTGTTTCCTCTTCCTCCCTCCCACCTTCCTCCCCTGACTGTCTTGCTCTTGCTTGGTGGCCTGGGCTCACCATACTTCTTTTGCTGTTGATTTATTTGAGTCTATGTTCTTTCCCTAAAATAGTTGAGTAATGCAGAAAAACACACCACTACTTTAATAATTTATGGAAGTTTCCAGACGCATGTTCCTTTTTAACTCTTCTGTTTTGTGTGTGTATCATTGGTATCCAAATTATAGGAGAAAAAGAATAATGAGATTCTAAATGTCATACTGTGATGTTGAGAGGTTCAATAAGAATCTGACGCAATGGAAGCCTAGTGACAAATACCACCTGCTTGTATTAAAGTTCTTGGTATTTCCCCAAGCATCTATCTCTTTGAAAAATTATTTCAGCCCAAACCTTGCTGTAGGTAAAAAGTGTACAAGGAGCATAGATCTTCTCTTCAGAAAATGAGGAACTATAAATCAAGCTGAGTTTCTTGCCTATAGAACAGTGTGAAAGAGCATACTGAAAATGTGAGTTTTTCTTTAGTATTTTAGTTCTCTGCCTTTTAAAATAACTTATCATTGTCGTTGTTGTTATTATACATGTATGGGTGTTTTGCCTGTATCTATGTCTATTTACCATCTGTGTACACCTATGGCCCTTGGAGGCCAGAAGAAGGAGTCACATCATCTGAAATTTGAGTTACAGTTGGTTGTGGGCTGCTATGTGGGTGCTGGGAATCAAACCTGGGTCCTTTGGAAGAGCAGCCAGTATGCCTAACCATTAAGTCATCTCTCTAGCCCATCTTAATTCTCTATTAAGGAAATGGAATGAGTGGTTTTGATTAGAAATATTTAAAAGTCAGTCTCAAAGAAAAAATATAACCAAATTCTCTCTAGAAATCATTGTACCATGCACACTGGATGGTCTGGGCTGCAAAAACAGAGTAATGGAATTTTAGATGCAGAAGGGTCTCCATCCAAACCTTTGTCTGGATGTGTCTCGATCTTACTTAGCCAAAGACTCATCCTGATAAGAACAGGGGTTGTGGCCACTATGACTTATGCTCACTATAGGATGAGGTGGAAATTACCAGACAGAGAAGAGGGAGTTGAAGAGAGGGCATAGAGAGAGAAGAAAGCAAGGAAGAAGAGATTTAAAAAAAAAAAAGTGCCATTTTATGTATGTAGGCAATAGTCTCTACAGCTTAGATTGCCTAATTACATTTATCCCAGATGACCCTCAATATAGATACCAGTACCCCATTTTAAGGGTGAGAGAACTGGAGTTCAGAGAACACAAAGTCATGTCTTTTCAGGGCATTGGAGGAAGGAGGCATGGCTGGGAAAGGCAGGATTCCTCTGTAACAGGACATGGAGACAGAGGATGTGTGTGCAGACAACATACACATGCTTCCTGCCTCTGACTGGAGGGCTGACCTGAAGATTAAGTCAACAAGTTGATAGAACTCAGGTTATGCTGACAAAAGTTCACCTCTTTCCCGATTGTGGATGTGGCAAAGGAAAAAGTGAGAAAGACAGCAGAGCTCTCCCTTCTGTGTGTTCTGATTGGTGCATTAACATTTCCTTTAACCTTTCCCCAGTGTGGCATGGGGCAGACTATGGAATCAGAGCAGGAAATGGCCTGATGTTGTTTATGAAATTCTAAAGAGGGAGGAAAACATCACCCTGACCCAGACAAAGTTTACACCCACAGAACAAGTTTGGATAAATCTGAGTTCAGCTCCTACAACAATCTCTGCTGTGACGGATTGGCCTAGTAAGTGCTTTCAGGGGAAGGAAAACCTCTCCTGACACACCTCATGTGCCCTGTGTCTGCCGTCTGTACGCAGGGCTGTGTTAGCACATCATGGAAATTATTTGGGAGAAAGAGAGACTACTGTTCATCAAAGTTTCTCGCTTTGAAACACACAGATCTTCCTGGGGTCACCCTGACACCACTCTGAGGCTTCTGGCAAACTCTCCCAGAGAATACTAAGCAAGTCACTGAACTCTCCATGCCTCAGTTTCCCATATACTAAAACAGATGGGCACTCTCCAAGGCCCAGGACCCTTTGAGCTTGCCACCTGCTGTGGCTCTCTTGCCATGTCAGCATATGGAGAACACAATTTATTCTGGATTTTTCTGTACCAGGACAAAGATTTAAAGACACACTTTCACCATCACAGTCACCCTAGAATTGTAAAAGTTTTCTGTAATATGATAATAGCTTAAGTATAGCATCTTTAATCCTTACTATAATCTCAGAGGGAAGAATTATCACCTCAAATCTGCTTGCTGAGTTTCTCACTAGTGTGATGAAGAAACTGTACTTGTTGAATTATTCAATATTAATTGGAAATCAACACTACAGAATAATCTCAAAGATGATTCACCAAAAGAATTTTTCAAAATTATTTATATGGTTGGGCAGTGGTGGTGCATGCCTTTAATTCCAGCACTTGGGAGGCAGAGGCAGGCAGATCTCATTGAGTTCAAGGCCAGCATGGTCTACAGAGTGAGTTCCAGGGCAGCCAGAGCAGACAGAGAAACCCTGTCTCAAAAAAAAATATTTATGAATATATATATATATATATACATATATATATGTACATCTTTGCTTGATATTCTTTATCATTAAAATAGACTTACTTTTTAGAATGTTGTGTGAGTCCTGTATTGATGTTTTTCTTTATTTGGGATTTCTTCCCTAAGTTAGAATCACTGTATTTTCAGGGGTATGAAGGCTGACTCCTTTTCAAGAAAACAGTGTTTTCATTCTGTGCTCAGGTAATGTCTGAGCTGGATTTCTCAGCAGACCTTTTCTTAGGGTGTTCCCCATTGACACAGAACCTACACTACTGTATGGCTTATCTCCAACCCCTTACTGTATCCCCTCATGTGATGCTCAGATATGACTGTTATCTTTACTAGGCAAGTGCTGTTTTTCTTTAAGGTTAACCAGTTCCACAGTACCTGATATATGGATGACACAATAAAAAGGGAAAAAAAAGCTTAGATGAATGAATAAAATAGTAACAAATTGGTTTTCTCAGTATCATATGCATTTATGCTAGCAGCAAAAACTGTAATGTGTCTTACCTTTTCTGCATCCACTCCACATGGAGTGCTGGCAGGGGAAATGCTTGATTTATTCCCTGTGCTGCACACTATTGGAAAGAGGCTCAAGAGTGTTGTTCTTTTGAATTTAGGAGATTCTCTCACTCCTGCTTGGCTTCAAATGATCTAGCCTCAGTGTGACTCCCAAGGCTTGGCTTTATCCCTCTCTTGTGTCTTCCTTCTCTACTGCCCTCATGCTTGCTTCTGACAGCCAGTCGGAAGAATCAGTTGCCACTGACAAGACCATGAACATGGTGATGGAACTCACTACGCCATCACTTAGCTGGTTTCTTGACTGATCAACACTAGCCATTAGACTGCACATTGGGTAAACCAGCTGGAGCAGGGCCATGATTCACTTCTTCTCCTGCTCTTCCTCGTACACTCATTTATTCTTCCCCTGCTGGAAGCACTAAACCTATTTTCCCATCCGTGCTTCTTCTGAATTTATACTCCAGTCTGTAGGAAGTAACAGCCTCAAGTAGCATCCTCATAAGAATTCATGGGAAGTAGTTCCTCAATGTGTAGGTATATCTCAATGGTTTGTGACTGCATTGATTGTTCGGCTGATCAATATATTTTAGATGAGAGATTTTTCCCCTTGTAATTCAAAAATATTGATCCATTTTTTTTCTTAGCATTTATCATTGCTGTTGGAAACTGGTTCTAGTCCAATTCTTACCCATTCTTATATGAACTTTCCCCAGCCCTCTCACCGAGCTCCCACTGGGACCTCACACATCAAGTTTCATAAAGGGGTTCCTAGATGTGCATAACTATTCACTAACTTTTCTTGGCATCCAGTGGGCTCTTTGTGTAGGAAGTTTGTGAATTTTTTAGGGTCTTTACACAAATATCGCCATCTAGTAAAGCCGTTCCTGGCCAGCCATATTACACCCTTGCATTTAGTCTCTTCCTTCCTGTACTAATCTTATCTATGGCATGTATCATTTTAAATTCTAAATAATTCACCTACTTCCTGTCTCTTGTCCCTAGAAAATAAGCTACAAGTGAGCAATGACTTTGGTCTGTTTTGTTCACACACTGTTATATGCCAAGAAATCTGTCTGGTTTCCAATGGTACTTAATATTTGTTCAAACAGTTTTGCTCTTATTTAAGAAAGAAGCAATGAACCCTCTCTCTCTCTCTCTCTCTCTCTCTCTCTCTCTCTCTCTCTCTCTCTCTCTCTCTCTCCCTCTCTCTCTCCCTCTCTCTCCCTCTCTCTCTCTCTCTCTCACACACACACACACACACACACTCAGAGAGAGAGAGAGAGAGAGAGAGAGAGAGAGAGAGAGAGAGAGAGAGAGAGAGAGAGCTTCTCAGTTCTCAGACTTCCATTTAGCTTAAGCATATGGGCAGAGCATGACAGAAACTGACCCCTCACTAGGAAATCTCTAAATGAAAGAGAACAGAAGAATTAATACTGGGGTAGAAGCATCAAAGTTCTTTTGAGAATATTCATTGTGGGCTAGAGAGATGGCTCAGTGGTTAAGACCACTGCCAGCTCTTCCAGAGGACCCAGGATTAGTTCCCAGCACCCATACTCAGCTCACAACTGTCTGTAACTCCAATTTCAGAGGATCTGACACCCTCACACAGACATACATGCAGGCAAAACACCAATGTACATAGATAAATAAATAAACCATTTTAAAAATAATATTTATTTGAAAAATCAGCTGATACAAATAATTATTTAAAATTCTAACTTGAAATAATGGTGCTTGCCTGCAATCCCAACAATAAATAGGTAGAGGTAGGAGAGTTCAAGGCCACCCTGGAATGATTAGAGAAAAGCCATCTCCAAACAAATAAAGAACAGTTATATAAAGAAAGCATTAACACTTACCTATAAGAACAAATTTTAATAGCATGCAATGATATAAAGGAGAGAAGAAGAATGAATAGAAATTGGAAGTAATTCAGTTTAAATAAATGGTATAATTATTTGGGTGTAATGGTTAATTTTCATTGTCAACTTGACTGAATTTAAAATCACCCAAGAATTTGGAGCCAGGGCTACAGAAGTCCAAAGCAAAGCTTTGTAGCTAGTCTTTCTTTGTACTGTCAGCTTCCGAATTATGACACAGAGACTTACTATTAATTATGAAAGCTTGGTCTTAACTTACACTTGTTCCCAACTAGCTCTTATACCCTTCACCACCAGTGTCTCAGCCAGCTGATTGCAAGCACAAAAGTCCTACCTGATGAGCCCTGGGGCTGCAGGCACAGTGGCAGGGAGATGAGAGGCACTTGGAGCTCCTGCAGAAACAGGTCAATGCTGATTAGGGCTGTCCAGGCCCCATGGCCAGCTCCCAGCATGGAGCCTCTGTGACAGCAACCAATGCTGCTCATCCTGCTGGCAGCGGATCTGCAAGCAGCCTATAAGAAAAACAGTTATGGCCAGCAGCTGGCACCAAGGACAAGGTGGTGCAGCAGCCTAGAGCTCCTGCAGAAACTTGTCATTACTGACTAGCGCTGGCCCTAGATCCTTCAGCAACCCCTTAGTATGAAGCTGCTGGTCTGTAGCCTCTTCTGCTTGCCCTCCTGGGAGACAGAGCACAGGGCATTGGAACTACTTCAAGCACAAAGATTGGGCCCCTCAGGCCTTGGGGTTGCAAACACTGAGTGAGGGTAGGTATGCAGCAGCTAGGACCCCAGGCAGAACCTGCACCCAGACACCCAGCCCACCGCAGCATCACCCTGACTCTGGACAACAGCAGGATATCCAAGACAAGTCTCAGCAACGGCCCAGTATTTATGATGCTTCAGAAACCAGAAACTTTGAACCAGACAAACAACTGGTTGCAATAAATATTTCCACGTAAAGCTGTTTGGGCAAAAAAGAACAAATACAGTGTGCCACCACGACCAACAAATATGCGATGGAGAGGTGGGAAAGAGGGAGTGACCCCAAGCTGTGAGTGCATGGTGGAGAGAGGCAGTAGGAGAGACTGCACCAGTGACAGGTATGCAAGAAGGCAGCAGTGGTTCAGGAGCATGCCCTTGCTGAGTAGGGCTAACAGGGTGGTGTGCAGCAACCTGTAGCTTTGGCAGACTCAACCCACTCAACCCCCAAGCACAATGGCCAGCCACATAATCTCCCTGGTTCTGAACAGAGATGGGATGATTGAGGTGAAGAATGGATCATTTTCTACACTGAACTTCCTGGAAAGACCTCTATGTCTGTGCTGCCCTTGGAGGCCATGTTGGTGTCTGTGGTATGCTGCCCCAAGCTATGTAGAAGCCCGAGCTTCTTGTGGATATCTGTGGTCTGGGCCACCACTGGAGGGTGTGTAGCTGTCTGAGGCCTGTGCTACTACCACTGGAAGCCAGGTAGAATTCATAGTCTGTGCTATGGAAGGAGGTCATATTAGTGTCCATGGTCTAGGTTGCCACAAGAGGACACATAGAAGTCAACGACCTGTACTGCCATCAAGGTTCATGGTCCTACTGCAGCTGGGGCCATGTTAATATCCGTGATCCGTGTCACCACCAAAGACTATGCAAATGCCTATGGCCACCGGAGGCCATGCTGATGTCCAGGTCTATACTACTACCAAGGACCGTGTCTGGGTTAGTGGTCCTGCTGTATCCAGAGGCCATGTTCATATCTGAGGCCCATGTTATCACAAAAGACTCTAATGACATCCATTGGCCATGCTGCTGCCAGGGGCTTTGCTGATGTGGGTGGCCTGCACTACCATGTGAGACCTTGTTGATGTCATTAGCCTGTGCTGCCACCAAGGGCTATGATGGTGTCCATGGTCCATGCTGTGGCAGAAGGTCATGTTTATGTCCATAGTCTGTACCTCCACTGGAGACCATGCTGATGCCTATGGCACCTGCTAATGCGAGTGACCATGTGGATGGCCATGGTCCATGCTATTGTGATATGGAAGTTTACTATCCATGCTCTTAAATACTGTAAAGGACGAGAAAGCTAGTTTTTCTATGGCATCAATGACTGCAGACTCACAGTTGAGAAAGGGACATAGAAGGCTTCTGTGACAACTGATAATACACGCCCCTAAAGTAACATCCTAGATAGGAAACCATCAAAGAGAACTCTTGAAAATTGTGATAAAAATTCTGAAGTGTAGCTATCCTCAAGTCCTGAGACTGCATAAAAAGAGAAAAGGAGGCAGGCACACCTTCCCAGCCATGAGGGACTGTATTCCCTCAACCTGTGAGCCAAACCAGGCCAACTTTCATTGAGTTTGTTTTAGTCAGAATTTTGTTACATCCATGAGGACAGCAACAAATGTACTAAAGATATCTTTTTAATATTTGTTTTCCTGAAAAAAAATATGTGAAGTTATAAAAACCAAAAGTTAACAAAACATGTTTTGGGTGCTGCATGGGAAGTGGGGAATGAATGCATTTGCTGTGTAATCTGAACCACTCTTACGAGTACTCAGCACTTCCTCATTTACAGTCGATGCCTAACCCTCCTTTTCATCTTTCTCTGCATCCTCTTCAATCCTTGATTGCTTGGAAATAGCACTTTAATTTAGGAATAGGTTTATTTAGAAATATTCCATTCGATTTCTGCTACCTAGGCAACAAAAAGTTGGTCTGTGCTAACATCTTTTCATTTTTAGCAAAATGAAATCCAAAATCTTTTCATAAGCTTGTCCAAATAAAAGTCAATCTTAAATACATTCCTTTATCTTTTTTTCAATTTGAGGTGCATTTACTTTATGAGCAGGGGTATTTGGATTGCATGTATGTCTGTGTACAATGGGCACACAGTGCCTAAGGAGGTCAGACTACTTGAACTGTAATTACAGATGATTGTTATCCTGGGGGGGGTGCATGTGTGTGCCCTCATGTGTGCCTGTACATGTGTGTATAATGTCTCAAACCTGGATCCTCTGGAAGAATATGTAGTGCTCTTAACTGCTGAGCTGTATCTCTAGTTCCTTCATTTATCTTTTTAAAAATGTGGGTAATATGTAAAACAAGCTACGTATATAACAATGTTTCTTGAGAAAAAAATAGAATGACTTAGAAAGACACATAACAAGATTAAAAAAAAAAAACAGGCTTCTCAAACAGCAGTGAGATTGCTTTCTGATTTTCAAAGTCCCATTGATCCTTTGAACATTCTGATGGGCCTCGAACTGCACACACAGAACACATACAGACTCTGTTAACATTCAGGCATTTACACTGCCCTGCTCCCTGGAACCTAGCAGCAGCCAAAATGTGATACTGTAGCTACTGCAGTCACTGAATAAAGCACGCTCCCTGTGTGCAAGGGCTATATCCCCTTATAAAAGGCAAGCCCTCCTTGCCTCACCTTTCCTTCTGCTCTCCTCAGAGGCCGCCTCTGCACCTCCCCCCAGTAAACCTCCCAGATGACCTCTGCTGCTTGGTGTGACTCTGTGGTGCCCCTTGGTTCCAACCCACCAAGGCTGCCTTCTGCCACTGAACTATTGCAGACTCACCTACAGTAATTTTTAGATTAAGAAAACAATGCTGCTTATTTAGAAAACTTGAAGATATTGAAAATACATTTTAAATTTCTAGCTGACGTGCCCTGCCCGAGAGGCTATTTCTCTAGGATGCAGTTTTGAATTCTACATTTTTATTTAAAAGTGTATTGTGAACATTCGTCATCCACTAACCGTTTTCAGAATTGCAACTCCAGACTATCCATGTGTCACAGTCTGAACTATCCCAGCACAATTTGTCAGTTCATTTCTTTCCTGTCTTTAAAATGTAAAGAATGTCGTTGTGCGAATGTTTTTCATTCTTAGTGAAAGGATTCTAGAAAAGGTGTTTAGGTTCCTAAAATATACTGCTAAACACTTCCCACCACAGGAAGACCATAGCCTGGGACACTCCTTATCAACTACTGCTTGGCACTCTCTAGCCTAGACGAGACAATTAAATGGATTCAGGTGAATAAGAATGGCCCCCCATAGGCTCTAATGTTTGAATATTTGGCCCCCCATTAGTGGAACTGTTCAGGAAAGATTGATTGTGTGGCCTTGTTGGAGGAGATGTGTCAGTGGGGTGGGATTTGAGGTTTCAAACCCTATGAAACTATAAGCCAGCCCCCCCCCCCCAATTAAATGCTTTTTGAAGCTGCCTTGCTTATGGTGTCTCTTCACCGCAGTAGAACAGTAACTAAGACATCTTTATGCATAATTGCTGTTTCATTTGCTATGACACTAAGGGTGATTCTTGTGTGTGGCATATGGGACACGGTAAGCATTAAACTGGACAACATTCCAGTTTAGTGATGTCACCTTTGTGGTATTATAGACCAATCACATATTACAGGTGTTTTCACTCACAGGGTCATTCTGTTCTTGCTTTCCAATCTATGCTTGTCCCAGCACCAGTCATAGATTTGCAACACAGCTCCTTTCTGCACCAAATTCACTCTATTGCATTCACTTGCCTCGTTTACATTTTCTGTTGTTTGTCTCAAATTCTTATTTGAATCTTCAGCAAAACAAGCCAAAGGAGTGGGAGAATCCACTGAGAGTTCAGGTTGCATTAAACATAAAAACTAATGGGAGTTAAGGCAAGGTTTTATACCCATCCACACAGGCATACCATATGTCTTTCTGTTTACTTAGGCCTTGTTTTATAATCCTACATAATTTCTTGTGGTGTTTTTCCTGAGGGCTGACACCTTTCTTATTAAGCTTGTATTTCTAGATGTTTTATATTTCTGTTACTATTGTGAAGGAGAATTTTCCTCATTATATTTGCCGGCTGCTGCTGGTATCTTTGAAACCTATTTGAACTTATAGTCATTCATCTTGCTGAACTCCTAATTATTTTTAGTCCAATTCTCCAGGGTCTTCCTATGTGTGTGTGATTGTATGATCTGTGAATAACGCTGACTTCATGCTCTTTTCCAATGATATATTCTACTTCTCTTTTTATGCTATGAAGAACATATAAATAAATATTAACCAATAAGAAAGATTTTTTAAAATCCCTGTTCTGTTTCTGATGCTAATAAATATGTCTTTATTGGTATTTTTCACAATAGATAATGACTACTATAAGAAATTCTTCAATATGTTAAGGAATTCTTTTTTCATCCATAATTAGCAAAATGATTCTTTTCTCATTACAAAAGGTTAAATACTTACCAAATATTACATTTACCAAGATGTGATAATATTATGATTTTTCTTTAAAATATGAACTATAGATAAAATACAATCAATGTGATGTTTTCTTGAGTGTGACAGGTTATTCTCTGCAAAAAAAAAATGTTAGATTAGGTGACTGGTAGATTATGTAGGATTTCAAAATACATGGCTTTCTTTTTATTGTATCTGGTTGGTTTTGGTGATATGGATTGAACCTAGGGCTTCACTCATATAATCAAGCATACTACTGCTGAGCTACACAATTTTTTATTCCATTTTTCTCAGCTTTTGTCAGTAATGATAATGGCAGTTGGGATGATTTTGTAACCTTGGCCCTTTTATATATGCGTGGTGTTTTCCCAAACAGTTCTTACATTAATTTTAAGTATACACTACAGCATATTTTACATAAAAGGAACTAAAATCAGAGAGCTTCATGACTGAACCCCGGCCACACAGCTGATGAGGAGAGAGAACATATACTTGATGCTGTGAAGATTTACTCAGGAGCCATGTAGCTTTCCATGCTTTAGAATAATTCACATGGAAGAGAGAAAAAAGTCTGTTTTTTCGGATGGGTGAGAAAGTCAAGCCACCATTCACAGATGGCAAAATGATGCCTGCCATGTGCACACTGGGCTTCAGAGCCCCACAAAGTTTGCTGCAAATTCTAGCTCACCTGTTACTCAGAAGTGCTAGGTTAACAGCTGTTGTCATCCACAGAATAGCTTCTCCCAGGAACTTCTTTCTCTTTTTGCCTGGGTTTTTACCAAATCTATTTACATGTCCTCTTTCCTGAGAAACTATTTGTCTCACCTACACTCAATATCATATCACCTTGGCTCTGGTATTCTTGTGCTCCCTGTTTTGTTTTGGGTTTTTAATTATTTATTTATTTATTTTATTTGCACATGTAGTAAGTCTGTGTGAGGATCTCAGCTCTTGGAGTTACAGACAGTTGTGAGCTACCATGTGGGTGCTGGGAATTAAACCTAGGTCCTCTGGAAGAGCAGTCAGTGCTCTTAACTACTGAGCCATCTCTCCAGTCCCTCCCTGTTTTATCTTAGTTGGATTTTCCAAACTTTGAACCTGTATGTGTATGCGCACATGCGTGTGCACAGATGTGCATGTGTGCCCATGCAAATGGAGGTCAAATGTCAATACCAAGTATCTTCCTCAGTTACACTCCCTATTAGTTTCCTCACTGAATCTCAGGCTCATTGATTGGGCTAGACTAGCTGGTCAGGAAGCCCCAGGGATCCTCCTGCCTCATCTCCCCAACCCCGGGATTACAAATTTTCATTCCCAGTTTTTTATATATATATATGGGTTCTGGATCATCAAACTTGGATCTTCGAGCTTGCATCACAAGCGCCTCCTCAGTGAATTAGTCATCTCCTCAGTCCTGTTTCTTTCCTTTTTAAAAGGAAAGCATAGCAGGGGACTGGAGAATTGGCTCAGCAGTTAAGAGCAAGTACTGATCTTGGAGAGGACCTAGTTTGGTTCTCAACACCCAAGACAGGTGGCTCACAACACCCTATAACCCCAGCTCCAGGGGAATCTAATACCTCAGGCCTCTGTGAGCAACTGTGTTCTCATGCATATACCCACATATAGACACATTTATGTTTTTAATCTTAGAATAGCATAGCAGACTGAATGATAGTGCCCTGCTATGTTCTCATCTCTGGAATGTTATGTAGCAAAGATTGTATGGGGAGATTGTTCTTGATTGTCTCAGTTGACAATGTGTGCTCGCTCATTGGTAGACGCTTAGAAGGGCAGTCAAAGGAGAAGGTGTTAAGGCAGCAGGAGACAACAGATGCAGCCACAGCTGAGGGGTGCTAGCATCCTCCTGAAGCCAGGAAACAGGAATGGAGTCTCCCCAGAGACTGCTGAGTCCTTGACTTTAACCCTTTAACACTGACCTTGCATTTCTCGCCCTCAGAACTGTAAGAGAATAGATTTGTGTTGTGCTGGGCCACTGAGTTGCAGCAGAAGTAGAAAACAGCCTCAGGAAGACGTCAGGATGGCAGGAATCTCAGCATAGCCCACTGGTGACATCTTATCTGTCACAACTGCTATGGCATATTTGTCACAGCTGATGTGCAGGTGGGGAGGTGTGGAAATGTCACCTCATTGTACTTCTTTAGTCTTTACACAGGTTTTCTCTGGTTCCAACTTTACAACAGCGATTCTCACCCCCCCCCCAATGCTGTGAACCTTTAACACAGTTCCTCATGTGGTGACCCTCAAGCATAAAACTCTTTTCTTTTTCTTTTTCTTTCTTTTCTTTTTTTCTTTTTTCTTTTCTTTTTTTTTTTTTTTTTTTTTGAGACAGGCTTTCTCTGTGTAGCCCTGGCTGCCCTGGCACTCCCTCTGTCTGTAGACCAGGCTGGCCTCGAACTCACAAAGATCGGCCTGCCTCTGCCTCCAGAGTATTAAAGGTGTGTACCAACAATGCCTGGCCTCATAAAATTATTTTCATTGCTACTTCATAACTATAATTTACTGGTTATGGATCATAATGTAAATATTCAAAATGGAGGATATATGACCCCTCTGAAAGGGTTGTTTAACCCTCCAGAAGGGGTTGAGACCATATTTTAAATTCCCCTCAGTGGAAACTTATTTAGTGTTTCTTACATTAGACCTGGATCCCGGATGCGGGGAATGAAGATCACTGAGATAAATTGTCATTCTCATGCCATCCGACCACACATGGCTCCACACCACTGACACCATTCATTGTCATCTGCCTGAAGGTGTGCTTTTCCCTGTCTGTACTGCACTGTTTCTCTTGCTCTATGGTTTGATAAACAAGAAACTTTTAAAGATGCTCTCTAGCTCCACTATTTCTCAGCTTTATAATTGACATCATCGTTCTTGTGGTCCCTTTCCTGGTATCTTTCTCACCTTTTGAGTTCAATCCAAAGTCAATTTATTATTGATATTTTTAATATATAAAGCATTTAAGAGGATATAGTCTCCAGTTGGCGAGTTGTTCTTAAACACTTGTTATTGATTCCCATACCTGTAACTCCATGATAAAAGAATGCAATTTATACAGCTTTTTCTTTTTAATCTTGGAACATTGTCAATTTTTAATTTGGCTTTTTTATATGATTATTTTCTGCTAATACTCCACAAATAACTTCGCAAGAAGTTGTGTTTTCTGTTTTCAGGGTATAAATTGGACTCTCAGTTTTACAGTGCATGGGAATGATATTAAATGATATTAAAACATCACAAGTCTCTGTTTCCTTATACAGAGCCTACTATAAAGCAGGAGTATGAACAACTCTCAGTCATGGCCCAATCATCCTGTTACAGATGAAAAGCACTCTAACCTGTGACTAATGACTCCATGATAACATAGCCCCCAACAATGCCTCAAAAAGTGTTGATCTGAATTCATCAAATTACTTGACAGATTAAAGAAGTTCAGTATATAAAAGGAATTTAAGATATCTAGTAGGAATAAACATTTGAAAATGTGGTTTGAAAAAATTGCATTGACATAGAAATAAAAATGATAAAAATCACAATAAAATACATTCCAGACCTTCTTGGTGCCTTATAAATACATTATAGAAATAAAGCATTTAAAGCCTGGGAACAAAGAAGTTTCCTGTAGCTGTGTAAGAAGAGGCATTGCTCTTGAAAGGTTCTTTCTTCTCAAACTATTTATGTATATACACAGAGTTTCGTGGGACTTAGCAGACTGCTTCTAAAATTTATATTTTTGTATTGAGAAACATATTATACAATAAAGATAGTTAAGCAGCTTCAGGGGACAGTGATTTGGAAGGTATATTATACCTGGTGACAGCTTTTGCTCTAAAGCTGAAGCCATCAAGAACAAGACAGAAGATGAGTGTGGTGTCCCAGGCCTTTAATCTCAGAATCTCTCACTTGAATTGAACTACAAAGTCTCTCGTTTCTACCCTTAAAAACAACCAAGAGAGCTTCTATTAAAGTATATTCTGAATATTTCTGTGTACAAAGACCAGAATAGTCAATCAGGACTTGTTTGGTCTTGGACACATGCACAAAAAGGCAACATTGTGTCCTCTAGTTAACTTTAGGAAAGATTCTCTCATGTATTATCTTACACAGAGCGTCCCTCTATAATATACACTGTCACTTTGCTCTGGATAAAGTTATCATCCTTCTCTTGCTAATCTGAGAAGCCTTATTTTCAGTTCTCTGGATTAGAGGCCAAGAGACTGGAAGTACAGGGCCCAGGCCCTGACCATCCCAGAGAACAGTTAGACTTAGGGAAAGCATCTGCTTCTCCAAAATTAGAAACACCCAAGTGAAAATCTTGCCTTGGCAACTTTCTCCTTGACCTCAGACATGCAACCTCTTCTTCCTAGACCACTTTTCCCTACTTGCAAGATGGTTGTGATGGTATGAGATGAAACAAATGTTGATGCATACTAACCTTGACCTATTTCCCTCTTGGTTTTACTATTCTGCCTCTTTCTACAGCACTGTAGTCTTTTGAAAGCAGGAAGGTGTTGACCTTTCATAACAAGTAATCCTAGCATGTAGCCCAGTGTCGAGTGGGAGTCCCAAATACTATTCATCCCATACATTATTTTATTGATATTAGGTGAGGAACACTGCTAACTTAGATAAACAATGAATTCAAATCCATTTTCACATTTTTTTCACTTATCTTTTATATGAATTCCTACCCATATGTGACAACATCTTTTATAAACAAATAAAATGTTAGCACAGGAGGGATGATATTTCTAGCCTGTAATAGAAACTAAAGTTCTTGAGTAAGATTTAAGAATCTACTTAATATTAATCCCTAAAAAATCATGTTCTCTGAATGGTAATTAATGTTTTATATAAGAACTCCAGATGTGAGAGGCAAAAGTGTTCCCGGACACATCTGAGAATCAACCCGAGTTTACTGTGGCACCATGCCACACAGAGGGGAGGGAAAGTTCATGATTTCCTACTGTGCAAAGTCACGTCTACAAAGTGACTCTTGTCCAAGTGGACCTGTCATATGAGACTGCTAAATGTTCTTCACTTAGCCTTCCAGATACATCCGAAGTGTCATACTGCCAGAAGCAATTTAACACATGACTAATGGAAGCTCAAGTCAAAGCTCAAGGCAGTTGCGGTGTATGAGAACTGTGTTGCTCCTAATGAAGAGAAAGCAAAGCACCAAAGCCCACAGGGAACATGTATCATCTGAGACAAGCGAGAGTCAAATGAAGATACAAAGTCATTTTGGGAACAAGAGGCAGAGATGCAGTCCAGGTCAAGTTACTGGAGGAAAAAGAGTAGGAGGGTTTGTTTTGTTCAAGAACAGTTTGTGGTCACACATTTAAAATCCCAGCATACAGGAAGGATGGCAAGTTTGGAGCCAGTCTGGGCTCCACAGTGAATTCAAGGCCATGCAATGCTCCTTAGCTAGGACCTACCTCAAAAACACAAAAACAAAAATAACAACAACAAAAAAGAAAAGTTCAACTCAGAAAGGAATCCACCATAATATATAAGTTGCTTATTTTGCCAAAAAGAAACAAAGTAAATGATAATCTACTAAAGAAGAAAAGGTAACAGCCTTCCCTATGTGACATGAGAATAAAATAAAAAAAAAATGTAACTATTCTGGCTGCCACAAAATATAACCAGAGATAACTAGCAGGGATGTTAAAGTCTCACTAACATGAATTGTTTTTGTTTCTTATGAAGTCTTGGCTTTCATAGGAGATCTACTGCCCCTGCCCTGGAGCTATCTGATCATGTGAACCCACAAGGCCTCTGTCTAAAGGTCTTTACTGTAGATTCTTGGCCAGGCTTCTGATGGACACTTGTTTTGATATAGTCCTTTTTTTTTTTTTTTTTTGTAATTTTTCCATATACCGCTTAACTCCATCCTTTCCTCCAATAACAAATTCTCATTACATCCCAACATTTTAGCCATTTATACCCTGAAAACTATACAATTTGAAAATTATGTAACTTGTCTACTTAACAGGATTAAATGGTATATTTCCCATAATGGGTGTAATTGTGGCATGTCTTCTGCAGTTTTACATGTTAGATAAAATTCTTAAAGAAATATTCACAGACATCTATATCAGCAACTGATATAGATGGGAAGGGTATAATTTCCTTTAAAGGTTTCTTGAGAGGGGGTATGTCCCAAGACCTTATAGGAGAGACAAAAAGAACTTGAAAGCAGATACTTGTCTGAAGTCCCACCCTGTCACCAAGGTATTAATCCCTGGAGTCATTTCTGGGACCTTGTATAGACCTGCTTACCTTCATGAAAATGGAGTAAATAAACCCAAGGCCACTTTATTAATTGAGTGAAAGAAAAATAGCACAAGCCTTCAACAATTGTTTAGAAGGTTCTCCATCATTCCTTAATCACCAAGTTCTTTGTATTACATGGGAGGTCTCAGAGAACCAAGACCCTTTCTACATAGTGTGTCACTATCAATATGAGTTTCACTGATCTAGAGGTGGTATTAATCTGGGACCAAGCTCAAGTGCTAGAGTGCTTGTCTAGCAAGTGTAAGGTCCCGGGTTCAATCCCCAGGGCTACGAAAATGAAGACTGAAAGCCAGCATCTTTTCTAATGAGGATGCTGGCCTGATTGGAAGGAGCAATGCTTTCTCTTTCCAAGGATGCATAAATATTTTTAAAAAAAACCCTCAAAGACAGATACTTGAGATGTCATGAGTGGTGGAGACCCTGATGTATCCAGTACCTATACACAGTAGTGTTTACTCCTCATTACCTCCTGATTCACTATTATAAAACCCCCACCTCCCACCTTGCACGCAGTCAGTCAGACAGAGAATGACATCACTACAGCTTGAAGAACAGGGGAGGCTATATTAGAAGAATGTCAACCTTTTGGATCAGATGTTGGGCAGAGTTCAGCCTCATCTGCGTTTTCAAAGCCTCCTTTTCTCCCTAAGTTCAGCACATAGCACTAGGACTGATGTGATGTTTTTCAGTATTTCATAGCTGAATCTCAAATATAATGGTAGTCTTCATTACTTGATGTAATTTACAATGTGCTCTCTTGTATTCAGAAGCTTCTCGGAGAGAGAACCTGAGATGTGACAAGAGAGATTCACAAGATTAAAGACTAAGGAACGCCAATTTATTGATCCTGCAGGTGAGACATTTAAAATGATATTTATGGGCTAAAACAAACACACATCTATTATTAAATATAATTTTCACATGAATTCCCCAGAAAAACTATGAGACTCTGAAGAAACGTCATGCCTCTGAAGTATTCTAGGGAGGAGAACAGCCCAGCAGGTCAGAACATGCTGCTCTTCCAGAAGACCTGAGCTAAGCTCCAAGCACCCCCATACATGGTGGCTCACAGCCATGTGCAACTCCATGTGTAGTTCTAGGGGATCCAATATTCTTCATGGGCACCAGGCACACATATATGCATGCAGGAAAAGCACTTACACATATAAAGTAAGTAATTAATTTTTCTTAAAAAGCATACTATGAGCTTTGACTGTAGTCTCTTGGCCATGAAGGGTTCTGGAGAAACTTGAAAAGTGTAGGAAAGCACTTTCTCTCATGTTGTCCCCCAAACAGACCCTAAAATAGACCCTAAGCGATGTGTTTGCCATAGTTGCCTAAAAGGGACAGGTCAAGTTTAGGAGCTTCAGCCTTTGCCATTCTCTCACTGACAAGGCCCTTTCTAGTTGTCTGGCTCTAGTGTAGTCCCAGACTCCATGGGAGGATGAAGAGTAGCACAGAAAAGTAGTGAGAGCACATGAACCCAGTTGTAAAACTGGGGAACCAGCATTGGACCGAACCATGCCCTCTGACTGTGGGTGCCGTGGGACCTCTAACAGTGAAACCAGTATTTATCCCTAGTGTACAAACAGACTTTGGGAGCCCATTGCCTATGGAGGGATACTGTTTCAGCCCAGATATGCAGAGGAGAGCCTAGGCCATCCCCCAAATGATGTGACAGACTTTGATACTCTCCCTGTGCAAAGTCTCACTATTCTTTGGGAGTGAGTGGGGGTGGGTTGGGGAAGTCAGTGGGGGACATGGGAGAGAGAAGGAATAGAGGAGATTGATATGTAAAATGAGATTGCTTCTAAATAAGAAAATTAAATAGGAAAAAAAATAAAAGTAAAGATAGAAAACACGTCAGAGAGGAGTGAAGATGTCACAGTTTGAGTCTGGAAGAAAGGAATACAAACTAAGGAGAAGGGCAACCTCTAAGAGCTGAGGTAAATTGACTTTCCCTAGGACCCAAAGGGAATAGTCAATGGCAGGAGCTTCATTTTTAACTCAGCACGACTCGTTTTGGCCTTGTAACATACAGACCTACAGGAGACTAAATTTATGTCTCAGAGCTTGTGATTATTTGCTATGGGAGCAATAAGATATAAATATGAAATAAATAAGAAATAAGTATGCCTAGTAAGGCTTTAATAGTCCCCAAATTCTGTTTTCTCTCATCCTCACACCCATTACTGACATCATCTGATGGTTTTAGTAATATATATTAATGGTTCTCAACCTGTAGGTCTCAACAACTTTGGGGGTTGAATGACCCTTTCACAGGGATTATACAATCAGATATCCTGTGCATCAGGTTGTTGCACGCCTACCTAGGCCGGCAAGGAAACACGCAACCACAACTCTTCTTCATGCAGTTTATTCAGGATCCTTGTACAGCAGCTTCCTCTGCCCCCATCAGCTTCTGTTTCTCCCATTAGCTTCTGCTGCTTCTCTCATCAGCTTATCCTGCTTCTCTCATCAGCTTACCCTGCTTCTCTCATCAGCTTACCCTGCTTCTCTCATCAGCTTACTCTGCTTCTCTAATCAGCTTACTCTTCTCCCAGCCCCAGCAAGCCCTTAAATATGCTCACAGCCCAATCAGCTCATGCCACCTGGCGATCCCGGATAGGCCACAGAAGGAGGAAGTGCACCAGATCCATCAAACACTTCCAAATAAGGCTTGTTTACAGCTAAGCGCGAACTACCTGGCATCCAGCCAGGTGCCATCTTGGGGCTGTGGCTTCCCACATCAGGTATTTACTTTATGTTTCATAACAGTAGCCAAATTACAGTTATGAAGTAGCAAGAAAGGTAATTTTATAGATGGGGGTCCCCACAAAATGAAGAACTGTGTTAACAAGTCACAGCATCAGGAAGATTGAGAACCATTGATATATATACATATATATGTATATATATATATACATAATAGTTTTTAGTTTGTTTAAAATCTCTGTAATCAAGGAGCTAGGAGAAAGAAAAGGGGAGAAGAGGAGGGGAGAAGAGGGCAAGAAAATTGAGTCATGGCAAGAAAATTGAGTTACGGAAAGAATGGAGGAGGAGAACAAGAAAAGAGATACCATAATAGAGGGAGCCATTATAGGCATAAAGAGAAGTCTGGCACTAGGGAAATGCCCAGAGATCTACAAGGATGAACCCAACTAACAATCTAAACAATAGTGGAGAGGCTACCTTAAATGCCCTTCACTTAATAATGAGATTGATGACTACCTTATATGCCATCCCAGAGTCTTCATCCAGTAGCTGATGGAAGCAGAAGCAGAAACCCACAGCTCAGCCAAACTCCTGGAATCCAGTTGCAGAGAGGGAGAAGTGATGAACAAACATGTCAAGAACGGGCTGGAGAAACCCACAGAAATAGCTGACCTGAACAATGGGGAGCTCATGGACCCCAGACTGATAGCTGGGAAACCAGCATAAGACCTACGCAGACTCCCTGAATGTGGGTCTCAGTTAGGAGGCCTGGGAAGTTTATGTTTCCTCTGACAATGGAACCAGGATGTACCCCTAGTGCAGGAACGGACTTTGGGAGCCCATTCCCCATGGAGGGAGACTCCCTTAGCCTAGAGACACGGGGAAGGGCCTAAGCCCTACTGTTGTTCTTTTGTTACAGTTATCGGAATAAAGCTGGAGAAGCAGGGGGTGTGGTCCCGAGTGGGGGTGGTACCAAGGTAAGGGACCATGAGGGAGAGCATAGCAGGTTCCATAGCAGGTGAGGGTGACCTAGGCAGAGGGAATAACACACCAGGCAAATAGAGCTTAAATGAGGAGTTTATTTAGAAAAGGGAGTGAGGGGTAAGGAAAGAGACATAGAGGCATCAGGAACAGAAGAGGGAGAGAGAGAGAGAGAGAGAGAGAGAGAGAGAGAGAGAGAGAGAGAGAGAGAGAGAGAGAGAGAGAAGAGCTGGAAAGCAAAAGAGAGAGCAAAAGAGAAAGCAAAAGAGAACATAAGTGGGCCTGGGTCTGACTCTTAAAGAGGTCCTTTACACCTGCCTGCAGACTAGTAGTCATGGAACCCTGGGCTGACCAAAATACTACCTGCATGCATTCTTCCAGGTGACAGGGGCAGGCCAGTGTAATGCCTGAATCCTTACACCTACCCCAAATGACTTGATAGACTTTGATGATCCCTTATGGTAGGCCTCACCCTCCCTGGGGAGTGAATGGGGGATGGGATGGGGGGCCTGTTTCATCTTCAGTACAGGAGTGGGAACATAGAGAGGCAGGCAAGTACAAAGTGAAGCCGAGTCCTTTGCTGGTGGGAATGGAAAATAGGACAATATAAACCATTTCTGTATGACCTCATTTGTACATTCTACAGTTAGCAAATATATAGAGGCAAAAGCCCACTGGTAGCCAGTGGCTTGGTCAGTAGGGAACCTGAGTGACTATTCAGCAGGCCAGGGTTGTCTTTTGTATTAATAAACATACTTTTAATTTTTTTGGTACTGGAGAGTGAACCATGAGCTTTGTTGAGTACTAGTCAAGAGAGATTTACCATTGAGATGCATACTACTCCAAGCCAATAAAATATTTTGGAACAAGATACTGACAATATTTATATATTGTGAATTTATTAAATATCCCTATTGGTATGTTTTAAAGTTACATATTCTACCACAATGACAAAAATTCTTAAAACATATAGAGCTGTTTAGTTTTCACATTTTGATTCCTTCACCTTCCCCTTACTACAGTTCCTATGGAAAGCTAAGATAACTTTGTGCTTGTACAAGCTTATTTGTTTGGGGTAAGGGTATGCAACTCTCACTCTTACCTTGCATCTTCAGTGAAAACTCTTTGAAGCGTATGTACATTTAATATTATTCTCCTCCTTTTTTTCTAATAAGGAAACGGACACAGAAAATATCTGTGTGGTTTTTGGGAGCCTGCCACCTAGCTCCCAAATAAATATATGGAGACTTATTTTTACTTATGAATGCCCGGCCTTGGCTTGGCTTGTTTCTAGCCAGCTTTTCTAACTTAAATTATCCCGGGTTTACCTTTCTTTATTCTATATGCCTTTCTTTCCTTCTTATCCTATGGCTGCCTGTGTTGCTGGGTGAGTGACTGGCCCCTGGCATCCTCCTCTCCTCTCTATCCTCCCCCTCCTTTCAAGCCTAGATTTCTCCCTCTATTTTTTCTCTACCTTGCAGCCCCACCTATCCATCTCCTGCCTAGCTATTGGCCATTCAGATCTTTATTAGACCAATCAGATGTTTTAGGCAGGCAAAATAAAACAGCTTTACAGAGTTAAACAAATGCAACATAAAAGAATGCAACATATCTTTGCATTATTAAACAAATATTCTACATTTTAAATTGTAACACATCTTAAACTAATATTCCACAACATATCTGAATAGACATTTTGCAGGAGGTATAAGTGCTCACTATTATGATTATCAGGGGTGTATAATTTAAAATAGAGAGAGGACCTTACATATTTATTGAATGTCTCTAAGTATTTAAAAGAGAAGGCCTGTGGAAATCACTCAGTTAGCAAAGTGTTTTCCATGCAAACTTGAGGGGCTAAGTTCAATCTCCAGCAACCAAGTAGGAAAATTCTTCCAAAACATCTCAGCACTGGGGACGTGAAGATAGGTAAGTCCTTGGGGCTCACTAGCCAGACAGCCTAGCCTACTCGGAGAGCCTTAGATCCCAGTAAAATCACAGCTTCAAAATACAAGGTTGACACTCCTAAATATTGACCTCTGGCTTCCATGTGTATGAACATACAGACACATCTGTGTTCTCAAACACACATGGAGAGAGAGACATACATAGAGAGAAAGAAAATGACAGAGAAGCACAGAGAGAGACAGATGTACAGACAAACAGAGGCATTCACACAAAGCAACATAAGCCAGTAATAAATATTGGCAAGCTTGCTGAACAAATAATGTGATATGATAAAATCGCAAAGAAATGATTTTCATAATTTCCTTAAAAGTAATTGTATACTTATAACATCCAACGTTCTTATTCCTAGGTATTTCACAAAGAGAAGGACAAACATGTCCACAAATGAACTTGTGTACACAATAGTTAATTGCTTTGTTCAGAAGAACCTAAACTGGAAATGATGTCAAACTCTATCATTGTAGAAATGTGCAAACAGATTTCAATTATAACCATATAATGAGATGTTTCTGACCAATGAAAAAGAATTTGGGTTGGGAGGAAAAGATGTATGGATTTCAAAAACATGCTGAATGATTGACATTGGACATGAAAAACTATGTGCTTCCTGTGTCTATTTGTGTGATGCTCTGTAAGGGATTGTTCTCAGGAATGGTGTTAATAGTTCAGTGTTTGTCTGTGTTGGAGCTGAGATGAAACCAACTAGAAAGGGGGGTACAAGGAAATAGTGCACGCTTTAGGGAGTGGAGTCACTCTTTGTCTTAGCTGCATTAATATTCATGTAGGCATATGTATTTACCAAACTGTGCAGAAGTGAACTCTAACGTTATTACACATCACTGCATTTAAAATACTCCTTCATGAAGTTGACTTTTTAAAAAATTTATGGACTCCTATCATTACAATCATGGACTTCTATTTAACACCACACAGCCCAACTCTACTGTTATCAGAAGACAATGCCACCTGTTCTGCCATGCTGCCGAGACACTGGAATAGCCCTCAGAAGAGCTCAGCACTGTGTGGTTAATATTCCTAAACTCTTGTCACCTCAGAGCTGGAGTCCTGATGTCCTTGTGGAGAATAATGCTGTTTTATAACCTCTGGACCAATGAGACAAAGCAGAAATGATGCTGCTTCAGTTTCAGGCCTGACCTCTAAGAATCTGGTCTCTTTAAAGCCTTAAAACATGGGGTGGTTAGGGGTAGTCACAGGCTTCACAAAGCCAAGCTTTTTGATGTCACCTAAAAGACATGAAAATAGAGATGCCTCAGACTGAAGACTAAACCAGACACTGCTTTGGCACTACTCAAGGTCCTTCGTGTGGTAGGACCACACAAAGCCATAGACTCAGTCAACCATGCCCTGCCCTAATCCTGATCCACAGAATCTTGGCAGTAATTAAGAAGTGATTGTTTTAAAACTCGGTATTGTTCAGTAATCGTTAATTCCAAATCCATGAAAGGCCATTCCCATTCTCTTGTTCCCCCTATTTATATTTTTCAGTAGTCCCTTTCTCTGAAATGTCAGAATCAATACCTGTGTTGTAATTATTCTACTCAAGGGATTAAGAAAGGATGAATAGCTAAAACTCATAAAGGTCTATCCTCTGATGTTACATCAATTCCATAAAGAAATGAAGAGGGCTGTCAAGTCAGAACCATCAGCATCGCTGGCTCCAGCGAATGAGTGTGGCTGTGGATAGATACTACCTCATGTAAGGTAAAATACAGATCATCCACTGTACAACTGACCCCCAAATAAAATAAGGCTTCTGTAGATATTCTGAAAGGTTCTGAAAGGCAACCTCTTTAAAGTGCTGAATCGCTGCCTGCAATCACAGGTAAGCTACAGGGTGCACCAGAAGGGAAGTATTTGCTGAGATGTTGGACGGCAGCTGACTTCAGCATCTGTGTCGATGCAGTTGGATAAATAGAAAATACTGGTACTTCAATTTGTGGCTCTGGAACTTTGCTTAAGCTACAAAATGCCAGCTGTCCCCAAGGCTCCAATTGCTTACTACTCAAGAACAGAATCTATGTACAAGAGAATAGAGAGGACATTGCACAAGCTGGCAGCAAACCCCAGGGAATAGTGCAGATTCCAGGGTTGTTGAGACTAATCCAAATGCCTTTCAGATCATAAGACCTCCATTTGTCATCACTTCCAAGCATATTCTTATAGAACCTCGGTTTTGCTGATTGTTCGGTGTTTGTCATATTAACCTGTGTGGGTTAGGCCAGATGCTAATGCTTAAGCAATCTGCCAATGCCATTAGGATTATCCATTTATGCCACCTCCTGAATATGACTATAATGGTTACTTATTGTAAGTTGTTTACAATGACCTAAAGTCTTTGCCATGACCTTCTCACAGTCAACCTCTTTCACTTGATGTTGTCACTGTTTCCCCAGTACCAAGAGCCTTTATTAAGCATTTGTTTTATGCCACATTTTTGGATTCATTAATTACCCGATTTAGTATTCATAATAGCCCCAAGAAAGAGAGTGTTGTCATTTTATACATAAAGATCCAGAAATTGTGTGACTAAGCCAAGGTGACCTAAATAGCATGTAGGAATCAGATAGGTAAGCATATCTATATCAAATTCAGCCCCCAAAAGCGTGTCTTCAAGTCATGTAACAATTGCATGATTGCTATTTTCACTGAATGCCTAATAAGGATGTGAAATATAACTTGATAAATAATCTAAACCAGAAGTTCTTATTTTTTCCCTTTCATCCCCCTTCCCCCACCTCAGTCAATAGCTAAATCTAGGCATTAAAGACAAAAGTATAAATGTTATCGTTCATTGCTCTCAGTTTCTCAATAGGAGCCACCCAATTCTGTTGGTTTCCATTGTTAATTGCACTCATCTGAGCCATCTCCATCTCCCCAGCCACAAGAGCTTTGGCTCTACAGACAGAAACCACAGTGGAGTTTGTAAGGAGTTATCACTTACAACATGCCCTACACAGTGATTGCCTCACATTACACATACTATGACAGACATACTCCTGGCACTCACATACAAAGAGTGGAACCCTGCCAGTTTTCAACTTCTCCTTGTATTCGGCATTTTTGTGATCGATTGTTGCTGCAATTGTTTTTGGAAAGGCAGTGAGCCCAAGCAGAGTCATGTCAATCATTACCTGTGCTCCACACTAGATCATCTCTTGCTTGTCAGTTATCTTATTCCCTTATATACAGATTGCTCGCTTACATCTCCTCACCCTAACATAAACAACTATTCAGTGTATTTTGTTTGTATGCTACAGCAAACTGCATATTGATGTTTTAGATGTGTTTTCTGTTTGCTCTGAGATGATGTATCGATGTGGTTTCCCAGCTGGCCCCAGTTTCTGAGCTCCAAGAGATCTTCCACCTCAGCCCTTGGAGTAACAGCACTATAAGTGAACAACCCTTCTCCTGGGGACATGTGCTTGCCACTTATGGAGGTGAAGCTGTGCTGAACCACATTCTGTGCTCACTTTTTCACTCATTTGTCATGAAGATGTATCCACGGAGCACATCACACACAGTGTCTGCCTGGTAACAGCTATAAGGAGTCTGGTGCATTCAGTACCTGGTAGTTTAGCCCAAAGGGGATGGTCATCTAAGTTAGATTGGTTCCCACTCTCCAAACCACAGATGATAAATATCTCATTTCTGTGGTCTTGTGTGGGTGTCACTTTGTCAGTGACACTGCTGGGTAATCTTGAATATTTAATTGGAAACTGTGCTGCCAAATGGCTCCAATAAAACATTTATAATGAGACAATGATTGTCACAATGGGATAACTAAGCCCTATGGGTGTGTCCCATACAAGATGAGACCAAATCAAATAATATACCTTAATGCTTTTTTTAAAAATGAGTTAATATGGCATCCAAGTGAAAATAAAGAGAGAGCTGAATATTATAAAAAATCCAAAATGCAATTATGGTAGAGCAACAAAATATTAGCAAAAATTAGACATATATACCTGTACATATACCTATAAATAAAACTTTACACATTAAAATTATGAATAATCCAAGAAATTAAGAATAAATAATAAAATATTAACCAAAAACATTTAAGTTAACTACTTGGAAATTAAGAACTATGGAACATATTTTAAAAAGACATTTGATCAAGAAGATCTCAGAACTAAAATTTTAATCCACAGTAAGCAGTGAAAAAGGAGAATGCTCACACATTAACAGATGGAATACAACCAAAGATGCCATCCAAACTGACAACAAAAGGTCATAATGCCTGTATTATTTTCAGTAATGAGAATAAACATTTTAAAAATGTAGAATCTATCTAGAAATATTTTTAAGCTAGGTAAAGAAAATTTATAGAGAAGAAACCTCAGTTTAACCAAATGAGAAACAAAAATTGATAGAACAATAAATTAATCTAAATAGCAGCATTTTTTAAGCCAGTGAAATACATGATTTATTGAAAACTTGAGTAAGACAATAAGAGAAAGTAAATATATATGATTGAAAATGAGAGGGGACAGTGGGGTGACAGGGGTAAAGATGCCAGCTATAGAGGAGGGCAATTGAAGTCACTTGGGTAAAGATGCCTGCTGTGGAAGATCAGTCATCAGGTTTGAAGCCTGGGACCCACTACACAATGTGTCCTCTGACTTCCCCATGCAATACCACAGCATGAGTGACCCACACATCTCTTGTATGTGTATACACACTACAAAAAAAATAAGTTGAGATAAATTCAAAGAATGAGAAAAGATTATAAACTGCAACTGATGAAAATTTTAAAAATAATAAGACATAATTGCATGCAACTTCATGGCAACAAGTTTTTAAATCTAGAAAAAAAAACCTGATAATTTCTTAGTAAAACATAAATCACCAAAATTAACACCCCACCCAAAGATATTTTAATTTTTAGTAGGTTGATTGATACCAAAGATGTTGGAAAGTTCTATGGATGTTTTCACTATAAATGTCACCTACTATTTCATAGCTTTAATCTAACCAGGCTTTAGAGAAGATTGAATTCCTGAGTCAATTAAATGATTTCAGGGCACAGGAAAAATACAGATGCTCCCAACTCATTTTATAAAACCTTTGCAGGTTTAACACAAAAATTATAAAGAAGGTACCAAACAAGATAACTAGTCTCATTTACATGCATGCATATAAAAATTGGTTCTTAAATTAACAAATAGAATCTAATATATACAATTTATCTTTTTGGTTGTCACTAAAATGTTTATTGAACACATCAATGAGACAGTAAGCATTTTTCTACAAAATTATGTGAATAATTAAGAGTTAGTGACAATATACCAAAGTTATTTTACTTCAGGAGAATAATAAAATGAAAATTATATTTAGAGAAGCCGAAATGTCACTTAATTAATTCAACAATCATTCTTATCATATTCTAACTAGGAAGCAGGGCCTCCAGAAGGGTAGAATGAGTAATATGGTAAAATTTCTCCCTACAAATAGTAACAAAACTAAACAAAATCATCAGAAGGGATTACTTTAACCAGAACCTAGGGTGGCAAGTTTAGGACTTTGTAGCTCACATTGGATCTTAGTTTCCAAAAACATATACCCATGTCAAGCTAGCAATGATTGGTTCTGAACTATAATTGTCTATATACACATAAATTTCTAGAAAACATATTTCATTAAATTGACAATAAGAATCAGATAGAAAGATTACTATGGGGGCTCATACCTTTAATACTGAAACTCAGGATCCTGAGAAAGGAAACGTGGAATTTGAGGCCAGCCTGGTCCACACAACAAATTCCAAGCAAGCCTGAACTCTGTCTTGATGAAACTAAAAAAATCAGATGGATCATCTTGGAAAATAGAAAATAATTGACAGTTACAGAAGTAAGACTTTTGGTCAATGGCTCTCTGAGACACTGGTTCCAGGCCAGCAGAATGAGCAGCATCAACCAGGACTTTGTCACATGATATCTCCTGTTAGAATCATTGGGAAAGCACATTAAAACAAAGATCAATCAACCCACCTTTAAATTTTAAGATTCAGATCCTTGGCCCTACTGGGCCCACTGCTTGGGGCGAGTGTTTGGCCAGAGGATGGGTCCAACAATCCCACCCTCCCTTGGAACTTCCTGGGTTGGCTCTGTGCATAATGGACCAACCCCTCCACACAGGACCATTGGAGCCTGCACTCACCTGACCATTGGGCACTTTTGCCTGCCTTCTGGCTGAGTGCTTGTGAGTTTGCCTTTCCCCATATCATTGGCCCTGCTATGGCCTCTGCTTGAGAGACCTACAAGAGAGCTTGGATCATCCAGAGTTACCTACCTACACCCACCAGGAGAGCAGGATAGAGAGTGAGAGAGATATTCCATCTGCACCCATTGGAAGAAGCCATGGGAAGATGACAATACAGGAAAACACCCAACAATAGAAAGACCAGTATGACACCACTAGAATCAAGGGACTCTACACCAACTAGGAACTAAACACACCAAAGCACATGAAGCAGAAGAGAACGACCTAAAAAAATAACTTCATGAAAATTATAGAGGCCTTTTAAAGGTGATATGAGAAAAATCCTTAAAGAAATGAAAGAAAAAACAAATAAAAAGTTGGAAGAAATACAGGAAAAGACCAAGCAAAAAATGAAAAATCTCTTAAAGAAAACAAGGATAGCCAAGAAAAAAAATCAAACAAATGAAAGAAAAATTCGAACAGTTCAAGACCTGAAAACTGAAATAGAGAAAATAAAGGAAACACAAACTGAGGGAATTCTGTAAATAGAAAAACTGGGTAAATGATCAGGAACTACAGATTCAAGTATGACCAACAGAATACAAGAGAGAATCTCAGGCGCTGAAGATAAACTAGAGAAAATAGATTCAGCGACCAGAGAAAATCTTAAATCCAACAAATCTTTAACACAAAACATCCAGGAAATGTGGGACACAGTGAAAAGACCAAACCTAAGAATAATAGGCATAGAAAAAGGCAAAGAAGCCCAACTCAAAGGTGCAGAAAACATATTCAACAAAATCATTGAAGAAAACTTTCCCAACTGAAGGACATGCCTATGAAAGTACAAGAAGCATACCAAACACCAAATAGACTGGACCAAAGAAAAAAGACCCCTCAGCACATAATAATCGAAACACCTAACATACACAATAAAGAAAGAATATTCAGGGCAGTGAAGGAAAAAGGCCAGGAAACATAAAGTCATATATCAAAATTATATATGACTTCTCCATGGAAACTCTGAAGCTCAGAAGGTCCTGGATAGATGCAATACAAACACTAAGGGCCCACAGATGCCAGCCCAGGCTACTATACCCAGCAAAACTCTCAATCACTATAGATGGAGAAAGCAAGATATTCCATAACAAAATCAGATTTTCACAATACATATCTATGAATCCAGCGGTATAGAAGTTCTGGAAGGAAAACTCCAACCCAAGGAATTCAACTACATTCACAAAGACATAGGCAATAGATAATTCCATTTTACCAGAACCCAAAAGAAAAAATTTGGCAAATATACTCACAATACTACTGCTAACAACAAATCTAAAATGAACAAGCATTAACAAACAATGATCCTTATTTTCCTTCAATATTAATGGTCTTAACTCACCTATAAAAAGATACAGGCTAACAGAATGGATACGAAGACAGAACCCATCATTCTTCTGCACACAAGAAACACATCTAAGCTTCAAAGACAGACACTACCTCAGGGTAAAGGGTTGGGAAAAGATTGCCCAATCAAATGGACACAAGTTGCAGGCAGGTGTAGCTATCCCAATATCTAACAAGTTAGACTTTAAACAAAAATCAATCAAGAGATGAAGAAGATCATTTCATATTCAACACAGGAAATCTCCATCAGTACAAAGTCATAATTCTGAACATCTATGCCCCAAGTACAAAGGCACCCACATTCCTAAAAGAAACATTACTGAAACTCAAATCTCACATAAAACCTCACACACTCATAGTGGGAGACTTCAACACCCCACTCTCACCACTAGACAGGACCACCAGACAGAAACTAAACAAAGAAACAAAAGAACTAACAGAAGTTATGTCCCAATTGAGTTTAACAGACATCTATAGAATATTCCATCCAAACACAAAAGAATATACCTTCTTAAACAGACCTATAACCCCTAATGAAATATAAGCAGTCATCAAAAATCTCCCAACCAAAAAAAAAAAAAAAAAAAAAAAAAAAAAAAAAAGCCCAGGGCCAGATGGTTTCAGTACAGAATTCTACCAGAAATTCAAGGAAGAGGTAAAACCAATACTCCTCAAAATGCTCCACACAACAGAAGCAGAAAGTTTATTCCCAAACTCTTTTTACAATTACAATCAATTACCTTGGTACCCAAGCCACACAAAGATTAATGAAGAAAGAAAACTACAGACCAATATCTCTCATGAACAGTGATGCAAAAATACTCAGTAAAATAGTAGCAAGTAAAATCCAAGAACACATCAGAGAAATCATCCACCATGACCAAGTAAGGCTTCATCCCAGGGATGCAGGTATGGTTCAACATAAGAAAATCTATCAATGTAATCCACCATATAAACAAAATTAAAAAGAAAAACCACATGATCATCTTACTTCATGCTGAAAAAGCCTTTTACAAAAATCCAACACCCCTTCATGATAAAGGTCTTAGAGAGATCAGGGATAACAGCAACATTCCTAAACATAGTAAAAGCAATATACAGTAAATCAACAGCCAACATCAAACTAAATGGAAAGAAACTTAATGTGATTCCTCTAAATCAGGAATAAAAAAAAAGGCTACCCACTCTCTCCATATCTCTTCAATATTGTACTTGAAGTTCTAGCTACAGCAATAAGAAAATAAAAGGAGATCAAGGGGATATAAATTAGAAAGGAAGAAGTCAAACTGTCACTATTTGCAGATGATATGATAGTTTACATAAATGACTCGAAAAACTCTACCAAGTAACTCCTACATCTGATAAACACCATCAGCAAAGAGGCAGCATACAAGAATAACTAAAAAAAAAAAAAATCAGTATCCCTGCTATATACAGAAAATAAAGGGACTGAGAAAGATCAGTGAAACTTCACCCTTTACAATAGCCACAACCAACATAAAATATCTTGGGGTAACACTTACCAAACAAGTGAAAGAACTATTTAAAAATAACTTTGAGTCTTTAAAGAAAGAAATTTAAAAAGATACCAGAAAATGGAAAGATCTCTCATTCTCTTGGATAGGTAGGATCAACATAGTAGAAATGGCTATCTTGCCAAAAGCAATCTACAGATTCAATGCAGTCCCCATCAAAATCCCAGCACAATTCTTTACAGACCTTCAAAGAACAATACTCAACTTTATATGGAAAAACGAAAGATACAGGATAGCCAAAACAACCCTGTACAATAAAGGGACTTACAGATGCATCATCATCCCAGACTTCAAGCTCTATTACAGAGCTATAGTCCTGAAAACAGTTTGGTATTGACACAAAAATAGACAGGAAGACTAATGGAAAAACCATGATATTAACTCACACTCCTACAAACACCTGATTTTTGAGAAAGATGCTAAAATTATACAAAAAAAAGCATCAAAAGCATCTTAAACAAATGGTGCTGGCATAACTGGATGCTGACATGTAGAAGACTGCAGATAGATCCATGTCTACCACCATTCACAAAAAAAAAGTCCAAATAGATCAAAGACCTTAACATAAATCCAGCCACACTGAACCTCTTAGAAGAGAAATTGGGTAGTACCCTTGAATAAATTGATACAGGAGACCGCTTCCTGAACATAACACCAGTAGCACAGACACTGAGATCAACAATTAATAAGTGGGACCTTCTGAAACTGAGAAGCTTCTGTAAGGCAAAGGAGACAGTCAACAAGACAAAATGGCAGCCCCCAGAATGGGAAAAGATCTTCACCAACCCCACATCTGACAAAGGGCTGATCTCCAAAATTTACAAAGAATTCAAGAAGCTAGTCACCAAAACACCAAATAATCCAATTAAAAAATGGGGTACATAACTGAACAGAGAATTCTCAATAGAAGAATCTAAAATGGCTGAAAGATACTTAAGAAAGTGCTCAACATCCTTAGCCATCAGGGAAATACAAATCAAAACAACTCTGAGATACCATCTTGTTCCTGTCAGAATGGCTGAAATAAAAAACACCAATGACAATTTATGCTGGAGAGGATGTGGAGAAAGGGAACACTCCTCCACTGTTGGTGGGAGTACAAACTTGTATAGACATTTTGGAGATCAGTGTTATGGTTCCTCAGGAAAAAGGGAATCAATTTACCACAAGACCCAGCAATTCCACTCTTAGGCATATACCCAAAAGATCTACATCCATGAACCAAAGACATCTGTTCAACTATGTTTATAGCAGCATTATTTGTAATAGCTAGAACCTGGAAGCAACCTAATGTTCCTCAACTGAAGAATGGCTATAAAAAAATTTTTTTTTAAAAAAGCGGTACATTTACACAATGGAGTACTATTCGGTGTGTGGGGGGGAAGCGGGGAAACAATGAATCTTGAAATTCACAGGCAAATGGATGGAATTTGAAGAAACCATCCTGAGTGAGGTAACCCATTCACAAAAAGAGGAACATGGTATGTACTCACTCATATATTGATTTTAGACATATATGTCTAAAATCTATAATCCACTCCATCAGAGAAGCTAGGATACTAAGATGACCCTAAGAGATACATACAAGATCCCCCACAGAAGGGAAAGGAACAAGACCTCCTGAGCACATTGGGGGGGGGTGAGTGGAGAGGGAGTTAGAAGAAAGAGAAGGGGGGAAGAAGAGGGGTGAGGAGAACATGGGGGACCAGGAGGATTGAGTCAGGGAATGAATAGACAAGAGCAAGAAAAGAGATACCATAATAGAGGGAGCCATTATGTTTTTGAAGAGAAAACTGACTCTAAAGAAATGTTCAAGACAAGTATGACCTCAACTAACAATCTGAGCAATAGTGGAGAGGCTACCTTAAATGCCCTTCCCTGATAATAAGATTGATGACTAACTTATATGCCATCCTAGTGCCCTCGTCTAGTAGCTCTAGTAGCTGATGGAGACAGAAGCAGACACCCACAGCTAAACACTGAGCCGAACTCCTGGAGTCCAGTTGCAGAGAGGGAGGAGTGATAAGAAAAGGAGTCAACACCAGGCTGCAGAAACCCACAGAGACAGCTGACCTGAACAGTGGGGAGCTAATGGGCCCCCAGACTGGTAGCTGGGAAAATAGCATTGGACCAGCTCAGACCCCCCCTGAACATGGGTCTTAGTTAGAAGGCCTGGGCAGTCTAAGGGACCTCTGACAGTGGAACCAGGATATATCCCTGGTGCACAAAAGGACTTTGGAAGCACATTCTCCATGGAGGGATACTCCCTGAGCTTAGAGACAGGACAGAAGGCCTAGACCCTCCTCCAAATGACTTGTCAGATTTTGATGGTCCCTCCTGGAAGGCCTCAATTTCCTTGTGGAGTGGGGTGGGGGAATGAGATGGGAGGGGGTCGGGGACATGGGAGGGAGAGGGAACTGTGATCAATATGTAAAATAAGAAAAATTTTAAAAATGCAAAAGAAATTTAAGATTCAGAAGGGATGGGCAAGAGGCAATCTACATTTCTAACAAGTTCCTAGGTACTGCTGTTGGTCCTAGAGAGCCACCTATCTACAAAAAAATTATCTATGTAGGTGGAAGAGTTCCTTGATCCCAGATTAGAAAGATTGTCTGGGCTGAGGTGTTGGAGGCTGTAGAGTATGGCAAGTGATGCCCACAGATGTAAGGCTCTGCACCCTTTGAGTATTGGAGGGGGTGGAAAAGCCTAGTTGACTCAAGCCTATGTTGTTCACTCACAGAGTTCTATGCTTTCAGGATGTAAGGATACTAGAAAGGCTTGTGGGATACAGTGCCTAAGGACCAACTATGCTGATGACCTGTCAGTAGATACCCACATAGAGACTTAAATTTATGAACAGGATCGTCTTCTTCATACTTGCTACTGTGAGAACTCAGTACAAGGGAAGTTTCTAGACCATAGCCCTGAACAGAAGACAAATAGGGAAACCTAGATAGTGCCCTTGGAAAGGCATCTTTGTTGGACCTTTTGCTAACTCTTGGGGATAATGTTTGAGATAGAAATTTGGAAATTGTATTTTCATTAGGAAATATGAACTTCAAGCCTCATAACAAACCCTTCAAATGTGGATCTGAAATGCCACCTCAGTTCTTCATTTATGCAGCTGTCTTGCTGGGGACATCAAATAGTAATTGATTTTTTTTAATGACTAATCATGATGAAACAATTAGGGAAACCTAGAATTGCATTATTAAGGATGGCTGACCTGAACATTCAAGAAAGCACTGTGTAGTAGGTTATGGAGTTTAATGGTTTCCAAAATCTGAACAAATATAGACCTCATTTTAATTGCCATATTAGTATTTGCTATGACCACAACCATAGCCTCATGCAGACTGTGTTCTCCAGAATGGTAATGACCAGATGGTAAATCTCAGAACTCAACACAAAGAACTTACATACCAGAAAGATGGAAATTGCTGACTTTTTCAAATTTGGACCATTTTAGAAATTTGGAACAGGGGTAGCTAGATAGAGTTTTATTATGTAGCCCTGGCTTACTTGGAACTCCCTTGAACTCACAGAGATCTGCTTGTGTCTGACTGGGATGAAGGTGTGAGCCTGGCCATTTAAGAAGTTTTAAGAACCAATGATTGATTTTCATTTCCAGGTGGTTAACTGGATGTTCTCAGACAGGGATCCTGGGAAGTTCAGGGCAGGTGTGGATCATTTAGTCTTCTTTCCAGTTTTACTCAAGTCTTTGACTCACACCTGATGAAGGAAGAGTGGCATGCTACAATCCATCCTTGTACGTGCTTTCTTGCCTCTTGTTTTCTTTAGTGCTTATAGTATGTAGAATTGAACCCACTCATGTTTGATTATCCAGCCAGGTATTATTCACTAGCTGTTTCACAGACTTATCACTCATGTCCCAGCCCAGATGTCACCTCCTCAAAGGCAGCAACTGTCTCTTCTGTTATTTAGGCATCCTGGATATCACTGCACCAAGGTAGATACTGCAAACACAGGAGATGTATTTGGTTATGTGTTTGTGGATTGTAGGGAATGGATGGGTGGATGGATGGATGGAAGGAAGAATGGATAGATAGATGAATGGGTAGTGCCTATTTCTCTTGGCATGCCAATTTAAAGAAACAAGTTCTTCTCAAAAGCAAATCTCTTGGATTTTAGAGGAGTTGAGTAGTAAATTATTGAGAAGGAATTACAGATTGCCATCTGCTTTTGACACTGTGTTTTATTCGTCATTAGTGATTGCCTGCATGTTCCTTTCAACTCCTCGTTAGAGTGCTGCTGGGTACTCACTACCTACTGCCCACAGAGATGCATCTATAAGCTTATTCACTACTTGTCTCAAGTGAAGTGTGACTGACCCAGACAAGCCTGGGAAAGCAGCAATTTTAGCTCTCCCATCCTTCCTTTTTAGGACTGTTCACAGCTTGTCCATCCCCCGACCTTCACCATCCTTCACCATCTTCCCTTATCTAGTAGTCAACCAATTAATTAGCTGGTGAGCATATATAATATATACATATATTATATAGTTATATGAATTATTACCTCTTTTTTGAACTATTTTTCTTTTAGTAAAGAATTCATAAAGAGTGGGTTTTTAGCATCTAGAGAAATTAATCTATAATCACAAATTTCAAATTCCCTACCTTGAATAACAATGGGAGATGACACTTAGTGACTAAGGTCCTGAAAGGTTGCTTTGCCCAGTCATAAAGTCAGCGCTTGCAAGATTTATGAAAGAGATCTCATTTCTATGTGCAAATTTAAAATGTATTTTTTAATTTTGCATAGGCATATTCATGCTCTGGGGAAATGGGTCTGAAATAATGAAACTCACAAGTCACTAATTTATCAGTCAAAAAGTAATTAGCATGTTTTTGTTTTCCTTATTATAATATTCATAATTTTTTTTTAAGAAATAGGTATCAAACATCTGGTAGAAGAGCCACAAATGTCCCCTCACCTCAGTACAGAGCTTGGCATAACAGCAGGCAGACATTACTGTTGAGCTGTGTTGGCTGCATGATGAGACTTTTTTTGGCTATTGTTCTTCATGATATCAAGGGACCTAGGAATTAATAATTCATTGAAGTACTGTTTGTCGAGATGGAATAAGAACAGTGATAAGTTATCAAAACACACAATTAGGAATGAAAGCAGCACAGATAATAAGTCAGATTTAAGAGATTATTAAAGGAAATTGGAGGTTAGGTTTATGGAAGGGATGGATTTCTACATAATTAATGTCATCTGAATTTAATGTTTATTTGTTTTATAATTTTTAAAAGATAAAAATGGAGTAAGAAAGGAAGGAAGTATAGAAAAGGGGGGAAATGTATTTTGTGTCTTTCTTGTTTATGGTGAAGGGGCTGGGACCACACTCAGGCCCCATGCATGCTCCACATCTACTCCACCCTCAGCTACATCCTCAGCCAGAAAAACAGCTTTAGTAGACCATCAACAGGAAAGATGCCAAGTGGCATGCTAAGCAATGTCCTTATTTTGGTGGCAGTGAATGTCATAGAGCTATTGGCCATACATGCCATCCCTTAGACAAGGCCAAGGGCAGAGGCCTCGGGCATAAATCCATACAGGCCGTTTCAGAGACAAACAAGATTATATGTTCTAATTTGACCTCAGAATAAGAACTTGGGCTACTAAATAAAATGTGTGGGTGGGGAAGGGAATTTGATAGCTTTGCAGAATATTGCTGCCAACCCACTACATATGATAGCTTCCTGGAGACTGCAATACCAAAAATGATCATTACCCCGAGGAAGCTGAGAAAATGTTTGGTGCTCCTCTTCTGTCCCTATAAGCAGTCCACTGAGCATGCCAGAGACTCCTGCCATCACATTCCTTCACAATGCAGCTATGTTTTGTATTAAGGTACTTCTGAAATAATTGTGTTTTAGAAGAACTGCTTCTTTAAAATATAGGAAGCATACTCAACCATAGTGTAGGATATACCAATGCTGCAACCTTAAGTATGGCTATTCTGATTCCAGATATTTTTCAATCTAGAATATACCTGTGCATTAGTGCTCAACGGCTATGTTTGAAATCAATGAAGGTCAAGGCCACCACTATCATTTTTCTGCTATGTGTTTTATTTTCTGAAAGGGCTTTCTGGTAGACAGTGTCTGTTTTAATATGTTTGTCATTTTAGGTCAGGATATAATGAGTTTTACTTCCTGGGCTTAATGTAGTCTAATGCAAAGGAACCATGGCAGCCTGATCTTACAGAGCTCTAGGAATTGAAAGACTTCCAGAGATTGCTTTTGACCCTGTTGATTCTAATTTGCTTGCCCATGCTATTTGACTTTTGCTGTGTTTTACTTCAAGGAAGTAAAAATAAATCCTTTCTTTTGTTCTTTTGAATTGTTTATTTATTATTTTATGTATATACATGTTTTGCCTGCATATCTGTCTGTGTACTACAGACAGTCCTGATGTCCATGGAGGCCGGAAAATGGTGTTGGATCTCTCTATAACTGGAGCTACAGATGGTTGTGAGCCATCATGTGGATGCTGGGAATCAAACCCAGGTCCTTTGGAAGAGTAATAAATGCTTTCAACCACTGAGCCAGAAAGGATAATTTCTGCTTGAATTGTGCCTTACTTGGGGGAGCTTTCTCATTGCTGTTTGTATGATCCCCTACCTCACTCCATAAACCCCAACAAATCCCCTGGCCCAATTTAAAAGATAATTGTAGGAACGTGTATAGCAATAAATTTAAAAATTAGCAAAAATGTCTGTTTTATTCACTTCTGTGCTTTCTTGTCTGGGGGATCTCAGCCAAACCTTGTCTGAAATCACACATATAAGCAATTTCAGATCATTTGACCTTAAACTTATGAAGCTCAACTCTTATGTTAAGAGCACATGCTCTCTTACAAAGAGCACATGCTCTCTTACAAGACTCCCTGTCCATCAACAGATGGAACATTAACTCAAATAATCATTTCTTTTAATAACTTTGCTTGGAAATGACTGCATGAAACTATGAGATAGAATTGAAAGTTTCTTATTTCACTGAAATTGGACCAACATTTACTGGCAAACACTAAGTGCTGTGGTCAGTGGCTGGCCAGGTTTTTCTGTTAGCTGCCTGGTTGTTTCTTATTTGTACAGCTAGGAGACACAGGAAAAGTTAGATGGTACTGTCTTCCAGAATCCTGTGAGACTTTCCAAGCCAGGCAAGCCCTTCCATCTGGCATGTCAGCATTTCCTGTGAACTCACTGGCTGGAGATCTGGCATCCTTGTAGGTGAAGCCTTGCCCGACCATTTCTGCCTGTAAGTCCTTGCTGCACTGGGTACAGGCTGCTTCCCACATCTGCATGTTTCACCAGACTTGAAGTTCTGTGAAGGCAGAGATGCTATCGCATATGTTTTTGCAGCATAGTGGTCAATCACTTTGCCTAAACTGTAACTATTTAAATGGAAATAGGGTGGGGTAGGCGACTGTGCTTTTAGATGCTTTGGATTCTCTCTGAGAATTAATGTCTCCTAAACAGAATGCTAAGCTTTTCTAGGGCATAGGTTGTATTAGCCTTTTCTCTGTTGTGCAAAAAAACAAACAAGCAAGCAAGCAAGCAAGCAAACCATGACCAGGTTTGTTAGGATCCATTGTTCCAGGGGGTTAAGAATCTTTAACGGCAGAAAGCATGGCCAAAAGCGTCAGTCATGGTGGTTAGAGCTGAGGTAAGAGTGCTCTCACATGTTCAAACGCAAGCATGAATCCCAGAGAGCAATCTGGGTGGAAGTGGCTGAAGGTTTTAACTCTCAAAGCCAGTGACACACTTCCTCCAGCAAGTCCATGCCTCCCCATAATCTCCTCAAGCAGTGCCACCAACTGAGAAGGAAGGATTCTAATATAGGAGCTTATGGGGTGCATTCTCATGCAAGCCACTACACTGGGTAATTGCAGGAAACCTTTGAATTAAGACTTCTGTCAGTTCCCAGCTCTCTATTCTGGCAAATGAATTCCTCTTGACCCTCAGTTTTCCTAATCTCATAGCTGTACTGGTCAAGTCTAAATGAGTTAATGTTTTTCTCCTGACATTGGAGGTATTAATAATCTCTTATTTATGGTTAGTGTGTGTCCTATGCTTGTAAGAACAAATTTTCACACCAATATCGTCTTTTCTTTTTCTAGAAGACTCTTACTTTTTCATATCAATCCCTTTGATACTCTAGAGCAGTGGTCAACAAATATGTTCTTTAAAAGGTCAGATAATTGCTATTTCGTGTTTTTAAAGTTTCACAGTCTCTGTTGTGGGCTTCTGTTTTTCTTTCATTACAATCTTTTTAAGGTATAAAATGATTCTTAGTGTACATGCTGTACAAATTAAGTCTCCAGTCAGCTTAGACCTATAACCTCTAGTCTGCTGAACTCACTGTCAAGCAATGGTCCCCTGACCAGCAGCTTCAGGAGCTTTTCGGAACTCATTAATAATGCACATTCCTATAATCCCTCTCTCCTCCCTGACTACATCAGAAACTTCCAAGTTGTGCCTAGCAATCTGTTCCACAATAAGCCCTCTAGGTGATTTCAAGCCAGGTTATCAAGCCTGTTTGCATATCAGACTCACCAAAAGGGCTTTAAGGTGTGTTATACCCAAACTTCCTTGGATACCAAGTCAGAAGCTCTGGGGGTGGGGCCAAGGCATAGATGTCATTTAAAATGCTACAAGTGATTCTGTATGCAGCTTTTTGCTGAAAATGGCTATATAAACCCAGGTGACAACTTTCACATCTGCAAAGAAAAATTTAGTTCTAATAATGTTGCCAAGAATGTGTAATTCTTCAGAGTCTTTGTTTTGATATTTCTTGAAGGGAATCTCATTACAAACAGTTAATCAGAAGACAGCTATCTGGAGCTACATATAAAATGCACTATTAGATACACTGGGTATTTTAAAAGTATATTAACTGAAGGCTGACATTGAGCTCAGTTGTAGTGTGGTGAGATACACCCACAATCCTAACACCCAGGTTGTGGATCAAGGATGGTCTTACTGATTATTGATAACATATTGAGTTCCTACTAAACAACACGCACTAAGACAATGGCTGAGGGAAACTGGGACAGAATAAGTAGGTATCAAAGCTGATTGGTACACTGTGGGTAGTGCATGTTTAGCATGCACAAAGTCCTGGGTTCAGTCCCCAACACCACATAAACCAGGAATGGTGGCCATTGAGAAGGTGAAAGATCAAAAGCTCAAGGACACCCCCTTCTATATAGAGTTAGTTCAAGGTCAATCAGATATCCAATTCGAGAAACTGTTTTGAAAAAAAATTGAATAATTTGCATATGAAAAATCCCTTTTATTACAAAGAGGCCCACAGTTTCAATTTTACAGGAAGAATCAGTCTAGAAGCACTATTCAAGCTCCCTTTCCCAAATTTCCTGAGGTCAAATGAGTAAGATGTCTTTCTAGACCCCCTTCCTCAGCACAGTGGCCTTGGTCTATTATACCACTACTCCACAAAGAGTACAATGTGGCACGTTTCATTCTTGCTTGCAAAACAGTTTTCTTATAAGTATTACATGAAAAAACATTAGCATGGTTTTATATTGGTAGGATAATTCTAGAGTGTCACATTTGACAAATGACATCAGCTAGTCTGCTGTAGCCATAAACCAATTTAGAACTCTTATGCATAATTTGGCTTCAGGTCAAGGTGGTGTAATATGAACCAACAGGATACACAGCACAGAGTGTCCTTAGCAGCTATCCTAAAGATCAGCAAAACTCATTCCTGTAAGAGAAGCTCATCCTGTCAGGTCAAGCCCTGTGGTCATCAGGGTAGGATCTTTTGACTGGAATTGTTTCTTGCCTGAATGTTTTTCTGTGTTGTCTGTTCTGTGGCAGGCTTACTGGACTTCCTCTAGTCTCATGCCCTCTGGCCACCGACCACTGCTCTGCCTTCTTTGTTACAGGGATTCCTGTTTTGTTCAGGAACCAGACAGTCATGTTCTCCAGTAAACTCTGGCCTCCTTTCCAGTCGACTTTTGGTGGTGACACAAATTGTGGTAACTCTACTGTTGTGATTATTGTTTGGGGTAAGAATGGAACCACAATTCTGGCCCATGAGCCCTCAGATTAAGTGTGTAGAAAGGCCTTCTGGGAAATTCTCTGCCTTTCAATTGGATGCAAAAGAAAGAGCCTTCCTTCTTTCTTCTTTTTCCTTCATTCTTTCTTTCCATTGTTGGGAGCATTACAAGTGCTTTGCCAGCCACAACAGGTAGTTTTGTGAAGATACGCAGCTAGAGTCAATGCAGCCATCTTGCAATGAAATATGAATGAAACTGAAAGTCAATGTGACACAACAGATGTCTCGTATGTTAACTGGGATTCTCTATAGAAATAAAAACAATTATAATTCGGTGTGTGTGTGTGTGTGTGTGTGTGTGTGTGTGTGTGTGTACATATCATTAGATAAAAAGGGATTCATTTAGCTAGTGCAATTATAGAGTTCGGGATATCTCCCAATCTGCCACCTACAAGCTACGGAGCCCAGAAAGCTGGCACTGTAAACTTTCAGTCCAAGGTCAAAGGTCTGGGGAGCAGGCTGGATGAAAGTCTTGGACAGACATACTGGGCTCCAAGAAATCCAGTATCCAAGGGACTCTTAGCCATATAAGCACATGTGAAAGAGACCTGTGCCACTGTTTGTATGACTGCTCAAGAATACACTTACTAGCATTGAGGCGGTGCATTCTGTTGGGAGACTGATTTTCTTAGTCCCCCCACTTTACAATGTCAGTTTTTCTATCACAGTCTACTTCTCCCTGACTGTGTATCTGCCATGCTTATGCATAAAGAACTGATGGAGTTCTTAGCTTTGTAGTCCCCCTGTGCCAGACACTGGCACCATGGACTGACTGGCCACTCCATGCAGACTCTGGCATTTTTAAAAACTGTTTATGCGTTGTCGGGCGTTGGTGGCACATGCCTTTAATTCCAGCACTCGGGAGGCAGAGGCAGGCAAACCTCCATGAATTTGAGACCAGCCTGGTTTACAAGGGCTAATTCTAGGACAGCCTCCAAAGCCACAGAGAAACTCTGTCTCCAAAAACAAAAACCAAAACAAAACAAAACAAAAACCTGTTTATGCTTATCACTCTTTACATTGTTGTTGCCATGGCCACAGTCTGAGCTGCCTGAAGGCTTTTCTGCACATCCAGTGCTTTGCATCTCATAGGGACTCAGTAACCATCAGATGAATGCACACATGAACTCTGCAAATAAAAGGCGAAAGAGGAGTTGGAAAACTTGAACATATTCCTGGTTCTGACTTGGAGACGACTCTGAGCACTAGCTAGCCTCTTCTTCCCACATCTAGTTAAAACCCAGAGTGGAAAGTACTATAGCTCATTTTAAAGAGTTCAGTACATCCTTTCTTTTCCCTTACCTGCTCACTGTGGACATTTCTGAGCTAAGTGATTGGATTTTTGTGGATATTTAACCCCTAAGAATTTCATCATTGCAGGTGTGTGTGTGTGTGTGTGTGTGTGCATACATATGCATGCCTATAAGTGTGCACACATGCATACTTTTGAGAGGGGTGACCAATTATAACTGTTCTACAGTGACAAGTTTACAGGGAAACTTCAAAAGGATAGACCAAATGCTAACATAGCACTTCTTTAAAAGTGCCTTCAAGGGAAATGCCTCATCCAGCAGACTGACTCTGGTAGCTGGCAAAGAGATTGGCTTAATTCACCTCCTAGGTACCCTCTTCTCCACCCACCCACTCACCCCAAGAAAGACAGATTTGTGGCACTGGGGGTGAGTGTGGCCTCTTGCTTTCATATGAAAACATCATTATCTTCCTCAGAGAAGGGAGGCTGGTTCATGCAAGGACTAAATGTCACAAGAACCATTGAAGGAATGACTTCAAGCAAGAGAAAGTTGTGTCAGCAGAGACCTGAAGCAGACTCTGATTTTGAAATTGAACCCTTTGTGGACAGCACATCCTCTGGAGTTCAGTGAAAGAGGAGACCCTGCTAGGACAAAGCAAACACGCATATTAAATATGCTTCTTGTAGTCCTTACCCATCCATGTAAAGCTGTTATAACTGACAGCTATATTGGCATGAATCTCATTGCCCAGCACTGTTGGACTCCTGTACAACACTTAATGTTCCCTATAAGATAGTGATTTGCTAGTATGCCTGTCTTTTCCATCACATTTTAGGTATCTGAAGACCTGCTCCATGTTTGGGGATATCTTTGAACCTCGGTGGCCTAAAATACTTCCAGTAGCAGGCACTCAGTAAACGTTTTGAAATGTATGTAATGGTGAAAAGGTCCAGACTCCATCAGTTGACAGCTATTTACTAAGCCTGGAAGAAATAAGGCAGATACTTCAAATAAAGATATTTCGCTTATATAATAGAAAGGGCCTGGGACCTGGTGTCAGGTAGGCCTTGTTTTGAATCCCAGCTTTTCCGTTCACTGATTGTTCTAGTTGTAGGTGCTACCTCACTGAGCCTCAGTTTCACCTGTGAGAAAATGGGGGACATCAAATTTCTCAGTGTCATGCTGGGAATTTAGTGAGGTGCTGTCATAGGTTGAATTGAGCTTCCTTATAAATTCCTATGTTGAAGTTCAAATCCTCAGTACCTCACAGCATGACCTTTGGAAACAAGGATATTGTAGATGCAATTAGCTAAACTCAGCTCTGGTATACCCATCTGACTACAATACAGCTGGTGTCTTGGTTGAAATGGAAAACTTAGAAGACAGACCTGTACACGTAGATAATACAATGGGAAATTAAGGCAAACATCAAAGTGATGTTTCTGTAAGTTGAAAACCCACAGATGCTAGGGAAATGTAATGGAACAGATTCTTCCTCTATCTCTCAGCAGGAACCAGCCCCAGCTCCACCAGCCATTTCTCCAGCCTTCAGAAATGTGAGGTAATGAATTTCTGGTATTTAAGCAACTCTTTTTTTGTTTTTGTTTTTGTGGCTTTTTGTTAAGAGAGTCCTAGTTAACTCACACACATGGCATAAATAGCATAGCCAGGACAGTGCCTGGTGGAATGGGTGTCCAGGTTCTGTACTTATTACTTGATGTATGTGTTATACTTTCCTGGGAGATTATGCTTAAGAATGACTTTGGCCAAAGGTAAATATTTGATGGTTATGAACACAACAGTAATGGGCAACATCATGATTTATGCTAGAATGGTCGATATTGGCTGCTATGAGTTTGAATAAAATGTGAAGAAATGGCAGAAGTTAGGGAATGATATGTGTTGTAAGTGAAATATCCCTCTCTAGAGAACCACATTTCAAGAGCTTATCAAGAATTTCTCTTTTTTTCTCATTTCTCTTTTTTTTTTCCCCCTCAGTGTTTTTCCTTTTTCTTTATACAATGAAAACAGTAAATTTTTTAAAACTGAAAGTGTTGATAAATGGAGAATGTCTTTGTATTGGTCTCCTGTCTGGTGCTGTAATGAAATAATTGAAATTGGTAGCACAGAAGAGTTTGTTTAATTCCTGGTTCTGTGGCTTGAAGAGCATGCCACCGGCTTCTGTTGGAGTTCAGTTAGGACCTTGTGGCAACAGACACCACAATGGCTAGAGCGAGTATGGAAGACCCTGATGCTGAGACACAAGGCAACACACTGGAAAGGCCTGGCTGGCTCTTTTTATAGCAACTCACTCTCGCGAGAACCAACCAGGGTCCCACTGTAACTACGCTAATTTCTTTGGTAAGCTGTGCCACCAATGACTTAATCATCTTGCTTTAAGTTCTGCCATTTAAATGTTCTTACCATGTCTCACACGTCAGAACAGGAGGCTCAAGCTTCTAAAGCAGGAGAGTGTGGTGGACAAAACTAAACTATATCTGCACTGTAACCGTCTTCACAGTATATCTTTAAAGCTAAAAGAAAACGAGCTAGCCCAAACTATAATCAAACACATCAAGATGCCTTCAAATACTTACTCTTAACTATCCAGAATAAAACCATTGTGACTTTAGTAGGAAAAATACAGTAAGTCCTTCCTTTATTTCCCAATTTTTAAAAAGGCCATTTCTTCCTGTATCCAAGTTTTAAAACAGTGGGCTATTCATAGACATCCAGTCCTCCAGCATGGGGTTTTAACTCCAGCGGATGCTGCAGGCTGAGGTACTGTGGTGTCCCTTGAGACTGTTTCAAGCTAGTAAGAGATGAACAGACAAGCTAACAGTCCCATAGGATGAGAAAAGAGTACCCCAAGATTCAGGAATGGAGGGATGATGCTGGGGAGAAACAATAGATGGAAGAGAGCTCCATAGGACTGCAGAAGAGGTCCTTTTCAAGGGATGAGTATGAGCTGGTCTGTGTGAGATGCAGGCCACAGATGGGGAATGCTTGATGTAGTATAAGGAAGAAGTTTCTCGCCTGAACTGAGAGTTGAAGGGAGGGGGAGGTCTGGAACTTCGTGGTGCTAGAAAAAGAGTTCAGAGCCTTGCAAGGTAGGGAAATGTGCAGGGATGAGGCTGTAGGCATGGCAGGGCCATAGTGAAATATCCTACCCTGCTATTCATGTGTTGTGGTGTGTATGTGTGTGTGTGTGTGTGTGTGTGTGTGTGTGTGTGTGTGTGTGTGTGTGTGCGCGCGCGTGTGCCATGTTTACAGGTGTGTTGACACAGGTGTATGATTTTGTGTGGAGGCCCACGGTTGATGATAGGAATTTTCCTAAATCACTCCCCCACCTGTCATTTTAAGGCAAGGCCTTCCTAGGCAGTTCATCCAGGGAATCCTGTCTCAGCCTTCTACCTTGGAATTGCAGGTGACACACCCACCTGGAATTTATACGTGTCCTGGGAATCCTATCCAAATTCCAGGGCCCTTGTTTGTGAGGTAAGTGCTTTAACTACTGAAAAAAAAATATCCCCAGACCTGAGACCATGAAAACTCTTATTGGCCATGCCAAGTAGTCTTTATTTTATCCCTTTTAGCAGTAAATGAGATTTTTGTTGTGAGAAAATGTACATCACAAAATTTACCATCTTAGTTATTTTTTAGTTTGTAATTCAGTAACATTAAGTGGATCCATCATATTACACAACTGTCACCACGTTCTACCTGCTGCCAGAACTTTCTTACCACCTCAGATGCTATGGTAACTAAATATTAACCCAGTTACCCCACCCTCATCTCGAGGCCTTAAAAACCATAATTCTACCTGCCATCTCTACAGATTTATCTATTCCAGGTGCTTTATATGAATGGACTAATTCAATATTTGTCTTTATCTTTATCTTCTGGCCTGGTTCACTTAGCACAGAGTTTTTGAGGTTCACTCATTAATAGCATGCTTAAGAACTACATTCTTTTTATAAGGCTACATAATATTCTGCTATGGATATGCCACACCATGTTGAAGCCATCATCTGGTGGTAGCTCTTAGGGCTTCTTTTGTCTTTTGTCTCCTGTGAATAAGGTAGCCATAAACTGTGGTCTGTGTTACCTGCTTGAGTCCTTGCTTCTAACTTCACCAGTGGAAGTGACAGGTCATACATCAATTCTATATTTAACTCTGTATGGAACAAAATCATTTTTCATAGCAACTATTCTGTTTTATGTTCCTACAAGCAATGCAGAAGCTTTCAAATTACCTTGTTTTTGACAATATTTCTTACTTCTTATTGTGAGGTGGTCATTAATAGTAGCCATCCTAATAAGGATAATGTGGCATCCTACTGTAGGTTATTTTTGGGGGGATAGCTCATGCATGAAAATGTATGCATGGAGGACAGAAACAACTAGCCAGTTTTAGTCTCTACCATGTGGAGACAAACACTGCCTGTTAAACCCTCTCTCTGACTCATCACTGAGCTTCAGGTCTGTATTTCTCTAACAGGTAGTTGATGTTGGGTATTTTTTCATGCATTAACGGCCTATTGTATGCCTTCTTTGGAGAAATGTCTATGTAGTTTCTTTGCCTTGTTTTAAGTTAGGGTGTTGTTTGTTTGTTTGCTTGTTTGTATTGAGTTGTAAGTGCTCTTTTTATTTTTAGGATAAATTGCTTACCTGATTCAGGATTTGCAGATATTTTCTTCCACTTCATCGTCATCTTTACTTTCTGCTGACAATAGCTTTTGATGAACAAAGGTTCATAAATAATTTTAAGGAGGTAAATATTATTTTCTAGTCAGTGTGTGGAGAGTGGTTCTGAGTAGGGCTATGATAAAGGCAGAGAAACAGGTTGGATCATCACAAATAACCTCTGGGCAAGAGGTAACATATATGAGCTATGAAAGAGGAGGAAGGGTTAGGGAGGGGAAGGTTCTTTTAACAAAGTGTGCGACATGTAAGTATTAGAACTAGAGTTTGAATTCCTAGAACCCACGTAAATTCTGAATGGGCATAGCTGAACACCCATAACCCAACTCAGAGAGAGAGATAGAGATAGAGAGAGGGAGAGAGAGAGAGAGAGAGAGAGAGAGAGAGAGAGAGAGAGAGAGAGAGAGAGAGAGAGGCAGCAAGAAATTGGTTAGCTATGCTAGTTGAATTATTGATCTCTGGGTTAGCTGAGAGACCTTGTCTCCAGAAAAGAGATGGAGAGCAGTCATGGAAGACACCTGACGTTAATCTTTGACCTCAGTGTACACACACTTTTGCATAACCACATACCCATGTAAACATGTATACTCACATTAAAGCACACAACACAAGTATACATTCAAGAGAGGGAGAGAGAATGAGAGAAAAGGAAGGAAGGATTCTGTTGTATGACAGAATCTAGTGGTGCCTGAACACCTCATGTATGCAATGATGGCAGGCCAAAGAAACTATTCCAATGAATCTGGGTTAGTGAACCAGTGCACTTATGGGGTTACTAAAGAATGGGTAACAGTTTACTTGTGGAAGCATAGACGATTCAAAGGCAGCCAACACATCACTGAAGAACTCACCTGGGACGGGGGACAAGGAGAAGAAGAAAAAGAAGGAGGAGGAGGAGGAGGAGAAGAAGAGGAAGAAGAAGAAGAAGAAGGAGGAGGAGGAGGAGGAGGAGGAGGAGGAGGAGGAGGAGGAGGAGGAGGAGGAGGAGAAGGAGGAGGAGGAGAAGCTGCTACATTCTTGATGCTCCTAGAACACATTCCAGGCAGTTCTACAGGGAGGAGTCTCCTCTCCCAAGCAATTATTAATGCTTGTATAACCTTGTGTACTACAGCTTGTATAACATTGGGGAAGAGCCTGGCAAATCAGGAGCTCCCTGAGCCTTGTAAGTTTCATGTACTTCTGGGCTTTTATGCTTTATTTACTTCCCATGTCTCCTGGAGGGAATATTTCAGAGAAAACAGCAACTTACTTAGAAAGTAAAAGTGAACAGGAATTGGGAATTGGAGTATGGGAGGAAAAGCGGATCAGCAAAATGAGGAGGATACACTAAAAACTATTTGGATACTTAGCAAGAGATAACTACAACCCACCTGCGGTAGTGGGGTTTAGGGTAGACAAGGGGAGTATTTGCAAAGAGGAAGTTCTAATGGGTGGGATGAGTGTGGGGTAGGTAAAAGGATGGATGGTCCTGGCCTTGAACAACTCAGTGAAGCATCACCTTAGTTTACAGTAAACAACCTAAATGAAGATCATCTTTGACAAAGACTGGACTGGGCGTTAGGAAGGGTATAGAGCAATAAATAAATGTGAAGAACAAACGCATGCTAAAATCTTTACTGCCATTTGCTAGTACTAGTACTTTGAATATACGGTCTAAATGCCATTAGCTTTCATGCCCTTGTCTGTCAAATAGGGATAAAGAGCCTGGGGATGATTTGTGGGTCAAATGGAAAATGGTTCTTATATAACAGTCAGCACTGGACCTAGCAAATAGAAACCTTGATAAGTGAAGACCATGTTTGCAGTTGTCTGCTGTGATCCAGGAAGGTGCTGGAAGAATCCTAGCTCTGCAATCAGAAAACTAGGTTTAGGGGCTGGGAGATGGCTCTGTGCATCAAGTACTTACTGTGCAAACTCAAGAACTTGGGTCTGGATCCCCACCCCTCTGTTTACACACATCTAAATAGCTAAGCACTGCATTATGTACCTGTGATTCCCAACATTTGGAGGAGACAGGAGTATCCTGCAAGTCTAAGCAATCAGTGAACTCCAAGTCCAGTGAGAGACCTGTTCAAAAAATAAGGTGTATGGGTGTGACTTTACAGATGGCTCAGTGGTTAAGAGCACTTGCTGCTCTTGTAGAGGACCATAGTTCAGTTTCCTGTGTCCAGGCCTGACAGTTCACAAATGTCTGTATCTCCAGCTCTAGAGCATTCCAGGTTCTCTTCTGGCAACTGTAAGGACCTATATACACATGTGCGTGTCCCCCCCCACGTGTGTGTGTGTGTGTGTGTGTGTGTGTGTGTGTGTATGTGTGTAAGCAAAGAATAAAATATTTTTAAGACTTTAGTGGAAAGCAACAGAGGACAACTGACTTACATAAGCACATGTATGGGTGTACACACATACTTACACACACACACTCACAAACACACACACACACACACACACACACAACAAAAAAGACACACATACATACACATACATACAAAACCAGAGGAAAACTCACACACACATACATACACAGAGATATACACAGACACACAGAGACACACATACATACACATACAGAAGAACACACACACACACACACACACACACACACACACACACACACACAGGTTTTTGATGGCTTTTTGTCTCCTCTTCTACTTAAAATTTGGAGACAGCAACCAGTCCAAGTGGTGAAGGGACTGTTGACCCCAGCACCTTTCAAAACTTTGTCCCTGTGTTTTGTCCATCTTCAGTGATATTCCATCTCATCCACTAAGCTCTACTTGATATGTACATCTTACTAGGGAGACACTTGGAATTACACAAAGGGTTTTTGGTATTGAAGCGTTAGTCCCTGCTGGAGCCTATCAGTCAATATAAGGAAGGTAGCCCATGGGTGGAGTAGGGACTGAGTCTTCAGCTTGGTGGCTACTCTGAACCTCAGTTGTCCTTCCTTGGCAGTGCCTCATAAGGTGACTTCCTGATGGGAGATGTTATTCTGTAAATATGTTTTTCATACTGGTTAATTAATAAAGCCCTGTTGGCCAACAGAAAAGGAAGATAGGAGGGACTAAAAAACTAGGAGGAAGGAGAAAGTAGTTGGGAGGAGTCGGATGTAGAGGATGGAGAAAGAAGATGCCGGCGGCAGCTCCCCCATAAAATGACCACGTGAAAATACTTAGATAAGGAGAAATGGGTTAATAATTAAGACAGAGCTAGCCCATAAACAAAAATGGTAACTGGCCAACAGGATTGTATCAAATACAGAGTCTCTGCGTGTTATTTGGGGCTGGCACGCCAGACCAGCGGCGGGCGGGCTGGCGGAAAACAGACAAGCTACAGATGGCAGAAAACATGCATGCTACAACTTCCTGTCAGCCTCTCTGTGAACGAGGTCACCACTCTCTGTAACAGAGGGCAGGAAGAGTTTTCACAAACACTTTCTGTCCCATGGTTAGTGGTTGCTTTCTCTCCTTCAGATCTAGCTGCATGGTCCTGTTATGTCTTGACTCTCTTCATGTATGCAGAGAGGAAGGGAGGAGAGAATGAAAAAGAGAAAGAGTGAGAGGAGGAGGGAGAGATGGAGGGGGAGGGAGGAAGGGAGATTTGAAAAACCACAGTGTAACACCAGAGAATTTTTATGTGTTTGAAATAGGGAGACTCAAACTTCAGGAACATATAACTCTGCCCTCTTCTCTCCAAAAGCATGACAACTTTATGATGTGCCTGCCTTAAAACAAAACAGTTGTATACAGTGGAGGTTATAGTTATGAATGCATGTGTCCCATGAGCGATCACTGACCTATATGCTTTTGAATTAATATCTGATACTAAAGATTAGAAGACAGATGACTCATCTGTTGCAGGAACTTGATACTATTGCGGAGGATCTAGATTTAGTTCCCAGCACCCACATGGGGGGATGATTTGCAACCTTCTGGAACTCTTGTCCCTAGGTATCCAGAGACCTCTTATGTCCTCCACTGGCACTGCATGTGTGTGAGGTCTAGAAATACATGCAGGCAAAACATCCATACATGCCCAATAAAAATCTATTTTAAAAATGAGATTTCCTGCAGAATCTTGCTCTCTTTTTTGTCTTTCTTGATAAAGCACATAGGATGCACTTTGATACCTCCTTCAGTTAGCTACACCCCAATATACCTCAGTTTTTACCCAATCTCCTAACTTTCAAATTAATTCCAAGTAAGGGTACACATACGCCATACACATTCTGTACCATTTCATGCAAATAACCAGCTAAGGAATATTTATGGGGCATCCTAAATGCTTATTATGGTGTTCATTGCTCTCCTAATTCAAAACTAGAGACACCCCTATTATACTTGAGATACTTATGGCCTAGTTTTATGGAACATGGCACCCAGTTTCACAGCCTCTAGCCACCTGGGGTCACTGAACTCCTGAAACACAGCTGATATCAATCAAGATGTACTGTTAAGTGTAAACTACACACTGAATGTCACATTTGGGTCAATGATAAGCAACATCATTATTAACATTTTTATATTGACTCCAAATTAAAGTGATATTTTGACATAGCAGGTGAAATGTAACCTCTTATTAAAATAGTTCCCATTCTCTCTTTTTAGTTGCCACTGCAGGTTTGAGAAAATTTTAAATTGCACAAAGTTGTTTGCTTTATATGTCTTATTGGGTAGCACTGATTTTGACTAAATGTGGGCTTGTCAAAACTTCGTCCAACTCCCATGCGTTGTGAGTAAATTTTGTGCTTTAATGAAAATGTAGCATGAGTCTGAAGAGGTGAAATACATCTGTCACTTGCCAGAACTGGCCTGTGTGTTCTTTCATTCTCTTCTAATCCATTTCTTCTGCCATAGCTGAAGAGGTGTAGGTGGTGATGATGGTGATGGTAAGGATGGAAAGGAGGAGGGGAGACTGCAAGGTTTAGGGTTCAAGACTGCTGAGAAACTGTGTTTGTTTGGACCCTCTGAGAAGCCATGTCAAGAATATTTTATTGAGGGAAATGCTTGTGGAAGAAAAGACAAAGGAAGACCCCAGGAAGGACTGGGCCGGCAAGTCTGGGACACAGACAGATGACAGGAAGAGAAGGAGAGGGAGAAGAATCCTTAGGTCCTCATAGTGGTAGTAAAGCTCTACAAACGGCCTAAAGTGGGAAGAGTCTGTCTCTGTCTTAGTCACTGTTGAGTTGCTGTTAAGAGACACCATGACCAAGGCAGCTTATAGAAGAAAGCATTTAACTGAGGGCTTGCTTAGAGTTTTAGAGGGTTAGTCCATTAGCATCATGGTGGGAAGCATGGCAACAGACAGACAGGAATGGGACTGGTGTAGTAGTTGAGACCTTTTATCCTGATCTCCAGGCAGGAGGCAGAGGGGTGGGGAAGGGGTGCTGGGGCTGGTGTGTGTAGCGTATCCAGGCTCACTTCTGGGGACTGAGCTTTGCACAGGTACAGCAGTGTCTTTCAGAGTACAGTCATGAGGGCCTGGGTCATTGCCTCTGCCTAGTGGAGGTCTCCAGCATACCACAGAAGCCAGCCTTGATGACACATAGGCTAGTTAGGCAATTTAGTAAAACATGGCCAGTATATTACTGGCAAGAGATCAGAGACCTAAAATAACCACTCTTTTCTCTCATATACTTAAAGGAAAAGAGCGGCCGTGCTATATAATTAACTGTAGTGTAAATTGAAGTGCTGGGTTAGCTTCCAGTGAGTCTAATAGGGGTTTGAAATGAAAATCTTAAAGGTCACTTCCACTTCCGTACCTGCTATCCCTTCTCTGTTTCCAGGGAAGGATTGTCAGGTGTGTCCTTCTCACAGTAACATGTCCTGTGACCACAAGAATGAAATGTTTGCCTTGTACAAGAAGCTGTGAAAACCAAAGAAGAGACAGACACCATGTCACTCAGACTGGCCTCAAACTTTCTGTGTACCTCAGGCTAGTCTCATGATCCTCCTGCCTCAGCCTCCTGAGGGCTATGATGGCAGCATGTACTACTACACTTGGCTCAAGATAATGCATATTTCAGTTTGAATGTATTGTTATTATTAGTGAGTATATGTGTGAGAGAGAAGGAGATGTGTGTGTAGACATGTGTTTGAAAGTTAGAGAACAACTACTTAGAGCTAGTTTCTTCCTTCTACCTTTACCTGGTCTCCAGGGATTAAACTAATGATCAGCTTTACTTTTGTGGCAAACATGACCCTGGCCCAAGAGTGTGTGTGTGTGTGTGTGTGTGTGTGTGTGTGTGTTTATTTTTCCCTGTTATTGAAAATAGATTCCTTTCTCATACAATATATCCTGATTACAGTCCCCCCCCCAGTTTCTCCCCATCTCCCCCCACCACCCAGATCCACCACCTTTCTGTCTCTCATTAGAAAGCAACAGGTTTCTAAGAGATAACACCCAAAAATGCCAAAATAAAATATAATAATCTAAAACAAAAACCCATCACACCAAATTTAGACAAGAAAATCCAACAGAATAAACAGTGCCTAAGAGAAGACACAAGAGTCAAGAGACCCATTCATTCATGCACTCAGGGTCCCACAGAAATACCAAGCTGAAAGCTGTAATATATATACTCCAAGCAGCTAGTGCAGACCATTGCAGACCGTTGCAGACCGGTGCAGACCGGTGCAGAATGGTGCAGACCTTGTGTTTACTGCTTCAGTCTCTGTGCACTCATACAAGCCACACTCAGTTGATTTAGAGGATCTCATTTAGTTCTACAATCATACCTCCCTGAGCAAGCCTAACCTCCTCTGATAATATATATTTTTAAAGGCAATCACTCCAAATTCTACAGTATAGAAGTAGCTGTTTGTTATTAGTAGTTTGTTGTTTTTATTTTCAAACCACACAAATAACATAACTTCATTAATTTTGTTGGGTTTTTAAGGGTCTATTTATCTTTATTGTACGTGTGTGAGTGTCTTGCCATCATGTACGCATGTGCACCACTTACATGTATGCCTGGCACCTGTGGAGTACAGCAGAGGACTTTGGATCTCCTGGCATTGAAGTTGCTGGTGGCTCTGAGCTACCACCTGAGGGCTGGGAACCAGACTAAGGTCCCCTGCAAAGGCAGCAAGTGCTCTCTGCTACTGAGCCATTGTCCAGACCAAATTAAATTTATTTTTGTCATCCCTGGAAATGTTTAATTTTCTCAGTTTATAGTATAATCACAAACATTCCTCATCGTCATCAAGTCCTTAAAGTAGAGTCATGTCCTTGTGGTAAGGTCCTACAAAGTGAATAACTGTTGAAGGCAAAGCCATGACAGTACTACAATAAAAACAGGAGGGCTTTACTTTTCACTTTTAAACATGCCGTCATCCAACTGGAATTTAATTTTATGTTTTTCTCAGAATAAGCACCTTAATTTTTGTTTGTTTTTGTCAGGACAGGGTTTCTCTGTAGCTTTGGAGCCTGTCCTGGAATTTGCTCTCTAGACCAGGCTGGCCTCAAACTCACAGAGATCCATCCTCCTGTCTCTGCCTCCCGAATGCTCTTTTTTTTCTTTTTCTTTTTCTTTTCTTTTTCTTTTTCTTTCTTTCTTTCTTTCTTTCTTTCTTTTTTTTTTTTTTTTTTTTTTGCAGCTGTTGCTGTATTGTCCCAACAATTACCATGGTGTGACCCATTTTTTTCCCTTTCACCTTTCTCACAGGTAGCCTGCTGTTCATTCCTAGTTTTGTTGCACTACTAATGCAGCTGACTCAGTCATTCTGCGAGAGGAAATGCATTCACATTTGTGCTTTACCAAGCACTGCAGATCTCAGTCGTTGTGAGCTATCATATGGTGTTGCAAAGTGAATTTTTACAGCCAACAAAGTATTTAAGCTTCTGACTGATGTTTTGATATTTCATTTATAGTAGTATTTGGTATTACAGGGGCAGACTGATGATCACTTCAGTGCTTGGGCTGTATCTTCCCAGCTTCCTTTGCGTTGGTATTTCTGAGGCCTGGCCATTCTGAGATTTCTGATCTTGCATTTCCAGAAAGTTTCTGTTTCCCATTATGTTTCAGAAAGTAATTACAGTAATTCTTCTTGGTCCCTCTGACTCAAGCAATGATGATTAAGCCTCTCGTTCTTACAATTAAAAAAATAAATAAACCTACTTGGAACACCATGCATTTCCTTCAGGGCTAACGAAGAGACCAGTTCGTGAAATGAGGGGGTGTGCCTGGAAATCCAACTGGATGTCTAAGGAGGCAGGCAGTGCTGGCAGCGAGGACACCCTCTACTGAGTAGCTGCCCTATAAAAGCTGTTCAGAGTGATGCAAGCTTAGCTGGGCTAATTGTTCTTTTTCAACATTCCTGGCACTGTGGTGGGGTCTACACTCTGGCACTCTGGATTTTGTAGCCAGTGCATTCTCAAGGGATTGGTAAGTGCCTCTTCCCACCTCCCCGGCTGCTGTAGCTCTAACCTCTCCAGACTTTCAGCCACTGTCCAGTGAGTGTCCACTGCACATCCCTCTCTCCCCCAGTGACTGTCCACTGTAATCCCTCTCTACCACAGTGAGTGTCCACTATAATCCCTCTCTACCACAGTGAGTGTCCACTGCATTCAGTGACTGTCCACTGCACAGTCCTCTCTACCACAGTAACTGTCCACTGCACATCCCTCTCTCCCCCACTGAGTGTCCACTACACACCCTTCTCTCCTGTCTCTCGGGTCTTTCTTTTACAAGTACTGAATTTAGGGCTCCTATTTGTTTCTTTAGAATGAGCCCTGCTTCATCAAAACAGTGTCTAGAAAGTATTTCTTATCTCTATAATGTAGCAGTACCTGGGTTGAATGTCTAAGAAGTTTTCAGGATTGCTCCTATTGTTTTAATTCTTTTAAAAGTAGTTGTTCAAAGGAACATGGAGAATTAGTCTTTTATGCTCCAGCTACCTTCATGAGGAAGAAACTGCTCCTTATTCTTTTTTTATTTAAAAACTAAAAATGAATTAATTTTAAAATAATACTTCCTTGGTAAAGTATTATAGCCAAGCCCTTTATTCCCAGAACTCAGAAAGCAGAAGCAGGTAAACCACTGTGAGTTTGAGACTGGCCTGGCTGGTCTATATAACCAGTTCCAGGTCAGCTGGGGATGCATAGTAGGATCCTATCTCAAAGAACAACAACAATAACAGTAATGATAACAATAATTAATAATATTTCCTTACTGGTTCTGCCAAAATAGTCATGGGGAGAAATGCAAAACAATGGAGATTATTGGCCAGAACATTTTCAGTAGCTGAAAATATTATTCAATATATACCTCGAATCCTCTCAGAATATTGCCTGTTCTTCCTTCCTTCCTTCTTCCTTCCTTCCTTCCTTCCTTCCTTCCTTCCTTCCTTCACTCCCATTTTTTAAGATTCCTGTATTTTGTCATTTGTTGCTGTTCACTTAGCTCTGTGCAAAGGCGTGTAGAAAATTCCAAGTGAAACCAGAAGCTGGGTACCACAATGGCTACTATAAAACTATAAGCAGGCTTCCAAAGGTGGAGAAGATAGACAGACACAACATGATTTATCATTAGGTAAGTGAAAACAGAAAGAACAATAAATGACATTTCATATCTACTGGGAAGCAGGAATTCAAAAGCAAGCAATATGTGAACACATAAAGATGTTGAAAATGATTTGTCCAGGATTCAGGGAACATGCTATATTTAATAGCAGTGATGGCTGTGCAGTCATGTGCATACACCAAAAGCCACTGAACTGTATGACTTTTTAAAAAATCCATGTATGTTTTATAATAGTAAAAATGGATTGGCTAGTACAAGGGACACATCACATTTCAATGTCTTTTTTATAGACCTCAAAACTTTAAAAGAAGTGAGGGAAGAACTTACCTCAGACAAGGGTCATGAGGTGACTTCAGATGAATTATCTGAAAACACAGAACTGAATCCAGAGAGAACAGAGCTTAACCTCCAAGTCTTCTCGGTCAGCCAGGCCGTTTCCAGCATTCTTTGAAGTATGATCTCTGTTGCAGGGGAGGAACTTGAGGCTGGAGCAGTTAGTGGCTCAGTGGGTAAGAGACTTTGTTACACAAGCATGAGGACTTGAATCCGAACACCAAGAACCCACCTGAAAAGTCACAAGTTCCATGAGGTTGTGTTGTACCTGTAACATCATAGAGACCAGAGGATCCCTAGGGTTGGCTGACTTAGTCTAGCTCCTGATTCGATGAGATTCTGTCTAAAGAAAGGCAGGGGATAGTAGAAAGGAACCTGTGTCTTTCCTTCTTTTGTCTCTATGTGCACACACAAGTGCTCACACATAACTACAACACACACACACACATACACACACACACACACACACACACACACACAAAATCTTGAGGTTAAGGGAGGTCAAGGTGGATTACCCATGACCACACAGTAAGCAAGCAGCAGGGCAAGAGGATTGGTTGAGAGGCAGCTCTGGAGAATTGGGTGTTCTACAGGAGTTTGAATGGTCTACATAGAGAGGACGCACAAAATGGCTCAAGGGGAGAAAACTATACAATGTGGGTGGGGCCCTGTCAACACTTAGAAATGAGGACCAGTCTGGAAAAGCAGGTAGGGACCAAACTACAGGAAGATTCATGTGCCCCTTCAGAGCTTCAGATAGATTTTCTTCTAGACTCTCCAATGAGTTAGAGTCTTTTAAACTAAAAAAAGGATTGTGTAGTAATTTCCTCTAGGATGAAAAGGAGGGGGGGAGTCCCCACAAAATTTCTAAGACACAGGAGATTCTGTATACTTACAGGGTTATCAAGCCTCACCCTATCAAGCCCTGCCCTGTCAAGTGGTAAACAGTTGTGGGGTAGATGAGACTTTGGTGGGGCAGCTTCCTTGGGAGTGCAAAGGGAACTCCAGTGACAAAACTTTTGTGGGTTGTCACCATGCTTCGGTCTGCTTTTTATATAATGTAGTTCCTGAAGTCAACTATTAAGTCCTGTAATACACACTCATTGTTTCACCAGGCAGGCTGGACTCATAAAGAGCATTCCTTTGGCCTGTGGTGGTCCTTTCTATTACATGACTAGATGTTTGGGTGTGTCAGCCCAGGAAAAGCAGTAACCCAGCAATAAAATGTCTGTGCTGTAGAGAGAACACTCCAACAGGAAGGCTTATGGAAAATCAGATACAGAAAAAACTAGGTCCAAATCTAGGAAGGAAGATTGAGCTTGTATTGGGTTGTAGAACTAAACAAGGAAGAAAGAAAGAAATCACCACTCCAAAGTGCTGAATCATTTTATTTATTTACTTGTTTGTTTGCTTTACTGTATTGGATATTGATTGCAGGGCCTTCTGTACTGACTCAATTTGTGTCTCCAGCCTTGTTGAGAGCATTTTAATTGCTTGTGTTTAGACTTAACTTGTCATTGTCATCTAGCATTTTGAAAAAGGTAAAAATACTTTTCACCAACAGTTATTCAGTACCAAGGAGGACAGGGTGATGGAAATGGAAAGCTGATGTCTTGCCAAGCCTGCTAGCCACCTTTGTGCTGTAATCTCCAACCTTGCTTACTGGTCTCCTGGTTAAATGCACAGGAAACTCCTGATCAGCCAGCAACTCCACAGTCCTAGAGCAGCAAGCCCCTCTTCTTGTCCTGGTACCTCACACAGCAGATGCTAGGAAGCATCCTGAGGGTGCCTACTATTCACTAGATTCCAGACATGATTCTTTCCTGTGCTAAGTCACACGAGCTTGGCAGGCACATCAGGATGAGTAAGTCGTGAAGAATCCTGTCTAGAACCAAATCTTAGCTCTGTCATTTGTCATCTGAATGGAGTGGTGTAGGGGCTATGTACTTAACCATTGTGTTCCTTGAATTTCATACCTAGAAAACAGAGATAACAGTGGTTACTTCACGGCATTGTTGGAAGCTTTCATGAGCTAAAATATAAATTGGGAGAATTTAGAAATTACCTTATACATACCAATATTCAGAGCACTTTGAAATCTGGTCTTGAGATTTCCCAATTTCTTTCTTTCTCCTCTCAGAAACAGCTAGAAATTAACACTTTTCTGATTTTTCTTAAATGGTCAACTTCTCAGTCATTGTGCCCCAACAATTATGCAAGCACTGTCCACAATAGCTAAAATATGGAGTCACATCCAGATGCCCTTCTCTTCATTGGATGAAAGAATAAAGAGGACACAGTGTGTTTATACAATGAAATATTACTCAGCCATAAAATATTGTGGATAGAACTAGAGGTCCCTGTGTTAAGTGAAACAAGCCAGACACAGAAAAACAAACACCATGTGTTCTCACTCATTGAAGAATTGAAAAGCCAAGTTGTAGAAGCATCAAACAAACAGTAGTTACTAGTTTGAGGAAGAACAAAAGAGTAGGAGGGCAGAAAAAAGTTAAGAGGGACTTGTAGACACTGGAAAGGGGCTCAATCCTTAAGTAGATACCAGAGAAGTCCTTGAGTAGAAGCTGCTGAATGTACAGACTGACTGCACAATGTATGCAGCGAGGAACTATCACTGTCAGGAATTTCATTCATTATACAAAATTCCATTAATTATGAAAATAATGTGTATTTAAAGTATAATTTCTAAAAATCACCAAAGATAAAACACAACACAGAACTGTGTCACAAATCAGTTCACACCATCAGAACCAATGCAACTGATCTAGCTATCTTGGAGGTTGTTGTGTCTTTGCATGAGTAGGACTGTAGCTGTCTTCCTCTTTTTTATTTTAACACTGGACCTCTTTCTGAAGCAGAGTAGAGAAAGGAGAGGGAATTTTCAAAGTGGCAAAGTTCTTCTCTCCCAAGTTCTTTATCTTGCATTCTTTGGGTTGTGTCACAGTTGCTTAGCTTTCTGAATGCTGGTATTTGCTGTTGCCAGTAAGGCGAGGAACACAGCAACTTCCTGGGTAAATCGCCCAGAGCCCCCTTAAGGGTGTGCTGAGCTAGAGCATTGTAGGAATCTCACAACCTGCCTCACAGAGTTCGGTAGCCTGGAGCCTGAGACCAATGTGTGAAACAGCAACTCTATTGCACACTTGAAATGGAAGCAGGGCATCACTCAGCCAAGATCGGAAAGAACCAAATGACTTGGGCATCCAGGGATTCCCTGTCAGACTCAAGATGGAAGAGCAGGCCTGTGTCATCTGGGAGAAAGGGGTTCCATACTAGAAGACTAACCTCACTAACCTCCAGCATCTGAGCAAAGCAAAGGCCATGAAGCAAAGAAGGGAGGGAGCTGGTGGTCCTGAGAGCCCAGCAGTCCCCCTCTCCCATCCATCCACCCTCGCTTGAATTCCAGTCCTGATTACCGTGCTGAAACTCCTGGCTTCAAGTATGGATATTTTGGTCTACCTACCCAACTTGTGAAAACAAGATAAAAGAAAATATATACCCTAAGGAGAAACCCAAGGAAAAATAAATATAACAGCTATAATTTTCAGATCTAGAAGAGCAGGTTACTCAGAGTAATTCACACATTGTTGAAAGGCCAATTAGAGAGCCATTAACAAGTTGTTGGCACTGACTTTAACTTGGAGCCATGTTGGAGCTGCATGCCCTTCACAGTATGCATTAGTCAAAACACATAAGCAGCTCCCAATCTACAGCTGTGCATAGGGCACTTTACCTGTGTGTATACTTTTCTTTTCCTATCCCCATTCTCAAGATCCCGGCTGCTGGTTTGACAAACGAGACTAGTAGAATAAAAGATGTGTGTGCAAGATCCCCAGAAGTGTAAAGCTGTACAACGCAGCAAGTGGAGAAGCAGACACTGAATGATACTTGAGAGGTGACAATCACTCAGATGGAACTTTTTTTTTTTAAGACTTAAGAATCTGAATTTGGCTTTGGAAGACAAATAAAAATGAGGCAGAAAAGTAGACCAGAAGGAAAGGAAAATATGTTTCTTATAGTGTGGGCTCACTCCACCTCCCAAGACTTTGTCATTGCTTCTGCATGGGAAGGTTGAAAACAATAGCATCTGACTATGACAATGGGAGGGCGTGGTGAGTTAGTTCACAGGTCATTATGAATTACACAATGTACACATGACACACAGCATGTAATCAAGGCTTAATATACAGCATGGAGTAAAAATGAGTAGAGCGAATTTCAGGATATTTGAGGCGGCAAGATGGCGGTGCAGATTTCCAAGAAGAGGAAGTTTGTGGCGGATGGAAGGGCCCGAAGATGGCTACTCTGGTGTTGAAGTCCTAGTTACATCAACTGGAACAGAAATCATTATTTTAGCCACCAGAACACAGAATGTGTTCTTGGTGAGAAGGATCATCGGATCACAGAGTTAACTTCGGTGGCAGGGCAGCGTAGAGCTTAATGCAGAAAAGCTCTGTGTGCATCGCTCAGGTAGAATCTCTACATTACGAACTCCTAGGAGGACTTGCTGTGCGAAGAGCCTGCTATGGTGTGCTTCATGATGGAGAGTGGGGCTAAGAGCTGCGAAGTTGTGGTGTCTGGGACAGAGAGCCAAGTCCATGAATTTTGTGGATGGGCTGATGATCCACAGTGGAGAGCCTGTTAACTTCTATGTTGACTCTGCTGTGGGCCATGTACTTCTCAGGCAGGGTATGCTGGACATCAAAGTGAAAATCATGCTACCCTGGGACCCAAGTGGTAAGACCGGCCCAAGAAGCCTCTGCCTGATCATGTGAGCATTGTGGAACCTAAAGATGAAATCTTGCCCACTAACACCATCTCTGAGCAGAAGGGTGGGAAGCCAGAACCATCTGCCATGCCCCCCAGCCAGTGCCTACAGCATAACAGGGCAGCTGTATCTGGAGATTGGATGTTGTCCTGTACAGTCATTTAATAAAATCTTGCACAAAGAAAAAAATATTTTTCTTTTCTGTGCATCTGTGTTTTGCCAGCATGCATGTATTTGCACCATATACGTGTATGCCTGGTACCAGAAGAGGTGATAGGCCCCCTGGAACTGTATGTACAGGTGTATGGGTGGTTGTCAGCCACCATATAGGTATTAGCCACCATATGGGTATATGGACCCTCTGCAAGGCCACCAAGAACTCTTCTGCAGGCCCAGACCAGCAGCTTTGCAGTACTACTGTTCCATGGTTAGTAGCACATTTGCCCCCAGTCCCTGGTGGCAATCCTTTCTGCTTCCTCCTCCCACACAGTGTTCTTCCCTGTTACTGCGATGGCTAGTTGTGACGAGGTAATGGAGCTCTTTGGTCTTAACTTCCCCAAATTTGTGGGCAAAGGGGGGGGTCTAGAGACCCCATGTAAAATGAGGAATTGCTATGTACTTTGAAGAATTGTTTATCAGAGGTTAATTTCTATAAGAATTCTACTACCAATGGATAAGCTTACTAAAACCCATGTATATGAATCCACCCTAAGGAGTTTTTGTTGTTGTTGTTGCTGTTTTCGTTTTGTTTTTTTTCTATGCAGGGTTTCTCTGTATAGCTTTGTAAACCAAACCAGGCTGTCCTTGATCTCAAAAAGATCTGCCTGCCTCAGCCTTCCCAGTGCTGGGATTAAAGGCCTGCACCACTGCCGAGCCCCTAAGGGGTTTATGATGATTTTTAAAGATTAATCTTAAAAGTGGCTTAAATTATAAATGCTTCATGCCCCATGAAACTAGATTGCCTGTGGTCAGTACAGATATTTAATAATGAGAGTCCATCAGTGAGGCTCGAATGGATAGTTTCTCTGAGGAGCAAATAATACTAATGGCGTATTATAACTGGGACTGATAAATTAGCTGGTCTCCTAATGAGGTGCTTAATAAATATGTGCTGACTGAATAACAGTAAAATAAATGAAAGGAAAATGGTAATGCTTGAAGCACTTACCTACCAAGCGCTTCTCTCTGGATGGTAGAATTATGATGATTTTTATTTTCTTCACATTTACCTGAGTTTTCACATTTGAAAACATTTTACATTTGGTGTAGAGACAAATTCCAGAGATCTCAGCATTTGGGAAGAAGTTGGAAGATAATTCAAGGCAAATGGAGGCTACCTACATGAGATACTGTCACTCAAAAGAATAACAAAATCACAAGTAACTTGTAATAGCTTGACTAATTTTCAAACTAGCTTTAAAATTTCACAGAATAGGTGGGTTCTTAGCAGGACATGTATGAAAGTGCTTGTTCTGTGACCTAAGACACAAGGCAGCCTGGGAGCTTTCAGCTTCTGAGACCAGAAGGAAGAGAGTACAAGACAGGTCTACAGCAGAGAGCTCAGTCTATCTGGAGTCCATCTAGGGTGGTCTGTGTGGATGAGGGAAGGAGAGAGGAGGTGAAGAACAGAGCGGGGTCCTCAATGTTCCTTTTATGTAAATGTTGACATGGATACACACATAATCTTTACATTGGTTTTATATTTCTTTCATTTTATTGCTAGAGAAGATTTGGGGCATGTCCTAAACACCCCAGAGAATGGCTGACTACATTTGGAAAAACTCAGCAGCAATACCCACACACTTCAAGAAGTAACTTAAAGAGGAAAAAAAGAAGTATGCTAAATTTGGGGTTAATTTCTTTTTTGGTCGATTTTTTTTTGTTTTTGTTTTTTGTTATTGAGAATGGCCACTCTTGTTTATTTACTTGTGTTAGACATAAGGTGTCTTACTTTAAATGCCGCCTCAGTTTATTTTCTTCTTGCCTTATTTACTTTCCCATGAGGAAGAGGCTGCTATCAATTCCATTTTTGCAGAAACAAAAGCTGATAAAATTTCCCACATGCACTGTCCTTTCCTAGCCACTCCCTTTCAAGGGGCTAGGCTATAATCCAGATTATAAAAAGAAAAATAAACTAAAATGTGGGTACAAAAAAAGGTGCAATCCAAATTAAGTTTCATGAACAATGTAATATTAGCAGTTGAAGTCGAAAAAGAGATGAGAAAAAGAATAGAATTTAAAAATAAAGAGGCCGATTTTCCAGACACTAATGGGTGGGTTTTTTTGCTCATTTCATTAAGCCGAATTACAAATTTACTTTTCAATTAAGTGTCATATCACTGTCACAGCTGTGTCTTTCCGTCTTCCAACTTCATCCTGGCTCAATGTGGAAAGTGATTCGGTTGTGTGTGTGTAATCGGTGAGGTCTGAGGAGGATCTTTTACCCCCATTGTTTTCCTGGGTGTCCTCGCTCTGGGGGCCTGGCATTCCTCACGTGTCTAAGGCAATGAAGGAGCATTGAAGCGAGGGGAAGCTGCACAAAAGACATGCAAAGGCTATCAGGGAAGGAAGATCAATTCAGTGTGCATCAGAAATGCCCAGTATGTCTGGGATGAGGAGAAAAACACCTCTTCCCAAAGGGAAGGAAATTGCTTGACCTGTGGGGGTCCACAAAGAACTGACCCGCTAGTGGGGATGATCTTTCTGGGTCCCTGGTCAGTCTCCCAGCTGGCACGGCCTGGCCCTTTCTGTCCTAGGAGGTCTGCTAGGGTGGGGTGAGCAGAGCAGGGCGTCTGCATCTTTGGCTGCATCTTTGTCTGCGACTTTTACTAAGTCGCAGAGGCTTCCTTCATTCATCTTGCCAGGGCTGCAGCTCCGATGCTAGGTGGGGACGTTCAGAGGCGGGCCTCGTGGCCTTGGCGACAGCCAGCCCTGCCTGGCTAGGGAGATTGGGAGGGGTAGGGCGAGGCGGTGCAGCCTTCCCCAGTCAGCTTTGAGCAGGCACAGCCCCTCTGTGGGGCCCAGGTCCGTGGATTTGCAGGACAGACGCCCCCCCCCCCGCCGTTCCCGTGAAGCCTTCGTCGGTTCCCATGCCACCAACCCAATGACAGGCCCTGGGAAGGCCAGGCAAGACAGAGACTTTCTATCTGGGTCTGTGCTCCCGCCAGCACGGGTGCGTGCGAAATAACACACACACACACACACACACACACACACACACACACACACACACACACACACACCGCCCTAAATAACACACGCGCACACACCCCTCGCCCTCCATGCAACACACACACACGCACACAAAACCCTTAATAACACACACACCTCGCCCTCCATGCATCACATACACACACACACACACAAACACACACACACCACTACCCTAAACAACAATACACACCTCGCCCTCCATGCAAACACACACACACACACACACACACACACACACACACACATCACCCTCCCGCTGCGCCCACACGCGCCACAGAGACACGCAGTCCGCCCTTCCTGCAGGCGCGCGCGCGCCCCACACACACACACACACACACACACACACACACACACACACACACACACACAGGCAGACAGACAGACATCCTCAAGCTTGCCTACCCTCCTCCCTCCCCGCAGCCCCGGCCGACCGGCCCCTCTTCCCGGAGCGCCGCGCCCGCCGTCCTCCGCAGGCCCCGCCCCGGGGGAGGAGAGCCGGACGCGCGCGGGAGCCGGGGAGGGAGGGGCGGGTGGCGGGGGAGTGTCTGGCTGCCCCCGCCCCTCGAGTGAGCGGCTGGGCGCGGAGGTCCCCTCCCTCCTTGCTCCGAGTCTGCCAGCTCCCGCTCGCTCCCTGCCCACTCCCGGGGGGCCGTTCCGTGGCGCGGCCGCCGCGGCCACCGCTTCTTTCACACTTTAGTTGCGAGCGGCGCGCCGCGCTCAGTGACTGGAGAGCTGGCCGCACGCCGCCTTCCCGCACGCACGCACGCGGGCCCGGCTCCGGGGTTTTCGGCTTTTACTCCAGGCGGCGGGGAGGAGGGGGAGCCCCGGCCACACAGTGGGGAGGAGGAGGACGCGGAGGAGGGAGGAAGAGAACAGGCGAGGAGGCTAGGGGCGGGGGGCCGGGGGCTTGCCACCTTCAGCCCCCCCCCGCGCGAGCGTCCAAGGTAAGCGGGAGCCGCCGCCGGCGCGCTGGGCATCCCGGGTGGGCAAGGAGGGAGGCCTGCGGGGTGTCTGCCTAAGGGATGGGAGCCGCGATCCTGCCGTTTGCCGGCACTCTGCTCGGGCTGGGTTGCTGCTGCTGCCGCTGCCGCTGCGGAGCTGCCGGGGCTGCTCGCTGCAAGGGACCTGAAAGGGACCAGAGCCAGGGTGGGGGAGCTGCAGGGGGGCTTCTGCTTGCTGGGTGGAGAGGCTGGGATGCGGTTAGGGCTGCTGACGACTTTTGTCACATCGAGGCCTGGGTGGCTGGTGCGAGACACCCCTCCCTTCCCACCCGCACCCCGCGCCGCCCTCAGCCTTCCTGCTCTTCTCAAGCTTTGCTCCTAGTTTGCAAGCAGGGGCTGGGAAGGAAGAAGAATTAAAAAAAAAAAAAAAAAAAACCCAAATTTAGAATCTTTTGCTAAGTCTCCAAGTCCCTTTTCTGGCTCCCACTGACGGTGCGTTTATGTGGGTGATGGGATCCCCGGGATTTCTGAAGTTTTGACCTTTTCAGGGTGGCTTGTTTTCTGTACATCTGTTTGCCTTCCTGGGTGCATTTATTATTCGTGCCCTTGCGCGGCAGCCCGAGGGTGCTTGGTTATATTAGATGAGCAGATTTCTCTCCCCTCTGCAGGCAGTTCGAGAAGTGCCGCGGCAGCGCCTGGGCCGCCTTTGCTAGGCTGCTTAATGTCCTTCCTGATCGTCCACCCTGCCCCCTCCCTCCAGAGATTTTTTTTTCTCCATATTTAATGTTTGTGTGGGAGAAGTCTCTAGGCTGAAGGGCTTTCATCGCCCATTCATTCTTCTCGTGAAGGCCCGGAATGGCTCAGGCATGTTGATAAAATTTGGGGGTGCCTTTCTTTGCTTATAGAGTCGCATGGCCAAAGATAAAAATACACACACTCGAACACTCATTAATCTCGAGAGATAGCAAGCACAGTTTGAGAGGGAAGTGATTTGTTTACAGTAGGAAGTTGACAACCTATGAGCTAGCTACCTTCATCGTATATGAGTTAGGAAAAAGTGTTTTAAAATAGAGCTTGTGTTCTGCGTGGCTGGAAGACAGCCATAAGTTCAGTTGCTGAGCAGCTCCGAAAGTGATACACCCTGATCAGCCAGAAGCTCAGTGAAGACGCTTTTCTCTGACTCAGACATTGGGAGGGGGCCGGTTGGCCACAGATTTCCTGCAGGACTATTTTTTTTTTCTCTCTCTCTCTCTCTTTAGACACATGGGACACTGACAAGCTCATTACACACGGTTGGGTTCTAAGGAACACCTTGCAGTTCAAGGCAATAGGCTCACTTTTCTACCTAAGGAGAATAACCTTTGAGTTTGGTAGAATTGAAACCAACCAGGATGAAACTGACTTGGGTAGAGTGGGCCTGGGCTACTTCTCCAATGGGGAAGATTAAGGTGATGGTTAAGAAGGGTCTGTTAAGTCCAAGGTGCAGAATTTAGGAGTTTCTACCCATTTCCATACTGCTGGAGTATATGATCATCTGAGTATGTGCTGTGTTGGTTGTCTGGAAATCCAACTGATGGGATTTGGAAATGAATCTGGACTCCACCATCTGTTTTTGTTTTCCTAGGAAGGAAGGGTCCATGGGACAGAACAACCCAGCGTATTTAAAGGCTTTAGAAACTGCTGGAATTAGCACGCCAGAGCTCACAAGTGCAGCACTGAAATGTAATCTAGCATTTGGTACTGTGCAAATGAGGTTTAGAGAGCAGGACTGCCAGGAAAACAACAAGGACACGTGCTCTGAACCCCTTAGATGGGAGAATGTCACAGGAGGGCTGAGGTACCTCTGTCATTTAGCTCTTATCTCATTTAAAATATAAACGCTACACACACACCCCTTCTAACAGAACATATACCCCATTTGCCCTCCATCCACTTGGGTGATAGAGAGGATTTCCATCCTCTAGCCAAAAAAGGTTCGTTCTAGAAGGGTCCCAATGTTCTTAGCTTCCTTCTTTAGGGTTAAGTTTTCACCCCAAGCTGAAAAAACTGAAAATTTTGTTTTCTTGACTAGTAATTTACTCTTCCCTTAATCATTCTGTATGGATTTTGGGGAGCTGACAGGGCACTGCATAAAGTGGTTCCATTAGATTTTGTCTTAAAAGAGATGGACCAAGTTCCTGAAGATGACACCTGGGGTTGTCTTCCATTCATCAGATATACTTGGGCACTCTGTCTCCCTCTCCCTCCCTCTCCCTCTCCTTTACCTTCCTCTCCCTCTTTCTCCCTCCCTCCCCCTCTCCTCTCATCCTCTCTCTCTCTCTCTCTCTTGCACCCATACACACTGAAAAGAAGTGACTTGAATCTCTTGAAGAGTCACAAGATATGAATGAAAGACTTATCCATTCATTGGTTCTGTCTGTTGTGACTGATTCAAACACGCCATTGAGGATGAAGATGGTTCACACCTTGTGCCATGTCCAGGATGTGGGTCTGTTTGTATGGTGTTGAATTTGGCATTGAGCAGGCTTTGCTCAATGTTGTGTCTGAGTAGTTTGCCCTAGGCTCTTGTTTGGCCACTTGTATTGCATGTTCTTTATCAGAGAAGATATCAAAGCTACGTGCCATGTGCTTCCCTTAAGTCAAAAAGATACAGGGGACATTTATAGAGAGAGATCTAACTGTACCAATTACCACAGGCTTCCTTTCAATTAATCTATATAACTGGTAGCCATATAAATACCTTTTGTGGCAGGCACATTTAAATACAGAGGTCATGGGCTTTTGTAGCCTTCAAAGTTTTCTTCTAGACTATGATGGTAATTGTGGCCCGACACCGTGGAAGAAGAATGTGGGTTAAAAGATGATGTTCAGCTCATATAGTCTTATAATACAATGCTTTGTTTTCCTTTAGCTTGTTGGAATTGAGTGTGAAGGGGGTGTGGCATCGCTTTGTGTGTCAGTGAACGGATTTTTCCTGCTGCTGTGTCACTGATGTCTTAGGCTGTGGGTTCTGGTTTAAGCTGTTTAATTCCAGATCTCCTCATGGCTAAACTCAAGAAACCTAAACTCATCAGAGTTGTGAGGTTGAGGCTGTGTATGGGAATGAACTGGAGCATTTCAGCAAGCCCTCCATGCGCTGCTGATTGTCAATCAGAGGTGGGGTTTGGCACATTTGCTTTTATGATGCAAGCTTCCTTCCTTCCTTCCTTCCTTCCTTCCTTCCTTCCTTTCTTTCTTTCTTTCTTTTTTTTTATGTGAAAATGGCTTTCATGTAAAAACTGATTCGCCTCCAACTTTTCAGGAGCCCCTTGACTGTGATAAGCAACCCAGGCATCTAGTAAATAAGAATTCACTCTAATAATGGAGGGGTAGACCTAGTTTCTCTTCAAAAATACAGTTTTGGAAGTGATTACAGGGCAGAACCCCCCCACAGTGTATGGAGGGTATGGGAGATGATATGTACATGGTGGGTGTTCATATGTTTCTCTGGTCCTTCTCCACTTTAGTATGTAGAAGTATTTTGAATAGCCTTTTTGTTTATTGTATGTTCATATGTATTCAAACATATGTGCATAGTTGTGCAGAGGTTAGAGGACAGCTTACAGGAGTCAGTTTTCTTCCTGTACCGTGTGGGTCTCAGGGGTCAAACTCAGGTTGTAAGGCTTAGTAGCTTGCACCCTTATTCGATGAGCCATGTCACTGACCCAAGGAGAAAGTTTTATATTATTAATATGTTTTAGTAAATATGTAAATTTTAAGCTATTTCATGGTCCTTCTTTTAGCATCACTCCATAGTATAGGGGAAGTAAATTGATCTTAATAAAACCTGAAGAGCTGATTGTAACAGAGAGTGCAAATTACTGGTGAGAAAAGCACACACACATACGGATAGCTCTTTTGTGCAGGAAGAACTGCAGTACTAAAACTGCATTTTAAAAAAATGGTGACGGTTTTGACTTTTAGGACTCATAACTCAGGAACTTATCTGAAGTGGTGTGTAAATTACACATATACATATTTCTAAAGCAGGCAATCATTTAGCCTGTCTCAGTTCTGGAGTTTAATTTTACAAGTTACAGTTACAATACGAAACAACATGACATACTGCGGTTATGCAATTATGACAGGAGTGCTTGGGGGTAAACCAGGAAAGGATAAACATGGAGATGAATGCCCAGCAATGTCTGTAGTCACAAGTGTTGATATGATCCTTACTTTACTACAAATGTGTAGCTTGAAAAATGTATTTCCTCGGTTATAAGTCGCTCAGTTCCCTACACTTGGGAAAAAGTTCAGCTTCCCTAATCTGAATGCAAGCTACTGAGCAAGCTATTAGAAGGCAGGGCTGTCTTGCTCATCTAAGAAACCCCTACAGCAGCTGGCAGGGCATACTACTTTGCACTTGGATGTCACTCAAATAGTGATCAAGCTGAAGGAATTAACTTAATTAGCTAAGGTCTGTGATGTGTTAAAACCTTGGAGAAATACATTAGATGCAGACATAGTTTTTTAATAAATCTGTATGATAGTTTATTAAGACTGTATTCTGCATCAGGGTGGAGTTTTTGAACCATATTTGACAGGGAAGTAAACATGGCAAACAGGATACTCAAACAGATAGATAACCTCAACACCTAGTTAGGGTCATCTTGATTTGGAATAGCCATGGTTTCCATAGCTGATGAATCCTCTCCTTATGATCTTCATCTTATGTGTCTGAGGAACTCAGCCAACACCTCTCCTTTCTATTTGCCATCTCTTACCATTTTCTTTTCATGTCTGTAGTCTCCTTGGACATTCAACTGCAGTGGTAGCAATCAGGGGTTTCCATGCTGGCATCTCTCCTGGTGGCAAGGTCCCGGGAGAGCCCTAGCACTCTCAGCTCCCAGTTTATTTGGTTCACAGCTGCTTCCTCCAAAATAACCTGGAAAAAAGCAACATAAAGTCCTTCCCGGTGGTGCAGTGAGCTCACTCAGGCTCCTAGCATCCTGGGGCTGTCACAGAAATCTGTTTTTTTGGGCAGGCCTTGCTTACTTCCAAATATCCCTTTCACTTTCCTATTTTTCTTGGAGCTTTTCCATGCCTTCCTGCTCCACAGATGTCCACCCATGGCCCTTCTGACGTCTCCTCCCGACATTGTATTTTTACCTGCAAGAGGAGGTTCGTTTGAGAATGATCTGCCCTGGTATCCTAACCATGAGCTGCTTTCTCCATGCTCCTCCCACCTGCTGTCCAGTGGCTTCCAGTCCCAGCTCCTCCCCCTGCCCTCAGGGCCCTATGCTCAGTTCTACTTTGCCCCATATCTCCTCATCCCTCCCACCGTCTTTTCCCCCTTAAGCCGTAGATCTTCCAGCACATACCTGCCTCTGCCTGTCTCTCAGCCTCCCGCCATCTCAACAGACATGTTTATAGAATTCGTGAGTTGACAGTCATACACTTTGTATCTCGCGGGATAGGCGGGGTCAGAGCATGGAAGTTCTGGGAACTTTGGGACTTGTCTTCCCTTTTGTCTCCACAGTGCTGTGTTGTAGGCGTGAAAGTCTCCCTGACCATTCAGTTTGAACCGGAGCTTGGTGCTTCTTTGCTTCACTTTGCCATTCCAGCCTCCACTGGAAAGTAGCGAAAGCAAAAGTCCCGGTGATGATTGTTATTTTGAAATTTTTGATCATCAAGTCTTGGGAAGCATCCCACAGCTTCCCTTGACGGGCCCATGCAGAGGCTTTATTCCACGCCAGATTCTCTGTGCTCATCACAAGTAGAATGGCTTCCTTTACCTTTTCTTCCCTTTGGTTAAATAGACTTTGCTGTAAATTGAACCACACACCCTTTTCCCATTTGTTGTGATTTTGTAGTTCTCCATGATAGTTTGATAAGCTCCTGGAACACATTTATGCCAAGTGAAGACTCTGTAGCAAACACCTTACATTGTGGATTTCACCTCCAAGTGTTCACCTTACCAAGGAGGCTAGGGGGAGTGAAAAGGTATTTGGGTGAAGAAGATGACCTCAGTGAATGAAATGAAATACAGCCCAGGGGTAAGTAGGACACTTTTCTAGTAGATCTCAGGTCCTAGGTTTGATTCTCAGATCCAGAATATATATATATCCACATAAGCCCCACATAAGCCATTGACCTGTTGCTGCAGACAGGCCTTTTTAGAAAATTGGGGCTTGAGAAGTAGCTCTGACACCGATAGTGCAGTGACAGAGTTCTTTGGAAGGAGGTGCTTTTATAGTGCGACAGGGAGGCCATGGTTTAGAGAGGGTTCCCTCTCTGATGGCGCTCTGCTTTATTTGATGGTGGCAAATAGTGTAGTAGAGTTCCTCATCAAACACATATATTCCACTCCACTGGTGACTTAGGTTTTCCCTGCCTGAGAAGTACATCGTCTCCCCGGAACGTGGGGATGTTTTTCATACCTGTTCTCAGAGAGGTAAGTGGTAAGTGAACTGGGTCTCATAAGGGCCTGAGAGGCACAGTGCGCATCCCATCCACGCCTGATAGCCTGTCCTTGAACTTCAGTGTTGAGAACGAGGACCACATTCATTGTCTCCAGTGTGGTAGAGGCCTTGGATTCACGTGACTTCTCATGAGACTATCCGAAGGCTCCCGGTAGAGTAAGACGACACAGAGATGGTTCCTTTATGCAGAGGGGTGACTTCAGTTCTGTCTGCAGGCTCTATCAAAAGTGATTTTCCTCAGAAAGCCATGTAACAGTTCCTAGGATTAGAAGGTTATGAGGGGATAAGCAACATAGACCTCATTGTTTATCTCACACAGATACTTTGATGGAGGAATTCACAAGCTAAGAATCTCTTGGAGTTTTCTCCAGAAAACTCACATGTTTTGTTTTCTTTGCTAGAGACCTGAGACACTCTGAGAAAACTCCCCTAACGTAAATCTGCTTACCTTTGTTGCTTCCACAGGCCAGCCTTGGCATGGCCTCCCCCTTACTGTTTCTCTTGATACTGAAGACCATTCTCAAGTCTGAGTTCAAATCCTTCATGCTCCAAGGAACTATCTGCTCTAATAGTAGTTTCTTCTTTGCCTTCCATGTACTCCTGTAGCACATATTGTATTATTACTTTTGTTTTTAGATCAGATCATTTTTTTCAGCACAGATAACAGAACCCTGGATGTTATGTTAGACAAGCTCCCTACCACTGATCTATATCCCCCCACCCATCATTTATATATTTTCTTGGTCCCAGCTAAATATATGCTCTTCTGTCCTGCCCACCAAGCCAGAAGAGTCGATGTGTTGTATAAGTAGTTATTGGTTGATTGATAGCTAGTAATTGATGTGAAGCTTGGATTTTTTTTTTTTTTTTAAATGAAAATGGTGCTCTCATTTAAAATTCTCTTTAGCTAAATGAGGAAGTCTAGCTTGGATGGAGAATGATACTGTTGTGGTTGGCCAGGGTTAAGGCAGCTAATCTTTCTTATTTGCTCCAGTAATTTATTGAACAAACATTTGCTTTTGTTGGTGATGATTTGTATCATCGCAGTGCCTGGCACAAGGGAGATGCTAGAGATACAGAGACCAAGAGGCCAGGCCCTGGCTTTGTGTACTTCCCAGGCAGGCAGGGGAATTGTCACATGAACCCATGATTTGTGGTGAATACACAAACATGCTTTGGGAGCTGAGATAAGAAAGCACTTGAGTTGGCAGACAGGCTCACAGGGCCCGCATTTTTCCTGGGAGCAGTCTTGGTTGGCTCCCACTGCTCAGCACTGCTACGTACCCTTCACCCTCCAAAGGTGTTAGGTTGGACAATACATTACAGTTTGATGAGTTCTTATTTTTCTCACTCTACTCATTCACTGACTCTTGGGCCAGTTCAGAGACTGGCCTTCTGGGACAGACAGGTCTGGGAGCAGAGGAAGGTGAAGCAGGGTACTCCAGGCAGAACAGCCTCTGTGATGAGGAACCACGTGGCTATGGCTATTGACTGCTCTTCCAGGTGACAGAGGACTGGAAGCTGAGGCTGATGAACTGTGTGCAGTTCACTGTAGAGTTGGGACCTTTACCCAGCATCTAAGCAATGGGAGTCATTGAGTCATTGGAAGAGGGAAGACATTTTTTTTTTTTTTAACAGTCATTTCTTAAGTGTAGAGAATAGATTATAAAGGAGGAAATGATAGAACAAGTGAACTCTGGTGTTAATGCCAGCCTGCTTGGGATGCTCAGAGCTAGCCAAATTAATGCCTAAGCCTGGAGAAGAGGTATAGGAGGAGGATGAAAACAAAACAGAATTGGAAGGAACCAGTAAAATTGGGGGAAATAAGGTGAAGGATAACTGCTAGTATTTTCTGAATGGATTATGCTCACTGAGGCGGAAACCCAAGCATTGAGGGAAAAAGTTAGTGAGTCAGTTTAAAATAGACTGTGTTTTAGGTATCTGTTCTCTTAGATGGAGAGGCCTTATAGGCAACTAGAATTCTGGCCTGGCATTCAGGAGCAAGGTTGGGATAGAATTACAGGTTTGATCTCAGCTCAGTCATCATTTCTTAGGGAATCATTTTGCAATTTCCATGGCAAGGTTAAATCCCACTATTCTATTTTCTTACCATACCATGCGACTCCTCCCTTGTATGTCACCTCAGTGTTGCAATTGCGTGTTCATTTTTGTGATTTTTGGGATTAACATCAATACTAAATGTAAAGGACACGAGGGTAAGATTGTATCTCTTTGGTCATTCCCTATTTAAAAAATCCTATCATACATAGGGTAAAGTACTTACTTGTTGAGTGGGTGTATGGATGGATGGAAGACTACATGAATGAAATGTGGTAGGTGCTGTTGTGATTTGGTATGAGATTTCCCTGGGAAGCTATGTAGGGGAAAACAGAACACCGAGTCCTGGGAAACTCCAACCTTTAAGATGTGTGATAGAAAGGACAGAGAAGAAAATGCAAAATGGAGGTTCATAAAGAGGCAAGCAAACTAGGCAGGAGAGGTGTCTGTGAGAGGATCCAGCAGGGGTGTTTTGTCAGAATTCTTGCATGAAGAAGTAAAATAATGCTGATGAACTTTTCCTCAGGATTTGTGATGTCTTTTTATTAAAGCGAGCTGGGAATATCTACTTCACTGAAGAATATCAAGTTTTCCCTCAGTCTTCAAAAAAAACGTCGGCAACTTGCCGTTGTTATGCGAGGGCACGCTTCATACAAGGCTTAAAGATCTATTATTGAGTTAGTTTATATGTTTGAAAATCTCAGTTTAACACTGTATAACTTACGCCAGCCCTTGGTGAGGTGGTAACAAATTGGAGCTGTATTTTGGAAGGAAGATGAAACAGCACAATGTTTAATCATTGTGAATTTATGAGTGTGTGTATTGATTTATAAGGGAATAAAAATACATCCTGCAGATGAATAGCCATTACGACTAACCACACAGTTGCAACATTATCACAAAAGATGGTTAATTGTCTCCTTTCTATGGAAGTGGAGGTTGAGAAGCTGTGTCATTAAAAATTTGTAGTGTAAGTAGGGAAGCCCACTAAGACTGTGATTTGTGTTTTCAGCCTCTACAGAGAGACAGGATGCGGAGACAAGACATTGAAGCATCCTAATATAGTGGGATTCACAGACTCTATTCAGCTTCCCCTACTTGTAGTTTGTGATAATGACAACAGCAATACTTGTATTAGTAGAAGCTAAAGGGTACTGCATACTTACTCTGCTCTCAGAGTACTCTACTAAGTACATTATATGTGCAACAGCTAGCTGCAACAATTGCCCTTACTTCTAATTCATAACTAGGAAAAATTGAGACGCAGCATGCTTAGGACCTCTCACCAAAGCCTTGTGGGTAACAGTAGCCGTGATGAGACCAGAATTAATTTCTCTGACTCCATCATAAGGTTTTTCATGATTTACTCCTTTCCAACTGTGCCCTCTCCTCTGCCTGTTCCCCCTACTTGTGTTTCTTTTTGAAGCATATTACAGACATGGTTATCATCTTGTCTGTACTGACTAGATTACTGTTTCTAGAAGATAAGGACCATTTTTTTTTCATACAACCATAATTATCATGCCTAGACTTGTTTCAACAACAATTTTTCTTCTTTTTTTAAATCAAATATCTGAAGAGCAGACTCTCCTGATTTCTTATTTCTGAGTTTTTAGTGGTTTCTTTGTGACATTCAGGATCCAAACGATGTTCACAGCTAAGGGATGTATCTGTTTTTATAGTAGGCTTCCTCTCTCTCTTTATCTGCATCCAGTCCTCATTTTCTTCCCTAGAGTTTATATGAAGAGACAACAACAGGTCCTGTGGGGTTTCTGCATTCTATGACTTTTCTGGTTGCATCTTTACATTCTTTTATTTCCTATTTTTCCTGCATACTGGCAGCTCATCACATGGAGTATGGTACCCATCCCAGTACATGTGGTCACAGGTACCCTGCTTCTATGGGGGAGAGTTAGGAGAATGCACCTTGACTGAGGTCTAGTAGGTAGTACGTGATATGCTGAGACTGACATCCGGGCTCTAGTGGATGACTCAGTGGCCTTTGTGGTTGTCAGCCTGTTCCTTCCATGATAGAATTATCTCAGGCCCTTCAAGCTGTGGAGGGTCACTGTCACTGCAGAACAGGTAATAAAATAAGGTAGCCTTATATCTGCACTCCCCAGCTGGAACTATTTTCTCTCATGAAACACATTCATTTGGTTACCTTGAGGTATATGTCTTTTGGTATAATTAAGATTGCTTTCCTTCCCTCAATTTTAATTAATGTTCAACGATTTTCTAGTAGCTTAAAATGAGACCAGTGAAGTATTTTGTTGTATTTGTGTAAATATCATTATGAACACAAGAATTTGAATACAGTTTATATTTATATTTAAATCCCCTGTGATTATTTATTGATTTTTGTACTTTTTTTTTTTTTTTTTTTAACAGGGTCTTGTTTTTAGACCAGGCTGACCTCCAATTGGCAATCTTCCTGCTTCAGGCTCTAGATGGTCATTTATTTTGAAATTATTTCTACATTTTTTTCCAGTGGGAGAGTCTTTAAATTGGTTTCTGAATTTGCTTGACAAAACTAGGAAGTCATTGACAGATACATTACTTTCTGGTTTAACAAGGTTTTTCAGATTTATTTATTTCCTGCCTTGATCTTCATTAGTGACAAATCGTGTCTAGATACCAGAGGCTAGATATTAATGACTCTTTTGCCTCCAGATCTTATTGCTTGTATTTTTTCAGTGGGCAGAATTAGGAAGGTTTATATGTATATACATGTCTACTGAGATATGGATATAAACACATATATATGCAGATGGAAGACATTAATTAATATGCCTATATGTGTATTGTATGTGCAGGGCATATTTATATATTATTTTATTTAAGGTAATCAAGCTTTTGTGGTTTTTTTTTCTTCTTAGAAAACAGTAGCATCCTGTACTTCCACCATTCCCTTTTGAACTTATTAGTGTATTTGAGAGATCGCTTTGGAGTTTTCTCATTACATCTTACAACTGTGACTGCATTACAGCTGTGTTAAAACATCCAAATTGTTCACTTGAATATATGGCTGCCACTAGTCTTCTGCACTTCCATTGTAGTGGGGTCTGGTTTGTTTTTGTTGATGGAGATTTAGTTGCAAATCAAACAAAAAAGTTGAGTGTACAGGACTGCAATGGAAAGCCTGATGAATATTTATTAGTATTCTCTATGGCTTATCTCTATGGTAGGTTCTAAGAAGTAGGATCACTGGGTCACAGGATAAATACCATGCAGTTTTGCTCAATGCAGTAGTCCCCTGTTGCCCTCAGAGATGCTACAAGATCCCCAATGGGTACCCTAGAGTGGCAGATCATGACAAAGCTTATTTTTATCCCTATACTTCTAATAAAACTTACTTTATAAATTAGGGCATAGTAAGAAGTTAAAATTAAACAATCTTGACACTATGCTGTAATTAAAGTTACAACATGAGTTATGTGTTTCTTCTGGAAGTTTCCATTTATATATAGTTTCTGTATATAAATGTGGAGTATATATTTCATATACTAATAGATATACTGTAAAGCTTTAGTACTTTTGTTATCTAAATAGTGAGAGATGATTATGATGTAATTTAGTACCCCTCTCTCCTGAGTCAGGGTCAGTTGTGTCCCAGGGTCTTCGTAGGTGAGGATGACCTTGAACTTCTGATCTTCCTGCTTTCACTAAACAAGTGCTGGGCACAGCTCTTGCATATCATGCCCCAGTTTTGGTGGTGCTGGTGACCAAACCCATGGCTTCATGAATCTTAGGTGAGCCCTCTCCCAGCTGAACTTCATCTCAGCCCCTTTATATCTTCCTTATAATGAACTGGCTTGAACGCCTCTTCTCTTCTCATGATCCCACCTCACTTGTACTCCCCCACCCCCCACCCCATGAATCATCTCTTAAAATTTCCCTCTTTATGTTATATTGGAGATACGATTCCTAATGTTTATGAACTTTTTTGAGCTTACCATTTGTCATTTTCTCTGATTGCACTGCATATATTGCATAAATATTTTTTTTGTCTTTTATTATTGCTTTGTAGTTTTGAGTTCTACTTTGGAAAAACTATCCTTATATTCCAGGCTTTAGAGTAATTCTTTATAATAATATAAACCATGCATATAATTTGTTAGTAGCTATGGTAAATATGTAGGTGAATTTAGTTGTAATAATCCTTTTTACTCAAAAATATTTTTCTAATAAATAATCAGTATTTAAAAGTTATTGGTATTTGAATTTTTATTAGCACATATTATTCAAAAATGATGTTTCATTATATTTCATACATATGTAGAATGTATTTTGATCATATTTACTCCCATACTAAAATTTTTAATGATTTGTGTGTTTTAACTTAAAAGGTTTAAAAAGAAGTGTGTGTGTGTGTGTGTGTGTGTGTGTGTGTGTGTGTGTGTGTGTGTGTGTTTATATGCGCCAAGAAAATATATTAGACCCCTGGAACTGAAGTTACAGACAGTTGTTAGCCCCCATGTTGGTGCTAGGGATTGAGTCTGAGACCTCTACAACAGCAGTATGTGGCCTTGACCTCTGAGCATCTGCTCATCCCAGTTTTTAACTTTTAACTTAACCCAACTTGGGTACTAGCTTCTATTGTAAATACTTGATCTGTATTTAGATTTCACCCATTTGCAGTTGAAAAAGAATAATTTCATATAACCATATCTCAAGTGTACCTAGGAGTTTACCAATAACCAGATTGAGTGTGGGTATTTTAACTTTAATTTCATTTGGTTAACAATAAATCAAATAATATTCACTCAGTAGCCATGTGTGGTTGCCATTTTGGAGAGCCCGGTCATAGAGAGACTCACATATATTGTCTTTTAGTAGTTGTGTGATGTTTGTCATTAAGATTTTATTATATTCTTATCTTAGTGGATGGTGTGGACACTGGATCCAATTTCCTCTTCTTTCAACCTGGTTATCTGGGTATTGCAAGCCCCTGCGTAAAAAGTTCATTTTGCCCATTGATTTTAGATAGGCCCCAATTATAGAATTAATTTCCATAAATAATCAGTTGTATTTCTGCAGTTTCTATTCAGCTCTGTTCCTTCATGCTCCAGTACCTTTCTGTTTAATCATAGTGGATGTAGAATATGTTTTAATATTAAAGCCATTCATGGTGCAATACCATCTTATGCTTGGCAAACCCATCAATGTCAAGTGATGCAACAGAGGGTCCACGCTTATGGCCCTGGTGGTAGTAAATTGATGCAATGATTATGGGAGGATGGTTTGGAATACATCATTTCCTTAGCCATCAGGATAGCAGAATGGGGTCCACTTAGAGTATGCAGAAGACTGGAGTGGGAGCAGAGACTTTGCCATACCAGCCCTACCAGTTTTTATATGAGCTGGGCTGATTTCCCATTGAGAAACTCTTGAACATGTACAAGAATGCCCAGAGCAGTGCTGTTCATGATAGCAAAACTCTTGGAATGGCCAGTGCGTCTGCCAACAGTATACTGAGTGAGGCAGTTTTGAATTAACACAAACAGTAGTGAGAATAACCTACACATTGGTAAATCACTCTGTCGTACCCTTCTGCCTTGCTGTCCCACAAGCCTACAGTCATCATGTTTGAAGGTGAAAGCAAGATGGGACAGCAATATGGGAAGGTTCCATTTATGTGAAGTTCTGAATGCTCAGTTGCATGAAGGAGCATGTATTTAGAAAAGCAAGGGATGGTGTAGATTCTTCAAGGTGAAGGCAGATTGTGCTTGGGAGGGGACGAGTTTCATGGGTACTTGATGGTCCAGAGATAGGTGTACAGATGTTTGTTTGCATTCCTACTTTAAAATCTACATGCATTGTTGGTTATTTCATTGCAAAAGAAGAGCCAAACAGCAGTTGCCCAGATTCAGACACAGAAGCTAAGTGAAGCCCAGCTAAGTGTGTGCTGGAGGCTGCAGGTGTGAAACCTTGTCTCCTTTTGTTTCTTATGTCATAGCAATAACTTCTCAATTGTATGAAAAACTGAAGGCAAAAAAAAATTGTGTTTAGTGTCTGTGTCAAGCAGCAGGATGTATGTTCTCTTGTAGCACGTGCACATAAGTAACTGTCATCACATGCCGACTTGCCAGTTCTTCCATGCTAAGCAAAAGAATGAACTACTTAATTAAAATATCATCATGATCATTTAAAACTTTATTGAGTGAGAGCAGAGCCATCCTCCATCCCGCCTTTCCTTCCCTTCTCTTTCCTCCTTTCTCCTTAGTTGGGTTCTTATGTATCTCAGGCTGGTTTCATATTCAGCATGTAGTAGAGTCTGGTCTTGAGCTACTAATCCTCGTGCCTTGACCTCCCAAAGACTGGGATTATAGTCATGCGCCACCATGGCTGACAAGAGTGAATTTTCAAAGCAACCTCTTCTGAAGCACATGTTATATGCCAGATACGGTGTGTATAGGAGCTCATTTAGCTTGAAAAACAGCCCTGTGGAGAACTAGGCATGGCTTCCCTTTTGCAGATTAATAAACCAATACCCAAGAGGGTGGATGACTTGTCTGAAGTTTTACAGCAAGTACATGTGCAGTTTTAACACAGATTTATGTGGCCTCCAAATCCACTCTCATAATTTCTGTTCCAGAGCATTCTGTTTCTTTTTGTTGAGAGCTTTGGCTTCTCCTCTGTCCCTCTTTGCTTGATGGAGATCCATCCTAGAAAGACTGAATTTTGGACAGGGAAATTCCTCAGGTTCTAGGTGAATTTTTAACATCATTTGTAGGCTTGCTTCACTGTAGAACTGCTAAGTGGCTGTTTTCTGCCCCTCTGACTTTCATGGATTCGTTGGTGTGAGTGGATTTGTTCAATTCCTTGTTTTCATATATGAAGCCATCCCTAGTTTGTGTCCCTAAGACTAGCATGAACTCCCAAACCTTCCTTAGGTACAAACCCCACCTGGGCCTTTCTCCAGCTTGTCAAGTTTTAGTACTTATGATGGTTTCTTGCTTCTTAAAGGACCTACACATTCAGATTTATAATGGTTAATCAGATGCATTCCCTGATCTTTTATCTTTAATATTGCAGTTTTTAAAAAGCAGAGAGAGCACTGATAAGTCTTTCTTTGGCTTGGTGGTACAGCTGTGTATCTTTTCAAGTCTCCAGGTCTACTCCTCCATCCTTTTTACTGCTATTTCCATCAGCAACTGCCACTAAGGGGGACTGGGTGGCAGGGTGGGAAAGAAAATTTAAATGAGTATTTGGTTGCTAGGGAACCTGGTCTACTCAGAAATTATGACTTCCAAAAATTCTGTAGAAACCACAGGAGAACTATTTGGAAAACTGCTGTCCTTTCCTCTGTTGATTCATGCCCCCATGGCCATTGAGCCTATTTCCCTGGGAGCGGTTCAAGGAAGTAAAATGTGAGGCGGGGGTAGAAGGGGACAGCTAGGGTTGTAGGTCAGTGATAGAGTGCCTGCTTAGCATACAGGATGCACAGGTTTGATCCCCAGCACTGGCAGAAGACAATAACATTTTGTAATAGAACAGAAAGCCAACGTAGGAGTGAAAATGGTGGCTGTCCATCTTTTGTGCTCTGTAGGTCTTTGTGTGTGTCTTGATGACAAAGGGAGCGCTTTTAGAACAACTGACAAGTCATGTATTTCTTCTGTTTTCACTGTTTTGAGTCTTAGCCAAGTCAGCTTTAGGTTCAAATACCAGGAAACATGCTACCTCAGGATACAGTCTCTCACATGATAGTTTTATGATGCTATGTATGAGGATGAAATCTTCATTTTTCTTTTTCACTTAAAAAAAATGATTAACCAAATTAAAAACTAACCACATTTTCCCTTGAAGAAACTCATGTGATTGGTGACGAGGCACAGTGTATGAGCACAGAAGTGTGTGGGAGCTCCAGAGTGGGTCTCTATGACCCTGACAGGTCACGCGCTTGCCTTTTTGGGACCCCTTCTTTGGATCTTAAATGACACAAAGTAAGGATTCAAGCAAGGGCCAATAATTAATGTCATGATCAGGTATTTATTGTTGTTTGGGAAGTGTGATTTCTCTTTGAAGGGGTGGCCAGGTGTCTTGTTAAATGGTAAGAAGGACAGCAATGGGGAGAGGATTCCATGGGCTAGCACTGTCTGCCTTCATAAGGCCTGAAGACATCCCTGCGGTGTAGGAAATACATTCAGGATGCTTTTTCCCATGATTGCTCCATTAAAGGGCTATTCAGGAAGGACTTGAGCCTCTTTTTTACCTCTTTTCATTGTGCTGTAAGGAGCCAGCTGCATGTGTGAGGAGTAAGGGAAGACTCCAAGTGGAGACTTGGATTCATATAACAGTTAATGAGTCTTTCTCCTCTTTCTTGTTCCTATGCCCCCTATTTCTCCATGGAGTTGACTCTTTGGTCTGGAACTAACGGTGGGTTATCACATTTTATGTGTCTAAAATAAGTGTGAAAAAAATAAATGAATTCGTAGATGGTATTTGCTGTAATTGAATGACGATACATTTATCAGGGAGCTTTTAATGTGGAAAAACAAAACAAAACAAAAACCTCAAACCTCTTAGGTGATATTTTCTTTCTTTTGAATCCAGCCCCAGGAATCCCTTGTCAAATTCCACTCCATCCATTTAGTGCAGTGTGTACATCTGTTAACTCACCACACACTCATCTAGAAATACATGGACACATTTCCTTCTCAAACAAAATACAGCATCTTGGGTTGCTTTGTTATCTTTAACAAGTCCCCGTTCCCCTTGAAGCATCATGACTTTTGTGGGAATGAGGAAAGGCAGACAAGGGCATTTAAGGCAAACCATTTATGGCTACTGTGTTACCAGATGAATGTTGTATTTGACATGTCTTTATTCCTTTTTTTCAAGTATGCAGAAATTTGTGTGTGTGTGTGTGTGTGTGTGTGTGTGTGTGTGTGTGTGTGTGTGTGTGTGTGTATGTGTATGTGGTGTGTGTATATGTATGTGGTGTGTGTATATGTGTATGTTGTGTGTGTATATGTTGGTTACACTAAGAGTCATGATGAAAGGAAGAGTTTACAGAGGCAGAGTTCGTTTCTTGCACTGATTGGGCAGATAGGTTAATGGATATCAGGAGAGGAAGAGAGTTTGGAGATCATTAGGTAGCACTGGGAATCTGGCTTCTCATTCTCACATCTTATTAACCTGGCCTCTAACTTTGTTAGCTCAAATGACTGATTCAACTTAGTGTGCTGGAGGATTAACAGACCAATAATAGTAAGATTAGGCAACCAGGGAGGAGAAGACTAAATGGAAAGGGTAGCAATTCAGCATCTCCTTGCTGAGTAGGTAGATGACTCAGTACACTTGGTAAAACATTAAAATTGCTCTATTAAAACTGGGAAGTGTGTGAATGTTAATATTATTACATCACAGTGGGGGATGGCTTATTTTTGTTGGTGGTGTGTCTGAAAATCAAACATAAATCGTGAACTGAAATATTACTTTTCACTGACTAGATGGGCAGCTGAGTGAACACAAAAGCCCGGAGTTCAGAAGATTTATGCTTATAGGTGAGCTCCTGCCCATGAGGAGACCCCAGCATTCCATAGCAGAACCCCTCCTAGTGGTGGGAAAACACTGCTATATTGCCTGGACTCTTCATTCAAATCCAAATCAACAGTGGATTATCATTGGGTCATTTGCTAGGACCTGTTGTTTTCTTAAATTGAGGTGTAAATGATTTCCTATTGCCAGATATGGTGGTGCACACCTTTAGTTTCAGCACATGGGAGGCAGAGTAGTCAGATCTCTGTGAGTTTAAGGCCAGCCTAGTCTACATAGGATAGTCAGGGCTACATAGAGAGATCTTATTAAAAAAAAATTTCTAGCTATCAAAGAGGTATTAAAAACCTGTTGAGTATCTTAAGGAAAGGAATCCCTGATAAGAGCTTAGATATGGATAATGTCACAGGTAGAGCTAACCGGACAGAAAGCCAAGACATGTTCTCCTGAAGGCTCCCCCACCCTTAGGGTATTCTCTGACATTTGAAATAGCAGTTGTGAACTGGTCAGATTTCACCATCTTTTTTCTTACATCCCGATCTGATGAAGTCTCATGCATAACAAAAATAACACATTAGAGGCCTTTTATCTAATGCTGACAATGCTCATTCAGAAATCTTAGAAAAAAGTTTGTGCCTTTTGCTGTTCCCACAGTGACCCATTGGATTTAGATATCAGCGTTCTTTCTACTGGAGATTACCTAGATTTAATTCAGCAAAAAGGTGAGACATGGGTAGTTCCCAACACTTTTTTCTCTCTTTTAGGATTTTAAATGACATTTCATTTTATATTTATTTATTTAAATTTATTATTTTAAATTCTATGTGTGGGTGCGTTCAGGAGTGAGTTTGTGTACATGAGTGAAGGTGACCACAGAGGTCACTGGTGTGGGATTCCTCTGGGGCTGGTATTACAGGCAGATATAACCTGCCTGATATGGATGTTGGGACCCAATATCCAGCCTCCTGCAAGAGCAGTGATCTCTTTGAATTGCTGAGCCATCTTTTTAGACCCCAACACTGTCATCTCTCGCTCAGCACTTTTCTTTTGTTTCCTTGTTTTTGTTTGTTTGTTTGTTTTTGTTTTTCCCTTTATTTTATACAGATCCCTTTGTAATTTGGGGGCACCTCAACCCGAAGTTTGCTAAAATTGACAGGATCTTGCTGCATTTTCTCCTCGGTCAGGATGAGTCATAGCTGCCCATCCCCAACCCCCACCCCACGACCTGTTCCTTGTTCTTCGCTGTTTAGGTCCTGCTCATGGATTTGCTGCTGATCTCTACCTAGTGTAGGAAGAAATCACTTCACAATACTGGGAGGAGGTGAATGGAATGGAGCAGGGACCCTGGAGGGTAGGGATGTGGAGTGCAGACTTAAGGGAAGGGAGGTGATGGCTGCAGTGGCTGCAGACTTAAGAGAAGGGAGGTGAGCTCAGTGGGTTCTATAGGCAGGTTCTGTCCCACATGTCCTGGTGTGAATGGTTTCTTCGGTGAAAGGTTTCCTCATGAGTCCCGGAAAATTCAGGCAGAAAGAAGAAAGGGATCTTTGGCAAAGCATTAGAATCCTCTTGGTCATGAATTATCAACTCCTTACAGAATAGCAATTAACTCCTTGCTGAGTGAGGACTTTGGTCTGTCTGGGTGCCCTGTCTGTGTGGGTGGCTCACCTCTCACCTTGCGCCATGCCAGGCTTACAGTGGGCTTGACAAATATAGACTGAATCGAATTAAATGTAGTGGTTACTCTAGGAGCCCCAGGGACTTGTTGCTTCATTTCCCATCTCTCTGAGTTACTGAGTAATATCTTATGTGCTAGCCACACCCCCATTGGCTGTACTCTTATTTATGTCTTTTCTCTAGCAGGGCAGCAGGATAGCTACCGGCAAAAGAGAATCAAAACATTTATATAAATTTGTGTAAAGGCAGGGAAAGAGATACAGCAGAATGGGGATAAAGGGATGAAAAATTGGCAAGCTTATAAGAAATAAAAATGATATATTAAACATTCTCTATGGAGAAGTTACAGAGATAGTAGGAAATTTATTTTTTTCAGTATGAACTGAAGGAAGATTTATCTGAAAATTTAAAATAATGTCTGTAACAGAATATCTATAGGAAAATCCTTTCTTCAGCAGCCCCAGCACGCTACGCTTGGTCACCTCTTCCCTGTATGCAGTGAAAGATGTGAGCAGTGGGGAGCAGAGAGATTTGTTCATTGTGATCTCTTCAGTAAAAGGGAACAAGTAGCGGGGTCCCCAAGCCCATCCTCACACTATCCACATGTGCTTTAGACAAAGAACTAGTGTGTAGGCAGGAGGCAGTCAAGATGGGGTCTGGTTGATCATTTTTTTCAACTCTAGTTCGGAAAGGTGATCCACAAAGTCCTTACCGGTTCTGAAGAAGAGTGTATATTGCTCTTGTAGAGAATCTGAGTGTGGTTGAAATGCCATCTCCAGATCTGATGCCTCCAACTTCAGTAGACACATGCACTCGTGTCCACCAGCCACCCTCCACACACATAATTAAAGTTATTAATAATAAAGAAATCTTTATTGCTTGAGGCAGCAAGGTGGTTCCCAGGAGACATTCCTGGGTATAGCTTCTCTCCAATAGGTAGTTTCTCTCATCTGCTGGGTGGTCTGTCCTGGGTGGTTTTGAAGTTCTTGGAATCCCAGGTGACTCAGGAGGAAGGTTAAGGACAATGACAGCCCTGTGCCTTCAGCCAAAGTAAAGACTATAAACACAAATTGCAGGCAAATGTGTTTGCCTTTAGTTCCACTGTGGGCTAAGGAAGGAATCAATACTTTTTAGCAAAAGTATCTAGGAAAAAGTTTGTATCTAGAAAAATAAACTGCAAGTTTCTTATTTCAGGGTTTATTGATATGGCCAGTAAGAAAAAAAAATGAATAATTTGTCTAGGAAACACAGCATCGGAAGCAATGTTTTGATTATTGTTTAGATGAAGATGACTAAAGAGGTTGGGAATTGTCTTGGGAAGGCCATCCCAAAATGTAGGATGATTTTTGGATAGCTGTCTAGAATTTTATGTCTTCACTCTTACTCCTGAAGATGCTGAATTATCAAATTGGTAATAGTACAAGGCATAATATAGATTGGACTGTGGGTTGATGTGCAGTGTTGAAACAACAGTGAGAGCCAGTTCATTTCCAGGTGGACATATTTCTGCAAATTGAAATGAATTACAATGGGTCCTAAAACTTTCTAATAGTTTATGATGGTATTGAATAAGAATTTGTAGTCAGGTTTTATATTTTTTTTCTAACATATCCCTTGGATTTATTTTACCTGACATAATGAAAGTTTGATTTACTAAAAATATTTATTTTCTTGAAATCTTTGTTAAATAATGCTGCTTCTCTTGGGAAATCACAAAACCCTACTTAGGTAATGTAAATGAAATATTTTCAGTTTGGAGAAAATCTCTCATCGATTCTTTATTCTACTGACAATATGTTTTGTTTAAATTTGAATCTCTTTACTTAAGGGACAGTTTATGATCATATCCAAGATCTGAGTGTCTGTTTAGTTTCCAGGATTTAGCTGCTAAGTGTGCTTGCTTTGAGAAACTTGCTTTGAGACTCTACAGGTCTACAATGCAGGACCAGAGGATGCTCCTTGTTGATGACTGGCAAGGGAGGATGCTCCTTGTTGATGACTGGCAAGGGAGGATGCTCCTTATTCATGACAAGGGAGGATGCTAATTTGTTCTTTGTAGTAAGTGCTGAGCACCTCTTGGTGCTTTCACTCTAGAAAGTGAAAAGTGAGTGCCATCTTTCCCTTAATCCAGCATAATTGAAGAGGGTTGGCTTTATGTATTTATTCAGAGGCTATTCTTTTCTGTCATAAGGCAGTTTAGTTTTGGCCTACCTGGTTTGCTTCACTGAGTTTGGAGACCCAATGTGAGATATTAAACTCATTTGATGTTCTTTGATGTTTTCCTAATGCTAATGAAATGGCTAGGAAATTTGCAATGTGATTGTATAATTAGAAATTATTTAAGTTATTTAATAGAGATGTCCATCATCCTATAGAACCCTAAAGGAAAGAGATTAGTGTTGCATTTCACTCCAGTCTTTCTGTAGGTGATGTGTTCTGTGATGACTATATCATTGGATAGTTTTAGATTTGTGTTTAGTTTAATTACTTTATGTCACCCACATTTAAACAGCATTCCTGTGAGATAAAACAAAGCTTTTATTAGAAAGTAATGAAGCCAGGTTATTGCTCAGTGATGGGCTGCAGGCCTGCAATGGGGCTTCTTGTGTAAGGACTGTGTACTTGAAGGTGTATCTTACAGACTGGGTTAGAATATATTTTCATGTTTAATAATGCTCTGGCAGGAGGTAAGCATCCCTTAGCAGGAGCCCAAGTCCAATAAACAATGCCTAGACACTTACTAAATACTATTTGCTTAGTGTTTGTATGTGTGTGTTCACAGAGGCTTGCACACCAGAGATCAACCTCAGATGCTGTCCCTTAGGAACTACCAGCTTTGTTTTTGAGACAGATCTCACACTGGACTAGGAATCCTTCAGTAGGATAGGTTGGTTGGCCAGTGAGGACTAGGGATCTTCTGTCTCTTGCTCCTCAGCACTGGGTTACAAGTATACAGCACCATGCCTGGCTTTTTCTTTCTCTTTAAATCAAGTGTTCTGGTGGATTGAACTCAGGTCTTCAAGCTTGTAAGGCAAACACTTTAGCAACTGAGTGATTTCCATAGCCCTATTTACTTGTTTCTTTAAAAACCACAATAATAAAGTCAAAATCCAAAAATTGTGTATGGCATCAGTCATGTGAAACCAGAATGTTTGTATCTAGAAATACATTGTGTAAGGCCTGCCTAAGGACATTAAAGATAGTCTGCAAAGCTGGCCCTGAATTTCCCTGCAGCCACTTCAAAGGAAGAGGCATAATTTGTTATAAAACTCAGTTACAAGGTAAAAATATATCATTGTTCTGGACAAATGTGGCTATTTTGGTCACTTGATGGGGGAAGTTCTCCTTTTGAAGGGACCTTGAGCATTGGCAGTCTAACTTCACCTGGGAAAAGCCCAGTGTGTTCCCCATGTTGTCTAAAAATAATTCCGTTGATGACTGCTAGCAGGAGCTTTGTAGGACACTGCTTCTATACACCAGGAGTTAACTCAGGATGGGCTCAACATAAGATTCTACAAGCAAGTGGAAGGAGTCTAGTCTCTGTAGTTTCCTCCTGCCATCTGCTGGGTAGACCTGTGCTGCTGGAGTGACCCTGCAGTGGTCACTGTGAATGGATTTTGAATTCTTTAATCGAGAGAGTGAATGAGGCTCCCGTATGCCATGGTGTATGTCATTACAAAAGGTATGTGAGAGAAAGCCTTAAATTGCTAGTATCCAGGGCTGGGGGTGTGGCCTGGTAGAAGAGCACTCATTAATATGTAGGGCCACGGACTCAATCCTCAGCATAACAAAATTGCCCAGCACCAAAGAATGGAAAAATCTAATATCTAGCATCCAACTTCTGATCCCCATAAAGATTATAGCATATTTATAGTCAATGCTAGCATTCAGTTGAACTAAATCTGACAGTATTGAGAATGACTGGGCATAAGAGAGTGTGTAGATGGTTTGTTGTCCATTATGGGCATGAGAATGATGTCCGAGTTGGTAATATTAGGTTCATTCATGTGTATGAAGTCTGGAGAATATTTCTTTCCTGTGTTAGTTGCTCTAGAGCTTGTTAGTAATCTCTGTGGTAGCTATCCCAGACCTCACAATACCAGGTGAGTGTTTCCCAAGAGCACCCAGGAGGCCGAGGCACCAAGTGCATGGACTCACACACACACACACACACACACACACACACACACACACACACACACACACACACAGAGTTCACTGTCACAGAAAATGAAGTGACAGTACCCTTCATCTTTGCTCTTATTCCCAGAGCTATGAGAAAAGATGTCTCTACCATTGAAACATGTCTGTGTGTGGCCAAATTATCTTCAGGCCTGCTTTCTTATTTGTATTTTCTAAATAAGGGAAGTCAAAGGAAAAGATGGGTGTCCTGGTTTGCTTTCTCTTGATGTGATTAAAAACAACATGGGGTTTGCTTCAACTTATATTTGTAGTCTGTTACTGAGGGAAGTCAGGACTGGAACCTGGAGGCAGAAGCTGTTGCAGAGGTCATGGAGGAGTGCTGCTTACTGGTTTGCTCTCCATAACTTGCTCAGCCTGCTTCCTTGTATCGCCTGCCCTGGGGTGACACTGTTCCCAGTGAACTAGATCTTCCTACACCAATTGTTAATCAAGAAAATATCCTCCAGACTTGCCTATAGGCCAATATTTTATGGAAATATTTTCTTGGTTAGGATGATTCCCTCTTCCCAGATATGTCTAGGTTTGTACTAAGATGGCAAAATCCAGCCAGCATAAAGGGGATGGGGTGGAGGAAAGTCCCTCTGACCTTTGCTTCACTGTGTACACACTCTGTCTTCATTAGTTCACATGAATCTAAGTTCCCATCATGCATTTCCGCATGTGATTACAACAACAATGCTGACAGACCTACAGAGGAGTTTTGTAGTAGGACACATGCATCGTAGAGTGTCTCTTCTCACCCTGGAAAGCCTGATACTCACCAGAAGTTAATAGCTGCTCATTGAGTTCATTTGGCTAGACACTAGGAAATAAGCTTTGGGTTGTAAATGTCACAAGGTCTTCCTATGGGAATCACTGTGGTCCTCAGCTGACCCTGTAAGCCTGAACCAAATGGAGAAGGCCTCTTGGTGGTGGTGGTGGTGGGGAGATGTTATCGGAAATGCATAAGCAAAACCTTCACCATGCATCATTTGGCAATAAATGTTCCAACCTCATGTTTAATCTCATCTTCTTGAATAGCTCTATGGAGCATCTGTAGATCACTTCTGTTTTTGTTGATATTGGCCTTTTGTTAAAATCTTGGAATGCCATTTGTAAGTTTTATGCTTGGACTAAAATGGATAGTTCTGATTACTGTTTTATTGATTGTCTTGTCTTCTACAAGACCTTTTCCTCCAAATCAAGACATTCTCTCCTAGAGGGATGAGAGAGGTTCAGGAGTCTGAAGAGGCTGAGGAAGCTTACAAGGCTGGCAAAGAGTAGAAAGTTGTGATTGACAAGGAATGGCTCATTCATGGAGCTTCCTGAAGAATGGCTGGGGCACTCCGGTGCAGCCCTCAGGAGTCTTCATTCTTTGTCAGACACACACCTGAAGTTAACCCCCTTCCCATGCTTCTGTAAATAACAATAAACTCTTTGGTTCACCAACTTGGACTTGGGTAGAATAATTTCTTTGGGGTGAAGAGACATTTGTCCACACCTCCCTAGGAGAGAGCATTAAAAAACTCTTCTTATCTCTGTGTGGAGGGGGAGCAAAGCTCTGTGCATCCATTGTTTCATTTTTCAGCCCTTGATTATTATTTTTGTAAGGTCAGAGGTACATTTGATAAAGATGAATACAGCTTGAACAATGTTGCCATGAGACCTATAATGCTTCTCCCCCACAGCCCAGAGCCTTGCTCTGGATTAGAAGTTAGTTATGAACTTGGCCTTATGAGTGGTTTTGTTTGTGTGTTTGTTTCATATTCTTTGAATGACCATTTACAAGTATGGGTTCCCACTGGGTTTGGTCCACTAGTGTCTGGCGCATGAGTTAAGTGTGGGTTACTGGACTAGAGAGAGACATGTGTCAGCAAAGGGGCTTTATGTGTTTAAGCACACTCACCTGGCAGCCAGGAGGCAAGAGCCTTCACTACTGGCTTTGCTGTTAGGTAGAAGTATGACTGAAGAATCATTTAGCCTTCTTGTCTTAAGGTCTAATGAGGAGAACAGATTCAGACTTCAGAGCACATGCCAGACTCTTAAGCTCACCAAAGTGACAGTCCCTCGGTTTTACTAGCTGGTCAGTCTCTGTGGCAGGAGTCCTGTAGCATCCCCATTTTGCATGTTTTGTTCTGATAGAGCTTGAACTGTGCCATGGCCACAAATATATAGCATGGGTCAGCTTTCTTAACTGTGGTAGTGCCCACTAATGGTTTTGAGTTTCATTTAGTAGAAATTGGAAAGCCATTTAAATGTTGAACAAGAGAAGAGAAAGTACCAGAAGTCTCAAGGAGTGAAGAGTAGCTAAGTTAGAAAGGTACCATGTGTGTTTTTAGGTACTTGTTATACCCACATGTGCTGGCTGGAACACACCTCCTCACTGCCAGTTAACTCGAACACATGGGACACTGGGAGCTTATCTTTCTCTTGAAGCACTGGTTCTTTGAGGAAGGTGAGGTTGCATGGCATAAGGGTTTTGGTGCGGATGGTGCAACCTGAATTGTCATAGTATGAGTGTTTTGATTTCACAATTGTAAGGGCAAGGTTGTTCTGTCTATCATAGCATAGAGGAAGAAGACCATTCCTAAGTCCATTACTCAGGAACACACATTAAAATCTACTCCTGCATAGTTTTATGTATTCAGTGCCAGCTGCAGTTGAAAGAAAGTGGAAAATTCCAGGAATAAAGAAGCTGTGATTTTAAAGTACATGGCATTCTGATTAGTATGCTGCAATCATGTGCCATCTTGTTCTAGTCCACTGGAATATGAATGAACTGTTTGTCCAGTATATCCAAACTGGACAAATGTATCTACTCACCTGATAATCATTTAGTAGCCATGCTAGTTATCAAATCAACAATGTGGGCTAGTTATCCTAAGAACATACTGTTGAAAACATTTTGTTATAAATATTACCTTAAAAAAAAAGCCATGGTTCATACATTATGATTTAGATAAGTTTGTCTCCCAAAAGTGCATGTCTTAGAAGCATCCTCACCACCGTAGCTCCCATTGAAGTGATGGGAATTTTAAGAAGTAGGCTTGGTGAAGGCTAATTAGGTTTTAAGGGCCTTGACCTCCAAGATCAATGCTGGGCTTGCATATGAGTTACTTTTCTTAAGAGTATATTGTTTTAAAGTGACATGGTTAGGGAGAGATGCTTAATGGTTAAGAGCGCTTGCTGCTCCTGCTGGAATCTGGGTTCAGTTTCTGGCACCCCCCATGGTGGCTCACAAACTTCTGTAACTCCAGTTCCAGGAGACCTGACACCTCCTTTTGGCCTCTGTTATAACACATGAAAGTAGTGTACATGTGTTCATACGGAAAAATAGAATAAGGAACATGCTTGGCTTCTTGTCTTACTGTGATGCAGTTGGGTGGTGTTGGGAGCTTGCCAGGATGCCAGTTTATGCTCTTAGATTTCTAGTGCTATGAGCTAAATAATCTTTATCAACTATCCAGCTTTAAGTGTTTTGTTTTCTGTAACAACAGAAAATGGACTAGTATAAGAAGTTCATGTATTCATTGGACATCTTGGATTATATCTACTGAAGAGGAGGGGGTTACTGTAGTAGGAATTCCAGTTTCTCTTCTACTTACTTAAAATACATCCCAGACCAGAAAGATTGCCAGGGAGAAAGTAAATCTTCACAGAACCAAAATAATTTTCCTAAAGAGATTGTCAGTTGAAAAGAATCTAAATAGTTACTCCCTGTGAACTCATGTATCCCTCTCTTTGCTAGCATTTGTTCAGTAAATATTTTGGAGTGAAGGTTCTATCATGCCACTGCAAATATTTAAGTAAGACTTTTATTTATTCCAAAATCTTTGAAGAATCATATTTTAGTGTTTTGTTTCCATCAAGCAGGGGATGAGAACAACAATATAAAAAGAATGAAGTTTGTGGAAATTAACTGATTTGCTAGGTTAGGAGAAAATTGGCCAAAGTCATTGATTCAACCTTATTTATCTGCATGTATCTCTCAGTGGAAAATATCTTCCTAGTACCTTCAGTGATTTTGTACTAATTCCAAAGAAAGGCCTTACCATTGTGTAAAAACAAACCAAACCCAGGCACATCCATCACCCTATATATGTGGAACTCCTCTTTAGAATTTCCCTTCAAAGTGAGATTATGATCCACAGGAGAAAACCAGTTTCATGACTTCAGGGTTACACCTCATTTTTATGAAACACAGCATTACTCAATGTGATTACCTACCCCGTTTGGCAAGCTTGGCTCTGCATGCCTGCTGGTTGCTTCTCTGCTTTCAGTCCTTCAGAAGATGACAGATTGCAGCCTCTGGGCTGTTGGGGTGCCGTGGGAGCTCAGAAGGCTCCATAGCAGGGAGATTTAGTCTATCAGGGTAGTTTTTCTGGGCTTCTGGAATCCAAAGATGACCATGAAAACACTGAAATGAAAAATGTTGAAGCACTCAGTGTAAAGCAAAAATTGTTCACTCCTGAGTTCATGATTTGATTAGTAGTTGTCAATGAAACGCTTGAAAGCTGAAGGGCTAGAGTTTGGCCAGACGAACTATGACAAGGAGAGGGGTGGTCTCTTCTGATTCTACACATCATGTTTGATAGCTTTGACGAGGGTTCTCTTTGTTACTTTCAGGGGAGGGTACCCTATTAAATGCCATGCCAGCAGCCCAGGGTTTGTCCTACACACACACACACACACACACACACACACACACACACACACACACACACACACACACACACACACACACACACACACACACACACACACACACGCATGTGCCTGTACTTGCACTAGTGTGTGTAATCCAGTTGACTTGTGCTCTGCCCTCAGTGTTGTCGGCTCAGCAGTGCATGAAGGAAGGGTGACTGCCTGGGCAAGGCAGGGCATGCTACATGTGATGTGGATTACTGTCACAGCACTTGAAGTGAAGAGGAAAGCTGCATACAATGAATATGGCCTTTGCTGCCATCAGGGAATGAAAAAAAAAAAAAAGAAAGAAAAAAGAAAGAAAAAACAGTCAAAATATAGAGCTGTTTCCATAGCACCAATGCTGTTTTTTAAGTATAGTTAGATTCTAAGTAGGCCCTTCTCACAAAGACACCCATGTGTCAGGACAACTCTGACAGTGGTTGCAGTTGGAGAAGGCTTTTAATTAATCTTTTTTTTCCCTAAGGACAGCCTGTTTATTTTATATTAAAATTGCTACAAATTATAGATCTCAAAATTAAGAGTAGGATTATTATCATGATTAAAACCATTTAGTAGGGATTTAAAATGGGGGGGAGGTGGTTAACAGTTGTCAGAAAAGGAATTTTGTCATTTATATGTAATCTAATTTTATATCTTGGAACTCAAAATAGAGATTTGATAAACAAGATGGAAACCGGTTAACCGTGTATGGATATTTCATCAAAACCAGGCAATTTCTAATGTTGAAATGTCAGTTTCCCCTTTAACCTCTGTACCTAGTTTGTGAGATGGCCACCATCTGTCTGGAAGGAGTGAAAACATACATGGTATATGGGAGAGAAACCATAGGCAAATTTAGGTGAAAAGACAAAGTAACCTCTGCTGGAAGAAGAGCAGGCCTGGCAGGTGACAAAGCTTCGTTGTATTTCTTGTGTGGGGACTGGCCTCTGCTCCGTGGTTTCTACTATCTTTGGTTCAAGAGTTGGATGAGGTGGCACCAGTTGCCACAGGCAGGTGGTTCCCAGCTCTGTCTTCATGCCTAGCCAAACAAGTGGGAGACTGGTTTGTTAGCTTCACTCTCTTCTAAGAGTGGTTGGCCCTTCTGAGTTCTTGCTCATAGCCTCTGTCTCTTTTGTGTCTAGATGTTGATCAAGACCTTGACCTACCATTGTTTTGATGCACAAGAATGAACTTCCAGTGAAGTCATAACTTTTCCTGCTGCTATGTGGGGGCCTCCTGGACCCAGTGGTCCCAGTTGAGTTAGGTTTTCTTTGTTGGGCTCGTGAACTGGTTGTTCCTAACACCAGAAGCCATGGTCAAGAAATAACTGACTTACGGAGTATCATGTTTTTCTCTTGATGCATTTATAGGCTTCTACTATGGAATGTCAAGATCTGCCAGGACTACATTAGCTGGGGCAGCATGATACCAGTTTGCAAAGACTAGTAAAGAGGTTAGGAGTTGTCCTGATCACAGCAAGCCTTTAGGAACCAGGGCTGACTTCAGTAGGCTGAGCCATCTGTTTGTGTTCTGTTGTTGGTTTGTCTATCAGAGTGTCAGGATGATTTTACAAGATGACCAGATATTTTATTACAAAAGTACAGCTTTAGTCAGGCATGGTACATTCTTATAATTCCAAGCACTGTGGTGGCTGAGGCAGGGGTTTGCAAGTTTAAGGCTAGGCTGGCCTGTATAGTGTGAACATGTCTCATAAAACAATGTAGAAGAGTACAGCTTCATTTGTGGTATTCTTCCTGTTCACTTCTTTGAGTCCTGCTTTTCTGTCTGTCTGTCACTAACTGCACCCAGAGCCTTTAAGAAAACATGGCTGTAGGCCTTACTGTTTGACACTGTTGAAGATGTGAGTCAGTATTGTAATGAGGGAGGGAAAGTGGGACTCAGCATTGGGTCTGCAGAGAGCTCACTTGGGCATTTTCAGCGGTGTAGTCCTAGATTATGTAGTCTATTTAGTATTTCTGAGCCCAGTTTTCTCTTGTGTAAAATGAGGACCATAATGTCTTGTTCATTGGTTTTGGTGAAAATGAAATGTTAACACACCATAGCTGGTGCATAAAAGACATTCGCTAAATGATAGCAGTCAAGCGCTTTTGTACTTCAGTATCTTTGCTCACTTTTTTTTCTTGCCATGACAGAATAGCCAAGGCAGAGTAATTTAAAAGCAGAGACTTATTTAGCTCATGATTCTCACTGCTGGAAGGTCTAAGTGGTGTGCTCTTGGAGTCTTTTGAGGATATCCAGCAGGTGGTAAGGAGCATGCCGGAGCATGTTCGAGTGTGATGAGTAGGTGCATGCAGAAGAGGCTGGGTTTGGGTGACCTTGCTTTAAAATGATCCATTCCCCAGTGACCAGTCTAGTCCCACAATAGCCAGGACTCATCAGGAAGCACATCAGTTCTGGTTTTGGATGCTTTATTTGGTGACAAGAGATGTCCAGGTGGGTCTCTGTCTTGCACAATATTTGGTGATCTAATTTAGATCTTCATGTATGTTTATATTTTGTGAAGCTTCTACTCTATTGTGTTTCTATATTACCCCTCAAATGGCCTTTATTTTTGCTGTCTCTCCCTGTATCCCCTCCCTTGCTCCCCTCTTTGCTCTCCCTCTCCACTTGGTTCTCCTGTTCTAGCCCCTTCATCCATCTATAACTTTCTAGTCTGTTTCCCTTTCTTAAGGAAATCTGTCTGTTTCCCCCATTACTCTATACCTGACCTGTATGTTTCTACAGGTAGCTTGTTTATCATTGACTTAATAGTTGGTACTCACATATAAGTGAGTGCATACCACATTTGTCTTTCTGGGTCACCTTACTCAGGATGAAATTTTCTACTTCTATCTATTTTCCTATGAATTTCAAATTTCTTTTTTTCCTATGAATTTCAAATTTTTTTTTTAATGGCTGAGAAATATTCCACTGTATAAATATACCACATTTTCTTTATCCAGTCTTCCATTGAGGAACATGTAGGTTGTTTCTGGCTTTTATGAATATAGCAGCAGTGAACATAGTTGAGCAAGTGTCTCTGTGGTGGTATGAAGTCTTGGATATATGCCCAAGAGTGTGATATATGGCTGTATCTTGACATAGATCTGGTCCCATCTTCTTGAAGAACTGCTACACTGATTTCCATAGTGGCAGTGCAGGTTTTCAATCTCACCAGCAATGGATGAGTGTTACTCTTCATATCCCTGCCAGCATTTGATTCCTTGAACTCATGCAATGGAAAAAGAGAACCCATTCCCACAAATTTCCCTCTGTTCTCAACACATGAGCCATGGCAGGTGGGACACATATATGTGCTGTCACATGTGTGTGTGCTCTGTGCGCGCGCACGTGCGCACACGTGCACACACACACACACACACACACACACACACACACACACACACACACACACACACACACCAATCAGGGAAATTTTGAAACTCTACCTTACACTCAGAGAGCCAAGATTTAGGTTGTACAGGAGAGATATGTGCTGATCTTGTTTATTTCACTAACAATGTATCTTTGGGGGTGAAAGCTGGAGGTTTTGTAGCCTAAAATGACATTGAGCGGTTTGTCTAAATTAGTCTGGGGGTGTTTGTCTGTGTAGCTTTGGGATTATAGATGGATACTTCACTTACACAGTAGGAGTTCATTATTTTGGCTGTGAGATGTTATTAGTGTTAAATTCTCTAGGTCTGGCCAACTGTGAAGTTAGCCACAAGGCAGTCATGGGACCACAATGCCTGTCATGTTAAAATGAGACCTGTGATCATGGATCATTTTTACCCAAGTAAGATAACAAGATAGCATTGTTAAGTCATCTAATTTTAACTGTTAGGAGGAAGTGTCTAATTTGTCTTCCATTTGCCTCTTTTTGTTTTTACCAGTAATCAGTGCTAGTCTAGCCCCTGACTTTCTGCATTTCCCTCAAAACATCTTATTTGGGATTGAAATGTACTTGTATTCTTCTTGTTAAACTGAAGTTGTTAAAAATTGGTTAGTATGGGGCTGGAGAGATGCCTTAGTGTTTAAGAGCAATAATTGTTCCTTCTACAGAGGAATCAGGTTTGAGTGCTACGCCCTTGTGGTGACTCACAAACATCTGTAACTCTAGTAACTGCTTATGGCCTTTGCTGGGCACAAGCATGCACATGGTGCATAGACATACATGCCTGCAAAACACCTACACACACTAATTAAAATTTAAAAGTAGGCTAATGTATGAAGTAACCTTTTATACATCGATCTCCTTCAGCTACCATTTTCTAAATATTTTAAGTTAACAATTAAAAATTGATAACAATTGAATGATCTGGAGAAAGGGTGATTATCTAAGTTTTGGTTAGGTGTTATGGCAGGTTTTTCCTCTCCTCTGGCCTCCCGGTCCTGCTGCCACGGTCCCGCCGCCATGTGAGCCCCAAATAGCACTCAGAGACTCTGTATTTGATACAATCCTGTTGGCCAGTTACCATTATTGTTTATGGGCTATCTCTGTCTTAATGATTAACCCATTTCTACTTATCTAAGTATTTCCACGTGGCTCATCTTATCTGAGAGCTGGGCTGGCGTCTTGCTTCCTCCATGCTCTACATCTTGACTCCTCCCTACTACTTCCTCTTTTCTCCTCCTGGTCTCCTAGCCCCACCTATCTTGTTTCCTATTGGCCACAGGCTTTATTAATTAACCAGTATGAGAAACATATTTACAGAATAACATCTCCCATCAGTTAGGTTTGTCTTTGTTTTAGCTGTTTTGCCTTTTGCCTCATGATTGCAAACCCCCCTCCCTTAGGTTTATTGTCTATGCATTTTCTCTGATGTTGTTACCTTTCTCCTTGAATACATTCATGGACTATGTTTGCTCAAACCAAAGCTTAACCAGGCGGGTAATAATTTCCCCTCAATTCTCTTAAAATAAAATTTCAATGACAGTTGATGTGTGCTGACATTAGGAACTTAATTGGTTTTGATCATTTTAAACATATAAAGGTATGTGATGATACACACCTTTAATTCCAGCACTCAGGGGGCAGAGGCAGGCAGATCTCTGTAAGTTTGAGGCCAGTCTGGTCTACAGAATGAGTTCCAGGACAGCTGGGTCTGCACAGAGAAACCCTGTCTACAAACAAACAAACAAAACCCCCCAAAACACATAACCCTCCCCACTTTCTCTTCTTCATTCTACTTTAATGGGGAAATCAAGGAAGCATATGGATCAGTTGCCCTGCTAGGCAGGGTAGAGTTTCTTTCGGTCATCAGTTCTCTTTTTCTACTAAGAGTTGCAGTTCTCAGTAATAAATCAAAGCTTCCTTCCCCCGTTGGTCAGAAATCGAAGCTGTCAAGTAGGAAGTACTGTTTACAGTGGTGCTGCCTGCAGGTTGGACATGCTTTCTAATTTAGGCCTTGCAGCCGTCATTAGTATAACAAGTATGTCTGAGCTTGAGCGGGTGAGCACTGTTTGGTGCTTCATAGAACAAAAAGCTGCTTCATGGGTATAAGATAAGCACTCTGGGAGCCCCATGGAGATCAGTTCATACACTGTGTGCACAAATATATATATGGACCAAAGTATGTAAAAATACCAAGTGCTTTAAACATTAACCTTAGCAAGCGATTGCCAGCCAAGTATGTGGGAAGTAGACTTGGGGGGAGGGGGGCGGCAGTCTTTGACATCAAATTGGTTGGCACTGGATGATTGGTAAGATTTCCTGGGTTATGGTTGCTAGAGCATGCATGTGAGACCGAGAAAAGAATGAGCAATAACACAGGGACAAGGCAGTATGGACGCTGATTACTTCCACGCCCAAACATTTGTGTCCCCCACTCCCTCTTGTCCTTTGATTTGCCTGTCAACGCTTAGTTCGAACCTCATCATGTCCTCCCTGAGGAAGACTTACGGGAGGTTTGGTCCACAATTGAGGGAGCCAGTCATTGAGAGGCAATTACAAGGGCTCTAACTTAGAATGATTGGACCCACTGAGTGAGACATAATTTGATGGTCTGTTACAGGGGTGATGGAGACTTTGAAAGGTGGGGCCTAGTTGTGGGAAGGAGGTCCCTGGGGCATGACCTTGGGGCCTCTTTACTTAATGGCTACTATGAGGTGAGTGGGTCCTTTCTGCCACACCCTCTGTACCATGACGATCTCTCTTACCACAAGCTAAAAGCAGTGAAACCAGCTGGCCACAGACTGCAGCCTCTGAGACCATGAGCAAAAGTAGGTTGTTCCTCCTCTCTACTGTCTCTTGGGGTTTTTGTCCCAGTGTTGAGAATCTGAATACAAAAGGCTACTTGAACTGCATGTGGATATTGGAATCCGACCCTCACTTGCTGTGCTCTTGGGCAAGTTACTTAATAGTAAATGAAATTTGTGTCAACCCTGCATGGTAGCGGCGTTGTTGGTCTTTATTGTTGCTTCAGTCTTTCGTCTCTGTGCAGTCCCCATGAGGCAGACAATCCTGTCTGTCTCATTTCACAGACTGATGGAACTGATGTGCAGAAAGAAACAAGTAAATTGCTTACAGGCCCACAGCAAGAATGTGACAGTGCTGGGCGTTCGACACTGGCTCTTTAACTTTAGAAATGGCACTCTTTACTGTAGCCAGCCTCATGGTATGATTTTCAGCAGTGCTAGGCATTCAGCAGAGGCTCAGCATTGGAAGGCATGGTGCTCACATTTCCCATTTCTTTCATTTGACCAAGAGCTTTTTCTTGTACATTTTTCTCCGGTAGTATTTGATGCAGATTTCATATATTAGGTTGAAAGCATCTCGAAGACAGAAACTACATATAGCATGGGTCCTCTGGTAGTGCAGTAAGTGCTTGCTGAATGAGTAAACACATGAATTATTTTGATCCTGTTACAGAAAATCAGCTCTGTGGAGTGGGCTTCTGTCTAGGACTTCCTGGCACGCACTGTTGTGTTTGAAGGCAACCCTTATCAGCCATTGCCTTTGTGTCTTATGCACATTAGTTAAGTCTCCATTTTCTTGTTTATGTAATGGAGATAATATATTTATTATAAAAGCCAAGGGGATAGTGCCTATCAGGAGCTTGACAGAATATTTAGCATATGATAAGCCAATTGTTGCTGTAATTTTTAGTGAATTATTGATGTAAGTTATGTGCTCTGCCTCATGTTAGACCTCTAACTTGCTGAGGTAAAGGTTGTTTTCTCATTCAGGAACTTCACATATCACAAGAACTACCACCAGATATATGATTCTGTACAGTAAGGTACAGGAGACAGAGTTTGGGTAAACTGCAGGAAAAGAGAAGAATGGTCAGCACTTTGTTAGGTTTTTGACAGATGAATAAAAGTCATAAGACAGAGCAGGATAGGGTCTTCAAATGCCAGGATTGTAGATTTAATTGAATAGGGAATGGGAAGTCATCAAAAGTTACTGAGTAGGAGGGTGACATCAACAGAGCTGTCCTTTAGGGAGATTAATCTGACAAAAATATGTAGGATGAGTTAGTGGGGAGAGAAGCTAGGAAATAAATACCACATAGACCTTTAGTGGAACCTCCTACACGGGATAGAAATCCACTCTGCAGCAGCCCGTACAGATGGTCATCCAGCTGATGCCTGAACCGCCCAGCAATGGGAAGCTCACTACCCGTCAGACAGCTCCCTCTTCCCTCTTCCTCTCTACTTCGCTCTTACCCATCCATTCCCATCATCCATCCATGCGCTCACCATTTAAATGTTTCCTATGTGCCTTAGGAGCCTAGGTCCTAGGAATGTAAAGCTGAATATCATTGCCTTGAAAATCTCACAGCCCAGGAGTCATGGCTTTGTTTTGTTTTCTTGGTTTGTTTTTGCTTTTTGTCTGTTGTTGAATAATCCTGATGGCTGGAAATAGTTTCTTTTTAGCTTGAGCCTGAATCTACTCTTTGAGCCTTTTGTCTTGCTAGTCCCACTTATTGTTGTTGTTTGTTTTCGTCATTGTGTGCCCTCATCTCATTGCATGTATCTATCTTTCATGTTCACAAACTTGTGTCAGGGAACGTTCTTCTCTGGGGAAACTATGGCAGGCAGATTGTAAAATGTAAGAAGCTGAGTGAGACTTTGGGAGTCATTTAGAACCTCTGTCTCAGCCCTCATCACCCTAAGGTAAGATTTGAGTCACAAATAAGTCATGACTTGCTTAAGATTACACAGCTGCTGAACGACAATGCTCGAGCAAGAACTTGGGTTTTCCAGTGTGCAGGCTTGCAAGGCGCTCAGGCTGTTTGCCTTACAGCTCCGCCCAGATGTCCTACACATTTTAGTATCTCCCAAAAGTCTGCAAGCAAAAGTTGAGTGTCCTGACACAGTTGTGTTATGATCTCGATAGAGAGCTGAGTTGGTAGAGTTCTAAAGGCCATTAGTGGAATGTTCCGGCTTCATGTGAACCTCATGCCTGTATTTTCTCATGCAGCTTCCCAGTGGCCCCTGTAGATTTGTTGGACCAGTTTCTAGATGACAAAACTGAACCTCATAGGAATGAAGTGTTTTCTAACCCTTGGCCACAGAGCTAGTACATGGGCATGCTGGGAAGCCCTGATTTCAGTATCAGCCTATTGACCTCTTCCTAGAGAAGGGCCCTTACCAGAATTTCTGACCAATCATAATGGAGGTTCACTTAATGAAGCACAGTATTTGTGAGCTTGTGTTGAATGGCCAACACCAGATGCTTACCACTTTGTTCCTCCAATGTGGCAGATGTTCTTCCTTCTTCCACCTCTGGAAGAGTTAAAAATCTGAATGGAGCATCGTCACTTTCAGTTAAATGTCACACCATTGGTTCAACACATCTCATAGATACAGAATGGAGCAAAAGTTCTTGAGAGGAACCTGTTTTCTTGGCTGCACATCTATGGCTCTCTCTCCTTTGTGGGTGGATGTGTGTGTGTGTGTGTGTGTGTGTGTGTGTGTGTGTGTGTGTGTGTGTGTAGGGGGTGGCTAGCAACATTCTTAGAAATCAATCAGGATGTGAGATTAACCAGGCCAGTGTGAGTGGAGTGACTCGCAAACCAGCATGTGAGTGCTAATCCTGGGTTCTAAAATAAGGATGAGTCTGTATTGCCCTGGAGTGCCTGCTGGATGTTTGTCCTCTGTCCTCACCTTCCTCAGGCTTTCCATGCGGTGAGGAGAGCTCTCCCTCCTCTTCTCCCACCATTCATGGAGTTAACAGCCTATGGGGTAAGGCCAGAGGCCACTTTTGAAAAACAACTCATATTTTCTGGATTAGAATGAACTTTTCTTGTCAGTGCATGCCCTGGCAAGCGTGTTTACAGCACTGTGGAAACCCTTATCACAGCCTGGTGAAATTTTGCTTTGCCTAGATGTGCCCCCAGCCGGAGAGTTCCTTGAGAACACAGTCTGTGGGGGTGAAGTCTTATGAACCCCACCTTTGACTGCTTCTACAGAGGGGTCAAAGTATGTTTTGCTTGTATCTGGTGTTAAAAATCCCTCCCAGAATTACATCCAGGGAGGCTCGCTGCTTTCTCTCTGGCTTTGCCCCCATCAAGATAAAGATGTTGGAAAGGACAGGGACCAAGGGCAGAGCCAAGGAAAAACGTGGCCCCAAGGAGTGCTGCTTCCTCCACACAAAATTGGTTGCTGTTACATAACAGTGAACCCTCAGACCTGGGTGTGATCCATGTCTGTACGTTCTGACTGAAGCTGCCAGGATCGCTATAGGGACTCACCTCACTGTGGGCTTCTATCTCCCCACCTCCCTACCCCTCCAGTTTGTTCTGCACATACTGGTGAGAGGTCCTACTCAAAGCCCAGCTCCTCAGCTCCAAGCCCATTGCTCTTCGTTAAGGAAGTCTTCCCGAATGACTTCTCTCACTGAATCCAGTACTATCCCCTCTTGACACTGACACCATCTATCTGTATGCCTCTTAATTTACCTATTCCCTGGCTGTACTTTTCTGTTGCTGTGATAGATACAGTGATGTTCACAGTGGCGGAGAAGGCATGGCGGCAGGTGACGGAGCAGGGAACTGACTGATCACATTTTAGTCACACACAGGAAACAGAGTAAGTGAACTGTAAATGGAGCAGGCTAAGCATTCTCAAAGCCCATCTCCAGAAATGCATGTCCTCTAGCTAGGCTCACATTCTAAAGGTCCCATAACCTTCTTAACCAATAACATTAACTGGGGGTCAAATGTTCAAATACAGGAGACGACGGGGGACATTTCTCACTCAAACTGCAACACTATCCTCCAACTCAGGGTTCTCTAAGCAAGATTTAGTGTGTGTTCCTCACATAGTGGAAGTGTATGTGTATGTGTATATATATATATATATATATATATATATATATATATATATATATATACATATATCAGTCCCACCCACTCAAGCAACACTGAGGTGTTCCTGTGTGCTAGGCTGACTTACTACCTTGACTTGGGTGCTTCAGACAGGTAAAGGAACCACTGGGGTGTTACCTTTTGCCCAGCAAGTAAATGTCCCCCTCCCCCAGGCAGTAGAGGTGCTGACTAAGGTATCCACAGGGCTGCTGGCAAAGGTGTCACAAGAAAATTCTGTCTGAGCAGAGTTCAGCTCTTAATTTGCTAGTTTGTGCTTCAGGCGTCAAGACTTGACAGCCCAAGCGGACCAGACTTTTTCTGCTCACCAACAGCTCTGTCAGAAACAGGATATAAAAGTTATCTTGACATGATATTCTTAGTGAGTCCCTGTTAGTATTGTGTGATTATAAACATCTCTGCTAAAACTCCATTTTAGCTTTGACAGAAACCTGGCCACTGCTTTAGTTTCCTGAATCTATCCCCATTTGGAAAGAAAGAATGGAGAAAAATAAATCTGACCTAACTCCTTGTGTTTTCTGCTACTTTTTGAACTCTGTGGATCTGCAAAGATTCCCAGAGAGGCTAGAAGGCCAGGGCAGTTGTCTGTCCTCCACTACCTTTCCCCCTTTTAGCTATTTCTCGTTGTTTTCCCTTGTTCTTGTCACTGGGAAGCCCAGGGAGGTGTTTTCAGGTAGGAAATGGAGTGATGACATCTGGAAGCCTGGTGTTCTCTTCAGCACCCAGCAGGCTTTGGCTCCCGTCTGTTGACAATATAGTTGACATGAATGAACTTGGTGTCTCCTTCCAGCTCTTGCCCCCAGGCAGCTCCACTTCCTGATGTTCCAACCTTCCAGCTCCAAAATACATGCCGAGCAACTCTTCATATCTGACCTTTCCCGTCCTTCCCTGTCCTCCATGATGGGAAAGGTTGGTTTGTTGCCTTTCTTCCCCTTTAACCTTCTAGCCCCTTTCTCCTAGATTCAGCATATCTTTGGCATAACCATATTAACATTTTACAGACTCAGGCTGTACTTAGAAATGACTTTGTCCTCTCTAAGGCTCTCTGGCAAGACTAGAACTGTATTGGGGTGCCCACGTTTAAATTGGGCTCCAGCTATTTGGCTTTGGGTAGGACACTTTACCGTTCTGAGTTTCACCTCAGTTTCTATAAAATGAAAGCAAGGTAGATCTCACTCTGTGAATGCTGTGAGGTGTCAGTAGTTCTGAGTTTAGTAATTTATTTCTGGTGAACGACCGTTCATCATTAGCCCCTTTAAATACTTGTCTCTTCAAATTTCAACCATTGAAAAATACCCCAGCAGATCTACATTGAATTCTTTATCTTTCTCATACAGTATATCACCATGTAGGGATCTATGGATGAATCTTTGCAGGTCCACACATTTGCTACAGGAAGAGGAACATGATTGTAGTTGGCAGCTTTAGAAGGAAAACTTTAGATGGAAACGAGGGCCCAGAAGGGAAGATTCTTTTTCTAAGTGGTCCAAGAGACATGATCAGAGCAGCTGCAGATGAGGAAGGGAAATAAATCCATTGCTTGAACAAAGCTAGCTGTACTCCTGTGTCAGAATTAATAACATATACACACACGTTTAACTACATGAGCATTGAGTTTTGTTCCTATTTCCCAGGTATCCAAGTAAGGATTTATTTATTTATTTTTTGTTGCTTTGAGGCAGGGTCTCATGGAGCTCAAGCTGGTCTTAATTTCTTAAGTAGCCAGGGCTGGCCTTAAGCTCCTTATTCTCCTGTCTTCTGAGTGCTGCTTGTTCCAATATCCATTTGTATCTGGAGATAATTGTTCCTTCCTAAGGACATAGATGTTCCTGTTGATTCATGAGAAGTTTATGGTCTACAGGCCCTGAGTAGATAAAATAGGTAGACAGAGAGAAAGTAAGTAACAGGGTCTGAACGGGATGAAGTGTGAGACCTGTTTTGTGGGACTGATGAGAGCTCTGTTTTGTTATTAGGTGTCACAAGCAGATGACCCAGTTAGGGAAGATAACTGTAGGTAGGGTTGTGATCACTGTACAGTTAAGTCTGCCTTCCTTAGGTGTTTGCCTCACCTAGTCCACTCCATATTGGTCTAAGCGAGTCCAGACGATGTAGTCACTCAATTGTTCACCGGACTTATCTTAAACACCCATTGAGTGCCCAACCCAGATGAATTTGAAGCCCATTAAGTCTCAGATTCCATCTCCTTTTTTATTTAGGGCCCACTTACAAAGGTGGCCTCTAAGCTTCTGACACTGGGAGAGTCAAGAAGGCCTGGGGCCACAGACCCCTGGCATCTGGCTGCTCTGAAGTTAAATGTGTTGATCACATCCGTTTCTTCCTCCTATGCTGACTCTGGTCATAGGAAAGTTCTTTGCATTTGCAAGTGACATAATTTTTTTTTTCTTAAAAAAAGAATCTATGAAGGTTTCCAATTCTAAAATTCTGTGATTATATGATTCTAAATTAATTTAGGAAAGTAGGCAGACAGTTTTGAATGTGTTTCCATGGACACTGTGGATGTTGTGTTGAGGTGTCTGCTTAGTCACATTTGTTGCCATCTGTCATCAGAGAATTGCTGGATTTTGGTCTGAGGGCAACTCAAGGCACTGACGGGAATCTGCTGTCCTAATATTCAACTGAAATATTAGAATGTTCTAGCAACTTAGCATAACTGTCAGACAGTGTTAAGCTTGGCAGGCAAAGTATGGTATACAAAAAACAAACAAACAAACAAACAAAAAAGCCACAAATAAGTTACTTATAATAGTTAGAAAGTAAATCTTAATGTGGGTCTATTCAATAGGATCTGCTTTAGGATATACTTATACTTAAAACATTAGCTACCATTAATACACTCATTATTCAAACTAATTGGAGATTTGTGCGTGCCAAATTTGACAACCCTAAGCAGCATTGGTCTATAATGTATGACCTTGTGAATGTTTATCACATAATAACTTTTCAGTCAGCTCTAGTGGATTCCTCCTTACCAAGCTCCTACTCAGAGGAGTTGCTAATGATAATTCAAGTGTGATATATCTTAATATTTGTAGGAATTTAATATTTATTTTTTCTCACTGATAATAAGGTGATAATCCTTTCATTAAGATGATCATAAATATAATATATATTTTAGTTATTAGTCAGTTATTTATGGTATTGGAAAGCAGATTTTTAAGACAATCTTTTGTGAAGTTTGAGTTTAATTTCTGAATGCTTCTTGGCTTTGTTTTTCTTATCTGATAAAAAAGATCTGGAATAGATAGGGGTCTGGACCTGCTAACTGAACTATGTACATACCAGCATCTGTCCCTCAAATAGTATTCTGCAGTTCATCTTTCTTATTATCCTTCTTATTATCCTTGAGATATTTATAACTATTCCCATTCATCATTTCTTCTTTTAAGATCTGGTGCCTGTGTGAGGAAGAAGGGAAAATACAGCCCCACGTCTTTGCAAAATTTATAGACTTTTGGTGATGTGAGGTATGCACTGAAGTCCTGCATGGAAAATGTGAGAGGTTTGCCAAATCCTTGAGGTACTTAGGAAATTCCCCACTTCTGCTTTTGCTACATTTAGCAATGAGAACAAAAAAATCTTGAGTACAAATTTGATATTTTCATGATCATAGTTGATGTCCAATGGCAGGGTCTAGATTCTTTGTTTTCTAAGCCTTGTTCAACCCCAGAACTTCTGTACAGATGTTCAGGATCAGTGCAGTCTAAGGTAGACCACAAAGTGTTCGCTGGTCTCCTGTCAAGTCTGAGGGGTGACGAGCCACAGTTGCTATTGCTTCCTATTTCTTCTTGATCTCTTCTGGTGTCATTGATGGCTCTCCTGGTAGCAAGGGTAGAGTGTGGTATATATGCATGATGGTCCCTCATAGTCTTCCACTCACTCTGTAAACATTCACTTGAACATTTTCCAGTGGAAGACACTCAGCTCTGGGTTGGGAATATAGCTGAGAACAACACAGAAGGTTCTTGGTTTTGTGGGACACCTTGTCCTAGGAGTGATTGGTAGCCATAACTAAGAAAAGAACTATATTCATACAAATATTTCAGGTACTGGTAAGTGCTGTAAAGTCAATAAGCTAGGGCAGTAGATTGTCTGGCCCAGTTGCCTTCTAAACCAGGCATTTTGTTTTGAGACCTGAAGGATAGGGAAAAGCCAGCTGTGGGAAACTGAGTACTGGGAGCCTCTTTTGCCCATTGTGGAAAAGGGGAGACTAGATGGGGGTTTGGCAATGCGATCCACTTGAAATTTTTTGTTCAGAAGACCAGGATGTTTGAATCTCAGCATGGAAGAAATTTCAATAACCTCTCTCCTCCATTACACACAACCACGCACATGCATTTCAGGTTACAAACGTTGTCCTGTAAACATAAAAGGGATTTGGTATTTGCATGAAGCTTACCCTGAAGGGAACACAGAGAATAGGCCTGCAGTATGAAAGCAAGGCTCTTGTTCTAGTCATTTAAACAACAGGAGTAAAGAAGGAAATCTTTGTCTGACAAGAGGTTTCTCCCACGCCTTCCCTTGGCTCGCCTTACCTCTTTCTGAACTCCCTGTGTTTGGTTCCTCTATGACTTGAGAACCTTTCCCCCTGGTGTCACACCCTGAGTGTAAAGAGTGAGCAGCTGTGAATGAAATTGGACAGGAGACATGGGGGGTGTCAGGCAGCGTGAGTGCTTGCTTGTTGGGGCCAGTGGGGATTTACAAGTGACCTACAACACTAGCACCATTTTATGAACTTTCTCCAGTGATCAAAGAGAGGGTGGGTTGGAGAGATAGTTTGACAAGCCAAGGTCCTTGCCACCAAGCCTACCAATCTGAGTTTTGATCCTTGGAACCGGCATGGTAGAAGGAGAGAACTACCTCCCTCAAGTTGACCTCTGATGAAATGATTGTTCATATGCATGTGTGCCACACACAACATAAATAAATGACTGTATTTTAAAATTTAAACTCAGATAAAAAGAGGAGGTTAGGGTTCACATCCTCAGTAGCATTTAGGAGCTGAATTGTTACTCCAGATCAGTGTGACATAGGGCTTTGCTCATTTCCACACTCGACTTGCTGGTTTACACACTGAGAAGCCAGTTTTATTTTACGGCCATGTTAGGAATTCAGGAGCTGGAAGTGGTCTCATGGTACTGGAAGGGCAGAGGGGTCCCTCTGCATGCGTGGCCCTTTCTGCTCCCCAGTTTAATGCTTCCAGCTTTCACCTCACAGCAGAGAGAAAGTGGTTATCCTAGCAAGATGTATTGAGTAAGTGGGCAAGATTGCTCAAGGCCCGGGATAGATTGGCCTTCAGGACTAGGGTACATGTTAGGGAGGGTGATATGTCAGCGCATCTCTTGGTGGCCCTTGGATCAGAAGCACTGCTGATGAGACACACCCCTTTATTAGTCTGTGCACCCTTTAAGCATAAGAACTATGTTTTGTCTGTTCTTGAATACCCCTGTGCTATAAAAAAAAATACAACAACCATCTTATAAAGTGAGTTATTTTGACTCAGAGTCTGAGTGTTGATGATCACTGTTGCTTGAGGTAAATGGTACTAACCCAAGAGCACAAGGTAAACAAGACTCATTCTCCTCATGACTCACGTGAGGGACAGAAAGAGGAAGAAACTGTGATCCCACAATCCCTTTTAAGATACCCTTAGTATCTTAAAGCCTTCCCCTACACCCCACCTCCTAAATTGTCTATCGCTTCCCTGTAGTGCCACACTGGGATTAACCCTTTAAAATGTAGGTGTTAGGGAGGCATTGCAGACCCAAACTACAGTACCTTAGTCCCTTGCAAAGCTTTCTGCAACTGGAAGAGAGACACAAGAATATGGTGACCTTAAATGCAACAAGGAGCTCACCCACACACACACACACACACACACACACACACACACACACACACACACACACAAGCCAAACAGATAACAGAAGCTGCGTCATTGGGTTGCAATCACAACACATTATTAAGAATGTTATTTTTCTGTCCCTGGCTTGTTTGTTCATATCGGTCTGGCTTGACTCCTGGTTCTGACACCGGCTGACTGATCTTGAGCAGTGTTGTGGTGGTACTGTCAGAGTAAATCCTGGAACCTGTGGGAGAAAGGGCCTTAGAGGCTCATTGCGAAGGCTGTAGCCTAGTCTTACCCGTGGCTCTGTACACTGCTTGCCTAGCCATAAACAGTCTGTTTCATGCTCCCGTTGCCATGGGCTAACCTGCTACTGCCACCACATAGTGTTCACAGCACTGAGAACAATTACCAGTGCAAACAGGTTTGCCTCATCTCTGCTGGCCCTGGTTTCTATGTCAACACAAATGACAGTGATAGGGTTGTGTTTGATGGAGCCAGACCTTACTCCAGGGCTGGCCAGACTCTAAAGCACTGTTTTACCTGATTGTTACATTCCCCCAGAAAAGCTTTTCCTTTTCTCCTTCTTTCTCCTTCCTTCCTTCCATCTGTTCATCCTTCCTTCCTTCGTCTTTTCCTCCCTCCTCCCCTCCTTTTCTCCCTCCCTCCCCCTCCCTCCCTCTTTCTCTGCTATATGTATTACACACAAGAAGCCAGGATTATGTTATGTGATTTAGTTAAAATACAAACTGTTTAAAAAAAAGATTTGTAAACTATCTGAGACCAGTGTGACAGTTTGTGAACTAGAGACAGGTCATTCAGCATTTGTAATGAAGCATTAGCTTATGTGTTTAGAGTTACAAGGACAGTTAAGGTTATGATGCAAAGAAAAGTGGCATAAAAATGGAATCTAATGATTCCTAAAGGGTTTTTCTTTCTTGTAGTTGATTTAGAAAAAAGAAATTTAAGAGTTTGCTCATTTGGTAGTCAATTGGTTTCTCCAGATACCATGACTTGAGGAATCGTATTAGGCACGTTTCCTGGTTCTGCTCCTCCAATTCTGATGGGTATTTTAGAATGATTTGTGTGTGTGGGGGTAGAGTTACAGGAAGTGACTTCTGAATCCTCCACAGTAGATATTTATGGCTTTGGGAATCTTGCTTCAGAATCAATAGCACTGGAAAACATTTCCACTTTTTTGTTTATTTAAAGAATTTGTCTTGAGGAAGTCAGATTATTTAAGTTTCCTTGAAAGAAACTTAGTAAGAACTTTTACTTGTTTCAATATAGCAAGGCAGTAGCAGAAGTGTTTCTAATACTTGCAAGGCTACCGCATGAAAACTCTCTCTCTCTCTCTCTCTCTCTCTCTCTCTCTCTCTCTCTCTCTCTCTCTCTCTCTCTCTCTCTCTCTCTCGTGTGTGTGTGTGTGTGTACAGAGTGAGGTGGGTGGCAGGTGTGGTGAAGTGTGTGTCATTTAAAGGTACCCTTAGGTTATGTATTCATCAATACCCTTAAGTATAGTGAACATTATTTAGAAACTGAGATTGAAACATTTCATCCTCCAAGGCAGCTCCTTAAACAGGAAGATAAACAACTCAAAATAGCTCACGGAAGTCCCTGAAACTGACTAGATTCACTCTGCCCCTTCCTGCTGGAGTTAGAAATAAAAGCTGCAAAGACACAACAGAGGGGTTCAACAGAAGTTAAGCCACATTGTGAAAAGTAGAAGCCAGCTGAGCTACCTATCATAGTAAACCAGAAACTTGGGAAGGACACGTATATCCCAGCCTGTTGAACTGCCTGCAGACTGTACAGTGTCCTTCAGCTTTTCTCTTTGTGAGCTGTGATCCATGCTGGGGTGAGCCTTGGGGAGTCATTGGAATCATTTCTGCCCCAATAAATAACCCCTTACCCATACTACTGTAAGTAAGCCCAATAGAACTCATTGGTTCACCACATAGGACTTTGGTGGTATTCTTACTTTGGTCTATTGTGGGATCCCTGTCCAGGGTAAGTAGACATATGGGTTGTGTTTCCCTGGGGAATGTTTTGTCATACAACAGAAAACAAGTTTTCTTTATTTAGTGAAAAAAGACCTGGCTCAGAGGCTAGCCAGATTCCAGCTTCTCCAAAAAAGCAGTCCTGAGTGGCTTAGTTCCATTAGAATGTGATGCCAGAGACCACCTTATGTTTGAACCCTCTGTTTAGCTTGGCCTCCTCAGGAACTGAAATTCCACTTGCTTCCTTTGGAGTGTCATGGAGGGGAGAGGTACCTTCTGAACGGGCAAGTCTTCCACTAGAAGTCTTCCTCCTTTTCTTAGTGGAAATTTCCATCCTGAGCTAAATAGACATTTAACCTCAGTACAGCTTCCTCTTAATTTTTGTGATGGAGTTATTTTTAGTGAGTTAACATGTTTCTCCTATTTCCTATTTGACTCTGCTGTAGCGGTTCCTTCTCTTTTATCAGTAATTAATTCCCACAGCTCTTCTTACTTTCCTCTATTGAGAGATGTTTTATATATATATATATGTATGTATGTATGTATGTATGTATGTGTGTATGTGTGTATGTGTGTGTATACATATATGTATGTATGTATGTATATATATATATATATATATATATATATATATATATATACACACATACACTTTTTAGGAAAAGATGGGAGGAACATCTGTTTGTATGGAAATCAGGTATCAGCTCTGCCCTAACTTTAGGAGCTTGTTTCCAGGGTTAAACTTTTATTTCTGATATCACAATTAGCATTTATTCCCTGGGCTGTTTATTCTTTTATTCTCAGTGAACCTAAAAGGACCTTGACATTTTTTTGGTCCCATTCCAAAAGAGAAGGCAGTAGCAATGCTGTGTGATTCTAACCGTTTTGAGAGATTATAGTCATCGAAGCTAAGCTCATACATGACCTTCCTGAAGCCCTGGGAGACAGATTGCTATTACTCTTGGATGGTCTTGCAAGGTACTTAGCTCCTCAAACTTTAGGATAGCCATCTGTAAAGTGGAAACAGCAGACCCTTGGGTGGCAGTGGTTCTATTACATGGAAAAATGTTAGTGAATTTCTTGGAGCTGGACACGTAATAAGCATCCATTCAAATGGCAGCCGCTCTTCATAGTTGTTAGAATCATAGACTGTAAGCTGGGTGAGGCCACACAGTGCAAGTTCTGAGTCTGATAGCAGTAGAACCTCCATTAAGTCTGTTTGTTTCTGAATTTCATGATTTGTATGATGGGGATATTTAAAAGTATTTAAAAGAGAGTTATAGGGCCCTTAATCCCAGCACTCGGGAGGCAGAGGATCTTTGTGAGTTCCCGGCCAGCTTGTTCTACAGAATGAGTTACAGGACAGGCTCCAAAGCTACAAGCAAACCCTGTGTTAAAACAAACAATCAAACAAACAGACAAACAAGCAAAAAGCAAACAGAAAAGGAACAAAAAGAAAAAGAGGGGTGTTATAGTAAACCTTATAAGATATGTGACATCTGACACTATAGAGCATTAGTTGGTCTTCATAAATGCTGATGACCCAGCCCTCTGGCTGACAGGCCCTGGGACAGGCTGCTCTGGGCACCTAGATTTAGTGGCAATTTATTTACACTGGCCATTAGTTTCCCTATGGCACTTACCAGTTTGGCTTCAATCCCATGTTTCCAGTGATTGACATATGCTAGATCTTTAAATACTTTGAGGATCTGAACTCGTTTGATTGTAAAGATTAAAGTGTTTACTCTTCTAGAGTTGATAGTCTTTGGAAATCCTTCTTTTTCTGTTTTAGTTAGTTTTAAGTTATGTTACAGAGTAATTGGTTTCATTATGGTATTTTAATATGCATATGTCACTATACCTTGTTCGTGCCCTCCTCCACTCTGCCCTTCCCATCCCCTTTCATTGGTTCCCCTCTCCCCCCAACAATAGCACCCTCCCCTCTGCTTCCATGTCACACGATAGGGGGTCCTTATCTGCATCTTCTTGTATGTATTCTGTGAAGAAAAACCTGTGTATGTAGAAGGAAACTCTATATGAAAGGATTGTGACATCGAGTGTGCCCATTTATATTGTTACCATGTGAGCAGGATCTTTCCAGGTGTGATTGTTGTGTGTCAGGATTTGCTGTTAGACCAACAGTGTTTTAAATAATTAAAAACATCACCTGGCATTTTTAATGCTAAAAGACTTTGCTTCATTCTCCCTGTCCATTCCGTATAAAGTGTTAGGTTTGAAGTTGGTAATGCTGGGCTTTGAATGTAAAGAAAATGTTAGCCTCACCAAGCCTCACCAAGTCTCTGTTCCTCTTCCTGGAGATCCCCTCCCCGCTCCCAGGTTCTTTCCTAAGGTTTAGGTGCAAAGTCCCGCAGCCGTTTACTTAGCACCTACTCATACTGCAGTCTGCTTCCTTTCTGTGGGCTGTCCGTGTGCCCTGCACACACAGCTCTGGGTGAGACGATTATGTGTAAGATGGGATCTTCCCCCTCCACTGTCTCATGGTTTGGGGACTGGGGATGACAGGAACTGCTCTGATGTGTATCATTATCTGGTTTTACAGTCTGAAGCTTTGTTCACCACTGGGTACTGGATTTTATATTCCAACCAGATAAAAGTCAATAAATACCAGAACAACTTTCCTATCTGCTCTCACAGCAGGCTCTACCTCCTGTGGCAGTCTTTGTGAGCTCATGCTTGGCCCCAGAGCACACAAGCTCGGTTTTCTTTGTGAACACTGTACCTGTGAGAGCAGTGTTGTGTCCACTTTTACCTTTGCTGCTTTTTCTGAGCCTATGGTTTCACTTAGAAGCCCAGACTGGCCTCAGACTCACCATCCTCGTGCCTCAGCCTCCAAAGTGCTGATGTTACAGGCCTATGACACCACACAGGGCTCTTTGGCAGATTGGCAAAATGGGGAAGGTTCTTTTCCTGTAATTAGATTTGATTTATTTCTTTGGGTGTTGCATCCCTTCTTCCTAAAGCTGTCCTGAGCATCCCTAGAGGGACACTAGTGAAGTCTCCTGAACTTCATTATCCCACCAGTTCCATTTGTCTTGCTGGCCTTTTGCAGAGCAGCTGAAGAGATGGCAGGGCGATGGTCAGTTCCTGCTGACGTGGCGAGTCAGAAACAAATCACTGGGCCAAGATAGCTAAGCTAAAAGGCACCTGATTCCACTATATCTGGAGCCTGATGTCCTGCCTGAGCCAGGAAATGAGATGTCCTGTCCCAGGTGGGGGCTGCACACAGGCAGCATTGTCCATGAATGGGAGCACAGCATGACTTTCTGGAACAATCAGGTATTAAAGTTCTCTGAGTGAAAGAATTCTTGTTTCTCTGGGAGTGCAGGCTCCTTAGGTGCCTTTCATCTGAAGGCGACAGCCATATCTCACAGGAGGTTCTTCCTTCCCATGAAGCCAGTTTACATAAAGAATCCAGGTGTAGTGAGCCAAATCTCATCGAAGGAAGATTGTCCTTTTCTTTCTGGTTTCATCCAAAGGGTTGTGCTAATAATCACCCCAGTCTGTTATCCTCAGCATCATTCACAGGTGCAGTGGGCTCCGGAACACCCACTTACTAGCTGGGAGACTGCGGGGGAGGTCATCTTACATTCTAATCTAGTTCCTTTAAATGTAAAAATGAAGGTGTCATATCTAGCTTTCCTGCGCAGGTCACATGGTTATTAGGAAGCAAATGAATGAAATGCTCCCTGCTGCCACTCAGGGAACATTTAATGCTCATAAAGAGGGGGTTAGCCAAGTGTGGAGGCAGACCAGGAGGGTAAAAGTAAAAGTCTCCAGGCTAAGGAATAGTATCGTACCTGTTGAGTTCTCAGCATGGAAAGGCCTGGAAGAATGAGGAAGCATTTGTTTAGGGGTCTCACATGGAATATCATTTACAAATGAGAAAATAGCAAGGTATGGTGGGTTACCACTACCATGAGGTGTGGAAAAATCCCATCCAGCAGATGTAATGTTTGAGCTGGGCCTTTCAATTGGCAAAACTTCATGTAAAAGCTGGTATGTTGCCTTTTTGTTCTCTACAGTGGTTGTCTGTCTCTAGTGCATGCACTGGCATCATTTGCTGGCTTTTGACTTAGCATTCATCTTAACAAAAGTCACTTTATAGGTGTGCTTACAAATGCATTGAAAGCAGGCTTGTTCTCAAATGTCAGTTTCTGGATACACACTTTTATAATGAAAAGTCTATTTACTTTTCTGGGTGAGTTTTGCCCCAGACTACTGCTCTGTAAATCAAAACTTGCCTTTAGACATGGTATTTATTTCTAATGACAGGGTAATTATAATACACAGGGACACTTAATGCTTTGGAACGTATTTGGTATAAATGTTGGAGGAAAATGTATTCTTTAGGGGTGTAGACAAGAGAAAAGGTTAAAGGTGACGAGGTAGGTTTTCATAAGAGGGATGGTTGTGTTGAGTGTGTGCCTATGAAAAAGATGCCATGTGGGGATAATGGCGAGAATTCACAGTGTCACATGCAACCTGGAGTCACCATGTTATTTTATGTTAATAGTTACATCAGTGGTGTCATTGGCTAAATCTTTCTTGCAAGATAAACGTGATGGCAGCAGACACCTACTTTACTGATTAAGCTGTCTCTCGGGTCCACTCCAACTTTCTTAAAAATAAAAACCCTCCTTTTATATATATTGGTAAAATTCATAAGTCTTCATAAGTTATATTTATCAAAATACTGAATATGAATCTGATCAGACGTCTACTGCCAAGTCCCACTGTACACAATGTGAAGGAATGGAGTGGGCACATTAGAGGTTACTTTATAGTTGTAGCCAACAGAACATACAACTTCACAGGTCAGATGACCAAGAACAAAACGAGTATACGCGCATCTATATATATATATATTATATATATATTATATATATACACGCATATATATATATATACACGCATATAGCATGAAAGAGGCCAAGGGCGCCTGCTAGCCAGCGATAAAGGATGGATTGGTTTCTGATTTCAATGAAAGGAAAATACAGGGAACTTAGAATTAAACACTAACTCCATTTTTAATGGCGTTAAGGACTTTTAGAATCTGATACTACTGTCGTTAAATCTTTTTTTTTTTTGTGGTCCTTTTAGAAACAGATTCTAATTTTTAGGAATGAGATCACGGGGGTTGATGATTTTTAAAGTTGATTTTTAAAGTTTTAAAGTTAAAGGCATGGCCACAAGGGGCTGCTTTACTGTTTTAAGTTAGTAGAAGTAAATATTTAAAAACAGCAACAAATCAAACCTGACTTTGAAATGAACTCCTGTTTTTCTGTCCCTTCCAGGGTCCCCAGCACACATTTCTAAAATGGGTGCTCTGCAGCCACCTAGACTTAGTTCTGTTAATGATTCAGCATTTTCTTCTGTTTCCTAATTATTTTATTTTATGAGTATATGTCTTGCCTTATAAGTTTTGCATGTATGTGTGTACACCACATGCATGTTGGGTAACTACCCCGCCTGCACCTGCTGCACTGACCACGCCCATTGGGGCCTGGGGACAAGTGCGGACATGACCTGGGGTGGGAGGGAGACAAGGTCTAGGGTCCCGGACTCCAGCTCTCTTTTACTACCTGGTCGAAGACAGAGAGCATCCCAGGGCATCCTTGGGATGGGAACCTGTGGTGGTCAGCTGTTTCTGGTATAAGTGATTTCTCCCCAAATAACATCCATCAGCCTATCGTTTCCCAGATTCTTATTTGCCACGCTTTAGGTACCCATGCATAGGATCTTTGGAATTTGAGGTGGAGACAGTTGTGAGGAGCCACGAGATTCCTGGGTACTCTTCAGTTGGCTACCCATTTCTCAACTGCTGTTGTCTTTAATTCTTGCTTTGTTTGAGAATTCTTAATCAGTTCTTAGATGAACTTCAAAAAGTAATTAATTCCTCTGAGGTGTAGTGCTTTGTGTATGCAAATGTGTGGTTTTTTTTTTTCAGAAGTCAGCCCTTTGGCTTTTGCCTTGGTTCAGCTGTACATGATTTCACGATTTGAAGGCGTTGTGGACTGCCACACAGCATCCTCCACACAGCATCCTCCACACAGCATCCTCCATGCAGCATCCCTGCCACTGCATGATGGATTCTTCATCTCTGGTTTCTGGCCTGCAAGTCTGTCCTTTGCATCAGCCCTGGACATCTTTTGTCTACTCCTTATCTTCCTCGTCTGCATCAACACCTCAGAAGCTATATTTGGGTAATTTCTGCTCAGGCCCAGATCTTTCTTCCTTTCTTACCGTAGCGTCTTTGAAGTCTGCTGTGCCCTCTTCTTGTTTGGAACATTGTCCTGCTTCAGACCCTCACCAGCCTGCAGTTGCTCATCCGACTTGCACTACATACTCTGTGCCAATCCCTTTGCTTCTGGCCGTGTTTCTTCTGTTGCTAGGAATATGGCACTATTCAAATCTGCTTGCTGCGCATCTCTGTTGATACCGGTGGTTTATAGGGTCTTGGTAAAGCTCTCCATTAACCAGCTCCTGTCTTCATTATCAGTCTGGTTTCTGACATTTCCTCCCCAGACCTATTTAGAATCTGGAGAGTCAAACTCTCACCTTTTCCTGGCACCCTGCCCTGCTGTGTGGAAATGTCTCTTTTTCCGCCCATTTTATGGGAAGGCTCTGCTGGGTCCCTCAGGTGCTGCCATTTGCAGACATCACCACCCAGGACTGTTGTGGGTTTGAACTGTGTGTTTCCAGGGCTGTGCACTCATCTGTTAGGACTTTCTTAGCATCTTTGAAAATGCCTAGCTGTTGCCTAAGACTGGGAGCTACAGTGCATTTGTCCCCAGCCTCCAAGCACTGCTCTCTCTCACTGTGGACCCCACTCCCTGCTCTGCCCGGAGATGGTGGCAGGCAGGTGGCAAAACCCCTTTTCTGGTGGCTTTTATTTCCCCAAGAGAGGAGAGATGTGAGACTGTGTGCTGGACAGGAGGTGACAAGCGTGCTTAAGACATTTTTCTTTAGTGACTTGAGTGTGTTTCTCCCTTTCTAAGTTCCCTTGTTCTCTCTCTCTCTCTCTCTCTCTCTCTCTCTCTCTCTCTCCTCCCTGTGACTCCTATAAAATATGGGGGTAAAGCATTTGTGGTAAGACCATTCTTTTCCTAATCATTTAAGTATACATTTTGAAATCAATAAGGCAATAAAATGTTATTTTAACTTTACTATGTACTGCTTTTAACCACACAAAGAGTTTAACTGGATTCATCTTTATTTTTATTTATCATTAGTGTATGTGTGTGTGCATGCGTCCATGTGTTACCTGGTGCGTATGTAGGTCAGAGGACAACTTTGTAAAGTCAGTTCTCTATTTTTACCTTTACATGGGTTCTGGGGATCAAACTCGGGTCATTAGACTTACATGGTGTGTCACCAACTCTAACTGGATTTCTTAATACTCATGAACCACTGAATGCAGCATTGACAGTAGACCTCTTTTTCTCAGAAAACAATAATTTAAATCTTCTCAGAACAGTTTTAGACAGAAGAGGCTTTCCCAGTTATCTCAGCTTTATACATATAATACCAGTCATAATTAAGATCTCTGTGTTTAATATATTTATAAGCCGAGGATTAGCAACTGTGATCCTTTTATCTAATTGTGTGATCATGTCTCTCCACATAGCTTCTTTTCAATGCTTAGCAACTTCCTCACACCAGGGGGTTGGACCAAGAGGCCTGGTATGCTGGCCCTTAGTAATTCTGTAAGTGGGGAAGGAGTGCTTGTATTAACTTGATTTTAGGAATCTTAAGCGTCCCTAATTGGTGTGCCAGGCATGGGCACAGAGCATGGAACCAATGAAGAAATTTTTGTTGAGATTTTGTATATAGGTGTTATAGCTCAAGGATTAGAGCCTGGAAGACAGCATGCGGGGTCTGGGTGGATGCCTGATACAACTCTCACCTTAGGAGTTTTACAAAGGGTGACCCAAGCTTTGGCTGAAAGAAGTCCCATTTTACTAAACTTGCTAGAATCAGTGAAATGCAGAGAATGGGAGGTGTGGGCCTTGCTAGAGCCAGCCAGGCCCAGTGTCCCTTCAGGCAAGCTTCTGCCTTCTGCCCTGTCATAGACTTCCCTGGTCCCATTGCAACTTGCTAGGTAAATGACCAGAGGTAAATGGACTATGGGAACAGTGCAGAAGGTAGAATGTGTGTTCTGCATTTAAATGGGTGCTAGCAATAGCTTAATACAGTGAATGAGAAATCTGCGAGCTTTATGGTGGTAAGTGATAGAACATCCCAATTGTAGGTTTGACACATTACAAAGGTATATGGCTGCCAGCCCTCCCCCACCTCCAGCCAGCCCAACCCAGAGAGAGAGGTCACAGACGGAGAGGGGAGAGAACACATCTAGATCTCCTGTTCTTTTGCTGTAACTTTTATATACTCTGCTTGGTCCACATCAGCATTAAAATTAATGAAATTTGATGTTCATGGAAGGTTTTAGAAAGGTTAACATTGAATAGAACCTACTTTTTCCAGTTAAAGAATTATTTGAATCTTTATGACCAGCACTCACATAGGGTGAAACAACTGCCTGTAACCCATAGGATCTGACATCACCTTCTAGCTTCTGCGGACACCTTCACTCAGCTGCCCAAACCCCTCCGTAAACACATACATAATTAAACAAGTAAATAAATATTGGATGTTTATGTTGTTGTATCCATTGTCATATGGTACTGTGTTGTGTAAGGACATTCTTATACAAGTGCATTTTATACATTAAGTATCATTTTTAAGGGTTTTTTTTTTTAAATTCAGTTTTTGAACACTGGTTTTAATTTCATCCTGCCCATCAACATTTGCATAATGTCTTACAGCTCTGATAAATGAGGAGTGGGGAGAGGAAGATGTTTCTCTAAAGATTTTAGGAAGCATGGCTGAGAAGCATGCCCCCAAACAGAAAGTGTTGGGCCTGGCCTGGTGGCACATACCTATCATTCCAATATCATTCCAAGCACTTGGAAGATCAAGAGTTCAAAGCTGGCCTCAGCTACACAGTGAGACCCTGTCTCAAAAAAAAAAAAAAAAAAAAAAAAGAATATATTCCTTTTTTCTTTAAAGCTCATTGTGTAATTTGTGTAATTTCCTGCCAATGAGCATTTGGCACTTTGCAGGGCTCTGTTGCTCTGAGTTCACAGAAAGGGCAGGAGTGAGAGTCGGGCATTAGAAAACTCTGCTTCCTGTGTTTATAAACTGGATGAGCAAGTGCTCCGCAGGCTGATTACATCCTTTGTAAATTGTTTTGACTTTAGGAATAAATGTTAGTGTTAGTTTGTTGTTGGACAGAAATTAAAGTGCTAATGAGTCCCCCAAGTGATCTCTCCGTCTCCCTCCCTTCAAGGCAAGTATTTTGAAGTCACAAGGCAAAGCTAAGGCCAGGTACTTAAATGAGTGCCTCCCTTGGTGACACACAGAATTCTTCTTAAATCCCTGGACAGCTGCCTGTGTGGGATGGAAGCACTCTTGAGGAATACTTTCTATAGGAAGTTTGGGTTCTTAGTACTGACAAGGTAGAAGGTTGGCTGACAGGAGAGCTGTGAAGGAGAGGCTAGGTAGATCACTGCCTTGCCTCCTAGGAGGGGCTTACTGTTTTGAAACATGATCTCCAGCTGTAGTGCAGGCTGGCATCAAGTTCAATGAAGTCAACCTACCTCAGCCACCTGAGGACTAAGATCACAGTCCAGAGCAGGAGTCAAATCCCCCACTCCCTGTCATTACAGGGGTCATAACTGGGGGTGCACTGACCTCTTATTGGTGGGGTCACCACTAGGGAGGCCCTGGGTCTGTTGTGTTTATAACAGACAAGCGCACTAGGAGTTGCTCTAGAAATGACCTCTGAGTTTTCCGTTGGTGACAAAGTCATGTCCCATATGTTGCATGCAATAGCAACACGACCCCATCATCACCCAAGAGGAGAGAAGTACCGTACTGACTGTACTTGTACATTTTTGCTGTGTTTCTTAGTGATTGGTGTCTCAAAGCGAGCTTTGGTTAGCCTCTTCAATCAGTAAATACCACGAAAAGTTCCGTGGATCCCTTTATTTACAGTGTCACACTGAATTGCTGAAATTGTATTCTCAGGGGCAAAAACTGAATCTGTTGAGCCCGCCTTGTTTATTCCTTGACCCCCTTCGAGCATTGTCTTTCTGTGACACCACATAGTTTTATTGGAAACTGCCCTGTTTGATGAGGGATTTTTAAGGCCTTTAAAACATTTGATAGCTTTTTCTCGTGTCCATTGTTTGTACCTTAAAAGCTTTCAGTGGCCTCCAGGGTGGAGAAGTCACTTAGAAGGAAGCAGGAAGTCCGCTGCTGAGAGGACTGCTGTCTTCCAGAAGCTATTGATTGCTTTTATTCAGCGGGTCCCTCTAAAACAGTGAACTGACTCACTGGGAGCCATGGTGTACTTCTAGAATGACCTTCTGGGTGGGGAAGCACACTATGAACTGTCTGTAGTGACAAAGAAGTCATTGGTTTGGGGAGAAGGAGCTGTCCCTGTGGAGCAGAACCCTGTTCCATTCTGCAAGTTCCATGTATTAGGAGCTGCAGCTTGCATGGGTGCCCCAAGTACCTGCAATGTTGCTTCTGGTATAGGGGCAGCCAAAGCACCACTTTAGACACCTGCTTTTGTTTTGAATTCTTCCTTGCCATTGATAAGATTTTAGTTTGAAGTATTGCACAATATGTAGCATAGAAACTTATTTAAAAATCTAGAACCAGCTTTCTCAGGAAAACTGATGCTCATTTTCCAGAAGAGAGTAACTCAGTGTCACACTGTTCTGTTGCTTCAGCCTAATGAATGGCCTGATTTTAATGCTCTGTGCTCCAAGGCTTAATTAGTCAGTGGCACCTGATTTTTTTTTTTCTCTCTAAAGAAATCTCTACTAGAACTATTTTTTAATTTATTTTATTCTTTAGATTAGGTTCTTTTCTGTTAATTGGGATGTTTGGCCTGTTCTTTGAAGAAATAGCTGGTTTTCTCTGAGATGAGGGGCAGGGAGGGCCAGATATTCCTGCCTTTGTCCATTTAAGTTAGAGTGTGTCTAAAGGTAGCTCCTATCTCTGCTTTGTCTGGAATGAGAATTAAGCTTGAAATGCTGCACACAGTGAGGACTAATTGATTGCAGCAATTAGTGATGGAACTTAGTTTCTGAATTTAAAAACAAGTACATCTCATGGATGGGAATTTAGCCTGCATACTGAGGGGGGCTACATATTTTGGTGGGACCTCTCTCTCTCTCTCTCTCTCTCTCTCTCTCTCTCTCTCTCTCTCACTCACTCCACACACACACACACACACACACACACACACACACACACAGGTGAATTCCATTTGGAACTTAACTATTTTAGTTACTGAAACTGAACACTGAAGGAAAGGATAGGAATGGTTCAGATGTTTCACATTTAATCTACCGCAGTGTGATATGGGTGGGACAAATAGATACTTTATTTTGTCAAGATGGGTATAAATAGAATTAGTAACTACAGTCATGGGTTCTTGGAGGTAAGTTTAATGGTGTGCCCAAAGCAGCAGGCAGCATAACCCACTAGTCACATGCTTATGGAAGAGGCTGGATCCTTTAACAGGTACCTGGAACTGTAATTTGACTTCCCTAAATTTCTTAGAAGACGTTGGTCCTAAGCAAGTGCGATATCTACATTCTTTGGAGGAAATAGGAACAATACATATTTTCTCTTATATAAAGAATTTTAAATGAATTATGCCCTTGTTTCAAAACAGTCTAGATTTTGAAAGTGGGAATTAAAGTTTAATGAGGTGTGATGTGTCATGAGTATCTAATAATAGATCTGTTCTGACATCTGAGTTTTGAGCTTCTCAAAGTTCTGTTGTTAAAGATGATGAGGATATTTGTAGGTTTGTCCCCAGCATATGACCTGGTGTGTGTTTAGGGCACTGGGCTTCCTTTAGACTTTTGGTAATGTTGCTATGGTACTGAGTTAGAAAAGAGATGTGGAGCTGATCTTGGATGCTTTGAGGACAGGGGGTGTCTTTCAAGTTGTTTTCTCTTTTGTAGAAATTGTCCCTCTGTAGAGACCTCCTTTATTAATAAGGACCGAACCTGTTCAAAGAGAATAAATCCTCGGAACCTAATCAGAATGAAGCCCAGTTAACACAGCCATGTCCCATTGGTGCTTAACCTCACCCAAATCAGGTTCTCAGACCTGGCTCTCCCACAAGTTTGGAAAGAACCTTCGATGTTTGATTTGCCACTTTCTAGGTGAGCTGTCTAGCAACTGAACTTAAAAATAAATCCAACCCCAGCATTCTGCACCTTTGGTGCACATGTGAGGTTTTTAGCTGTTAGATTCAGAGTCCTGGGTAAGGACCAGCATCTGCATTCCTAAAATAATCCCAAATCCTTCTCGGTCTTGTTGGTCTTCAGATCAAACCCTGAAAATCAGTCTTAAGAAGTGGCTGTAGCTCAGTCATGCTCTGCGTATCCCACAACTGGATACAGTGACCTTTGGGCAGCAATTTTTCACCCTTTAGGGACAGCAATGAATATAATATCACACATGACTACTTTTCAAGGTGATCGCTAATGTTAAGATTTACTAAGTAGCCTCTTAAAATTCCTGTCTTTTGGTTCCCCTCCCTATTCCAAGCATCTACAGTAGCTACACATACCAGGCCTTGAGTGTCTGCCGAGTGAGATTATAGATAAATGCATCTCAGACTGGAGAATCCTAGGAATTCTTTTTTTTGGGGGGGGGGGTTTGGTTTTTAACTGTCACATTTTCACCAAGAAGCTATATAATTTCGTGAGTAGAAATGAGTATTATATATGACGAGCCCAGGTTCTTGTCTGTTGGAGAGTGTCACTGTTAGCACCCGGCTTCCTTTCAAGGCTTGGTGCTTGCATTTACTTTTTCGATTAACCAAGATAGCTCATCAAAGCCAGTAGGTTAATGACAATATGGTATAAGTTTGAGATATAGAACCCTGATCATTGGGAAGGCTGTTTTTCTCATGTTTTTTGATGGAACTCCTGGCTCCCGTTCCTCTTAAGGAACTAGTGTGATATGTGGCCCATACTCAAGATCTTAGAATTTTCATGCTAAAATCTTCATGCTCCAATTCAAACCTTACCTCCCCTATACAATCTTCCCTGACTCCAGACGTAACTTGTAGAGCTTTCCCTTTACTACTTGGTTTTCTGCTAACTCAATTGCCTTATTGTATCACAGGGTTTTCATTTTAATTAGGATTTTTATTATATATTTAGAGTATATAACATGATGTTTTGATGTGTGTCTGCCTAGTGAAGTGGCCACAACATTCTAACAAAGTAACTGGTCTAAGATACCTTCACATCAAGTTACTTTCTAAAGGGTTTGTGTATGTGTGTATGCTTGTGTGGTATGGGGTGTGTGTATGTGTGCATGTATATGGCATGTATGTGTGTATACATGTATATGGTGTGTGTTTATGTATGTATTGTGTGTGTATGGGGTGCATATGGTGTGTTTGTATGTGTATGTGGGGGGTGTGCCGTGTGTGTGTGTGTGTGTGTGTGTGTGTGTGTGTGTGTGTGTGGTGCATGGATATGTGTGTGTGTGTGTGTGTGTGTGTGTTTGTGTGTGTGTGTATCTAGCCAACAGTACCTGAACTCTACTGTCAGCAACTTTCCAGTGTAAAATACAATATAATTTACTTATCCGCCATAACTGCAGCTCTGTGCTCTTTGAGTTACTCTTCCCCCTCTCTTTTTGGTAATCACTATGCTAGTCCCTGTTTCTGTGTATTTAACTTAATTTTAAACACATATCCCAGTGCATTTAAAAGAAGCGAAGTCAGGCCGTATTTGTTTTTCTATGCTTAGCTTATTTCACTTACTTTGATGTTACCCAGTTTAATACATATTTTTGGCACATGTGGTATCTTTCTTTTATAAGAGAGAATAACCCTCCATTTAATAGTACTTTCTTTTTCGTCTATTCAGACATTGGGTTTTTTTGTTTGTTTTTTTTTTTTTGTTTTTTAACATAGCTCCTGTGAACAATGATGCTACAGACAGCATGAGAGTACAGGTATCTACGTGGACTGCTCATTTCACTGGCTTTGAATACGTATTGAGAAAGAGGATTGCTAGGTCATATGGCAGTTCTGGTATTCATTTTTGAAAATCATCATACTGTTGTTTAAAGTAGCTGCACAAAGCTACATTCTCATTGGCAGTACATAGAGGTTCCCTTCCTTCCTTCCTTCCTTCCTTCCTTCCTTTCTTCCTTCCTTCCTTCCTTCCTTTTTTCTTCCTGTTCCCATTTCTTTACCTTTCCATCAATGCATGTTGCTCAGTTAACTGTTAAAAATGGCCATCCTAACAGAGTTGACATGTATCTCATGGTTTTCATGGGTACTTCCAGTAACCAGTGATGCCAGCACCTTCTCAAATATCTGTTGGCTCTTTGTATGTGCTCTAGAAATGAGTCTATTTAGGTTCTTGCCCCATTTTAACCATAAAGTTCTTTGTGTGTGTGTGTGTGTGTGTGTGTGTGTGTGTGTGTGTGTATTCTTTGATATTTCCATTCATAGAGATAATGAATTTTAGTCTATTTCTGCCCTTGTTACCCTGTCTTTCTTCCACTGAACCCCTCTTCCCAGCAAGCCAGCCTCTTTCTTTTTGTGGCCCTTTTGTGCATGTGACCCGTTGGATTTAGTCACAGTTGCCCATGTGGGTATCATTGGGAGCTTGTTTACTGGAGCGTGGTCATTTTATCAGTGGCTACACCACTGAAGAGAGTGACACTCCTACCTGCCACTATCAATTTTACATAGTTTCTCAGTGAGGTGGAGTCCCACTGACCCTTCTCCCATGATGAAATGCTGACTGGTCCCGTGTTGTGCAGGTAAGCGCAGCTTCAGTCAGCTCATGACTGCATCAGCCATGACTTATGGAGAAGATCCCACCTCTGGCTCTCTTTCCAAACCTTTGGCTCTTACTGCCTCTCCACCTCATCTTCTGCAACATCTTCTGCGTCTTGGGGAGAAAGATGTTTTCTACTTGAGCACAGGTCTTATTCTCTGCACTTTATCAGTTGGAAGTCGCCATATTACCCACCATCCACTGAAAATGGAAGTTTCTCTGATGAAGGCCAAGAGCTACACTAATTTTTGGATATCAAGATTAAATATTTAGAAGCCAGTTTGCCTTGCAGTTTCTGAACTTCAATGGACTCAGATAGTTAGTGTTTGTGTGTGTGTGTGTGTGTGTGTGTGTGTGTGTGTGTGTGTGTGTGTGTAAGACCAGGTATGGCTTATATTACATTAGTCTAGCAATAAATGTGGGCTGAGAAAAATTAAAGAGTAAAAGACTAAGTAAGCACAAATAGAAAATCACCTAGGGCTGCCTTCTGGAGAGGATGTCAAAGGATCCTTAGGATCAAGTTTTACTCTTGACCATAATAAATATGATAACATGGTACTTTATATTTTAGTGTTGTAAACAAATTCTTCATAGGACAGTATTGCCTTGTGTGCAGTAATCAACAGAGACCTTTGAGTATTCTAGAAATTCTTACTTGAAAAGGTAGGCACTCAGGACATAGAATGACTAGGATTATATCAGTTATCTTGAGAGGTAAATTAGTATCCTCAACAAATACAACACAAAGATGAGTAGCATTTGATTTGCCTTCCAGGGGCATATGCTATGTATTTATTACATACATCATTGTACATATACAGCACTGACCTGTTAAGGAGCTAAAATGCTATGAAAATCTAAAGGGAGGAGACCTGGATCTGAGCTGAAGGGAGTTCAGGCTAATAGTTGGATAGAAGCATTCCTTTCTTTTCTAACTATCTGTCTGTCTATCATCTTTCTTTCTGTCTGTCTGTTATCTATCTTTCTATCTATTATTTTTGATACTGAGTCTCTTGGCTGTCCAGAGACTCACTAGGTAGACCAGAGATCCTCTCGCCTCTGCCTCTTGAGTGTTGACATTAAAAGTATGTGCACGTATGCCCAGCCTCAAACTCACAGAGATCCACCTGCCTCTGCCTCCCTAGTGTTGGGATTAAGGGCATGCACCACCACTTCCTGGCTTCTCGCTACTTCTTAAGCAGACTCAATAGGTTGTAGACAGTCTGATGTCTGTGAATACAATGTCATGATATCCTAGTTAGTTTTTGTCAACTCCACACAATTTAGAGTCATTTGGGAAGTGGAACTCTCAATTGAGAAAATTCCCCCATAAGACTGGCCTAGATAAGTCTATTTTGTTGATTAATGGTTGATGTGGAAGGGCTCAGCCCATTGTGGGTAATGCCATCACTGGGCAGGTAGTCTTGAGTTGTATAAGAAAGCAGGCTGGGTAAGCCATGAGGAGCTTCTGCTTTAGTTCCTGCCTTGAGTTCTGCCCTCACTTCCCTCAGTGATGGGCTGTTACCTGGAAATGTAAGATGAAATAACCTTTTTCCTCCTCAAGTTGCTGTTGCTCATGGTGTTTTATCACAGCAATAGAAAAGTAACTAAAACACAAAGGCGTTGAAGCTCTGTACTGGATGCTGTCCCTGTACTGCCTGGACCAAGCTCTTGTGGCCTCTTGCATGTGCTTATCGTTCTTTTGGCCTGCATTCACGGGTGTCATGGTAGCTACCATCATGCTTGCACCCACATTCTCTTTCCTCTATCTGTTGGCTATGGGCCAACAGATAAAGTGGGCTTGCATCAACTTTGAATGCCCTGAGTCACCTATCTGGGAGTAGTGTGTAGGATAAAGGTCACTAAGGCAGTAATTGCCCCTTTTATCATTGGAGGGTGTGTGTACTTCCTCATGGGCAGGTACATATTGTTAAGTGATCCTTATGTCCTGTAAAAGACCTACTAAGTTCTTGATGCTTTGCATATTTTCCCTCAAATCCCCAGAAGGATCCTACAAGGTAAATGCTGTTATATCTACTTTATGGGAGAGGAAACCTGTTTAGAGAGATTAGCTCTGCCTAGGTTCTGTCCACTGTCCAGTTAGTCTGTCTGTAGGTGAGAAGAACAGAGCATCATGAAGGTGCTGGAAGCACTGACTATTGAGCCTAGAGGACAGATGTCTCTTGCTTTGTATAAGGGTTGTTCCTGAGGTGTGTACTGCTTTATTCTGCATTGGGGGAGGGTGCTGGGCCTCAAACCCTGAGTCTCAAGGATGCTATATGAGTGAGATTTACACGGCTGAGCTATGTCTTCAGCCCATCTCGTGCAGTACTTGTTTCTCTTTAGGAGTTTGTTGTAATCCCATAGTCACTCATTTGACTGTGCTGAGTCCCTTGGAAAGTAGATTAAAGGATGCTTCTCTAAACAAGTTACCCTGTATAATTAAAAATCTTGATAATAAAGAACTACATCTTATGCCTGGCCCATGTGTACTGAAGTAAATGGTTATGCTATCAAGCCTGCTATAATTTGAAACAACTCCACAACTATTCAATTTAACGTCTCCATTCGCTCAAACCAAGTCTGACTCTGACAACAATCTGGCTTGCCGCCAGTTATCACAAGAGATTTGGAAATTATCTCATAACAAAGTTAATTTTAAATCATTGTTTAAATATATGCCATAAAGGGAACTTCAGAGACTCAGACTAATCCAGCGCTTGAACGGTTAGAATTTGTGTCAGGAAACAAAACAATGGTGAAATGATGATGCCTGGAAAACAGTAAGAAATGAATGCTTTCTTAAAGGCTCTCAAGTTGAAATGACTAGAAGCCAGGGTGGTATTTATGTCTTTGTTAAAGTTCTGTATTGCGGAGGTAATTTTCCCTGAGGAAAGTTTTTTTTTTTTTTTAGAAAGCAGCCAGTAGTTTTCATACTGCAGTATTATTTAGCTGTTTCCAGTGTGTCACAAGAGGCTGTTTGTTAGGCTATATCTTTGCTTCCATGTGTCAGTATTTCAGTCCTTTTCTGGGCAACAGTGACAACAAGGACTTTTCTGGAGTCTTAAACCTCGATGTCAGCTTCCATCATCTTCACTGGCTGAGTCAAAATGTTGTGGAGAGTCACCTATTTACTAAATAGCCAGCTTCTCTAATTATGTGCTTTCTGGGTCTCTCTCTCTCTCTCGTCTCTGTCTCTCTCTCTCTCTCTCTCTCTCTCGTCTCTCTCTCTCTCTCTCTCTCTCTCTCTGTCTCTCTCTGTCTCTCTCTGTCTCTCTCTCTGTCTCTGTCTCTCTCTGTCTCTCTCTCTCTCTCTCTCTCTCTCTCTCTCTCTCTCTCTCTCTCTCTCTCTCTCTCTCACACACACACACACACACACACACACACACACCCTTCTGGAGAAGGTAGAAGCCAAGTCAGACTCCTAAAACATTTTGTTTTGAACGGTTTTGGTGATCAAACCCAGGTCCTTGTGAGTGTGAAGCACCTAACTACCCTTCCAGCTCCCCAGAGCTGTCAGGCCTTTATGTTTGCTTTCATGCTAGTAGAGCAAATACTATCAGGCATTAAATTTGTGCCGGTAAGCTACAGGCACCAGTGGTAAAGTACCTAATTTGGCCTCACAGAACATTGAAACAGCATGCACCTGTTTTGTTTTGTTTTGTTTGTTTTTTTTTGGCTGTGAATGAATGACTCCCTGAATTTCTCATAAAAGAGGTTTTATTGGTGTTCCTGTGCTGTGTGTTGGTTTGAGATCCCAAAGCTGACCCAGGATTGATATAGCCTGTCTCTGTTTATTGACCTTGTCTACATTTTTAAGCCTTACCTGATACATGCTTTGGACACCTGTGCCTCAGTCTCAGTACAAGGCATCGTTTAAAAGTGAGGAAAGGAGTGCAGGCTTCTGCCTCTCATCCTTGGCTGAAGGGACAGATGCTTACAAAAGCACGGGGAATAGTGAATGGGAGTTGCAGATGCTTGGAGCTGAATATGAGGCTGAAGTGAGCCACTTCTACAGCCTTACACATGTAATCCCAGCACTCTGTAGGCTGGGGCAGGATGATTGTCATGAGTTTGAGGGAAGCGTGAGCTATATAGTGAGTTCTAGATCAGCTGTGCTACGCTGTGAGATGCTGTATTAAAAGTACCTGGCAGGGAAAGAGAGAATCCCCCAAACCTTTGCATCCTTCCACCTCTGTTTCATTTCTCTCTTCCTCCGCTTTCCCCCAGTTTTCTCAGTCTCCCACAATCCCTTAGCACATGGTTGGCTTTTGTTTTTTTGTTTTCATCCCATGACTCTGCAGCTTGTTTGTTCCATTTCAAACTTTTTCCTGCTGGAATTGCAAACATGGCCCTTTGTAGACCCCGGGCAGCAAAGCCAGCAAGTGCCCTGGGAGAAAACAGCTCCACTGTGGATAGAAATCATTACTGTTTCTCTATAGATATTGTCTCACAGATTTAATTCACAGTCTTGTTGGCATGTGGTGATCAAAACAGTAAGAGGTAGGAAGAAAGTCACTCAATGAACCCTCAGGTGCCAGTATTTCTTCTGTTTACTGGAGAAGCCATTGCCACTGTCAAGTGGGTCATGTCCCCAGTATGGCTGTTGCATTGTTGTCATGTGTGCAGCCTCAGTGGACATTAAATGAAAATGGAGTTGTGTTGAGGTTGGGGATGTTGGTCAGTGGTAGAACACATACTTAGCATGTCTAAATCCCTGTGTTCTTCTCTGATTTAGGGTTTCTACCACTGTAACAAAAACACCATAACCAAAAGCAGCTTGGGGAGAAAGAGTTTATTTGTACTTAAAACTCTCAGATCATGCTCTATCACACAGGGAAGTCAGGGCAGGAACTAAAGGTGGGAACCAGGAGGCAGGAACTGAAACAGAAACCATAGAACACTGCTTACTGGCTTGTCTGTGCTCAGATTGCTTTCTTATAGGATCCAGGACCACCAGATAAGGGTGGCGTGGCCTACAGTGAACTAGGCCCACCAACACCAATCACTAATCAAGAAAAAGCACTATAGATGTGCCTAGAGGCCAGCTGGTGTAGAGCATTTTCTCAATTGAGGTTCCCTCTCTCCATGTATGTCTAGGTTTGTCCTAAGTTGGCATAAAAGTGACCAGGACAGTCCTATTTCCAGCACCTATCCCAAAAGATGGTAAGATGGCTTACATATGTGCTAACAAGAGAAACTAAGGTCAAAGATGTTATAAATACCATTGGCTATTATCCAGTACTCATTTTTAAAATAACACCCCAGCAGAGATCAAATTAAGGTGGCCACTCCCCTTGTAAAAGTGTGCTTCTCCTTCACTTTGCCTGGGAACCTAGCTCTGGGATAGCTTTACGAACATCCAGAACCATGCTGTTATCTGTCTTCTAAGTTGCCTACATGAGCCTGGCAACCTGACTGGGTGTGAAAGGTACTGTGCATGATGGGATGCTGCATAAACATAAGTCAAATTTCTAACTGTGGCTCTGAATTTTGTAGCTGTGGCATTCCCCATGTGACATTGGGGAATCTTTCCTTGTCTCCAGCTGTGGCTGCGTCACCTGCTATCATTGGGCTTCACTGCTGGAGACAGCCTGGTATCCACACCTCACTTCATCTCATTTGCTTCATTGTTCGTACCTCTGGTTAGTTAGGGCCACAAAGACCTTACTAAGCCAGACAGGTTCTGAACCAGCCTGCTCCTTGTGGATAGTGTGTCCCATCTCTTCTAATGCCTGTGGATGGGATTTCCCTGTGCCTTCTATAACATACCATCCTCTTGACAGATGTGTGGATGGCCAGCTCTTAATACTGGAGGTGACAGGAAGAAAGATACTACAAAACTGATGTAGGATTTGGGGCCTTAAACATTCCATCCACTGTATCCATCCTCAGTATCTGACCTCAGGTACTTTGGGAAGTTTGAGTCTCTGTTTCCAAGGCAGAGAAATTTACTGAGAAATTCTGACATGACTTGATAGGTTTATAAACCAGACATTTACTGATAACAAATCATCAGAAATCACTGTCTTCCATAAAATTAATCCCTCATGCTTCTGTGAGAGCAGAAGAATCGGTGTGGATGGTAAGTAAACAAATACATCAAATACTGCACTCTAGTTTGAGTCAAACCATTTCAGGCAGAGTCCGTACCATTGCATGGCGTTACAGCGCATGGCATGACAGCACATGTTATAGAAAGTCTCTGAGTTGTATGTCCAGAACCCCCACCTTCAGTTGTTTGACCCCATGTGGGGCTCTGACCTGTAGTTTAAGAAGCTGTGTCTTGGGTACTGCCACCTCCTAGTGTGTGTCTGGTCATTGTTGCCTCCCAGTGGCTGGTTTCATCAGGAACCTTTTCCTGCATTACAGACCTGGCAGTAGAGGAAACAGGTCTAGCTGCAGCATTTCCTGTCTTACAGATTGATGGTGTCTAGCTGTTCTGCTGATGTCATTGTGCATCTGTGTTTCCAATTGAGTGCAACCTGGGAGGAGGGTGGTGTTAATCTAGCAAGAACTTGTTACCCCTTGAGGGATGAAGGGTAGGCTCCTGGCTTACTCCCGTTTGATTTGTTTGCTTCATTGGGGGGAAAACAAATGACTGTGTCATCCTATAGAGAATTCCACTGTCTCTTTGACATACAAATAAACAGCCTTCCATGTTTGATTTATTTATTTATTTTACCACTGCTGGAACCATTAGCTTTTAAAAACCACTTTGTTATGTTGCTTTACTATATTTTGACCTTCATTTTTGGATGGGAAGGAAAAAAATCCAATCAATATGTCTCTATATTTTATTATATAGGAAGTGAAGAACTCTTAACTACAAATGACCACTAGACACAAGAATCCTCTAAAGTCTGATGGATGAGCTGAAAAACCAAACCACAGCACAGGGAGGAGGATGGGGGTGTTAAATTGTTTCTGGCAATACCTTTATCTTGAGGATTCAGCTTTTATCCATTCATTAAAAGAAAGCATTAGAATGTCCTCTTCTCTCTTTCTTGTCCCCGTTATCTGTCAGAATGTAGGTGATAATGAGTACATTTGTTTGTTTTCATTAGAATTGCACATCTGCCTGCAGAACCCATAAGATAAAATGTTAGGTATTGGCCGTTAGGCACTTCTACATTCTTAATTATTTACTTTGTGCTAAAGCAAATGTGTAATTGACAACTGGTCCCAAGTAGTCTCATCCTTCCTCTTCATAGCCTTGCTGCTCAGGTTTTCAGAGCCTGACATCAAAGCTCCTATGATCTTCCAGTTGTTTTCCCGATCTGTCCGCCAGAATCAATTTGTCATTAGCCACACCTGACTTGAGCAGTGGGTTTCCAAGTCTTTGCCAGGCGGGTACATAGATGTTTAGGAGAAAGTCTCTCACTGCTCTGTTGCTAGGTTACTGAACCCTGAAGTACTGAGCCCTGAACATACCGTCTATGTTCCAGATTTGTTATTTATGGTTGCAAGCAGCTGCTGTTCATATTTTGGAGGGTAAACAATGAGATACAAAATGAATAAGACCAAATAGTTAGACACAGCACCGCAACAAATAACTACAAGCAGATGTCTAGGACATGCTTGGTGAAGGAGACAGATTTGAAGTTACTGTTTATGCTCAGAGAGTTGGGAGCTATCCTTGCAGAACTGTGGTGTTAACCCTATAATAAGAGCTACATAATGAGGCTGCGGATGCTGTAGTCCAGTGCTCCTGGGTAGAGGTGGGGTTAAAAGCATCAATTTTAGATATGGGGTCTTTAAATTTTCCCTTTCATTCTCTCCATTGAAATTTCCCCTTTGTTCATGTTTTTAATTGTGTGGTAAATTTTGATTCAGAGAATATGTTGACCAATTGTGGTATAATTATATAATCAACATTTGACCACTTTAAACAGCCTAAGATAGTGATTTTTTTTCAGCTGTTCTTCTCATGAAAAATTTTAAAGCTGAAATTACTATAGTTTTCTCATCCTACACACTTCTAATCAGCATATTAAGTAATAAACATTTGTTAGCCTCCTACTTTTTTTTTTTAATAAAGATTTGCAGAGTATCAGACTCATCAAAAAGCACAACTGGCCCTCAAAATTTATAAACAACACCAAGACCAAAAAAAAGTTCACACTACAAAACAACAGTATGGATGATGCCCCAACGCTATGTATAATTATTTCCTAAATGAGAGTTAAATGGTAACGGCAGAGAGAGAGAAGACTCTAAATGACCCAAGTTAGTTAGAGATGGAAAGATAGGTGCAGACACTTAGCAACTTGGAGCGTGCTGAGTGGTTCTGGTAGACCTGTGCTGAGCAGGTCCGGTAGACCCGGGCTAATGACATTAGGGGAACAGAAGTGCTCTGGCCCAGAGCAGCATTTCCTAGAGATGCTAAGATGTGTTCTGGCCTTTGAAGGCTGGGCAGGCTTTGACAACAGGCAGAGATTATAGGTGGAGTTCTGGTTAAGGGTATGACTGAGAACACAGACTTTTTAGCTAGAACACTTACTACATCAAGGCACCTGTAAAAGCTAGATGGGATGGTAGCATATGTGTATGAATAAATCTTTGTCAGTCGTGTGACAAAGATTTAAGCTTTCTTTTGGAGAAATTCCTGTATTTTTGAGAAAGATGGTTTTGTGTGTGTGTGTGTGTGTGTGTGTGTGTGTGTGTGTGTGTGTGGTGTGTTTATGCTGTGTGTGCAGATGCCTTCGGAGGCCAGTGGCATCAGATCCCTCTGGGTGCTAGTGACCAAACTCAGATCCTCTTAGCCACTGAGCCATCATCTCTCTACCTTACTACTTGTTTAGTGAACACATATTCTATGCTAAGCTCTACTAGAAGCCAGGATTCATGTGAGGTGTGATGGCATATAACTGTTGACTATAACCCCAGCACTCAGAAAACTGGAGCAACCTTGATTACACAACAAGACTCTGCTTTTAAAAAAAAATGCTCAAAACAAAACAAAAACAAGAAATGCCATAGACTGTGTCTCCCGAGGAGTCTATACTTGATATTTCTGGAAATGAGAGACAGGTGATTGGGAATGAGAACTATTTTACACATATGGGAGCTCTGAGATGGGTCACCACCAGTGGCTCCAGAACCTTTTGGGAAGGTTTGCTTATGTACATCAAAAGTCAGGCAAAGGTGAAGCAGGAGAACCCATTTCTGTGCAAGGTTTCCAGCAAACACATGGGTGGAGAGACACAACAGCCTGATGCTTAGCATTTTGAAGATTCATTGAGTTTCTAGTTTTTCCTGGTCAGAGCTTCTAGCACAGCAGTGGGAAAATACAGAGATGTGGGTCTATCGGCAAAGGACTATTGACCTCAGTGTGCCTGCTAGCCTCAATGATGTACATCCAGGCTTTCTCTGGAAATGTGCAGGCTAGAGTGGTGGTGCTCGCAGGATAGAATACTTTCTGAGACCCGTGTGATGGTGTTAGTTATTCTAAAGCAGCAGGAAGAAGTGGTAGTGGTTTAGCATGTCTGGGTGAGAGTTAGTAATCTAAGTTCCCCAGCATTCAGTGTGTCATTTGTGACTTTAGGAACCTGGCCTTATTTAGCCTGGGGATGTGTTTCGATTCAGAACCCAGCTATCTATCTTAAAGTCCTTATCCTGGTAGCATTAGTGAGTACTAGTGGACTTGAGGCTAGAAGAAGGCCTTAATCTATCTTTGTTATGGAAAGTTGATGAGATTTTTATGAATTTATGAGAAGCAAAACTTTTTAGTAAAAGTTTCAATCATTTCCTGATGCTTTCAAAACTGCCATCCTAACATCTATTAGACATGACTATGCAGTTCTCCTTCTTTCGGGCAAAGCAAAATATAAACGAATAATGTAGTAAAAATTGAAGTTTGAAGGCCAGGTCCAGAGATGATCTATAAATACTAATTTTAATTTGTATCCTAACTTTTAAAAAAATGTATTCAATGAGTTCTATGAATTAGAAACATTTTGTCTTATTTTTTCCAGCCTGGGGTGGCAATAACAGGGATGAAGTAGAATCTGGGGACAGTGTGGTGGCAGTTCTCACAGCACAGCTTGCCCTGTATATGTCTGTCATTTTTAGGCACATGTAGCCACTGCAGGTGAGCTACCCATGGGTGGTTTATAGATACCCCTCAGGACAAGAGCTAGCTGGACTAGTATCCACTAAGATCCGCATTTGACTTCTTCAAGACCTCTCTGGAGGAATAGTCACTCTGTGAGCCCAGTGTTGGGTCTTCTGTTTCACACGAAGCATCCACGTCTCCAGTGAGACCTGCTTGTAGCCAAGTATGTCTTGATGCTGCACTGTGGGCCTTCGGCTCATCTTGTAGATTCTTACTGAGCTTGCCACATGGCCTCTTTCTTTAAGTATGTGCTGTGGATGAGCAGGAGAGAACACCATGTTCACGGACAAGACAACTTCAAGTAGGGAACATCGGACTGATTCAGAATGATTGCTTCAGCCTTTCTCAGTTTCTAGTAACATTTACAAGGTCATCATAGCTTGAGCCCTGTAACCCTGCATGTTCTTCGTAGATTTTCAGTGGCCAGATAAGAACAGTCAGGCTAAAGGAGACATCACTTCTGTTTGTCCTCCTGGGACATAATGACCATCAAAGACAAATTGCAGATGCAATGAAAAGACCTTTCAGCCCAGAGTTAAGGTTAAATGTGGCAGTGGCAAGGCCCACTAACCTGCTCTAGGGCATGGCTATCACTCAGTAATTTTGTCTTGTCCTCTCTGATCTATTCTCTAGCTTCTTCTAACAGTGATGGCACAAAATGGCTTTTTTTTTTTCCCTGAATGCTGCCAAAATCAATGAAGTTCCCTGAAGCCTTACGTTTCCCTTGAGAAAAATATGAAAGAAAATTGAGATACTTAAAAAACAAACAAAATCCAATTTAGTAGGTGGAAGGGTCTGGCTTATGCTACCTGAAAATGTTTATCATTTAATATTCTGAAGATATCATCTTTAAGTTATTATCTGCCATGGAAAACCAACCAAGGACTTAAATCCCATTGAGAACAAACAATCGGAGACTGATCTGTCAGATGGGTCCATTTCGGAAGTTCTGCTGCTCATGTATTAATTCTGATTAAAAATGGGGAAATACATGCAGGAGGCTGAATATCTTCTTGCAAATCTGAACACTGGTGGAAAGTGGAAAATAAAGCTGGTTGTAATAAACAAAAACAAACAAACAAATAAAAGTATTGTCAAAATAATAGCATGTTTTTCCCAGAACAGATTAGGGCCAACATTCTAGTGCCAAAAGCTTTGTAAATTATTCACTACTCCTCTCCTGTATTTGGGGGAAGAATATAGGGAACATTTTAAATTCTCTGTGATGGCCCAGATGAACACTTTGAAGTTTGATGGTTGGAGATATAGTAAAGGTGTCAGTGTGCATGGGGGTAAATTAAGAGATGGGACTGAGGGCAGATCCCTCCCTTGAAAGCATCATGTACCATATCTCTGTGAAAAGAAGGTTCCAACATATTCCATCCATTGACCATTTATTTACCCACTGTGGTAGAAAGATTACCACAAGAAATTACTGGGACAGGTTGTAATTCTGTGAAATCCCCTAGTGAAAGAGATAGGTATGTAAGCTGATAACAATAAGCTTCATGCTCACTGGAGCTGAGACCTAGTGTGGCTTCATGACCTATACCGTGTTCGCACACAACCCTTACCTGTAGAGCCTTGGGACACGCTACACAGAGACTTACTGCCCCATATACAATAGAAACACCTGGTGTACTGGCTGGTTTTGTGTGTCAACTTGACATAAGCTAGAGTCATCAAAGAGGAAGGAACCTCAATAGAGGAAATTGCCTTCATGAGATCCAGCTGTAAGGCATTTTTCTCAATTAACCATCAACTGGGTAGGCCCAGGCCATGATGGGTGGTGCTTTCCCTGGGCTGGTGATTCTATAAGAAAGCAGACTGAACAAGCCCATAAGCAGCACCCCTCCATGGCCTCTGCATCAGCTCCTGCCTCCAGGTTCCTTGAGCTTGAATTCCTGTCCTGACTTCCTCCAATGATGTACTGTGGTGTGGAAGTTTAAGCCAAATAAACCCTTTCCTCCCCAGCTAGTGTTTTGGTCGTGGTGTTTTATTGCAGCAATGGAAACCCTAAGCACCTGGCACTGCTCAGGGCTCTTTATGAGCACATGCGTCTCCTTCTACAGAAAGCATTCTCTCCCACTGCCCTCTTCATGTTGAGTAAGCCTGCTAACCTTTGTGTACTAAAACCAATAACCTGCCACAGCTTACTTCCCCTCTATTTATTCTCCCCAGTTTTTCCACTCCCCAAAGTTCATCAATGCACTATTAATAGAGAGGACTGACAATGGGCACTTACTTAGTGGCTGGTTTTGTCGCACCAGGTGTCATCTTTGGTGCTTGGCATAGGTCAGTCATCTCTTCTGACTACGTTCAAGAGGCTTGATCTACAGATGAGACCCAAGACATGGTGAAGTAAGGAGCTTAACCATACACTCTGTTAGAAGACACTGGGTGTAATTTTTCTACCTCATTAGAATGGGGTACCTGTGATAGAAACACCTTCCCCCTATGAGGCTTTACCTAGCTGCATTCTCCAGGCTTTCAAGGCCTTTTAGATCACAAATGGAAAAATAAAACTATAAAGATTCCAGAAGACAGGGTTTGCTGTAGCTGGGGCTTTCCTATAGAGCTGTGTCTCAGTGAGCAGCCACCTGCCCCAAAGTCTGGGGTTAGTGAGCCTTCACAGACTCCATGTCCACTTGGATTGTGTGGCTGAGATCCTGGAACAAGAGCTCTTAGACCCAAGGAAGTCCCAGCCTCTTATGGGGGGGGGGCATTCCACTTATTTTGGTCCAGGCTCCTAGAAGGAAGAGAGGAAGTTATTTTGGGAGGTAAGAGGTGTGTTTATATTTTTATTTACATATATTTATTTATATTTTTAGGGCAACCACTTTGAAATTATAGGAATAAGATCTTTTCAGCATTCCTACTTTATTTCAAAGTAGTACTAATTCTGGCTGCATTAAATATATCCACTCTCAAATATTAATACCAAATTGAGTTCTCAAATAAAATCCATGGAATCCTTAATGTTTCCAAGTTATGAAGACTCATTTGCTTCTGATTCATGCTGGTTTGGTTTTCTTAAGATTTATTTTTATTTCTGAATATGTGTGTGAGAGAGGGGAAGGAGAGTTTGCATGTGAGCATAGGTAGAGGAGGTCAGAGGTCAGAAGAGCTGGTTCTTCTGGAACCAGAGTTAGAGGCAGTTGTGAGCCACCCAGTATGGGGGCTAGGAACTGAATTTGGGTCTTCTGCAAGACTGTGTTTGAGAGTCCCCACTGCTATAGGTGTGTGGTTTTAATCTTTGGCTGCCTGCCTTCTCAGAAGCCATGTTCACTACTCACTGACTTTGATTTACTTAAACAGGTTACAGGGCAGTGGAGTTTTGAGGCACAATATAATGGCTCAAAGTTCTTGTCCTTAGCTCGAAGGAGAGTTGTTCCACAGCTTGTTTACTAACCAGTTCCCTACAAAAAATATTGCAAGAATTGATTTAATTAACTGAAGCCAGGATAGAGAGGGAAAAAGGAGTGGAGCTCTGCTCTGCTCTTCAGTTTTTACACACTGAAGCCATCACTCCTGGCCCAAACATTATCAGAAACATCCATACTACCCTGCAGCACTTCTAAGACATGTCTAGGCTTTAGACTTAGAAGCATCTGCTTCCAAAAAAAAAAAAAAAACCACACAAAATAACAAAAACAAAACATGTGTAAGTAAATTAAATCAAGGTCAGATTTAACAAGCATTTTACTCAGGCTATATGTTCAGATAGGTCACAGAATCAAGAAAGAAGCTTAGAATATCAAGCCCAGCACTGGTCCAAGGGCAGGCCTGTGACAGCTGGGACCAGAGTTTTTAGGGTCATTATTTCTACTTTTCACCTGGCTACACTGCCCCACTTAGAAAATCCCACAGAAATGTGTGCTTTTTTGTAAGGCCTGCTACTACTATATTTCTGTGATCTACCTGTGTTCAACTATTGTTTTCAAAGATAAGAGTTTTCCCACTAAGAAAACAAAACTAAAAATTCATGTGTCACGGGAGTTAATAGTGTGTTGTTGATTGCCATGATACCAGATGAGTGTGAGGGGAGGGATGAGAGTGTTCTTTGATGCTAACAGGAAGATTCTACTTCCAGAGACCTTCATGTCAAATGTGACATCTCTGTGTATTTTTAGCAATCACAATGAAATGTGAAAAGGCGTTAACAGTAGCTCAAAGATACCAAAGCTTCAAGGTTACAAATCACTTTTAAGTTTTCTTTCTTCTCCACCACCCCCAAGTGTGCTCTTGTAGTAACACTCATTATTGGGAAACACAGCAGATGGGCAAACAGACTGATAGTGAGTGTGTGTGTGTGTGTGTGTGTGTGTGTGTGTGTGTGTGTGTACATACATATATATACATACATATGTATATATAATGTATTATATTTTTTCTTTACAGAGCTTCAATGCTGGTGCATTCTTCAGTAAAAGAGGAGCTTCTAGATGTTATCTTGTCTTGCTTCCCCTTTTTAATCAAAAATACAAAAGGGACCACTTCACTCTGGTCTATTAATAATGCAACTACCTCCTTTTCTTAATTGCTGATTTCATAGCCCTCTGTGTACCCATTGCAATCACAATTTGATTTCTTTCCAGTCCTGAAATCCTGATGTGAGCCTTTGTGTCCATGTTCTTTCCAGCCTAGGATTTCTTTATGGGTTTTACCATCATCTTTTTAATTTTTTTTTTCAGATGTGTTTTTCTTCACAAGAAAATTGTCTGAAATATTTTGACAATTTTGTTCAAAGTGAAAAGCTCTTTAATTAATTAGTGGAAGGTAAAGATTACCTATACCATTATGTAATCAGAAATCTCTTCCTGTAGTCTTTTTGTTTAAACAAAAGTGTCATTTATCTCATTGGTTTTCTTCAAAATTAGAATTTTCCTTGTTTTACTTTCCAGTTTTAGGAAAGTGGTTTTTAAAATGAAACTCTGCCTCTCATGTTTTTTCCTTTTAAGAGGGCTGAAATACACAGTATGTGATATTTATGTGTGTGTATAGACAGGGTTTCCCACGATATACTAGAGTTAGTGTGGAATAGTAATCTCCTTATGATGTTGCAAGAGCCTTGGATCAAGGTACAGGGGAATGATGTACATACATGGTCACACATCTTTAAAGTCCTTCATAAAAAGTTAAACTAGGTTTATAGATTTGCTGATGCATTTTATTTAAAAAAAATGGAGAAATCGTCTATAAAGATAGCATTGGATTAGGTTAGGTCATGGTATTGTGGTCCCACATTTTGAGGCCCCAATCATTTGAGGAGAGCTGTACACAAAGTCATAAGCAATTAATTTGGCTCTGTGTTTTCTGAAATGCTTGATGGTCCCATCTCATAGATTATTTAGCTTGAAAACAAACCAACCTGTGAGTCAGTTTTAGAAGTGTCCATCAAACTTCAAAGAGCTGCTTCAGTTCAGTTCTCACACTGTGATCTGCAACTTCAAGCAACAGCGTGCTGTTAATATCGAGATGTGAAAATGGGGACTCTGCATGCTAGCTTGCCCGGGAGCCTTGCCTCTGAGTGCCGTGGTTTCAGAGACATAAATGACAGGTGGGGTTGGGAAGAACCCAAGCAGAGCTAAAGGAAATATGGAAGCTGAAAGGAAGCCAGTGTTTATGTGAAGGTACAAGCTGAAGGGGAGACATTGCTGAAAGTTTGTTCAGAAGGAAGCCTTTTAAGTTGAATACAGGTTGAATGAGAGAATAGTAAGTAGAGATGAAACCTTGACATGACACACTAGAATAAAAGGTTATGCATTTCAACGGTATTTTAATAATGGTTCCTTGGTTGTGGTCTGGTCTCAACCCCAGCTTCTCTAGACTCACTTTCTCAAAGCTGAGACAGGTGCCGTGCGGTGAAGGCTCTCTTGTCCTGTATTGCATCTGCAGTAGCTGGACCATGTTACTGTGAAACTTGTCTAATTACCTCCACTGATCGTTTATATTCTGTGGGGGCAGAGAGGAAACTCGCATCTCATCTTACCACCGTGTGCTTGGTACCTACAAGTCACACTCTGTTACTAAGGAGTTTCCAATTAACAACTGCTAATTAAATGACTGAATGATTGGACAAGTGCTTATGACATAGTCAAAACTTCCTCGGTGATCCACCCATGATCAACCTTAGGATTGGAGATTTGCCCCTCAAATGACTCCATCACCACCAACGGAGTGAACTTATTAAATAAAACATATTTCCAGTAAGGTTGTTCACCTTGAAAATTTCACATTCAAAATCAAATTAATGCTACAAGCTATGTAATATAGTGTATTTAAAAAATAAGCTCTACACTGGTGATTGAGAGAGAGTTCTTATTGGGTGACAGTGCATATTACAATGTAATTAACTGGATGTGATGGTGCATGTCCATAGTCCCAGCTACATGAGAGGCTGAAACAGGGAGATCACTTGAGCTCAGGAGCTCAAGGTCTCTCTGCCCTCCCTCACCTCTTCTCCATCCCCTTTCTTCTTTCCCTGTCCTCACTCCCCTTCCCTCCCCTCTTCTCTCTCTCCCCCATGATATCACATGGTGTGATATATACTAAGTATGTATGTAACTAAACTGAAACTTCCTCTAGAGTATTTGAATTGGGTATAAATTATGACTGTGTACCTATTAACCTGACCCTCACTTTTAAAAGGATGTAAAACCATCTTACATTGTTTTATCTTTGTTAGCCCGAAGCAATGTGTTCTTTTTTCATGTATATTTTAACTTTTCACATCCAAGTGCACTTTTAATTGAAGCACAGCTTTTATGGCTGAGGAACAGCATGCAATACTTCTAGGGGTCAGAAGGTTCATTCCTGTCAGACTCTGACGTCACAGAGGTCTCTCCACGCCTGTGGGTTCAGCTTCCACTGAAGTCAATGACACTACTAATGTAACTGAAGTCAATGAAGTCTTGACTCGTTCCAAAGTGAATAACACAATCACATGCCTTTTAGTGCCATATAATGGTTCTAGTTTATTACTTACCAGATCTACTGTCTTACAGTGCCTAATTTGTAAACAGTAATTTTTGTCACAAATATGTATGTAAGGAAAACGGTATATGCAGCATTGGTTCTGCTCTGTTTTCATCTGTTGGGGGGCTGGAAACATACACACCTGGGCAAGAGTGAGGCACCAGTCTTTGTAACTACACAAGAAGCATGAAATTTCAAATGTGAACTTAGAATGAAAAAAAAAAAAGCCAACTGAGGGGGCTGGGGAAGGGAGGGAAGTTGTCTCTCGGTTCTTGAACCCCTGTGTGATTTGATTAGTTCATTTCCCTTTCTTTCTCCTGTTTTCACTTCGTGATTCTGAAAAGGTGACAAGAGGCAAGGAGAGGTTCCTGTCTGAGTGGTTGTCTCCTTGTTCCTGTATAAGGTGGTCTGATTGTAGACTTCCTATTTGGAAAGGGAGGGATTTCCCTCCACACCTGTGACTTTCCCCTTTGCTGCTGTTCTGAGGATGGAGATGCTGGCCTGAGAAAGTGCTGCCCAAAACCAGAAACCACAGCAGCACAGGCAGGGAGAGGACAGTAAGAACTCTTAGCTGCCATGGGCTGGGGAGGGTTTTTCACCAACTTGCTCCTGCCTGTGGAGACCAGTCTCATCTCCCGTTTCAGTGAAGATTCTTCAGGAACTAGTCGAGGTAGGCAGAGTGGGTAACTATGTGACTGGTGTAATATGTATCACAGGAAGCCCTCCCAAGATTATGATCCTAACTGCATTGAGCTTGATGAAGATGGCAAGCTCTGCTTTCTCCAGGCTCTTCATAAAGCCAACCATGGCAGCCTCTTCATGCCCCGGCCCTTCTGAAACAGGTGCACACATGTGCCCTGTCTTTCCCTAGCCTGGTTCTTACTCAGCTGCTCCTCACGTTGTATGCTGTCACTGTTTTCAAACTTGTTAGTTTCCTACCACATCTTCACTTCAGCACAGAAATACCACTTCCTCTGTCCAGTCACTGCCCCCACCCAGTCAGAATTTGACTTGCTCTTTTGAAGTCTACATTCTACCGCAGCCCTTATTGTGTGTGTATATATGCTTTTTTATTGTCAGAAGCTCTTCCCCATCAGGCTCCTGAGACAAATAGTTGTTTCAAAGACTTAACTGCTAGGTAATAGGATAGCTTGTGTGTATGTATATTAGTATGTGCACCCATAGATCTAGGTTTCATATAGCCTTAACAAGATGAAAATGTTGTAACATAAGGTGATCTGATGTGAGAAGGAGGTGTTAGCATTAACTGTCTAAGAAACAAATGTCATGGTTTGTAATATTTCTGCAAGCAGCCTATACTTTCTTCTCATGGTCAGTGATGAGAGAACAATCTGAGGGATCATATGCAGGTAACATGTCACAGTATTTATTGTCGTAGTATTATATGTCATAGTATATATTATAGTTGTAGTAGTTAATTACAGTTACTGTTTGCGTGGCTTAATTTCACTCATTACTTTTGTATTGAACCTCATTTATTTAACTAATTAGGTTGTTGGGAAATGCTCTTTGCTGAGGTTTTATGGTTTAGGTGCTCAGGTTTCTGTATCTGTAGATGTCCTTTGCCTTCTAAGAAGGGCCTAGGGTCCAGCAGTTTTGTTGAAAAAAAATGAAACTTGCAGCTATGTTTTAGTAGTGCCATCTGTGAGACATGACAGGCTCAATTGTTCATAGCAGAAATGGTGGGATGTGGGTGTTGATGAAGGTTGAAAGGAGAATGGTGCTTTCTTGATGCTGCCAGAGGCTTGAGGAGGTAAGGGGTGTTGCGGGGATAAGAGAGGTATTTCAACAGAAACAGCTTCAGGATTGTAGTACCTCATTTATAGGACTGGAATGGCTGGGTAAGACTGATGGAAATGTAGCAAGAACAAAGCAAAGTAAAAATAGCAGAGCACACTGGGCACAGAAAACCCTGAGAATCTGGGGCAGCTACCATCAGTGTGGCGGGGAAGGGGATCTCACTTTAATAGAGTGAGAATTGGCTCTGAGTGACTTTTTCATAAACAGTCCTTATGCCTTTATGAGAGACCAGTTAGCACACCAAGGCCATGCCAGGAATTAGACAAGTAAGTGAGCTATGCATTTTTCTCTGTCTCCCTGCATTTTCTTCTCAGGCCTTAAAGCAGTAAGAGCTGAGCAAAAGTGAACACAAGGAAGCCTAATTCTTGACTCCAGTGGACTCTGGATGCATAGCCTAGTTCAGATGCATAGCCAGTCCAGATGCAAGCCTAGTCCAGGTGCAAAGTCTACTCCAGATGCATAGCCTAGTCCAGATGCAAGTCTAGTCCAGATGCATAGTTTACTCAAGATGCATAACCTAGTCTGTTTCAGTCTGAGGAGGAAGATGATCTCCTGAAACAAACAAAACCCGTGAGCGCTGGCGTGCAGGCAGGGACAGCAGAGAGGCACAGTGTGACTTACTCTAGAAGTTTGATGTTCCAGAACATCAGCAAGTCCATAAGCCTATGGATGCTTATGTGACAATCAGTAGTTCTCATTTCCTTGAATAAGTACATATGTGCTCTGCATCTCTTGAAAACATTTCCTTCCCAGCATGTGTTGTGTGTGGCAGGCCTTCTAGGTTGCTTTCTGAGCAGGGATTGAGAGGGGATGGTCACACTGCACTTTCTTCTCCTGCTCTGAGTGTGGAAGCCAGGGATTGGCCTGTCTAATTCTGGCCCTCCGCAGGGAGCAAACCCAGGTGTAGAGTCTCCCTTTCTCACCCAGCTTTGTCTTCTTGCAGGCGCACACAGTGTGACCAACACAGCAGCAGCAGCAGCAAGGTGGATTTCCTCTGTGTTTAAAGAGAGAAAAAGAAAAATGTCCGCGTGTCTGTAGAGATGCTTTGCAGTTCAGCCCGGCTGAAGCTGACCGAATGAGACTATGGGCTGTGCCTCTGCCAAGCATGTTGCTACTGTTCAAAATGAAGAGGAGGCTCAGAAGGGGAAGAACTACCAGAACGGAGATGTGTTTGGCGGTGAGTGCTCGAACACGTTCCTCTGGGCTTGTCGGTTTCAGGCCTTTCACTTTGGTGACAGTGAACAACTGGACTGGTTCTTATCTTCTGCTATTGGGTCAAAGTAATGGTCAGACTCGAGTGAAAGCAATGCAGGCCTTCTTTTCCTCCTGTCAGTTTCCATTGTGTGTACCCAGGGAGGCTTTGGGAGGATCGTAGAGGTGTTATACATGAGTTCAGATTTAACCTAAAGAACCAAAGAGGTTTAAGTTGGTACACCAAGCAATAATGTGTGTTCTGGTGGGTGACAACTGAAAATACAGGCCAAAACTGGAGTTAGTGGAGGTTTATAAATAAAAATGTGGGTGTGTTTTAGGGTTAATAGTGTAAATTCATATTCAGAAACACAATGAAAAGTAATTATTGTGAACCTAGTACAAAAGTCACACAGATTGCAGCTCATGACTTCTTCTCTAACCCCAAAGAATTACAAAAGAAAAAAATGAAAAAGGAAATAAAACAACCTTTAAAATGAAGATGCACGGGGCCTTGATGGCACATGTATTTAATCCCAACTCTTGGGAGGCAAAGGCAGGTGAATCTTTGTAAATTTGAGGCCAGCCTGGTTCACAAAGCTACACAGAGAAATCCTGGCTCGAAAGACTAAAACAAAAAGAAACAAACAAAAATGAAAATGATTCACACAGAAACTCAGATGTCTTCAGTAGCTCTGGCAATGCTGTATCTTCTTTACTTGGGGGATCGGCAAGGAAAGATAGGGTGGCGTTTGCCCCCTGTGGCCTCTGTTGAACCAAGCACTTTCCCATCCATACACACCAAACCCAGGCCACTCAGTGGCATTCATTACTAAATGGATTTTGAGCTTCTGAAAGGTCAATTTCTGCTCTGATGGAATGTGAATATTTGTACACAGTTCAAGTTAATACAGTGTATATGAAAGCATTTTTGATAAATGACTTCAACAGTAATATCTACTAACTGAAAATATAAATAAAAAAAGTTTTTTATTTATACTAATACCATTTCCTCTATTGCCAGAAAAGGAATCCCACTGATAAATGTCTCATCCCCCAGCCACTCTCAATGTCGTCACTTATATGATGTTTAGCTGTGTGTATGTCTATGTGTGTGTGTACATGTGTACAAGTGAGTACATGTGTGTAGAGGCCAGAGGACAACTTTGGATTATTTATCCTCAAGCATAGTCTACCTTGTTTTCTTGAGATTTGTTCTCACTAGCTGGACAATATCCAGGGATCCGGCCTATCTCCATCTCTCCAGTGCTGAGGCTATACTAGCCTTTTTGTATGAGTTCTAGGGAACAGACTCAGGTTTTTGTCAAATAAGGCAAGCTCTAAACTGACTGAGCCATCTCTCAGCCCTGGCATTTTATCCATTGAAATGATTGTTCTTGAGCTGGAATTTCTACTGTTATATTAAAATGAGAAGTTTTGTTCCTGTAACAAATTTGCCTGTGTGATGACTTCCTGGAGGATTTAGAAGTGTAGGGAAATAATGGATATTTGGGCATCTTAACAAAGCCAGACAGCAGCTCACTGAAACCACAGAGACTGGGAAAGCAGCTAATTGTAACTAGAGTCATTATTATGACCTTAGGAGAAAATGATCCCCCGTCAAGGATTTGTTTAAACTAGCCTGTGTGTGATGTTCTGTCATGATCAGTTTTGTAATGGAGCTATCTCAGATGGAACTGCCACCATATGTCAATACCGGGAGGCATTTGCATTCATTTTCATGTTGAATTTTCACAACAATCCTGTGAAATATGTGCTGTCTCAATTTGCATATGTAGAGGCTGAATCACAAAAAGCTGGCTGCTTCAAAGCTGCCCAGTTATTCAGCATCAGCATTCACTTCTCTCAGGCCCTGGCTCACCTCTTTGTCCCTGACATTCCCTGGTCTATGGCTGTTACCCATTGCTGTATACTGTTTAAGACCATTTGCTAAGCATCATGGAGATAACAGAGGCAATTGTTGCACAGATCTTCCAATATTCGGGAGGATAAGGAAGTGTTGTGGGGGCAGAATTAGCCAAATGCCAAAAGATACCTGACATGGTAAGACCCGGGAGAGGGACTAGCTTGGCTTTAAAGGCAGAATCAGGGTGACTTCTTTATAGAAGTGGCATGTGAATCTGGCCTGGAAGAATCTAAACTTGTTGGATAAGAGTTCAGGAGAGAACTGAATGAGGAAAGGGTGGAAGTAGTGTGAGACCTACTCAAAAATGATAAGGAATCCAGTTTGAATGGAGAATAAAATATAACTGTAGAAATCCAAGTCAGGGTTCATTGTAGGAAAAATGAGTATCAAATCACAGTCTTTAGAAAGAACATCTTAGATTGCAAGGGCAAGATTTGCTGATATTAGTGTACAGTATTTTTATTCTATACCACCTAACCATCCTTTTCCTAACTTAGTTATAGCACGGATATTCAGAAAGACTTTCTCCAGTTTACCATGTGTATTTCTCAAATGTTAGCATTTGATAGAGGAACCTTGTGCTTGTCATCTGTTGCTGGGTAGACTCTCAGCGTCAGGGGTGTGCAACAGCCAGTGGTTGGTTTTGATCTTGAGTTTCTGTGTCAACTTGGGTGCTGCTTCACACATCTCTCATCTTCCTGGTCCTACACACCATGAGTCACTGAAGGCAAACCATCCTTTCTAAGAGCAAGAGTATGAACCACACATGTAGTCTGGTTCCTAAGGATAGATACATGTGCACCACATTTCACCAAAGCAGGTGTCAGAAGCACAAAGTCAAGAGGGAGGAAGTACCTGATGACCACATTGCATGCATGCAGAGAGCAGCCAGAGTTTGGGTTTCAGGTCTACGTAGTTTTCTCTGGCTCTATGCATCCATGTAGTTCAAACCTAGGAAGTCCAGTTAAAGAATCTGCTGAGGTGTTTGTTTGTTTGTTTGTTTGTTTTTTAATCTCCCTAATACTCCTTATTTACCTGGCTATTTATTATCCTGTTAATTTTTCTAACATAAACATTTGCAAGTTTGTGGTATAATGTTAAATAAAGCAAGAATATAAGGGTGTATAAGACTAAACCAGTCAGGAAAGATTCTTTTTTTAGCCCTACCAGGGTCTGACAGTAGAATTCCCAGAATTCAGTATTGAAGTAAGTGCTGGATCCTACATGTTACTGAATGCTGTAATTTAAATTTGACGGGATACTTCCTGCCTGTACCTCTCTACTTAAGTTAGTTTGCAGGGAGAAGCCCCTATCCCAGTATTCTCACAGATGATAGCACAAGGTTTCTGGTATGTTATTAGCCGTTTGTTAGCCTCTGTCACCCATAGTTTCCAGGCTCTGTTATTGTGCAGTAACAGCCTCCAACTTAGTTGAGCAACACCATACCAGTGCATTATTTCTCACTGCATGGTGGGGCTCTGCTTTTCTCCTTGAGCTCAATCATGTACCTTCATTTAGCTAGGATCTTATGTGAGCTCTACTGTCCAGGATGTCTTCAAGCCTCTATTGCAGACCTCTCTTTACATGTAGTTGCCAAACTTCAAATGGTGCCTCTCCTCCATGTGAGGAAGGTAAGGCTGCCAAGTATCTTTCCTCCTACTTTCTTCTCTTCAAATGCATTCTGTTTTCTAAAGGTAAACCGCTGCGTGAGCCATTTCTAAGGTCAGCAGAAAGCTTCTCTTTCTTATCATCCCAGTTTTTTGGGTTTTTTTTTGCTATTTTTTTTAAGTAATTGTATATTTGATGATAGGTCTAATATCTCTTATCAGTTGGTTAGCAAGCTGTGGGCAGGAAGTGCATGATCTTTAGAGGACCAGATTTCCAGAGCCAAGGAGCAGGATACAGAGGGAATTCTCAGAGGTCAGGTTGAACATTGGTCATATGAGGCTCTCTTTGTAACAAAATTGGCTCTTAACTGCTGCTGAGTTTGGTCTAAGGAACACCTGATGTTTATACCAGTCCTTTAAGTAGAGGCGCATGGATTATGGTAGTAAAAAATTTTGGATGGCATTGTAAGACCAAACAGCTGGTTAGCAATCAGCAACTTGGTGGCTGTCCTTTATGTGGACATAGTTATACTCTCATACTTGGTGGTACATAAAATGGCAACATGAAGCAGGTGTACATATGTGTGTGCGTGCGTGTGTGTGTGTGTGTGTGTGTGTGTGAGAGAGAGAGAGAGAGAGAGAGAGAGAGAGAGAGAGAGAGAGAGAGAGAGAGAGAGAGAGAGAGAATGAATCTTTCACCAGTCTGCTACCTGTCTAAAACTGCAGGGACCAGTTTCTCAGGACAGTGGTGAAGTTTAAATGATAAAATGCTCTCTGATGTAAAAGCAGTAGGAGGCAAAGTACTGATTCATTGTGTAGCCCTCATAATTTTGATTGCACAAAGTGAAGAGTCATTGATGACACTTTGCTCTTAAGATAATTACAGAGAGGATAATGTGTATCTGTGTGGTACACTAGCTGTTGGCCACACATGGCTGTGGCATGTGGATGATGTGGCTAGGCCTGAGATACTTCTACATTTTGTGATAAATGAAGAGTTAATATGGAAAACAATATAAAATTGCTCATTAGAAAATATGCTATTGATCACATGTTAAGACGATAATTTGAATTTATCAGATTAGGTAAATTGTATTATTGAAATTATTTGTGCTTGATGGTTTTTTTTTATTTGTTTTGTTTTTGTTTTTTAATGCAGCTACTAGAAATACTAAGAGTCCAGGCCAGGCATGGTGACACACACTTTTAATCCCAGCACTCAGGAGGCGGAGGCAGATGGAGCTCTGAGTTTGAGGTCAGCCTGGTCTACATAGTGAGTTCAGGGACCTGCTAAACTACATAGCAAGACCTGCATCAAAAAACCAAACAACAATACCAGAATGTTAAAGCTGGAGTGTCTAGGAGGACTTTAATAGGTCCTCCTAGGTTATGGTTGTGGAAGCTAAGAACTCAAAAAACACCAAAAGATCTAATAATCCAATCAAGAAGTGAGAAAATGAAATAAATAGATGCTTTTCAAGTATATCACTTGTTTTCTCTGTGTGGAATATCTTTAAAGAAAAACCCACTAATGTAGGAAGAGGAACTATTAGGGAACAGGAAGAAGTATTAGGAGTTAGGGGTGGTATAAACCTGGGTAATGAAGGGTTCAGTATAATCAAAATACCTTATAAGCATGTATAAAAATACCATGAAACCCACCCTTTCATATAATTGCTATATATTAATAATAATAAAAAGAAACACAGGTGGCCGGTGTATGAAGCCAGGGTCAGCATCATTAGCCATCAAGGGAACACAAGTCAACACTGGGTTGTGATTCAGTCTCACACTAGACAAGAAGAAAAGAACAACAAATACTGTCAGGGCAGGGGGGGTGTCTTATAACACTGTTGCTAATAATGTAAATAGCCCCACCACTATGGAAATGGTGTGGAGATTTCTTCAAAGAATGAAAAATAGAACTACCATATGATTTAGCTGTCGCACCACTGCGAATATTACCTCAAAGAACAAGGAAACCTGCATGCCCATGTTTATTGTGGCGCTATCAACAGTAGCCACACCGCGGAATCAGTCAAGGTACCCTTAAATGGATGAATGAATAAAGAAGTGGCAGTCTACATAGGCAATAGGGTTTTATTTAGTCATAAAGAACAAACTGTGGTTGTTTGCAGAAAAAATGAATAGATCTTGAGATCTTTATATTAAACAAGTGTTGCATGTTTTCTCTCCTTTGTGGAATTTTGGGGAAGGAAAAATGGGACTGAAAAATATAAGGGGACTGAAAAAGATGAAGGAGACCAGAGGCAATAGGGCAATAGAGGTCATGAATATGGCTAAATGACATTACAGACACATGCATGGAAATGCCACAGTAAAGTCTACCTTGTATAATTTCTGTTTGCCAGTAAAAAATTTAACAAACAAACCAAAGCCTTTAACTCAAGATAAGAAGAACATAACCTAGTGTCGTCTTGGAAGATACTATGATGTTTCAAGCAAAGGCTCAGAAAGCTTTGCATGGCTAGAAGCCCATACAGGCCTCATAAATTATAGAATTCTGACACACTGGCCAAGAGTTTTAACTCCATGCTTTTGTGTTACAAGTGCAGCCTGCTTGGTTTCTGAAGCTTTTGAATCAACACTCTTCTGCCTGGGGGAATTTGTTTCTGGAGACCTTCACGATATTTAACTAATTCAGTGTTTTCTTAAAAACAGCTTGTTTCATACCAAGTAGTCAATGACAGTTGAGTTTCTCCTGTGTGTTGGGCACCATATGAAGCATATGACATGTATTATCTTACTTCATCGTCAAAACAGCTAGAAAGAAAACACGCCTCTAATATGCTAGGCTCTGCTACCCAGTGATCTCTCTCTCTCTCTCTCTCTCTCTCTCTCTCTTCTCTCTCTCTCTCTCTCTCTCTCTCTCTCTCACACACACACACACACACACACACACACACACAGGGGGAGAGAGACAGAGACAGAGAGAGAGAGAGAGAGAGAGAGAGAGAGAGAGAGAGAGAGAGAGAGAGAGAGAGAGAGAGAGAGCCAGAGAGCCTGCCTGCCCTGTCTGTGGATTCCATGCTCATTTTTAAAATGAAGAAACCAAGGCCTTATTTATTCAGGGTCACACAGCCATTAATTTGCTAACCTGGGACTCTGGAACTCAGTTCCCACCACCACTACTAATAGCCTCTAATGTGGAGCATGCTGTTGCCCCTTCTTGCACGTGTTCCCAAGGAGTAAGGGGGGGGGGGAGGCTGATAAATATTTAGGAGAGGACTATGGTGAACTTTGTTTTCTAATATCCAACACCCTCTACCTCACCCTGCCTTACGCGTCCTCACACCTATTATCGGACTTCCCTCTAGCTGTTCTGTGGGTAAAAGCCAGCTTCTCCAGTTGCCCTACATCCCGTCCCCGTTAGCTTTAAAAGCCTCAGTGTTGCAGTCATTGCTTCGTGCTATTCGGTTCTCTTATCAGCTACGGTGTCTATAATTGCACTTCTTCATGGAGCCATGGAAGAGTTTTGGTCAATAGTTGGTGTAAAAATTTATAATCATCATATGGAGTGCCATAAAACAACTGGGTAGAATCTTATGTATGAATTGCAGGCAGTCTATAGATTCATGGAAAAGGAACTGGCACACGCTATGGGGACATCTCAGAGAGTTACAGACTACCTATCACAGTGATTGTTATGTCATTCAATACGCCTTTTTCAATGTCATTCAACAAGATTGTGTACTACACACACACACACACACATACACACACACTGCTGAGCTCCGTGTCCAATGCAGAGAAATTGTTGAGGAATGTCTTTCTCCTTTTTATGTCTTCTAGCCCATTTGATGTACATTGACTGTGAGAGGTGACCCAGGTTGCCATGTATAGGTAGGTTCCTGTCATAGAGGGAGATGAATTCTGGCAGGAGTTTGACTCCACTTCCACCCCTGCCTGCATTGCCTTTGAAAAGGGCCTTAGCCCTGTCTGTGCCACATCTGTAGTATGGAGATAATCATGGCACCTATCACATGAAAGTGTGTGTAAGAACAGAGAATGGATGCAACAGGACCCATGCAGAACTAGCTCTCAAGCAGTAATTGTCACTGGGTAAATTTGTTTCAGTTGACTGTCTTGGCTTTTCCACTCTTGCATCCTCGGTTAATACACACACAACAAACATGCACGCACGCACGCAGACGTGTGTGCACTAATTTTTCTTCATTTGTCAACCAGTCCCATGAGCCTTCTCTGAGCTTGCTCACTTGGTGATGGATATGGAGATAGTGAAAGATAGGATTATTCAACCCTCAGCGTTCCAGGCAGCCTGACTATAAGAGGAAGACGCCCTGACTCAGCAGAACCCCATCACAAGGTTACTGGCAGAGCCCTGGGGGTCCCCGAAACTTCCTTCAGTTTCTCAGTTGCCTCCTCCAGGAGTCTTGCATCTCTGTAGCTGCTTGGATCCCTCTGGCTGAAATGAAGTGAGCTGGGCCCTGTGCAAGGCAGTGGAGAAGCTGCCGGTGCTGCTGGCATCCCCTGGCGAGCCGCACTGAACACTGGAGCTGCAGCCAAAGCTCGCTTGGTGCTGGGGGAAGTTCTAAGACAGTGACTCATCAACAAGAGTGGAAGTGAGAGAGTCTCTACCCTTGGCAATTCTCAGTGTTTCCTTCCCAAATGACATCAAAGAATTTGAAACTGTGACTTCTTCTCAGAATCCTGGCTGGTGTAACAAAAGGATGTTTCCTAGGCATCTGCCTGTCTCCAGACAGTCTCCACCCAGCATTGCCCACCTGGTGGGTGGGCCTCATTTAATCCCTGATGTTTCTGTGTAGAATTCAACACTCAGCCACTCAGCGTTTGAGTGTGGCTGCTGCTTTTGCCACTGAATTATTACATAGCACCAAAAACACAGTGCTGGACTCTTGCAATACAGTTGATAAGGCTTGTGCACATGCGTTGTTACCACTGTCACCTCTGTGTAAGAGAGGAGGAGGCTGACACTAAGACCCACACTTAACTAAAGAAGAGGGTTTGTGTGTATAATGAGCAGGGTAGCTTGACTGAGGGCATTCCTTCTTCTGGAGTAAGCTTATCTGTTGGGAGGCATTAGATCTTTGCTTAGGAGCTTTGGGGAAGTAATTGCTAGCCGGTTGCTTTAACTCAGCTTTGACTGTTAAATGAGGATGTCTGGAGATTCTATTGCGATAATTAGAGGTACTTTCGGTGGACTTGAAACACGGTCATGTTAACCACACAGCCATGAAATCTTGTAAACTGGTTTCAAAGCCTGGTTGAGCTCCTCACAAACAGACTTGTTGGGCTTGTGAGTTAGGTCCGCCTTTATGTAGTGTGGGGGTGCCATGGCATTGTGGGCCTTAGACACATGGTTGTATGTTAAGCATCTAAATACTACTTGGTGACACATGATAAGCACTGAATAGGTGCCAACTTCTAGTCTCGTCATCCTGTTGGCAGCCCGAAGACACACATACCTCTTGCATTCAGCTGTGACTTCTGAAAGTTGTTGATCGATCCTGTGTGGTTAAACTTGGGAGAATCATTATCATTTTCTTACAGATGTCAGATTCATCAAATGTGAGCAACTGATCCATTAGCCTAATGGTCCTTATCTTTTTATTTTAGATTTCCAAGTATTTGTGTTACTATGGTCTGTTCCCTTTCTGTCTTGACCTAGTCAGAACTTCTGTCTTCGTAAGAGTTAGGTAGGTAGATAGGTGTGTGTGTGTGTGTGTGTGTGTGTGTGTGTGTGTGTGTGTGTGTTTCAAATGAGTCTGAGACAAAGGATATGACTTTGACTTAAAAATACATTAGGGTGACATGTTTCTATGAAAGTATGGTTTTAAAAATCTCCCACCATATAGCTTAACAAGTGTATGCTTTATTTATTGTGTTACTTTTCATTGCTGTGACTAAGCACACAGGTAAACAAAGGGTGTATGGACTTAACTTTGGCTCAGAGTTTCAACCTGTGCTGGCTGGCTCCAGTTCATTGGGCCTGAGATAAGATAGACATCATGGCAATAGAAACGTGTCAGAGAAAGCTGCTTGTCCATAGGGACAAGGAAGCAAAGAGAAAATTAGGAAGAACCAATAGCCTACTTGCTCAGACTAGGTCCTGCCTGGTAGTTCCCACCACCTCTCAGGAGTTCATTGAATTATGAATGGAAGTATTATGAATCTACAGATTAGGTTAACACCATCATGACCCAGTCCCCTTCTACACATTCTACCTCTGAAGCATGTGCACCTTCAGAGGACTTCAGTCCATATTACCAGACGTGTGTGTGTGTTTCATAACCTATACTTTTCTAACTCTTCATGTACATGTAGACCAAGGATGTTTCTAAAAGAATATTTCTTTGAGAAGCACTTTCGAGAGACCAGGAGGAAGCAGACAGTGATGTCTGTGACTATCATATCTTTAGAGAACTGCAACTAGAACTACATGAAACTTTAAAATGATGTACAAAATAGGTACTATTCAGTTTGTGTTTTATTCTTGAAAGATATTTATATTATTAAAATTGAACCTTGCTTTATATTAGGAATTTCCAGATGAATCTATTCCAGTTTTGTTCTCTCTCTCTCTCTCTCTCTCTCTCTCTCTCTCTCTCTCTCTCTCTCTCTCTCTCTCTCTCTCTCTCTCTCTCTCTCTCGTGTGTCGTGTGTGTGTGTGTGTGTGTGTGTGTGTGTGTGTGTGTGTGGTATGTATGTGGATGCTTGTATATCACACATGTGTTATGGTGTATTTGTGGAAGGAAGAGGTTGGTTCTCTCTCACCTTCTTCCATGCCACCATGTAGGTTCCAGCAGTAGAACTCAGGTAGTCAGGCTTGGCTGCAGGTACTCTCTGAGTCATCTTACTGGCCCTTCAAATGGCTCTAAAAATTTAAATGTAAGATAAGAAACCAGGAACTGAAGAAATAGCTCAGTCCATAAGGCATTTATCATACGGGCATGAAGAAGGTTCAATCCCTAGGACCCATGTAAAAAATAAGATATGTATCACCCCTCCAATGATCAGAGAACATCACAGGAGAGTGGGTGAAAAGGATAGAAGAGTTGAGAGATAAGGTTTGCTCCAAAAAGACTTCTGGGTAAGACATGGAGTTGCACTCATGAATTCACATAGCTGTGGCTACTCACACAGGATTGGGTCAGCCAGCATTTGATCATGGAAAGGGGTGGGGAGCTTTTGGACCTCACCACTCCCTGAGAGCCTATTGACACTTCCTTAGTGATGGAAGTACTAGTAAGTTGCCCATGCTCCAATAACCACCTCCCACTTATACTCACATGGGAAACCTAATTAAACACAGTGATTACACACACGAAGGGCATAAGCAGTGGGCCTTCTTAAGAAGTGTTTTGGAGAAATGAGAGAAATGTGGATAATGGAGGGTGACTGAATAAAGTCCACACTATGCATGCATGAAACTAAGATTAGAAATAAAATTTAAAAAGTAGTTTCTTCCAAAGTGCCAGCTGTGATGGCGTGTGCTTTCTAAGCTCAGTGCTGAGGAGGAAGAATGGTACTCACTGACCAGCCAGCCTGGCCTATACACATTTTAGCAAGTGTTTTTATAATCTTGGTTTGCAAAATGTCTTCCATATAATTGTATGAAATCTGAGCTCATAAAAACCAAGTGGATAAATTTGGCTGCATAAAATTCCAAAGCCTCTGTGTGGCATTAACTAAACAAACCACTCTAAGTGAAGTCAAAAGACAACTGTCAAACCATGGATAATATTTGAGAAACAAATAAGGTAAATGTGAGAAATATTTTTAAAAGGACTTGGGGGGAAAAAAAAGAACTTGCTAATTAAAAACTGGACTGAATTTGTGACCAAGCAATTTGAAAATTTTACTAAAGTTTAATAAGAGCAGACAGAAAAATATTCAACTGCTCAGTCATAAGTGATTCCTAACTTCACCCCCACCCCATCCCTACAATATACGCAAAAAGAAAGCAAAACAAAGCAGTTTTTACCCCTCAAACTAGGCAGGAATAGACATCTGTCTCCTGTTCTAATGAGTAATGCCAAAGCAGAACAGTTTTTCTGCTGCACAGAATAGCAATATGCATATGGGATTTAAATAAGTATGCCCTTTGCCTCTGCAGTGTGTTGTCAGGAGATAACTAGACAAGCAGATGTGGTACACACCTGCATACTCAAAGGTGTTCCTCGCTGCCGAGCACGTGTGCAGTAGATCCTCTGTAGATGGGGCAACCCTGCAGGATGTTCCAATGTGAACAGTGCAGTAGATTTTACATGTGTGTCTTACTCATAATGGTATCTCAAGTGTTTGTTTTCAGTTATATTTACTTGGTTGTCTGTTTGCTTGTCTGCTTATTGATGTATTGACGTGTGTGCCACAGTTCACATGTGGAGGTCAGAGGGCAGCTTGTGGGTGTCAGTTCTTCCCTTTACCTGCGTAGCCCCTGAGATCTGCCAGGTCATCAGGCCGGGCAGAAGGCACCTTCACCAACTGGGATATCTTGCTGGACCTTTGTTTTAGTCCCGAAGCCTCACAGTGTAGCCCAGGCTGGCCTACAGCCCATTTATTTACCCAGGCTGGTCTCATATTTATGGGAAACATCTGTCTCTGCTGGGATTAGAAGCATATGGCACCATACCTGGCTGTTAGTTTTGTTTGTGATGTGTGTAGAATTCTGTGTCAGTGCATGAAGAAGGCATTTAGGAGCCTTCCACCAACATTAGTAATTGTTTCAGGTGACGTTAAATTTCTTCTTTGCATTTGTAATTAACGTTTATTATTCATTGTAACTATTTAATTTAATAAATATAATTTAAATGTTTCCAACCTCCAAAGGGCTTCAGTTGGATTTTCAGCCAATGCGGATTTGCTCCCTAAGGAAAGCACACTAAGACAGGAAGTAGCTTTGCACCATAGGGATTTGTGCGATGGCATGTTTGCTCAGGTAAACAGATGGGGTCTGATCCCTGGTGCTTGGTTCATTCAAACCTTGGCTTTCCTTGTCAGTCTGAAAACATTTTCTGACTGTTTTACGTGCCTTGGACACCATGCTAGGCATCATGGCTCATACAGATGGGCAAACCTAATCTCCGCCTTTAAGGCACTAATAAATGGTTGACAGATGGATATCTTAGCATAAAGTGTCAGTGTCCTGTGGTGATTCTGCAGAAGGGTGCCTCCTCACAGAACAGGAGGAGACACACACACAGGATGATTAAAGTCTTTGCTTAAAAGATGAACAAACAAAAGACCTGGTGGGGCCGAGGCATGGCGACAGTGAGGGCGGAAACTCAGAGACAGTGCGTACAAGGTATGTCTAGAGGAGGCTGGGGAGCTGAACAAATAAGCAAAAAATTAGCTAGAAAATCTCACATTAGCAAAGGAGCCTTAAATATCTGGGGATTTCACACTCATTTCCCCCCAAAATACTAAAAAGCTCCCACAGACAGTATGAGAATCATGTTACAGATCTGGAAATTGGCTGAACATTTGGAAAAAGTTAGAAAAAGCATCTAAGATTGGAAGCTAATTGCCTCATATTAGATAATTTTGGACCCTGAACTAGTAATTCCAGAACATGGGTTCACATGTATGCTGAGACTGCGTTATCGAATAACCACGACAGAACCAGGTGAGTCATAGTATGATACTATGGCCTTTGTCCTTTGTGGGACTGAACAGGACTTATTTTTGTGATTTGCTGCCGTCTTTAAGGAAATGATGCATGCAGTCTGTGCATTGTATATTACATGCAGATATTCTTCAGGAAGACTGTCAAAGGAGCTTGTGAGATGGTTATGTGATCTGAGTTCAATACCAGTATGCACATAAAAGCCACGTATAGTTCTGGAAAGCTAGAGACAGGGGGATCCCTGGAGCTCAATGGCCAGCCAGTCGAGTCAACACTGAACTACATATTCAAGGACATGCCCTGTCTCAGGCAGTAGGTGGAGAGTGATTGAGAAAAACAGCCAACATCAACCTCTGACCTCTAAATGCATGTAGACACGTGTGGATGCATGCTTACCTATACACATGCATGTACGCCTGCACAGGCACCAAGCTTGGGGGGGGGGTCATTGCTGCCCTAAGATGGATGTTACTGTCATTACTGCAGGTAAGCCCTGAATGTTCACCAGTTTTCAAAGGGGAAGACTGGGACATGGTGGTCATGTCTGTAGTATGTCTATCCCCATGGGATGCAAAGTGTCTGTGAGACAGCCGTCTCTGTAAGACAGCAAGATTGTGGTATAGAAATCTAGCTTTAAGCTACCTGCATTCCCCTAAGTGTTCCTCAGCTATGAACCATTTTCAGTCGAGCAGTTTGTGATCATAAATTGGTGTTGGAGTTAATTGTGTTTCTGATAACAATGTTCTAAACTGTGAGGAAAATTGCCCCAACCAATTAAGTGCTCCTAAGCTAATAATCATCTGTGAGGGGTGTTGATTGGCTAGTTACAAGGTTAAGAGTGTTCCATGGAAATGAGAAGGCAGTGTGTACTTGCTTGTAGTGGATACCTAAGGAACAGATTCGGGTGTCTTTAAACTGTTTTAACAAGAAAAAATATTAAGGTGTTAAAAAAAAAATCCATCGAGAAACTGAGGATGGAAAGCAGGCCCTAAAGGGTAGCAAGTGTCCTGTGGACCAAATGTCCACCAATGCCCTGAAGCTGTGCTCTAAATGTTCATGTCACCATCTGACTTAGTATGATGAGATTCTCTCAATTTAACAGTGTAAGATTCTAACTCTCAATTTAACAGTGTAAGAGGCAGTTTTTGGGGAGGTGATTAGGTCCAGAGAGGCAGCCCTCATGAATGTCCTCAATATCAAAGAGTCCCAGGACAATTGGCCTGCATTTTATGCATTAAGAAGGAACCATTCGTGAGAAAGCAGGCCTCACCAGACACCTGCTGGCACACTGATCCTGAACTTCTCAGCTTCCAAAACTGTGAGAAACAATCAGCATAGAAGGACTATGGTGGAGCATATGAGCTGCCTGTGACAGGAAATTGTGATGTCCCCGCTTTGGAAGTAGGAAGAAGAGTAAAATGATGTGACATAGACTTCCCTGCTTGGAGATCAGTCCAGCTCTGGTTCAGGTAGACACCGTTATTTTACAAGTAATTATTGTGATCTGCCTGAAGAGGAAGTAAATGGTTTACTGGGTACTGTTTTACACACTCAAGTGAGGGAGCCAAGGTAGGGAGAAGCAAGGTAATTTCTGAAGGTTCACACAAGTCGTATCTTACAGCATCTGGTCAGAAACACTCCTGTTTTTGATTCCAAAATCTCAGTCATTTGAACAGCTGGTGCTATGGAAGGGAGAAGCAAGGAAGTTATGTTACTAAGCCTGCAAAGGGGTTAGGAAAACTACCAGAAACAATAGTGGAAGTGAAGCTTCCAATTCAATTGAAGAACAAAGCCCTGGATCACCTATCTCTTGCTTTATGAGAATTTTGATTTATAAGACACCGATGTATCCAGCATAGTGTATGTGAGGTGTTCTTGGCCCTAGTCTGCTGAGTGGTCAGGGAGAGATAGCTACATAATTCTGGCTTCTATTCCTCATGCTGACCTACTGTGACTCTTCAGATGACAATGGCATCAGGGCTCTGAAGACATGCCCTCTTATTGTAACCTCCTCCTGAGCCAGCTCTGGCTGCTGGACTCCAGGCAACTTGATCCCAGGGAAGGCCAAAGGTACCTGAGTTTAGAGGTTGATGGATAGAGACTCATCTGCATATTTGACTCTGCCTGGCTCTTGAACTCCTTGGACCAAATGAAAACTGTATGCACCGGATAATTAATGTCACAATAGTAGTATGTATATATGTGTTCTGCTAACATATAACTAGCAATTACTATTTAAACATGAATAGAATTTATCTTTGTAAGTTCTTAAGGTTTTTCATAATAAAAATTTAACTAGCAGGGCCATAAATAGGGAAACATCCCCTGTGGAGGGATGGAGACTATGAGGGACAAACATAAATTTTACCATCCACTTCCTTTTTAATCATGACCCATATTTGAAGCTATAGTTTATATGAATGTTTAAATTTTCATTTAAAATGTTTTCACAAGCTTATGTATATGATACTAGAAAACAAAGTAGGGCTGGAGAGATAACTCAGTAGTTATGAGTATGGCTATCCTAGTATAGGATCTGCATTCCCAACACCTGTGTTAAGTGGCTTTCAGTGCCAGAGATGCCAGTTCCAGTGGAGCCAGTGCCCTCTTCTGGCCTCCTCAGGCACTGCACTCAGGTGATGCACATATATACACACATAGTAAAATATGAAAGTTAAAAAAGAATCGAAGGTAAAAGACTAAGGGCAAAATAGAAATAATATATCAACACACTATAAAAAGCACATCTACCAGACTGAACAATTCCCTCAAGCTGTAAGCAAAGCCACACGGGCACAAATCTCTATCCAGACCATGTAGCATTTTCATTTTGAAAACCACACTCAAAACTAGCTAAATTACATTTGAATTCTCTTACAGCCATGTATTTCCATGCTTTACTATGTAAATGTCACTGCTGATCTTGATATGCAACCACAGAAGAAATTATCAAGTTATGTATGAATATGAGATGTTAGTTTTAATGTACCCAAACACCTTTGTATTTATTATGTCATCTGTGTGACAGTATTTTCTCAGTAATCTTTTAGTTCTGATTACCCCCCTTCACTCAAGAAATGTCTTTACTTCACAGTGTTCATATCTGGAGAGAAGAGCTTTCCTCCTTGTGCCTTACCAAGTTTTCCTGACACAGCGGTTAGATTGCCAAGGTTGGAGGGAGAAAACAGTGTGCTTTCCATTATAATGGAACTCTGAAAAACCACAATTACCCATTGAAGAAATACTAACTGTGCAAATATTATTACAAGGAAGCCTGGCTTTTGCTAGCAGGTAAAAGATGCAATGAGACAATGGCTGCCTGTTTTGCCTGCACCATAGGAGATGAGCCAGGCAATAGCTGGAAAGACAGATGTATAATGTGGTCAGACAGGGATGAGGCCACATGGAAAAAGAAGAGATCATCATGTGACAGGGTAGCTTGTTCAGATTCATTGGCCAGGAAAAGTCAAGGAGTTGGCCTTTGCACACACCTGAAGGAAGCAAGCCAGGAGAGCCCTGGAGACATCATGTCTAAGAGGAGGTCCAGGCCAGATGTCTGAGAACTGCCTGGTGGGTTCCAGCAGGGAAGCTTGAGTCCCTGGTTCCCAGGTGACAAACAGGGACAGTCAGGCCCAGTAGCAGATGCAAAGATGTAGGACTCTTTTGTAAATGAAGTAGGGATGGTTCCCAGTGGATGAAGTCTGACTTTGTTTCTAACCTTAAAGAATTAATTAGGGTAGGAAGGAGTGGATCAGATAGAATAAGATCTGATATTCTGATACACAGTAGGGTGACTATAGTTAATAATGATGTTTGTGTTTCAGATAAGTAGAAGAAGGGATATTTGAATGGGTTTTTTTAACCACAAATAAATGGTGTTTAAAATGGTCTAATAACCAGGATCTTTGCACAAAACATCCTGTAAATATTTGCAAGTATTGTATGCTAACCAAAAAATTATAAAGAAGTTTTGTAAAAGTACTCTCCTGGCTGTCATATATGGAATAGACTGTAAAAGGTGAGAGTGAGGCATAATATAGTACATTTTTAATCTGTGCTTTTAGGATCTATCTCCCAGTGTCTCTGTGAGTGGAGACCAGCCCAGTCTACATAATGAGTTCTAGGCCAGCCAGGGCAGTGCAGTGGGTGTCTGTCCCCAAAGAAAGGTATGTGTTTGTGGGAGAGTGAGAGCAGATGAGTGGTGGGGCTCTACTCCATTGTTCTAGTGGATGATTATGGGGTCTGAACTAGAGTTGTCAGTGGAGATGGGAACCCAAGGATGGGTTTGAGGTTTCTGTGAAGAATGGTAAAGCCTAGGCGTCACCATAGCACCCTTATCTGTGACTCTCTCCATGAGGATGAGAGAGTGGTAGAGGTTTGTATACTAATAGAAGCTCCTCCTACCCCTTTCCTCCACTCCACAAGCTTGGGGATCTCCAGTGTGCTTTCTCATCTGCCCTCCCTCCTTCCCACCCCGACAGCATCAGGGGTCTTTAGGGTACTCAGCAAAAAGTGTTCTGTGCTCCACAATCTTACAGCAGGAAAGAGTGCCCAATGGCAAGTTACAGGGCATGTAGACACAGTGGTATTTGGATGAAGGGGGTCAATGCTGGTTGGCTTGACCTCTACAGACTATGGGAGCAGTCAAGAGAAGATGAGGTAGTAGACACAGATTGCTAAGTGGGAAGAATGGAGAAGGGAGCAGGAGACTGAGTTGATTAAAATGGGGTCAATAAACCAAAGCCAGGCCCACACATAGAGCATTTTGAAGGAGAATGGGGACAACCGGAAATGATCTTCTGTTTTATGAGGATGCAGGTCTTGTGGGAAGGGGTACAGACTTACCAAAGGAAGGAGAGCAAAGTCAGCAGGCTCCCTCAAACTGCCAACATTTGCACACTCATTTCCAAGCATTATGGATGAGGGCAAGCAGGGAATATTATTTAGGAGTGAATTACATAAATTTACCATGAAGTATAGTTCAGATATGTTTTTCTATTTTAAAAGTCCGTCCACACTGCTTGTATCGGAATTATTTCAGCTGAAAATGACTATCCATTTTCTTCCCGTTCTTTCTAATAATGACTTCACTGCTGCTGAAATCTTTAATAGTTCTATAACCCAGGTAAAGCCAGGCTCCTGGAAGCCAGCATCAGTCCAGAGACATATCAAAGGAACACACGTCATCATTGGAAGGCTATTTAAATTTTTACTGAATGACCCCTAAGACCTGAAAAGCCATCTCATTCATGAACCACAAATTGAAAATTATTCCTCCATGAATTTCTGCCATTGGCTGTTCCCATCTTTCTTCTTTTGAATTACCTCAAAACTCTATCTTTTCTTGAGTGCCCTGCAACTTTCCCTCTAGACCAGCCTATTTAGGGCTTCCTGCTTTTCCTTGCATCTGTCAGTTTTCTTCTCTTTAGCACTGAAACTCAGGTGTCATGCAGACTGGCCTGGTTCCCGCGGGTAACCTTACCCTGCTCAGTCTGTACCACAGATCTCACTAGTCCATCTGACCTAGGCAAGCCAGCCTAGGCTTGAGTGCCACGATGTCAGGTGCTTAACACTTAGACAAATGAGACAAACATTTCTCTGCATTCTGCCATGATTATCTGAGGATCTTTCCTCTATCAGAGATTCACTTAAGTCAGGACCTGGTGAAAGGAATTGAGTCAGACAAACATAGTCATTAGATTGAGGTTCTTCACAGGCGTGCACATACAGATACTCATGCACACACAAACACACACACACACACACACACACACACACACACACTCACACCTACCATTGCCCAAACAAAAGGCAGCTACACTAGTTAAGGTGTTGACTCAAAACACAATGTCTGAAGAGACTGTCCTGAAGCAAAGAGGAGTGACTATGACTGTGGCACAAGGATCAAGTTACCCTGAGTGATATGTTCACTGAAGCAGGGGTGGCTTGAACTTTTATAGCACAGAACAACACAAAGCCATTAATCAATGTTTGGCAAATCCATTGCTGGGTTCTCAGGTAGGCTTGTTAGAAGGGGTCGGGGAGTGGGTGTTTCAGATGCTGCTCTTAGTTTTAGAGTTGATAGAAGTGAATGGTCTACAATGTACTAGTGACATTTTGAATGTTCTACCTCATAGTGACAAAGCTGTGCAGTCAGATATAGAGGTTGGTAGTTTTTATTGAGGGGACTATTGACACTTTTGCAGCATTCCATCTCACTGCAATCATGGCATCCTACACGATCTGTGGGGTCATCAGCTTTGGACAGCATTGGTTCACATTGGATAGTCATGCCCTCTCCCAATCAGGGTCCTGTAAATTCGTGAGTATGGTTGGCAGAGGAAGCAACTGCAGATGGAACAGCTAAAGTGGAGTAGAAAAACATGTGTTTCTGGCCCTCCAGATAGTGATGGAGTTACCACTCCTATTTACAGAGATGGACAGGTGTGACATGGTAGCAGTGTCTTTTCATATTTGTCTGTCACTGCTCTATAGTTTGCCTTAAAAAGAATGTCTGTGTTTGTTTTTATTTTAGATTTTATAGAATATATATATATATATACTTATATTATGTAAATTCTGTTGCAGACCAGATCTGAAACTCTGCCATACAACAACCCAACCAATGTCCTGTGAAATAGGACCATCATTGCCACTATGAGGAATTTTAATCTGAGTTTTGCTTACCTTTTGTTTAAATATAAGCAAGCCTTAGGTTTATTATTGGATAAACACACAAAGGGTACAAGGGAATTGTATCTTAGTGACATTCAAATCCTTAGATTATGTGGTATCTTAATAGGGATAAATGTAAACATGAACAATCTCTGTACTTTCTCTAGCAGACGTCCATGTCCAGCCTGCACAAAGTTTGTCCCAAAACAATTATTCTTGTTAATTTTGAACAGCTGAGATCTTTAAAGCATTAAAACTTAAGTGGCTTCGTTTGAAAGTAGTTTTATTTATCAGGATCATTTGATATAAACTCTGGAAAAAAAAGAATCTTTCTATGAATATACAGAAGCCTTGTGTTAGGGATTTTCTTAGGAACAGGCCATGTATAACTATCCTTGAAATTATTCTATAATAACCATCACTTTAGGGCTGATGAGGTGATGTTGTACAAGTGCAGTTGCAGAATTCATGGTAAGAAACTGCTTGGCTCAGGACTTGAGGACAGTTTGTGGAGTCCTCCAGTAGACTCAACTTCATGTAGAATGTTGTTCCAAATTTAGGGTTGATCTGGTGAACCTTGGCAGGGAGATGCTGAGGGATATGCCCAAGCAGGAGACAGGTTCTCTAAACAAGAGTTGCCTCCCCCACCAATAGCTATTTTCCTAGGGCACCTTCTACATCCACTTCCCCCATGTCCCCTGCATAGCTTATCACAGAACCCAGAATGTAGTATATATTGATAGGAGTTTTCCAGATGAAGAATGATTAAAAGTGAAGTTAGATGTGCTGGCATGTTCAAAAGTTCCACCATTAGTGCAATTTAATACCTCTGTAGTTAAACTTCTGTCAATCTAACAAATGTCACACACTGAGCTGTTGCTGAAAAACTTCAGCTATTGCTAAGAGGGGGAACACAATGCTAAATTGTAGAGAATAGGATGATAAGAGAGATAAATTTAAAAACATGGTATGAGAGTTGTATATAGACGTTAAAATGTCTAGGTTCACAGGCCCACTGTTCATAAGGTGTGTGCAAAGGGAAAGAGAGAGGGAATGGGAGATGGAAAGGAGAAAGCAAAGAAGGAAGGGAGAGAGTATGGTGTATCTGATAAAAAGAAATTCCAAATTTTATTAAAAGCAGCCACTCAGGGTTCAAGAGGTTCAGTAGAGCCCCCAAAACATAAAGGCCAAGTAGGACTGGTATACTATTGACTTCCTCCACTTCATTCTTAGCACGTGTCCAGCCTCAGTTTCTCCCTTTGGGCTGCATACTTTTGAATGCACCAATTAAAGATCTTTTTTTTGACAGAAATAACCTTTTGACTGTGCAGGAAAGAAAGTTTGAGAAATCGCTTTGGAGACATGCTTTAATGGAATGCCGCAGCGGCAGGGCAAAGGTAGGAAGCAGCACGCCGGAGGCTTGCAGAGTGGCAGAGTGAAGGAAGGTGTTTGAAGGAGAGGCTGTTTGACATCAAACATGCTTTTTGCCTGCTTATACTATTGGCTCAGCTCCAGCCTTCTGCCCAGGAACAGGAGAGGAAATGCTTCATGTCTCCTCCAACATCACAAGGCTGTTTCCTCCCAAGACCTACGCTGAGGATTTCTGAGCTCTTCGTGGCCTGGCTGGGCCCTATTAAGTTAAAGGGGCTTCTAGGGAGGGAGCTGGAAAGAAAATCAGCTCTTCTGTATTTTCTGTGCTTTTAAGTGCAGACCAGTATATGTGTGTTTGTGTGTGTGTGTGTGTGTGTGTGTTACTATTGTTTACTTACAGTTCTTGTTAGAAAAGGTTAGTAGCTTGACTCTCATGCTGCACACCTGTGTGCTCTCCAATTACACTTCCTAATGGTTGACAGCCATTAGTTCAATCAGTCATTAGTTCAATAAAGATCAACCCTTCTGACTTATTTATTTTTATGTATATGTGTATATGCGCAGATCATATATGTATTACACACACACACACACACACACACCACACACACACACACACACACCACACACACACACACACACACACACACACACACACACACACACACACATATCCATCCATCCATCTACCCATCCCATGTGTGCAAGTGCCCACAGAGACCTGAGAAAGTCATCCAATCCCCCTGGAACTAGAGTTAGAGGTGGCTGTGAGCCACCTGCTGACCAGGAGTCTTCAGCTAGGGCAGTCAGTCCATGCTTGTGACTCCGCCCCACCACGTTTGCTGTGAATTAGCCTTTCTAAGTTGCTGTCCGTCAGACACACACTGCTGTCTCCCAGGGTTTACAAGTGGGCCTGCTACAGGTCCCTTAATAGTAATAATATTTTAATTAATTTTAAGACCCTGGGGCTGGAGAGATCAGAGAACCCAAGTTCCATTCCGAACACCCACATGGTGGCTAGCAGCTCTCTGTAACTCTAGTCCCAGGGGATCTGATACCCTCTCCTGTCTGAAGTTAACATGATGCACAGAATACTCATACATATAAAATAAAATTAAACATTTTTAGAAAAATTAATACCCTGACTTTAATCAACCAGAAGAAGATGGGTGCTTTTCCAGTTTTAGAATTACTAAAAGTAAGAATTTTCACAAGCTTAATAGACTGAGGAGGAAATCTGAAGCTCTCTGGGAGAGATACTTCAGTTAAGAAGAGCCTTTATCCCTGTTTTCCAAGTGAAAATCTGAACCTTCTTTGACAGCCTTTTTTAAATTAATGACTGCTACCCAACAAGCCCCATTCCCTCTGCTGTTACTTTGAATAAGAGGCTAAAAGTCCCATCACGGATCTATTTTGACTGGAAGCCTGAAACTGTTTACAGGGGAACACTTGGTGTTCCTGACTTGCATTTTAATAAGCCACCTGACAAGACCAACAGGAAGAAAAGAAGATGGATCAGGTGTGAGGAGGAAGACGGGCCTCACCATTCTGCTGTCAGGGCTGTAGCTTGTAGCTGTGGCTGTCCCCCAATGTGGACTCTGATAAAAGGAGGCTGAGGTCACCAAGTAATTCCCTGTGCCTCTGACAAAAGGAAATCCAGATTTCAGTAATGACCATCTCGTGCTGTAACCCAAAATGCTAGGTTCACCCACCCTGAGGCCTGAAGACTTCTGCTGGCGACATCTCTATGGAAATGCATGACATCTTCATTGCTGGGTTGTCTGTTTCCTAGTGGACATCTTCATTTTAGGCACCAACCTTCAGAAAGCTGATGGGCCTTTTTGTTTGATTTTATTAGACACTGTTTTTAAGGAACTGTGACTTCTTGGAGGGTCTTACTACCTTATGCAAGAATGGATTTTTGCACCAAGTGATTTGTGAGAAGTGATAATAGGCCAAGCTTGTAGTCTTAGGTGGTTGTTTCCTCATTCCGTGTACTCAGTCACATTGCCTGACACCAGCCTTCCAGGATAGTAATGACACCGTCAGTCCTATCTGCTGTCTGGATTGGTCGGAATTCTGTCTTCCTGAAAAGAAAAGAAAAAAATAAATCCTGTGTTTGAAGTAGTGCTATTTTGAAAGTCATGCCACCAGATTTTCCATTTCATTGGAGAAAAGTATTAATAGTTTGTCTATTACTTTCAACTCAGTTGTGATCCCTGGAGGGCTGAGGAAATAGTGAATGTTTACTTTACCGAGCTGCTCAAGGTGTGATTACATTGTTCTTTGGTGGGCCAGATGGGAGAGAAAAGTGAGCAGGGGAAGGAAGGGTGTCCTTTTCTCAGGGACACCTGTGCTTATAGTGTGTAGAGGGCTGTCTGTCCTTTAAGGCTCTGTTCATGTTCTATAATAAGATGTAATTACATGGAGGTCCTGGGTAGGACATTAGAGAATCTACCAGATTGTGATATGTTATATTTAATAATTGAAGGCTTAGATAAGTGCACATTTGTTCAGTTAAACCATAGCAATTATGTCATTGTGCTGTGATTTATAACTGTTAATTCCTCAAACTAAAGTTGGGATGCCCATTTTTAAATTTTTATGTTTTTACCTGTATTTTGATCTCTGTGTGATCATATCAGGGACATAATTATAGTTGTTCTTTTTTAATTAGCAATGCTTTTACAACTTATGAGTAAACAATACTTAATTAAACGTGTTGATATCATTAACTTCCTCTTTTCATCTGAATAGCAAATCAGAGTGTGAGATTCTTTTGTTTGCTTTTTTTATTTTGAGATAGTGTTTGCTGTGTAACCTAGACTGGCCTCAAACTCAAGACCTTCCCATCTCAGTCTCCTGTGTGCTGGGATTATGCACACAAGCCATCCTAACAGGGTGTGAAATACTTTCACTTTATACTTGTAGATTCAAATCCATCTAATAAACTGTTCATTTTAGAGTTGGGATTCCTGAAGGGCTCCTTTCTGTAATCGTACACAGTGTCTCAAATTGCTTTAGAAAGAAGTAGAAATGAGGCTGGGAAGATGGCTCAGTTGGTAAAGTGCCTGCCATGCAAGCATTAGGATATGAGTTCAAATTCTCAACACTGCTGTAAAAAGCCAGGTGAGAGGGTGCCCCCTGTAACCCTACTGCTAGGAAGCAGAGGAAAAGAGAGGAGAGGAGAGGAGAGGAGAGGAGAGGAGAGGAGAGGAGAGGAGAGGAGAGGAGAGGAGAGGAGAGGAGAGGAGAGGAGAGGAGAGGAGAGGAGGGTATCCCTGGGACTTGCTGGTCAGGCAGTCTAACAGAATCATCAAACCTAGTGTCTGCAAGTGACCTGATCTTAAAAAAAAAAAAAAAAAAAAACACAGTGATACAGGCCATTGGCCTCTGGCTTCCACATGTATGCACATTGAACCCAAAACAAACATGTACACCACACTTGTGCACAGAAATACAATAGAAATGTCAACAGAATGTTCTTTGGGCTGCCTGCTCATAAAAAACCAACATGGAGAATTAGTATTAATTGTAAAAACTAGGCTTGTTTTTTACTAGCTCTTATAACTTAACATTAACCCTTACTTTTAAATCTACATTTTTCCACACGCTTGTTCATTACCCCATCTCCATTATGTCCATCCTGGTTATTCCACATCTGGCTGGCAACACTGCCTTTATTTTTCCTAGAGTTCTCGCTGTCCAGAAGTTCCACCTATACTTTCCACCTAGCTCTTGGCTGGTTAGCTTTTTATTAGACCAACCACAATGAGACATCTTCACACATTGTAAAGGAATATTACACAGCGTAAAAATAAAGGAAAATTAGTTGAATTGTCAAGTGGGAAAAAAAAAACACACAAATGGCCTTGTCAGAAACACTGGGTCTTATTATACACCTATATACAAATACATTAGCTTCATGAGGAGGGGAGAAACATTTGACAAGCACAATTTCTTGGGTGTTACTATAGTTAGTTTTCATAAATATTGTGTTAAGAGACAGGCTGGGGAAACTACATTAAAAAGTTGTACTAGAAATACTAGAACAAGTCATTTGTAAGGAGTACACTCATTGTACTCAATGATAGGCCATAGGAAAATATATTACAGCTTCTTACTTTGAAATACAAGCTTTCTTAGCGGTAGACAGCTAGTTCTTAGAGGTGAGGCCAGACCATTTTTGAAGCAGTTTGCTGATGAAATTTTCTAATTCCTAATTTCTGTGATTTTTCCTCCCTCCACAAGTTGGACCAAAGATGAGTCAAAAATCACACCTGTTTTTGAACTTAATGTACCCAAGTCATTTCCTGTTGACTGGCTCTGGTGGAAATGACATCACCATCATCACCAAATCTCTGTCCTAGAGGAGGACTTTGGCCTCAACCTTTCCTGATTTTTGTTCCATGCTGGATATTGACATTGAGATCCATGTTTTCTTCTCTGGCCATTGAAAGTCTGTACCATCCAGCCTTGGGACCATACCCCAATTAGAGTTAGCTATATTTTGCCTCTGTGCATGTAACTTCATAGAGGTTAAAGTGTAGATATGCAGTGACTGTTTGAATTTAATGTAAGCACCATAAAAAAGGAAAAATTAAATTTCCAGATGGTTTTATTTATCAGTACAACTTTAGTAGTAAACAGTACCATATTTTCAAAGCCAGGGGAGGAGGGAACTAAGGTGCGAAAATTGCTACTATAGGCACTGTGGGGTGAGCAAAGACATTAAGGCTGATGTGTGGTGTTCCCGATGTGTCTGGATTACAGAGACTTTCATTGTCTGGGAGCTTGCTCACTGCACAGTCTGTGATGCGGACAGAGCACCTATGAGATGGGACCCAAGATACCCATGCCTGCTTCTTCCAGATTGTCCCAGATGAGTCACTTGAAAAGGCTGCAGGGGAAAGGGTCTAATAAGGGTCTACTGCATGACTTTGGCTTTGCTGACACTCCTCTGCCATTGTAGTAATTTTTTTTTTTTTTTTTTTTGTCATTCAGATGAGTATAGAATCAAACCCGTGGAAGAGGTCAAATACATGAAAAATGGGGCAGAAGAGGAACAGAAAATAGCAGCCAGGAACCAAGAAAACCTGGTAAGAACTAAAGTGCTCTGTTAACTATGACTTGTGGTGACTATCTATTGGAAGAAAACCTGCATCGCACATTGAGCCGAGGCTCACACCCTGGAACAAGATTTCTTGAAAATGCTGTAGCTATTCTTAGCTTGCCTGGAAGCTGCACCATTACCATGTATCCTGTTTGTCTCAGAATAGGTTCCCTTTTAATCCTGATAAGAAATGCTCCAGGGAAAACGCAGCAAAATTATTAATATTTTTAAAAGTCAAGTTGAAGGGAGTTGAAAAAAAAAGAAGCCTGATGTAAGATTGAGATATACTGGAGGTGGACCCACACACACGCCCCCCTCCACCTCCTAACACACATTCAGGTCAGGATGAATAGTAGCATTTCATTATTTGAAATGTGTAATGAGGAGGTTGCCTTTCAAAGAAAACCCTCATGCTTCTAAAATGGGTCTCCATCCAAAGAGCCCGTTCTTCACATTCGTGGTTTTAAAGGTACCGCACATTGGAGTTAACATGAAAACTATAATAATACGACGTTAGAGGACGTCTTTCTCTATTATGGAACACTGTACACATTCTTCCCCAGAAATCCACCTCTATGAAATATTTAGGCAGTTATCGTCTTAATTGATTTTTAAGAGATTAAAATAGCAAAGAATGTATGTTTATTCAGTTGCACAGGTACCACATGGGTTTTGTTCATATCTTGCATATATTTTATAACTAGATTATTTGTTTACAGGATTGAACAAATGTAATTTTTAGAATCTTGTGTAGCATTAAGTATTTTTGCTTCACTGACATTTTTTTTCTAATACATGCTTTGTTCTTACTTTTGTGACTTCTCCTGCAGCGCAGGGATTGACACATTATCAACCACTACTCATGGCTGTCATTTTCCATCAGATTCTAGTGGATATTAGAGGTGTTGTTTTGTTTGTTTGTTTGTTTTCTTCATTCTTTTCTACACAAAAGCCCTAAATAGTAAAATTCAGGAAGTGAGTATTTTACATCTTAAGTAGTGAAAATAAAGGACCGTTCAGTGGAAGGACACCTGCCTGGAACAGCCTGGCCTTGGCTTCCCCTTCTGTACCTCTGCTTGGTGTGCTTGTCTCTTGGGATCCTGAGGAAGCTGGAGACTGAGTTGCTCTCACTGTTTGTTCATCCTGCTGAGGTCAGCACAATACCCCTCAACCCCCACCCCCATCATCCTTACAATCTGCTGGCTCTTCTCATACATTCCTAGCCACCTCTGTGGTGAGAATTGGCACTAGAGACCTATGCAGACCAAGCAGACACTTGAAGAGAGAGGCTTCTGGTCATGCTGGCTGATTGGTGTGACATGTAGGCCAACCCCCACTCCTTTATTTGGCCAGGTACTCAGGGCCAACCTCAGTTTTCCAATGTGCAACATTTGCATGGGAGTGGAGAAGAGATCGATGTCTGATGCTGAAATGAGGAGCAGGCTGCTTTCCAAGTTAAAAGTGATTTTCAGTTATCTGTTAGTATGCTATGTGTTAGTTTACAAGTCAGTGTCTAGTCTCCGCAGTATATGCTACCCAGTAGCTGCTCTACAGTCTTGAGCCTTTCAGTCACAGTTTCCATGGCTGATACGTCCTGTCCATGCAACATTGATGTCCTCTTAATTTACACAGAAATGTATTCTGATTTCTGTCATTGCTCTACATCTACATGTATGCCACTTCGCGTTTCACTTATTTAAGGCCTTTGCAAAGAGAACCTTTCTTAATGAAGACAAAGATAACAAAAGCTGTGGAGACAGAATTTTCTAATATCTAAGTCAAATACTTTTGTAAAATAGAGTAGTTGCAAGACATTCATCGTAAGTAAGGATAAAACATAGGTAATAGATAAGAACCTGGGAGAAAACATTGGTGCTAATACACAGTGAAAGGGCTCATACCTGAATACATAAATTATACCTCTAAATAAGAAAAGGGCGATACGTGAGAAAAACATAGATAAATGAACAGACCAATGGTTCACAGTAAACCATATAAGGTCATCATACAAGAAGCTGTTCTCCATCATTTGGCTTGTGTACACTCTGTCAGACAGCAGTCTCCTTTGTGTCTCTGAAGGGAATTGCCCTCCCCCCCCCCCCAAGGTACGCTTGCCTGGGTTTCTGGTGGGCTGTTCTCTAAAATCACTTGTGCTTTTGTTCATTTGATTTTGTGTTTCCGAGAGCCAGAGGTGTGCTGGTTCTCAAACCAGTTTGTGCTGGTTGAATGTCATTGTAATTATGTAATTTAGTTAAATAATATGCAAGCCAGTGAAACACCAGCATGGAGAGAGCTGTTACAGTGAAATTTAAATGGAAAGCTTTGAAAAGTCTTGATGAAGGCAGGTTATTAAAAGCTTGCTGTTTAATTGAATTCTGCATCCAGCCTCTTACAAGGTCTTTACTTTCTCACTTAAGAAACCAAACAGCAGTCACAGCTGTGCTTTGAGGACATGGTCAATGGAGAAGGAAAAGCCATGTTCTTGTGACAAAGGATGGGAAAAGAAATGCACATCTTGGTATTTTAAAATAAAATAACATGTTTAGTGTGCATATACATTTTACATGCCCCTACTTTGACTCAATGACTTTAATTACCAGTTGGAGTGTTATCACCTAATATAACTTACTATAATTAGGGAAATACCAATTAAAATGTGATCTCCTTTTTTTTTTACCCATTAGATTGGCAAAAACCTGAAGTTTGATAATACCAGACTTTGGATGGTTGTGTTCACATACCTCTCTTGGAGGACAGTGTAGTGGATGGTGTCTATGAACCTTGAAGCATGAATATTCATGACCCAATACTTCAACAGCTTATGTCCAATGGGCAGCTGTCTAGGTGCATGAGGAAGCTTGCACAAGGCATTCACCAATAGTGTGGTTTATATTGGAAAAAGAAAAATTGAACGAAGCGTTATCTTCCTGTCAGGAAAACAGTTGTTACATCTCACTAAGCAACAATTAAAAAGAATGATTTGGAACTGTTATGGGGAAAACCATGGAAATTTTAACATTGATATATGTACTGTGATGCCATTTAAGATTTTTTTTTTTAACAAACCAAAAACAGCAAAGCTCTGTGTCTTCCCACAAATACATGTGCATATGCAAAAATTCATAGATATTTCAGAAATCTATGATAGTTGTGTTCCAAACTAGCAGCACACGGGAGTTTAGCTAACCAAGTGGGCACAATTGTAGAACTCACTTTAGTGAAAACTTGTGTGTGCAAATTACATAATATTAGCACAGTTGTTGGCAAAGAACATGCCATTATGGGCTATTGTTGTTATAATTTTCTTAATGGAGTTGTGTTGCTTAGGGACAAACGAGAAAGAATTAATTCTGTGTTCAAGGGGGATTTTTATTATTTAAATTTTTGTTGAAATTCATTTATTCAAAAGGGGCAAAATAATAAGTTTCTAGTTTTGATTACTTCATAATCTTAAGTAGGATCATGATGTTTTCTCATTGTCTTAGGTAGATAAAGTACACATGGGGAGGGCTAGAAGTCAGCCAGAAGGAAACGTGACAGTAAGTCACGCTATGGAAGTTCATAATTTTGCACATAAACAATATAGATTTGTAAGTATCTAGCCCTTCGCCTCTGGTAGTGTCTTGACAAAGAACATTCCATGTATATTTTGGAAGCCCTCCTCACTGTTTAATAAAACATTGTCTGGTCTGCCTTAATTAACACTTAGCATTCTGAGGACATCCTCCCCCAAGAGCTGTTAAATCACTTCATGCCAATTTGTTTACTTTGCTCATTTAGGGTGTACACTTACTAGGTTTACATGTGTTACATTCATTTTTAGTCATTCTTCCAAGATATCTTTGTGTAAATGAGAAGATCCTTTTCTCTCACATGATACACAAGCTTTTGACTTCTGTCTCATCCTTAGCGCTGAAGGATGATTTAAAACACCTCTCTGTGGTGCTGGAGAAATGGCCCAATGGTTGGAGAAGAGAGTTTACTACTCTTGAAGAGGACCCTGAGCTTGGCTCCAGCAACAGTGTGAAACAGCTTATAACCTGCTGTAACTACAGCTCCAAAGAACCCTACACCTTCTCCTGGCTGCTTCAGGGAACTGAACTCATGTGCACATACTCACACACAAACATGTATTCATTCACATAAACAGATAAAATACAACTTAAAAAACAAAAACACTCATATATATATATATATATATATATATATATATATATATATATATATCATCAATTCCCAAGCACAGTCAAGGAACAGAGTTTTTTAAGTGAAATGCTCTAAAGTGCTTCGTCAGGGAGGCTAAAGTGGAATTTAGTTTTATGCACACCCTTTTTAGTCGGTGAGTTTTCAAACATATCCCCAGTACAATAAATTTCCCAAAAATATGAGGGCATTTGATTTCCGAGAAGACTTGAAATTAAGAAATATCTTTGATGAGACACAGTGTACTAGAAATACGTGAGAATCTTAGGAGCTGTGACATCCAGCTGATAAAGTAAGAAAGTGCCCCTGGCAAGAGAACTTTCGTTCTATGAAGTACTGACGTGAGGAACAGCTGGAAACATGAACCAGAGAGTATCTGTGATTCTGCTGGGTGATTTAGGTCAGCAGGAAGGCCACAGTCATCAAATCACTCTAATTATTAGTATATACTTTGTAAGGAATAAAGGACATGTGAATGAGGGCTGTGGGTGCAAACACAATGTTTGTTCTAATCAGATAAACATCCCCCCCAAAAGATGCTGTCATACTTAACAATGCAGAAGTCCATGTGAAATGCATTTGTTTAACTCATAGAACCGTATTTACCTTTATTGTGACCCATGGAGCAACTTAATACAATAGCAGATTGACTTTTCTGTTTAAAGTTTGGCCTGACCATCTTAGTGATGACTTTCTTTGACCACTTGTCCTCAAATGCAAAGTTAGATTGTTTTTTGTTTTTTGTTTTTTAAGGAACAAATAATGCAAAACACTATGACTTTGAATTGTCTCATTTTCCCAAACCATGTAAAACATCCCCAATACGTTTTAGCAAGAGGTAAGTGAACCGGCAGTAGTAGTAAAGGTGGTGTTAATAGACAAATGGAAAACTATGGAACACCTCTACTCCAATTGCAGCTTAGATTGTCCTCAGGTTGGGCCTTAGATGTGTTATTGTGGATGGAGGTCTGAACTTGGAAGGACTTGTTTCCTGACTTAGGGACCATAGAGTCTGAAAAATTAATAACAAAGTAAAGGAAGGCATGCTTGGTATCTTATTTACACAAGTATGTTAGTCACCTGTCTAGATGTAACCAAATACCCAAAAAGAGACAACACGAGGGAGAGTTCATTCTGACTCACAGTTGGTGGGGATAATGTCCTTCATGGAGAGGAAGACACTGGCCAGTTCCAAGGTGACAGGAGTGTCCCTATTGCACACTTGATGCAACAGGAAGCAGAGATCAGACAGGAAGTGGGGCAGGCTCTGAAACCTACCCTCCAGCAACCTACTTCCTTCAGCAATACTTCACCTCCTGAATGTTCCACAGCCTTCCAGAACAGCACCACCAGTTAAGGGTTTAAGTGTTCAAACACATGAACCCATGGAAGAGATTTCACATTTAAACCACAATGGCAAGATGTTTACTTTCCTATAATACAGTTACTGCTTTGGCATTAGACTTAGTCCAAGTACATCTAGAGTTTAAGTATTCTAAGGGTGAGGAGTCCCCTGCCTCCTTTGTAATATGGGTTGACAACAGCCTAAAGTTATTCTGTATAATCATCAGCAGGAGAAGGGCAGAGTGCTTTGGCATCCTTCTCTCCCACTCTGTTTTGCATAGGAGAAATAGCTGGAAGAACAGTACCTCTTCATCGATCTTAGAAGACTTCCTTTCCCCAGCTGGCATTTTTGTGCCACTTGAGCCAAGCACATTCAAGCACATTCTGCCACTGTGGTCATTTGTTTTCCAGTAGAACAAGAGTTTAATCTCTAAGGGGGAGGGATTTGCTGACTCAGCTTCCTGAGTGTCCTGTGATTAGCAGAAGCCTGGCTCCAGCTTTGGGAACAGCACATTAGGGGATTAAAACAGTACTCACAAGTGTTCTGTGCCATATAGGCCGGCACAAGCCGTCACCACCATACCTAGTTAAACAGTCACCTGGATCCATTGCTATTACTGGTATTTTATGGCAGAAACAAAGGTAGTTCTAAATATTTTAACCACTACCCTTGAAGAAAGAGTTGTTACCATCGTTTATCATTTATTGTTTGCTTTCAGGATGTAAAGGGTCAGTTAGACATATCATCCTTTACACACACCATACACAGAAATCAATGACTCTAATGTTGATGGAGAGTAGGGGCTCTAGGCATCGGGCCCAGAGCCCCACACATGCAAGGCTGGTGCTGTACCACTCAGCCACACCCCAGTTCCTCAAAAATGGTTTCTGAAATGACAGCAAGACTGTACCACAAGGAAAGCATAGAAGAATGGGACTGAAATCCTACTTGGGGTGACTTTTTCTCTCTCCCATACTAATGCACAGCACTAATAAGGTGAGAATGAACAAAAGGTATGGGTCCCAGATCCTATTTCAACAAACTCAGTTCCGACCATCAGTTATCACTTCAGGCACACCACTGAAGGAATAGAAGGTCTGACAAGGGCAGGTGGTGACTCCCAGGGAACTTAAAGAGGGACAGATGTGCACAGTGCGAACCGAAGTGAGGGCAGCTCTTAGTGAGACCTTGGGAAAACTGGGGAGAACTCCAGGGAAATGGTGGTCCCTCACTTGGTATCTTAGGAGAGTCATAGTGGGCCAGCCTTGGAACAGAGCCCGAACAAGGAAGGCCAGCTTGTCATTAGTAAAGGAGACTGGAGAGAGCTTGAACAGAAGGGAAAGTGTGAGGCCATCGTGGAAACTTGGCAAGAATGACAAGTGACTTAGGAGGCAGATGAAGTACCTTAGGAAGTTTTTGTGACTAGCTGACATTCTATATTTTCACTTTTATCTTTTTCCTGGTTTACTAGTGGTCCCCTTGTGCCATCTACTACATCACTTGTGTCTACACACTAAATAGGGCAGGTCCTCTTGGTAGAAGTTAAAGGTGAAGGGTGTTGATGACTTCCTGTTCCCAGCATGGTTACCAGAGTGATTGCTTTTCAAGATGCTTTCCCTGAATGGCCTTAGAAGAATCTGTTCTTGGTCTCCTCCTGCCCAGCAGTGGACAACCTCTGCTGATGTTGAGATGATAGAGCAGACACGTGCAATGCTTTGATTTAGATTTATGGTCTCTTTCCCAACTGTGACCCCGGTGTTTAAGTAGAACCAAACAGATGCCATATTCAAGGCAGAATTCTGTGTGTCATTTGGTTATCTTTTCACCTCTAACACGCAGACATTCTGTAGGCAATGGACTCAGTTACAACAGTGGAGTCTGGGAAGTGAGTGACAGATGAGGTGGCTGACATCATTAGAGTGCTTAGAGTCATAGGATAGTGATGTGCCTTTTCTTCAGACTGTTCAGCTTTCTCTCATAACCCACATGAGGCTAAAAATAAAACCAGAGTGTATAAATTTCACTCGTCTGTTGACAAACTCCGTGAGGTGGCTTCACCCCAGTTTAATAATTTATGCCATGGAAGTGAGAATATCCAAAGAAGCCAAAATGTTTCCAAACGCTGGAATCTGGTCAGAATCTCTCTTTCATTTGTGAGAAGATAATATCCAGAATTTGTAGAGACCATGGTTCACCAGCTTCTTGGTTTTTTTCTTCAAAGGGTTCTTGGTAATTCTGAAAATGTGTGATCATTGAGAAAAGGGAGGGAGCGAGGGAGTAGAAAGAATAAATGAACGAGGCATAAAATATTCATCCATCTCCTTTAAAAACAGGAGGGTGTATTGCTTAGCCTGTCAGTATCATAATAGACATATGAAAATACTGCTCTAACCGCCTGCCTCATGTGCATAATAGGGCTAATTTAATTTATTTACTCAGTGTTCTGTTTGATAGTTGATGCCAGATTTCCTTCTTTGAAAAACAAAACAATTGATAGTGACAACAATGTCTTTCCAAACTTGGTGAGCTGTCTTGGTTTTCTGGTTTGTGCCTGAGTGGGTGGTTACCCAACAGATTCTCATCTGTGGACAAACTGCTCCTAACCCAGTATTTTAGGGGCTTGGTTAATCCCAGATAAATACTTCTTTGATGGATTTTTATGGTTAAGGGAACTTAGACCAGGCATGAGACTGACATATGAAGAAAAGATTAGTCCCAGAAATGAAGTGAAAGGCTCACTGTTAGAACAGAGATAGTACAGGACTGACATGATTCCCAGTCTCACAAAGGCTGGCCAGGGCCTCCTTACTTCTCTGGAGTCTGTGGCATGCTAACATGAAAGGGACAGCAAAAGTCGGCAACTGTAGACAGGAAGGGACATTGTGCTCCTGTGCTATGCGGTAGTACCTTAACCCTCATAATGCTTAAGCTCATTGGCCAGCCAGGGAGAAAGGGGGTGAGCCAACATGTAGCAAGTGCCATGTGTTTGCTCCTGGTGTTTAGCCGTGCTTCCAAAATTAACTTTTCCTTGTTCATAAATATACTACTTGCTTTTGAACTACTTTAAAATGCACTTGGCAAAAGATAGAAGTGAATAAAAATAAGTAAAATCATTTACAAGTCCCATGAGAACCATTTATGTTTTTGTACCCCGTATACATAGAAATGTAACATTCCCAAGCAAAAATAGATTTTTACAAAGCTAAATATAGTCTCACCATATGTCCGGCATCATGCTTTTAGGCTCTTTTCCGAATTGATTGAAAAACCCATGTTCATACAGAAACCATGTGCCTCCTGATAGCGGTTCCATTCATAATCACCCAGAATTGGAAGAAACCATGATGTCCTGGATAGATGAATGGACCAACTATGGCATATCAACACAATAGAATATTGCACAGTAATATAAATGAGTAGGCTATCAAGCAGTGGAAGAGTATAATGAATCACAAATACATATTGCTAACTCTTTAAGCTAACTGGGCTTTTATGTTGGACCATTAGTGATTAGAATTTCCCTCTTGCTATCTTGGACTTGAACTTGATGTGGAATATAAAAATAAATACAGCAATTACTATTCTAAAGTTCACCATGGAAAAACATAGTTGGGATATGCTTTAGATAAGATGAATTGTGGGGCTGGAGAGATGGCTCAGGGGTTAGGAGAACAGGCTACTCTTACAGAGGACCTGGGTTCGATTCCCAGAATGCACATGGCATCTCACAGCTGTCTGCAACTCCAGTTACAGGATATCTGACACCTTCTTCTGGCTTTCATGGGCATTTTGTACACATAGTGCATAGATGTAAAAGCAAGCAAAATACCCATACACATAAACAACTCAACAAACTCCACAATCCTTGCCCCCTTCATCTGTAATAGTAATGATTGTCACATTCTGGGTTATTTTGAAGAATAAGTTACATGTTCTTTGTAAACACCTAGTAAATAGCATAGTGGTTTTTTAATAAAAGGTAGTGGTTCTTACTCTATCTCTGGGTCTTAATTTTCACCTATAGCATATGCCTTTCAAAACTTTCTAGAAAATTCCAGGCACTTATGTGCTTGTGAATCACAGTTTTGTTTTGTTGAACATGACCCATAGAATCTTAAAAATACAGTTTCTAATTCCAAGTTTAGTCTGTAGATATATCAGTGTTAATAATTTTCTAGTCTTCTAAGAATTCTAATATGGTGGCCAATGTTGAGTTGTTGGTTTAAAGTGGAAGATTCCACATCTTAACCCCCAACCTTCAAGTACAGATTAGCCCATATTGCACATGAAGTTTGAGAACGAACAAATTCAGAGTTTATAGTGAATAATACTGCTTGTTTTACTAGAATTTGCCACCACACATTAATGGGGAAAAGCTGTGTCTATCTTTAGACCGTGCTCTCGTCTCAAGAGCCTGCTAATGAGCTAAATGTTTGGCATATCTCCGTTACCCCAGTGGCCTTGATAATTAAAGTCAGCTTTGAACTCAACAGTCCTCCATGTGTTATCTCTGCTTTTGAGGGCATCTTCATCACTGAGCTTTCTAATGGTAGTGCCTCGCTCCCCAGCCATGCAGAGAGAGCTGACTCACCAAGTCTGTTTTACTTTGCACACTTTGAAGGAACACTTAAGTTACAAATAACCTTTTACTTTTTCGAAAGTAAAACTTCTGTTTTTCAAGGGTGGGGGCTCTCTTTACAGGGTTGAAGGTCTTGGTGACATCTTAATACTTCACAAGAAACACAAAGATTCAAGACTCACAGCTCTAAGGGACCAGTGGTTAACCCCATTATTTTAACTTACTGATTTTTTTTTGTTTTTACACAAAAATTCAAGGAGTACCATGACATTGAGAAGTCCCCCCCACCACACACACACACACAGTAAATCTAAAACACACAGACAAATGGAACCCAGAAGAAAATAAAGCCTTGGCCCCACCCACCTGTTCATTCTTTCACTCACTCTCAGAGTAAGTATTCATTAATCTTGGATTACATCTCAGTTCCTGGTTTGAGTTGAGTGTTGTTAGGAATACCCAGAGTCCTCTGCTACTGGGAGGCAAACCTATGAGCAGCCTGTTTCCATGGAGCTTCCTGATGGGTCTAAAGTGTGAGCGTGGGGCACTGTGTGCACAGGACTCTAACAGTACATTAGAGAAGGCTTAATGGGAGCACCTCCCCCCCTTCCCCCTGTATTCATTCAACTTGAGCCTCAAAGTCCTGTGGAAACTATTGTAGAGAGCAGCATGCTCCTGTTGTCGTCTGTGTATAACAGTGCTGCAGTGTTGGCCTCATTCTTGGGAGTAGCCTCCGTGCTAGGATATTTTGTTTATTGTACAAGTAATCACGTGTGGGAATTGTGCCTAGAGTAGCAATAAAAGGATTTACAAAATTGTAAGAAACATCACCTCTATGTGATGCCCACATTCCAGAAGAAACATACTGGTAAAGAAGTGTAAACGACGTTAATTACTCATTTTAACTTCAGACTAAATGAGCAACAGGTCATGGGGACAGTGGGTTATGTGTGAGGAGCTGTGGGAAGGCAGAATCTTGAAGGCTGCAGGGCCGTGTGGAGAAAATTGGGTGAAGGATAGCAGGAGCAGAGGCCAGAACTTACACTGTGGTGTCCAATCAGAGCTTCCCAGGCCTAACATGATTCAATGTCTGAAGGGCTTTGAATACACCTGAACAAAACTGGACTCACTGCCACATAGCGGTGAAACACCTGGCTGAATTCAGCTATCCGGTTCAGACCTCTGCACCCTCTTACTGGAGTGTACCTAAGTTTCTTGAAGACACGGTCACAATGTCTTGCTAACAGGGCTATTGGATGGCTACATGAGAGGGTGCAAGGAAAGCCTGCGCTCACAGCCTGCCTTAGCAGGTTTCAGGGAGTGACTGTTCCCATAGCCGATTGTGGCACTTTGTATCCGATGGCCATTTGAAAGTCACTATCTTGCTAGTTAGTCCAGGCTGCAGAACCACTGTGCATTATCTTAAAGGGTTTTGAGGGCTCAGCAGATGAACCTTTGTGAAGTGCTTCTAACTCCTGGTGTATTGGTCACTTTTCTCATTGGTAAGACTAACCTGGCAAAGGTGACTCAAGAAGGGAAGGGTTTCTTTGGGCTCATAGTTTGAGGGTACTGTCTGTCATGGCAGGGGAAGAGTGCAGTGGAAAGTAACTCTTGCTCCTGTAGCATCTGGAGTCAGAAAGCAGGGAGAGATGAATATTGATGCTTGGCTAGCTCCTTCCTCTCGCACACAGGGACCCCAGCCTGTGAGGAGGTACTGCACATACTTGGGGTGGGGCTTTCCTTCCTCAGTTAATCCCTTATGAAAGCATCCTAATAGGTCCAACCACAAGTGTGTTTCCTTGGTTATTCTAAATCTAACTATGTTAATGAGAAACATTAAGCATCACAGCCAGGTGCATATTAAGTGCTGGGTACATGTTTATACATACATTAATTTAATGAAATATGCAAAGCAATGGAAAACGTTTTATCCTTGACGGTGAATGAGGTAAATTCAGAGAAGCTGAGCTCCTTGCCTGAGGTGGTTCATCTAATAAAATGTTAACAGGTATTCAGTATATGTCCAACTCCATTTTCAGTGCAACTACATCTTAAAATTTGATTTAAAGGACACATGTAGTCTTGTCATCGTAGTACATTTTTCATTGGGGGGGGATGCTGTCAATCTTTGTTAGATTCAAGTAATAGCTTTTATAGATGCACAGTCATGACTGGCATGAATTTTGCGTTTCAGATTTTTTTTTAGCCTTATATCACTTTCCATTTTCCTTTATCATCATCATATTAAATTTTAATGGGTGTGTAAAAGTACTTCAAATTGATTTTCCTTAGCTTTTATCCTGCAGCAGAGTATTAGTCTACTTCCTGTTACTCATCATTATATAGAGCATAGTGTTTCTATAAGTGTCTTCTGTTGATTTATTTCTTTGGGTGAGTTTTCAGAAGTGGGATCACTGGCTTGATGGTCATGAATAGTTTGTTGTTTTTGACATTCACTGCCTAGACCCTCCCACTAGTCTGGAGACTGCCAGTTTCAACACTGATGTAAGAGGAGTAGTTTATGTTTTTTAAAAAGCTTCTGCAGATTTAATGATAAATACAAACGATACCTCAAGGCATTTTGCTTTGCGTGTTTTGATTACTGGCTCTTTGAAGTATGTTTCACCTAATTTAATAACCCCTCTCTTTTGTTCCTGATCTCATTTTTCTTATTCAAATACTAAATGTGTCTTTAGTACCTACTCTGTGCTAGACTTGCACTTTAGATACAGAAAAGAAGTGAAAGACACGGGGTTTGATGCTTTGCTAGTGAAGGTGTCTGAATTAATATGCAGCTTTAGCTGCCTACGAAATGTCCACATGTGATCTGAATAAGACACCAGAGGCAAGAATAACAAATGCTTGTTGAATAAAATAGCTGTTGAGCTATTTCCAAAGACATTATTGGGGCTACATGTGCATAGATGTGTGTATGAATGTTCCTAATGGCTGTTAGGAATCTATAACAATTACTCACTATCACGGTATGACAAGAGGGAGGCCTGTCATAATAAAAGAACACCCACAAGGAAGGCCATAGCCCTGCAGAAGAGAATGATAAGTGCAAGGCAGTGATGGAGGACCACTGGAAGGCGCAGCATGGAGGAGGTTACAGAAGAAATTAAGTAACTAACTCTCAGCAGCCTGGGGAACTTTTCTTTTAAATACAGGTCTCACTGTACTGCCTGGGCTGATCTGACACACACAGTAGTCTACGGCCTTGAACTTCTGAGACTTTTGCTTCTGATTCCAGAGAACTGGGATTACAGTCACACCACCATACCCACCCATGTGTTCTTAATAGCTACTGCCTTCTCTTAAACCAGAATCATTCCTCATACTTACCTGTTCTTCAGGCAAGAGTGACCCTGTGGTCATCAACACTGTCACCGTCGGCATCTCCCCCTGAGGAAATCCCTCTCTCCTTCTGACCCTGGTATTTGGGACAAGCTGTCTGATTTTGTATAGGGTTAATGTTGATGTCCTCAAAAGCCTGATGGAACATATGCAGACACTTAAATATTCTGTAGGCTTTATCTCTCCAGACCCTAACTCCTACTCCATCCCCTCTCATTTCCCCTCAACAGTGTTTCAAAAGTGGGAATAACTAGGACTATACACTTTTCTATCAGGCTTTAGACTTAATTTTTTTTTCTTGCTACCACACACAACACAACGGAGGCTCTTGTCAGCGTTTTATTTGCCTTTGGCATTAAGTTTTAGAGACCGTCGGTCTTCACCCTTTGCAGGCGCCTCTTCTCTGGAGATCTTTCAGTGCTGTGTTGTCTGTGTCTACCATTTTCTCCCCTTTCCAATATCTGCTTATTTCTCACTGTTCTGTATCTGTTTCTTGAACCCGTGTCTTACTCACTATCCTGCCCAGCCTGAGCACTGACTAGGCCATGGGTATCCTGCTGCTGTCACAGAGTAAGTGCGTCAGTCCTGTTCCGTTCATTTCTTAATGTTTCTTCCCATCCCCTAAGAATGAGTAACATCTGCTTCCTGAATATTTTTCGCATGATGTGCTATGTTTATTTCAAGGGATTTACAGTTGCGTCTAGGATCTTCCAGGCTTTTCTTTTTCATTAATGCTGTCTCACTGGGGCCAGATTCCCCCCAATTTTCTCTCGTATGTTTTGAGTATCAGTTATAAGAGAATGGAGTTTAAGGTTCACTTCTACCAGCATGGGTGCTAAGAGCAGGTCTTTTCTCTGCCCCCTCCACCCCGGAGTCAGCAGGGCACAGCTGAGGTTATAGTTCAGGACAATTCCAGGGAACATGTTGATCTTTCCCCTGCCACCTGGTCACCGCCAGTGTTTATCCCTACAACAGACTAGAAGCACGGTTCAAATTTCGTGTCATCAGTGTGCTAGTTTAGAAATAAAAATTTTCTTCTTGTCTTGATTTTTATTCTTTGTGAGCATTCATGTAACGGATTGAATTAACACTCTGATAATTTTATGCGGATTCTTTTGTTTTGTTTTTTCTTTTTGTTTAGAGGAAACTCTGGTTGTTTTTCATTTCCCTCACCAGACTGGATTTTGCATCTGATGTTGGTAAAAATCTAGAGTGAGTTCCAGTGTCGTGGGGAAGAGTACAGACGGAGGTCATGGCCTTGTTCACGTGGCATTGCCTGTCTGGCCTCAGTTTTTCAGCTTTAAGACAGAAGCAGTCATACCAGTCTTCCAAGAGGGCTATGAGATTAGAGAGAGGAAGAAATGACACACTACCCCTCACAGGCTCCTAGTAAATGATGGCTGCTATTCTCAGTGTCATTAAACTCTAAGTGGTTGTAAAGCAAATCCAATTCTGTAATGTGGATCTGAGTCAACATGGTGGAGAGTGCAAGGGCATGGCTTTTATTATTACAAAAAATAAAACACTAGATCAGGACTAAGAGGCACTTTGCCTTCCCTCTGTGATGACCACTCCTGTGTCCCACCCTGCTTGCTCCATTGCTGCCTGCCACTGCCCTGGTTGTTAAAGCTGTGTCTTATGCAGAGCTGAACATTGTCTTAAGCAAAGACAATGACTTCTTGTGGCTCTTGTGTTATTCCCTGATCAGGTGAGTCCTTTCATGGCTTTGGGCTTTTGCCTACCCTCCCTGAGCCCTGAGGATTTCTTCCATTCCTAACATGAGCCATTTGCCTGACCCATGGTAACCATTCTCGAGAGAATACCTCTTTGACTTCTGTCATAGCATGACCTTCTGTTGCCTGTCACCCTAGTAGATACAGCATTTTCATGGCCACTAGCTCCTAGGAGCATCATGAGTTGGGAAGTCTGTGCTGTGGGTATTTTCATTTCAATTTGAATGACTTTCGACAAGAAAAGGCATAGGGGAGAGTTCCTTAGCAACTAGTGCCTGCAATTTACTTTGGAGTGAAGTGGAATTTCTGTTTTAATTTTCTGACTGTCAATCGCACCACTTTAAGGAGATAGAAGGTGGTACTGCCGGATCTCCTGAGCCTAGGTATGGGGATCTCATTCAGCTTTTCTGCATTATAAATGTTTTGTGTCTGTCTCAGCACAAAAGATGGAGCAAAAGATGTTATTACAAACCGTAAGTTCTTTCATCTGCTTAATCCATTTTTACACTGTATTTCAAGGGTTCATTCTCCTTTCATTCTCTGTCGTTCCATACGCATATATTAATTGAACAGCTTCCAAAAGCCAAGAACTGCCCTATGTGTGGGAAATGAAGTTAGGGGATAAGCCCATCCCCACGAGATGCTTGCAACATGAAAAATTGCAACATGGTTGGAAAAATGAAAAATTAAGATATGGTTAAACAGACAATGTCATGAAGATTCTAGATATACATAGTTTTTCCTGAGAGTCAGGGTGAGAGTAGGCATGGATACTCAAGAGAGGAGACACTAGAGAGAGCGTGCCCAGAAGGATGGGGAGAGATGCCTCTGGAAGGGAGTAGGGCCATGGCAGGCCAGCAAAGCAGGCAGTGGGAGTAAAGAATCTAGAAAGGTTGGCTGCGGTCAGGGGGGGGGGGCGCGTCTTATGAGGTGAAAGCTCAGGCAGCAAACAGGAATCCCTGGGGGGATTTTGAAATCCAGTACATGACATCAGCTTTGAAACAGTAACAGCATTGACGAGTCTGAACACTCCAAAGTTCAGTGAGGCAGAGCAGCAGTTTGTCATAGAAAAGTGAGTCCCTCCCCCATTGCTGTCATCCCTGCTCACATGGTAAGGACCCAGGACAGCTGTGGGGGGACTCGGACAGATGTGTGTAAACTCCAACCCGTGATTTCACTTGTCAGGTGATATAGAGTCAGCTCTCTCACCAAGGAGTTCCAGCAGGGAGAAAGAAGCCCCGCTTGTCCTGCTTACATAGACTAGATCCAGAGCCTAAGTGGGTAGGCGAGTTTCCTCCTGAAGCAGTTCCCAGCCATTTCACAACTTCTTACACAGGGCCTCAGATGCAGGAGAGGCAGCAGGCAGCACTATCCCCTGTTGAACGTCATTTCAAAACAAGTGAGCAAACCAAAGAAATAGTGAAACCTTCTCCATTGTGATGAAAAGGTTAACCGAAAACAAACGTGGCCCCTTGCCCCTCGGGTGGACTCGACGTTAAGTGAGGCTGAGTTTTCTCCTGTGCTCACCAAAAGCTGAGTGTTTTCACAATCAAAGCCAAATCCCAGTTGTATCTGAGGTCAAGTGCCCAGAAGACTCTAGTAGATATGAATAGAGAATTGCCTGGTGTGGCTGCTTCCTTGTCAGAAACCTCAAAGTTTCCTACTAGAGTTGGAGCTTTCGATCTACACTGGATTAAGTCATTTCTGCTAAGAGTTCTTGCTGGTCATGGTAAGACGCTTGAAATGATGTCATTCATAGTTTCTACCCCTGCCAGTCTACTGTGAATCATGATGCTATGAAGATTGCTTTAAATCACTAAAGGACTGTGGGTTACTTCACCTCATGCCCATCATGTTGATGTATGGATTGCAGAAGAGGAAGCCATGTGACCCCATGGTGATTTTCTCACCTCTCTGCTCGTAGTTTCTTCATTTCAAAACGTAAGTGTAAGCCAGCTCACACAAGCACATTTGCTCATTTGTGGCTAAATGCTCCGTTACAAGCGTTTATTTGTTCTACACGTACACTAGCATACAGACAGTCTGCAGGGCTGTTGTGGAAGCTTTGTAGCTTCAGAGACCCAGGCCCCTTCTGTCTTGTTGCTCTGCCATACACAACACAAAGCTTTTAAAGTGGGTTTTAAAATGCTGTTCCAGTGCCCATCAACAGGGCCAATACCATCTGGCTAGAAGAGAGAAATACCAGGGGAAGATAAGTGGACTTCTTCCGAGACGACCATTCCCTGGACCCTGTGAATACCTTTCTAGCTAGAATGTAACAACGGGTCACACATTGCTGGAAGAGATATGGGGAATTGCTGTCGTGTCTTTTAAGTGCCATGTGCCCACATAGCACCTGTAAGGGGCAGATATTTGAGAACTATGATAATCAGTGCAATTGCCTGTCTAATTGCCTACAAACTAGTGGAAACCCTTCAGACAGCATGGGCAGGGTGACATTGTCAAACTCAAGAGACTACCCTGATGGAATGCCTTCATTTTCCTTTTGGTAGGGGAAAGGATCACTTCCCCTCAGAGGAGAGAACAAACAAGAAACGTATTCTGTTTTTGTCTCAGAACTCAAGTGAAAAAAAAAAAAAAAAAAAAGACTGAAACTTAATTTCCTCTTAATATCTGTACATCCATTCTTTGTTTTATATCAAATAAGTATCAAGCTGGTTTCTGTTGGGTGATGATTGCCAGCCATTTCCCTCTTTCAAAGCCCAAGATGGGAAGACATAACAAAGGAGCATTATTGAAGAAAAGCTACATCTAATGTTTGAATATAACTGGGTCAGGATTTGCTCAGTTGTGGCAAAATACATAAAAGTTACTATCTCAGTCATTTTCTAAGTGTACAGTTCCGTGGCATTTAGTAGATACATAGAACACAGATACCACCAACATCTCCAGAACCCTCTTCGTCTTACAGAAACTCAAATTCTATTAATTAGTAGCTTCCCAACACATGTGCACAAACACACACACACACACACACACACACACACACACACACACCTACCTTGCTAGTGGCAGCCCCAATTCTGCTCTCTGCCTTGAATTTTGACTGCTCCAAGTGCCCTATCTAACTGGAATCTGTAGTGTTTGTGTCTTGGAGATGGACTTATTTCAAGATTGATTCTCATTGTGCCATGTCAGAATTCTTTCCTTTGTCAGTTTGAATGATACTCTCTTGAATATGCTCAATGATTAATCTTCAATGCCAACTTGATTGGATTTAGAAACATGTGTCTGTTTCCAGAAAGATTTAAAAGAGCAGGGAAGAGCCACCCTGAATGTGAGCAGCACCATCCCGTGGGCTAGCTAGGGCCCTGGAGTGAGTAAAAAGAAGATGGGCTGTGGAGATACTGGTGGTTTTAGGAATTTTCTGTATTCCTTGCATTAGTTTTTATTGGATCTATTTCAAATTTGTTCTTCTGTAATTTGCCTTTTAATTTTGCTGGTGTTGACTTTTTAAATGTTTTTTGATTTTCAGTTCTATTTTAATTTGTTACCCAAATCTTTAGTGATATATCCTTGTGTGTGTGTGTGTGTGTGTGTGTGTGTGTGTGTGTGTGTAAAATCTAAAATTGTAAAAACAAAAATTTGATTCTGCTGCTTTCTATAGTTCTGGGTTGTAATAGATTTTTGTTTTGTTTTGTTTTGTTTTGGACACCTCCATATATACATGCAATATATCTTGATCATATCCACTCCCAAGTCCCCTCTGACTCCCCAGTAGGTGCTCTTCCCACCTGTATGGCCTGGTTTTATTTTTAATAACTTAACTAAATCCAGTTAGTCCTGCCTGCATGAGCCAGCAGCTAGCCATCTCCCTGAAGAAAAAATGGCTCTCTTCCCCAGTGCCCTTCAATTACCAATAGCTCTTCAACCAGGGGTAGGGGACCATGGGCCTCTCCTCTGTCTATGCTGGAAGTATTGACTGGCTTGACCTTGTTCCGGTAACCATAACTGCTTTGGGCTCCTAAATGCGGAGACCAGGCCATGTCCAGAACACAGCACCCCTCCCCATCACCCAACTCTTACATCCTCTCTGCCCACTCTGCTAAGATATTCCCTAGCCCTTTGGAAGCTGATATAGATGTCTCCTTTGGGACTGTACTCTCCACTGTCACTTAGACTCAGTACTCAGGCTCTTAATAAGGTTCCACACTGATTGCTGCCTTCTGCAGAAAGAAACTTCTCTGCCCAACATGGCACTGCTGTGCTAAGTTGAAGGTCATAGTAGATTGCTCTGGTTCTAGAAGGCCCCATGGTAATATGTGAAGAGAGAGGCAAATGGGGGCCCCTGGTCCTTAGAGTGTCAGTGTCCTGTGTGGCACTGGTGTGTGTACTGCAGTTAGGGATTTCTTCTACTGTTTCCTAAGGGGTCTGTAGTTCTTGGTCGTCATCTCCTATCCATGACTTAAGTTTGTGTGTGGTATTAAGGCAGTTGTTCAGTGAGAATACACGTCCTTATTGAACTGCCTTGACACCTTTGCCAAAACTCATCCAACCAAACATGCAAAAGCTTATTTCTGGGCCTTCTTTCCATCCTGTTATTCTCTGTGCCTTTCTTTATATCAATATCATACTGTGTTGCTGTTGGTGGGTTTTTAAAAAATAACCTGTTCATTTTAACAACTTATTTTGTGATTTTTTTCCAGATTTTTCTACATATTAGATCATGTCATCTGCAAACAGATAATTTTACAACTTTGGTATTCTTTCTTACCTTATTACTCTGGGTAGAACTTCAAGGCCCAAGTGAGACCATGACTTTCAACAGTATCCTCAGTGATGATGAACATGAAAGCTGAGTTGTTTGAAACTACTGAGTTTAGGAATTTTTTTCCACGACATAAGCCCCCTCTGAGAGAAACAAATACCATGCCCCATGAATGATAAGCAATGGGAACTAGGGTTGTCACTCTACAGTCTTTGTAGCATAAAGTCATTAAGTAAATTGTCCGTCATGGTTAGTAAGTGCCAAATAAATCTTGTATATAGTATGTGTGTTCTTCTTTCTAAAACAATTTTATTCAAATGTTAATTAGTGCTGCTCTCATTACTTTCTTTGTTTATTTGCTGTCTTTTCCTAGTAGTTTTACTCATAAGTATGTTTACTAGTTTTTGAGTAAATGTGTTTCCCTGAACATCTTATGCTTTGAGCATCTTAAAGATATACCAAGATTCTAAAAGAAATTGACAAACATAGTATATTCTTGAATGTGGCAGTTGTTACTATTTAGGGATGTTGCAGTTTCTAAATTAATTTTGAGAAAAGTTCAGTGTGCTAGAACATTCCATATGTAGTCACATGATTAGTGATTTTCTGTTCTGTAAACTATAAGTGGTCACCTTATAAATGCTTTCATACCAAGCTTTCCACTCCAAGTGTTTATCATGCCTGACTATTTAAAACTATTATTGAAATATATTGGTTCATTTTAAAATAGCCCTTTAAAAAGATAAACCCATCTGGAAGCCATTATAAGAATAAATATCATTATGTCTGTGCTTCTATCTGTTACATATTCTAAGTGATGCACATAAATTAGCTCCTAAAATCGTCAATCATCTTATGCATAAGCAAAGTGAGGAACAGAAAAATCAAGAAATCTGCTGAAACATGTATCACTGCTTGTCCACCCTCCTCTTTTCCCTCCTAACACAGCAATCATGACCTCATCTCTTCTTAGGTCCCAGGCTAGGACTGTTTACAAGTGCTTATCTGGATGTCTTATGTTAACAGAAAAGGGTATAACTCTTTGCCCAGATCCTGTGGACCATCTAACCATGGCATATTTACCTAGAGAGCTTGTTGTGGTCCCCTGACAATGCCAGGAGCCTGAAATACTTACAGTGTGCCTCGATGAATACTTTAACAACAGTGCCCTGGCTTGCTTCTGCATGGCAAGCAGGGTAGAACTGAACATGTGAGTGGGATGCTCATCTTGGCTTGCTGTTTGGAAAAGGTGTGCCCAGGAGTGGGACCCAGTGGCATCATGGACAGTTGTGCAGAGATGCTCAAGATGAACCCTCTGAACTTCAGCAGGATGATGATAATATTTAATGTGCCTTCAAGTATGCTGTAGCACCTTGGCCTGCTTTCCATTTACACTTTTGTAAGAATGGAATGCATTATTTTCTAAAGTTGAATGTTGTGGAGAAAGAGGAAGATGATTAATTGCCCAAACTATGTTCTTGTTTTCATTCTCAGGCAGATTCCTCCCCTGCACAGGGTGCAGTCATATTTAGCCTGTCATGATATTGTCACAACTTATTGGGAGGCTCAGTACCTGTGCCACTTGCAGCTGCCTAGTTGAGCAGAAACCCCATCCCTTCTGCTGGATCTCTGATGGGTATGGAAATATTGAAGACTAGGACCAGGGAATTCACAGAATAAAATCAAGAATAAGCACTGTGTACCTACCACAGGCTAATACTTTATATGCCTCTACAAATAACTATGTTTTCAGTATCCCTCCTTCACAGAGAAAGAACGCTTAAGTAACCTAGGTAACTTGTCTAGGATCATATAGGTGGGCAGCCAGGTAGGAGGGATTGGCATGACCTGATCATAGTCCATTGTAGTATTCACTCAGGATAGTAAGTTATAGGATGAATAGTGATTAGGAGGAAGGAATGCATGTTGTAGAAAAATATATCCTTGCTTTTTTTTTAATCTAAAGTTACAGGCAATCGTGTGACAAGCATGTCAGAACTCTGAGAAACCTCCTCCCAGGAGAAGCTGTTAACCATCTGTGCCTGGAGAATGACATAGTAAGAGGGATTGCTTTCTCACAGATAAATAGGGAGAAGTGACTGTGTGTAGGACAGTGTGTATTGAGCAAGTGCCAATGACAAGAGAGGCCATACATAGCCTTTGCATAAGCAGAGCTTTGGCTAAGAGTGAAGCTCACTTTCATGGACCCAAAGCTCACAACTGAACTTCTCAAAGATGCCTTACCTCCCAAGAGTGCAGCATCCCTTGGGGCAAAGGAGCAGGGTGGGGGATGGGGGTGGGATATCCCATGGCTTCATCCAGAGCCATCTTTGACCTTAAAAGGAAGAACTCTCTTTCGGGCATGAATGCAAGTGAAACAGCCTCCTATCTAAGCCTTGGAGTGCATCATGTTGCTGAAGGAACCAGGGCTCTTCGATTTTCCCGCCACAGACCACTGTGGCTTGGGAAAGTAACAGTGACTCTTGGGTTAGACTGTTACTTGTTCATGATGTACTGAGTGAAGAATCAACAAGTCAGTTCAGTAGGCAGACAAGGCCTACTGTCTCACTTGCTCCTTTAGAGACTGAAGTGACCATTTCATACTACCAATTGGTTTCAAACCCTAAATGTTTAGAAAAGGCTTTCTAAAACTACAAGATGTGGTGTGTCTACTGCACCCTTGTAAGAAGTATGTTGGTTTTCATTTAAAATGTTTTTAATGACTTCTGGCAGTAGAAACACATGTGATGGATAATATAGTGAAATGTCCATGGAAATCTTGTTTTAAAGCACTAAGTATCCATTTGTTGTCATGGGTGTGGTTCTGGGCTAGGAGGAGGTGGGGATTCTTCTGATTTAGATGTTCTTTTGCTTCTCTGGAATATCACTGAGTTCCAATGTCTTTATGGCTTTTCATAAAAGACAGAGTGCTTTCTCCCCCCAGAACCATTTATGCTCCCCCCAAAACTGTTGACTTTGTATTTGTCTTGAGACTATTGTGATAATTCACCCAAGTTCTGCGGCGTCATAAAACACAGACATTGAGTTCTCATCCAACCCGTCACTCTCTGTTTCCCTTGTGAAACTTGTGGCTGGATCGGAGTGGAGAAAGTAAGTGTTTGGTTTTAGGTCACTTCTGATGTTCTTAGCATGATGTTCACACGTAAGCCTCATGTGATCCCTTGCTGTTCTGTGTAGAGTGCGCTCAGAAGGCACTCTGTCAACTGTCAAACCCAGCTTCAGTGGTTATTATTTAGCAGCGTTGATTGTGTTTGGGAGATCAATTCTGAGTGAGTGGTAATGGTGTGGAGCTTGAGGGACTCTGGCTTCCAGTGTCTACTAATAAGCCATTTAGCTACTTACGAAGAACCTTCCCTTCTGCATCCCTGATAACGTATTGAGTGTATCCAAAGAGCTTTTGAGATAAAAGAAACCCTAGTCAAAGCAACCAGATGGCATCTCTGCACGAGTTGAATAGACTTTTCTGAGGACTCAGGGAAATCAGAGCCCTCTTGCTTTATTGGTATGGCATTCCTTGGGAAAAGTTTAATTTTTTCCAAAAATTTCCAAATTTTATTGCAAATTATTTGCAGTGGGGACAGGGAGCAGGGGCGGTTGAGATGGGGTCTAATCCAGTCCAGGGCAGTCTAAAATTCCCTATGTGGCCTAAGCTGGCCTTAAACTCTTGATCCTCTTCCCTCTGCCTCTCAAGTACTGAGCTACTAGGCATGTGCCACCATGTCTGGCTTATGTGGATTCTTTCGATCTTGGTAATTCACCATTAGGCCTGTATCACACTGTTACACTAGTTATTTATTACTGTGTTAGAAATTGCCACAGAAGTCAGCTTAAAATAAGTACTTAACCCTGTCATAGTTTCTGAGTTCCGATCAGGGCAGTTTACCTGGAGGTTCAGTTCCAGGTATTTCATGATATAGCTTTTGGCCAAGGTTTCCATTGTCTCAAAGTACACGTGGGAATAAACAATTCATGTCCAAGCTCCTTCATGGCTGTATGGAGGCCTTCAATAGGCAGCCTGTGTATTCTCACAGCAGAGCTGCTGGCTTCTGCCAGAACATAATCCAGACACAGAGCCAGCAAGCAAGAGAGCTACCGAGTAGAAAGCTTCCACCTTTTCTAATCTTATCTTGGAAGTGACGTGGCCACATTTTTGCCACAGATCAGTGGTTACATAGTCCAGTCCTATGGGAAGAGGCTACCCAAAGGTGTGAACACTGGAGGCTGGGATTGTGAGAGGCCACCTTGGAGGTTACTAGCCACATGAGGCTGCTCTCAACACCAACCTTAGGGAAGTGTCATCAAGCCACCTGGCCATCTGCCCATGACAAGATGATGTAGACTGTTGCAGGCTGTTAAGAAGATCTGTATATATATGCAGACATGGAAAATCTCAAATTATAATAGTAAGTAAGGAATTAGGATAGAAAGTGATGTATCACTGCCTGTGTTTTATATAAATTTAAAAATAGATGTGCATCCAGTCTGGTATACTACTCTTTTTTAAGAACGGAAAACTGTTACCAGTGATTTAACTCTTCCATCCCTTTCTTCCCCTACCTTTCTGTGGTTGGGAATTTTTTAGAACTTCGGAATTGAGACAGTGCCCTCTGAACCCCCCTGCCTACTCTGAGCACTTTGGTCCTTTCCCACACAGATCGCCCACTCCTTTTCCAATGCAAGGTCTGCCGGCAGATTCTGCTTGGCCTGTAACCATTTCTCCGTGGCCTCAGCTTCCTCCTTTGCAGGGTTCCTGCCACTGGGTTTGCAGCCTGAGTGACAGGTAGAAGCTTTGCTTCTATGTCCTCAGATAACTGGGCAGGAAGCTTTGTCTCAACAAGTCCTTCAAGTCCCAAGATGCCTGGTCTGTCTGAAGCCTCCTGAGTCCCTGGAGCACTGGCTTGCCGAGCTCCCTCCAGCTCCGGTGGGGATATGTCTAAAACCCCCCAGCTGCAAGCAGGCCTTGAGGCACAGCCAGCCTGACTCTGCTGTTTTCTATATGCAGCACGTTTCTTTCCAGCCCTAGAGGAAAATGTTTCAATGAAAATCCTCCTTCCAGCGATGAGCGGATAAATCCATCTTTTAGTCTGCCAAAAATGAGGATCCCACAGACCGTGGTGTCTATGTAAATCTTCTAGGCACCTCCTTCATGCCCCAAGTTGAGCATTTCTTTCAGTGTAGCATCTCCATGGCTGTCCTTTTCATTAATGCATTCCTTAAATATGCATCCTAGCATTTTCTTTAGCAGTGGCAGAGATAACCATGAACAGAAAGCTTGTTCTTGCTGTTGTGGCTCTTGTCCAATAGGAAAGCCTGGTGCTACCCAGTTAAGCCTAAATGACTGCATACTCCCTTAAGTCCTGGGAATGAAAAGGCCTGTTGTATATGCAGGCTAGACCTGCAGGATCAGTGACGGATTATGTACTGTCTTTGTAAAAATTAGAGGAAAAAGTCCCCTCTGTGTGGAAAAATTGAAAGGCAGCCTCCAGGTATATGCAGACTTGCTGGCATAGTCTGGCAGATTGATGGGCCCCTTTTCTGGTTCTCACAAAAGCCTTCTTTTTTCCAGTTGGACACAGCCCAGGCCCAGCACTCATGTCGTAGCTGGCAGATCAGCCTCCCCACCCCTGTATCTTGATGACAGTTTTTGCCCAGTTGACAACCCAGGCTCTGGGCACTGGCTGATCTGAAGGATCAAAGCAGGCCTAAGAGAAGACCGCAGAATGAACCAGTAGTAGCTAGAGAGGGCTAGTGGAAGGGGCCAATGAATACCCTTCCAAGCAAAGGAGACTACAGTGGGAGTCAACAAAGTTGGTCCAGGGAGATAGTTCACACAGTAGAGTGCTTGCTGAGCTAGCATGAGGGCCTGGGTTGGGACCCTGGCATCTACATGAAAAGCCAAGAGCAGCTATATATATATATAATCCCAGTCGCAGGGAGGTGGAAACAACCTAGTACACCTAGTACCAGTAGCTTGCTGGCCACCCAGTCTAGCCCATTTCATAATCTCCAGTGGGAGACCCTGTATCAACAAACAAGGTAGAGAGTGATTGAAGATGCAATATTGACCTCTGGCCTACATGCACCATGCTCACACAAGCGCACACACACACCACACAAATCACTAAAGTGGAAGAGACCTTGTGTTCTTCCAGGAACTGAGTATAGAGAGAAGTAAACAGGACAAGGCTGCAGGCATATATTTGAGTGGCCAGACTAAGGTTTATATTTGAAATGCTGTCCTTCTCTTGTCTATATGGGCTATGTAGCTACCTCTTTGTCTTTAACTGTAATCATTCTTTACTTACTTGGATTTATGACTGTGATACTATCTCATTGCCAGTTAAGCATACAGAATCTCTATCTGCACAAAGGGTGTATGTTCAGATTCTTAGGGTAGCTGATAGAGACGTGGTTTCTGGTAAGCACAAAGAAAGCTAGGAGATCCTAAAGAAGCTCTCTTCAATCCCCACCTGAGGCTCAGTGAACGCACACACATGTGCAGGCATGCGCACATACTGGGAGTGGGGGTCAGGGAAGAGAACAAGCCTGTCTGGTATGTTACCTTTCACATACAGTAGAGAGAATAAATCCAAGTATGTTTCTCTATTTTTTGTTAGCCTTTCAGATTTTAATTTTTTAACCTAATATCTTAAGTTAATTTTTAAATTGAATAGATTAAATGAGGACAATCAAAATGGATACGCCACCCTCTGGGAAGGTGGTGTGGGAAAATAATCAGACAAGAATCCCAGTAATGCATGTTTGATACTCATAGCAGTCTGCAGTGTTGACCTTGGACATCAGAAATGTGTCACTTCAAAGTACTCAGTCCGGTGACCAGAAACAGACAACTGCCTCTGCCACCTCATCAGCAGCCACTCTGGTGTCACCCACTTCTTCCGAACGTTGCAGAGGTCGCCACAGCCTGGGGAAGGCCTGTCCTCTGCTGTGCCTTTTGTCTGGGTCTGTCTATCAAAGCCTTGCTGATGGCTCCTGGTGGTACCTCCTGCTGCCTGGTCTGAGGGAGAATGGGCTGACTGCCACCAGGTAAGAATGAGACCAGTAAATAAGGTGTCCTTAGGACCTGTGCAATTCACCTGAACATCTCCCAAGCATACAAGCATATTCTCCTCCCCACCCCCTGTGGGCAGGTTAAATTGGTCCTAATAGAGGATGCGAACTAGGCCAGGCCTAGTGGCACACACCTTTAATCCCAGCACTTGGGAGACAGAGGCAAGCAGATGTCTGTGAGTTCAGGGCCAGCCTCCTCTACAGAATGAGCCCGTCTTAGAAAAAGAAGTATACAGTTAACCTATAATTAACTGATGCGGATCAGTGTTGAGTGGCAACTTCCCTTTAATTATTCATTTGAGCCACACTCCTCACGGATTCATTGGAGAAGACTAAACCGTGTGCATTGGGTCCCTAGCAAGTGTTGTACTGTGAATCCATAGGGTCTACAGACGCCACTCAGGAAGTCTGTGAACTTGAATATGAACTGCATTGTACTTAAAACACCAGACCTTTATGTTTTACTAACCTCTAGCACAATTTAGGCTTCTAATTTTGACCCGTTTTCAGAACACTTCTCTTTAGAGGAAGAAATACAGTGTCTGCAAACAACACCCTGATTATGAACCTGGGTGTGATGATGCTAACAGGGTCTGTGCACTCTGAGCTCTATAAATCACAAGTATTTTCATATAATATCAGAGTTGTTAAAATATTAGTGCACATACACACACACACACACACACACACACACACACACACACACACACCTATTGGGATGGATAGCCGTCTCACTGTGTAACTATGAAACCCTAAGCAGGGATTCAGTTTCCCATTTGTGAAACAGTTTAATCACATGGCTAGAAATCTCAGCGAAGCAACTTATTCTCCACCCTTTAGTTTAATATATAAAAGTATGAGGCCTTGTTTCTTTGCATTTTGCTCCTCTGTTAATGACAATGTATTAAAATATAAGAAGTCTATATTTGAATCTGCAAGATGAAGGAATGTGTTGAATACAAATACAACTCTTTTAGTTGTTGGATTTAAATATTTTAGTCTGCAGTTTTCTATTCATAAAACAGTGCATTCTCCACACATTCTTTGCCTGTGAGATAGTATCTCTGTGGGTTTATCTTCTTTTTAAATTATGTACTGACAAATCATAGTTATCATAGGGGTGTCAATTAGGAGACACAAAGGAATGTTAAGATTTTTAATAAAGTATAAAAGAATAAAATTAAGCTGGCTAACCTACCCATTACTTCAAATATGTGGTATTTTTGTGGTGAATGCACTATAGTGAAATGTGCAGTACTTAACAACTAGCAACGTTCAGCACAATGCGCAATATAGATGTAAAGAATCCTTACTCCTCTCGTCTACCTGTGGCCTAGTACCCTGACCATACTCTTGTGTCTAACTGTGACCTGGTGTCCTTTCCATACTCCTCATCGGCCGTGGCCTCATATCCTTTGACGGTCTTGTCTGCATCCCTCCTACCTTTCAGGTTCTGGTAATGATTGTTGATGTGTGTTTTCGTTGTTTTAGATTCCACACCTTCCAGTGTTTAAGTTATTTCACTCAGCTTAATGATCTCCAGGTCTGTGTTGTCCCACAAACATCATCATTCTTTATAAAGGCTGAATAGTACTTCGTGGTGTACATGTACCACATTTGTTCTGTCTGCTCATCCACTGACAGAAACCATAAAGCTATGACTTGGCTGTTGTGAATGTGTACAGTGAACATGGGGGTGCAGGAGACCCTTTGACAAACTGATGCCAAGTCTTTTAGGAAAATGTCCAAAAAAAGAGGTTATTGGGTTGTACAGTAATTCTACTTTCTTTATTTATTGTGAGTTCTTGGGGTGAGAGGACAGCTTACAGAGTCCTTCTCTCCTCCCATGTGTGGTTCCCAGGGGTGGAACTCAGGTCGTATGGCTTGACAGCGAGGACCTTACCCATTAAGCCGCTTCAGTGGCTCATGGAGTAATTCTATTTTTAGTTTTCTGAGGGACTTCTGAAGATTTTTGCAATAGTTGTGCTGATTCACTGAGAGCTTTGCTATTGTCTGCTTGCTTGATTGCTTTTGTGGTGTGTAAAAATTCACGTGTAGGTAAGAGAGGGAACCAGCCACACAGTTCTGGAATGTTCCAGACTGGTGTTTTCCCTCTGAGCTATCACTTGTCATATTAATGGAAAATGTCATTGAGATACCAAAATAATTAATTTCTGCATTTACCTTTATGTTCATAAATGGTGCTAAATCCTTTCTATTTAACCAAAGTACCTTATATCTGCAGAAGGTGCCTTCAATATTATGACTAAAAAGGATATAATGTTGTTAAGGTTTTTTGTTTTGTTTTGTTTAATTTTTTTTTATTTTACATATAGATCCCAGTTCCCCCTCCATCCCTTCTTCCCTCCCGTAAGGTTTCTAAGATGTCTTCCCTCAAGGTCCCTAGAAGTACTAAATATTACATTCTAAAAACAAATAGTAAAACACAGTGCTAGATTGTATTGCTTGCTTTAAAACATATTTTAAAGGAAGATTAAATGAATTTGCTTTAATTTTTAAGACTGCCCAATATTCTTTACCCATTTTTAAAGGCAAATTATAATGCCACACAGAACCTATTTACTAAACTTCTCTTAGCTGCCTTACTTGTATGGCCTGGCAGGGCTAATAGCAGGAATTTGGGCAATCAGTCTGCCCTTTCAGGAGTTTAGTCCCTGCTGCTTTGGTACGATGGATTTCCTGGATGGATCTGAAGCAGACTAGCGGTTTGTGACATGGTAGAAGAAATTAAAAACATGTTTTGCAGAAAAGAGCTACAAAAAATGTTTAAAGAGCAATAAAGGGGAATGTGCTATCACAAATCCTAAAAAATGCAATGAAGTGACAGTGATTAGAACAGACGTGGGATTTAGTGGGACCGAACAAAGAGCCCTGACACACACAGAGATACTGATGCGCAAGTGTTTGAACACCACAAACCAGTGGGGAGAAACGGACTGATTAGTCACAAACCACATACCAGTGAATACCAATGAATTAGAGAATTGTCATTTTTTTCATCGTGTTATTAAAATCTACAAGAAAACAATCGGTAAGTGTTTATTCCATTTTAGAATGGGGTAGTGATTTTGAATAGAAAGCAAAAGAAACCACAAGAGACATAGTCATTATGCTTTACCCTGTCTTAGTAAAGAAAGACTTAATTATGAGGAACAAAACCAACTCAATTATCATAAATAAACCAAGATAATGCCTAGCCAGATCTCGGGATACTCCAAGGGCAGGCCCAGGGCTGAAGTAGACCTTCCCAGGGTCCAAAGGGAAGTAGTTCTAGATTCTAGAAGGACCTTAGCCCAGGAAAGCATCTGCCTTCCTGCTGGGCCCATCATCTGTGACGCTCAGTTGCATAACTCGGTCCTGCTTCTGGCTAGCTGCTTTTCCTGTTGCAATCTGTTGTTTGGTGGGAGAATAAGTTCACTGCCTCCTGTGGGCAGGAGTGCATCGGACAGAAAGGGGCTCTGGGCTCTGGGCATGCCTAGTGTGTGTGAATTTGAAATGTCATAGATCGGATAACACTTAAAAAGGCAAATTTTGCTTGAGAAAAATATTTATGGCACGTGTCATGCGAAAATGATCGATACTGCTTATAAAGAAGACGGTTTTGACAGTCATGAAATATCCAGCTCAGTATGGCCTTTAAGTGGGCGAAGGAGATGATAGACAGTTTGCAGGAGAAAATGGGATGCGTGCAAGGAGAAAATAGAGACGGTTAACCTCAACAGAGATATAAAAGACACGGCTTTAATAAAAAACAAAGTGATGTTTTTGCTTAGGGTGTCGGCAGCACTATTGTGGGGTTTTTTTGTTTTTGTTTGTTTTTAAAATTGCACTGTTAATTTTGGCAAAGAGTGAATCAGACCCTCATATTCTGCTGTTGAGAATATAAATGAGAACAAGCCTCCTGGATAAAGATATAGAAAGCCAAAGAGATGGTCCTGTTCCACTTGGCCAGCAGTTCTAAGAAGGAAAGCCAAAGAGATACAGCATGGAAGATTGTACCATTTGTGGGGGGTTGATAGTGGGGAAAATCAGGAATAGCCAGTCTTACTTCAGTGACTGATGAGTAGACTGTCCAGGTATTGAAATGTCATATGCCACTAAAATTCGTGTGTAAGAGGCAGAGAGGCAAAACTTTTATGGGTGATATTCTAAATTTTAACAGAACTTAATATAATAGATGACTTCTTTACAACAGTGAAAATACTACATTGGTTATGAAAAAAATCAATAGTAACATAACTGCTGTGTGTACCAAAGACAGTACACCTTACATGCTATCAGGCGGCCCTCTGCTCCCTCAGCCCTTCTCCCACCCAGCTCTCCCCCTCCATGGGTTCTGGCTGGGTTTCCTTTACCCAAGTAGCCATTGATGCCAAGCACAGGCTGCTGATGTCCTCAGGGTCCATGCCTAGAGAGGTGAGTATCCATTTGCCACTGCTTGTGACATGGAAGAATGCTCACATTTATCTGTAGAACCTCAGTGTGGTGTGGGAATGAGCTGTTGAACTCACACTTTGAGCCTGAAAGAGAATTCCTGAAATAAAAGCTGTGTCTACAAAGGCTGATTAAAACCTCAGTGACAGTGAAGGTGGAGAGAGTAGAATGGTACAGTTCCAGGGAATAATTACAGTTGGCCTTGGTCTTTAGCCTCCTCAAGGGCCATTCCTTGTCCACATCTGTTGTCAAGAGCTAGCATCCTGATAAACCAGTAGAATCCCTTAGAATGCATTAACAACAAAACTCCATTCCACACCAACCACAGAACTCAGTGTTAGCTTCTGAGGCCTATAGCTGAGGTTGCTTCTGCTGACCAAGCCACCTTCACATGTTTCCACCGGTGTGTGTTTTATTTTATTTACTTCTTTGAGACAGTCTTCTATGTAGTCCTGGCTGTCCTGGAACAATGTAGACCAGGCTGGCCTTGAACTCAGAAATTCTCCTGCCTCTGCCTCCCAAGTGCTGGAATTAAAGTCATATGCCACCACACTCAACATACTTTAGAAATGCCTTGATTCATAATTTTCCTTGTTCTGTTATGGTAAACACATCTATGTTGGAGCAATGGGACCTGGGGTAACCTAAGTCCTTGTTTCTAGGCCATGGTCACTCAGATTTGGCTGCAGACAAACTGTTTCTCCTCTTTGAGTTGAAAGCTGAATTTGGGCATTGGCAGGTCAGTGTGCACACATGTGCACACCCACAAGCATCTGTCAACACCTGTTAGCTTCCTAGTGGGCACTCCGTCGCTCCTAAATTGTTCTTTTCAGTAAAACCTCACTTTCTGGTTTTACCCTCAATCCAGAGTGTGACAGTAAGAAAAGCAGATGCTTTGGGTCGCTGCGGGAGGCTTGACTAAGTCAAAAGTCCAGAGTCAGGAAAACATTCTTCTGACTTAGCTAAGCGTGCCTCTGGCGGGAAAAATTCATTTTCATCTTGCTGGTGAGCAACTGAAGCCTCCTGCAAATCTTCACTGTGTGGAGCAGCCCACTGGCCCTCCCATGCTGGCTGGACACTGTGGACCACTCACTGTGGACCCACGGAGGACCCCTGGACACCTGGGGAGACTCATTGAGGACCCAGGGAGGACCCCTGCTAAGAACAGACAAAGCTTTGTGTTTCCTTTGGCTTTATTCCCAACTGGGCTCTGTAAGAAATGTTATCCTAATCAGTAACTGCCTCCTCTGTTCCTCAAGGTTCCTGCCCTTCACACCCATGGAGCGCCACCCCACACACACACACACACACACACTTACTTCACAGTGTTCAAGACATCACCCTCTCACTTTGGAGTGTTGTCCATATGCACTGCAGAAGTAAATACTAGGTGAAGCTGAGTGGTCAGCAGCAGTGGTCCCACTGGAAGCTCCTACTTCAGACTAGTGCCCCTCCCCCAGGGGCTGCCCACCTACTGCAGGCTTCTGATATGCTGAGTATCTATCCAGCAGCTCCCTCCTGTTCCAGAGCATACCCACACCTCTATAGAAGGAAGCCTTTGTTCCAGAAGGCCAGAGAAGTCCAGGGACTCTTTCTGCATTTGTGAACACAATAGGGAGGAAGGTTTCTTTTGGTTTAGGGCAGGACCTCTGCAATGGCTGCTCATTGTTTTTTCAGGTTTGTGTGGTCATGTAATGATTTCATCCAGAAATGCTTAAAACCACTATGTTTTATTTTGGAATAGTTCAGGGTAGTGAAAAAAAATACACAAAGAAAACCGGACTTGGATTTCCACCGATAGTGGAAAGGTGACACCTGCAGAGTGTCTGGGCCCCATGCCACCAGGCCAGGGGGGAAACATACAGCACACTGGCTTCTTAAATGCCTGAGCCTTATTGTTACAGAAGGTTGTTATAATTTTACAGAGGAAAAGATGAATGGAAGACTGTCTTGGCTTAAAGAGTCTATTTCTATTTTTTGTCCAGCTGAATCACTCTGTGATAAAAGCAGCCCTGGGCATCACAAGACTTACTAACCTTTATGTCATTTCCCCTCCCACTCTGTTCCTGAAATGGCTTTTTCTTTTCCTCTATCGGTTTTTATCTTGCTCTAAACAATATGTAGCTTCTCCACACTGGCAGGCATTGCACGGACTTAGGAATTATCTCTGATTTGTTTGCATGCGTATCAGCTGTCCTTCTCCTCCCATGCTCTCTCAGATTGGAAACCACAGTGTAAGCATCTAAACCTCCTGACTTGTGAATATCAATGAGGGAATCATGAATTAATCATTATTGTTCTTAGAGTGCTGGGTTGGTCTGGGCAACTCAATTTGAAATGTTCCCTTCATGGTTTAATTTCTGTTTTAAAAGCATTTAGGTTATTTTGGTGCTTTTTGAGTATGTATTAATATTTAACTAATTTTTTACTTAACTTAGAATGGCTTGGCAGTGCTACCACAGGCTAGCTGGTGAAGCCTTTTCTCTAGATGAGATGACTGATTGCACACACTCATTCAGATGTGCGGACTTCGGGGAACTTCACAATACAGTTGTCCTTAGGCTTCCTTGAGATGGGTCCTTTGCATCTGCATACAAAGCCCCATGTGTGCCCTGCTTTATCTGTTTGGCATTCAAAATGATAAGAGGGAAGGGTGGCTGTTACAATGTCCACACCCAGCTTTCCAAGGGCAGGGTCACTCCAGTTCATTTCCCGGCTCTCCTTTCTCCTTCTTCTCATTAATTCATTAGTGACCATTAAAGTAAAAGTGGCCTTAGCTATGTTTCCCGCTCCCACCGGCTCCCGCTCATCTGTCCTAACACGCACCCATGAGAAGGCCTCACCAAGTGTGTTACCGCATATGAGAACCATCAGTGTGCATCCGTAAATAACCCTGATGATTTCTGTGGTCCCCATTGTGTGAGTCATGACTGCTATTTCCACTCACAGGGCTTTCAGAATTTGTCCTTGGCAACTTGCATACTTCTTTTGTTTCTTAGAGTAGTCTTTCCTACTTTTATGAAATTCCAAAGTTAAAGTATGCATAAACCATCCAGTTATGAATGAAAAATATTAAGAAACCATTAAGAATAAAGTAAGACATTGAGTACAGCTGTCTGCCCTTTTCTCCCAGCACATGGTCCAATGACTGTCAACACATCCCATGTGAGGAGAGGCATCTCCTGGGTCATTAGGCATTCCACCTGGCTAGCTGCACATCTAGAGTAGAATCCTTAATGTGAAGTTAGGTTCCATGTCTCCCTCCTAAATGGTGTTGGCAGGAATATATTATTACTTCTTCATAGACAAGTTGCAAGTGTTAAATCAGTTAACACGTGCCAGGCCAAATCCTTGGGCCTCTGTTAAGTGCCCAGCCAGTACTCGGTGACTGGGAGTAAGTACTACAGGCTCTGTGTGTGGAATTACAGAGCCCAGGAGGCTGGGCCTACCGAGTAAGAATCTACAATGTACCAATGCTAACACTGAGAATGTGACAATGAAGTAGGTTACTTACTCTTATCCAAGTTCGAGTTCCCCTTTCTGTAAAAAGTGGGTAAAGATCCAGCTGTCAATGAGCACTTGCTGGGGAAGGCACTCAGTAAAGCACCAGGTCATTGGGTGGGGCTAGCAAGAACTCACAGAAGATGCCTGCTACCAAGCAGAGGGACAATTGTGATTAGTCACATTTTGCTTTTGGTTCAGGAGGAAAGAAAAAAACAAAAAGAAGGATTACTTGGGGGCTGGAGAGATGGCTCAGAGGTTAAGATTACTGAGTGTTCTTCCAAGGGTCCTGAGTTCAATTTCCAGTAACCACAAGGTGGTTCACAACCATCTGTAGTGACATCTGGTGCCCTCTTGTGACTTGCAGGTATTCATGCGGACATAACACTGTATATATGATAAATAAATCTTTTTTAAAAGGCGGGGAGGGGGAGTGTTACTTGTTTTGCATAACACTGCTCTCAACACATGACATCCTTAGTCTTTTAATTTGGAAGTTATTTCAGATTTGGGATTTCTAGAAACCAAAGAAAGGAAACTGTGAGCTTTTTGTAAGACTGGAGAGCCAGCGTTTTACAACAACCCTCTAGAATAAATAAGGTGGTTTGTATAAACTTGAGTGATAGCAAAGATCTCTGGGTCTGTTGAGGAAGGAAGGGAGGGAGGGGAGGAAAAACTGCACATCAGAATCATTTCAAAGAAATTCATTCATTGTTCATTTGAATATAACCTCCTTTGCCCTTCCTGAAGAGCAAATGGGCTGAAAGAATTCGAGTGATGTCTTTGCTGCAGATGAAGAAGGTGAAGGTTGGGATCAGGATTAAGGAAAGGGAAGCTGCTTCCTCAGTGCAGCCCATGACCCCAGAAAACAAAGTTCCCACTCTCCAGGGTCCCAAACCAGTGCAGCCTCCAGCTCACCACCTCCAGAAGACACCAGTCCCTGACATAGGCAGCCCCTGGCTGGCACAGAGCCTCCAGGAAGTGAATCCTTCTCTTCACCTTAAGAGACCCTTTGATCATGGATTGAGGACCTAGGGTAACCAATGGCAGCTCCAAAACTGCCTGTTTAAAGAATAGATGGGAGTTGCTTTTAATTAGGGCCCTCCAATTGTCTGTGTGTAAATGTCAACCTCTGATGTGCTTAGGGCCTTTTAAAACATCTTTTTCCTTACTTCTGCTAAGCAAGCATTTTTGAGCACTCATATTTCCAGCACTCTCCTAGAGGACTCCTGATAGCTCGAGGTTCACTTCCAGCCTTTTAAGAAATCTCTGATGGTACTGGAGGCCACCTTGGCAAAGGTATCTGCCAGATTAAGAATAAATCACAGGACTGAGGAGATGGTTCAGTAGGTAAAGGTGCTTGCCATGCAAGCATGAGATCCTCAGTTCAAATCCCTAGACCCCCATGTAAAAGCTGGACTAGGTGGGAGGTGGAAAACCCCCAGAAGTGTACAAGCCAGCTAGCTGTGGAAAACAGCAGACCTTTCTACCTTTGTCAAACAAGGTAGAAAACAAGGACCAAAACCAAAAGTTGTCCTGTGACCCACACACATGAGCCGTGACACACATGCACTAACATTTATAGCTATGAATGTGCAGGCACACACGCAGCACAGATAACAATAATTATTGCTAATTATAAAATAGAATAAGCTGTGACACACTGGGCTTGCTTCGCCTACAGAGTTCTAATATCCCTGTGTCCAGCTCAGAAGGAAGGCCATGAGCAGGGCCCCGCCCTGATTTCATGGCCTCAGAGTGGAGAATGAGAGGACCCCTGCTCTATGGCCAGCTTTAACCTGGATGGCAGACACCCCCAGTGGCAGTTAGAGGCCACTCAGCATTTTAGGATCAGCTATGATGCTTTGGTCAGGGACACAATCTTATCACATGCCTTCTTCCCGGCTCCCATCCAATTATTTCTCTCCTAGATTTTCCCTTGAAAGTCACTTCAGCTTCAAAAAGTCTAATTTTATCTGGTGAATGACAATATTTTTCAGAATTTCTTGAAATACAATCCTTTTTTGGAGATTTTCCCCCTATGGTTTTCTCTCCCTCCCTTCCCCCTCCCTCCCTACCTTCTTACCTCCCTCCCTCCCTCCCTCCCTCCCTCACTCACTCACTCACTCTGTCCCTCCCTCTCCCTCCCTCCCTCCCTTCCTTCCTTCCACTCATCATCTAGGAACAACTTTTTACTTACCAAAACTCTTTTAAGGTCCTCACCCCCCCCCATTTTTTAGTATACCCATCAAATAGAAGTGTTATTATTGCCAGCTGAAAAAGAGCTGTGTTATACATGCTGGGGATCACGATTTCCAAGAACAAACTAAAGAGTTCCACACAAAGCCATACAGGAATTGACTCTGAGGGTGTCCTGTAGTATAGAGAGAAAGCCCACTGTGCCTCCAGGTTTCAGATCTCAGCAAGAATTACCTTGGATTTCATGAATAGAAAGCAAAAGGGGTTTTGTTGTCACTTGCGCCTTAATCAGAGTGATGCATAATAGCTCTCTTGTAATGCAGAGACATGTCTCTGTGCACTTGAATATCGCTGATTCTGTTTGGAATCAACACATGTTGCCTGGTCTCCATTTGCCCAATACTGCTTTATCATCTATGTGAAATGTCAATAATTCATGCAAGTCATTACTTCCACAGAGTATGATAGTGATGCCTGTGTAAACTGGTGATGTGCCCATTCCATGGTATAGTCAAGGGGGAGGTTTTTTGTTGTAGATAGGATAGAGAGAACGACCAGAGGCAACTGGAAGAGTCCAGAGCAGAGAGAGAAAGTAGCAGACTGAACATGGCCAACAGATTGGACCTGGTCATGGGCGAAGCAGGGTGGGGGGCAGGGGTGCATAGAGAGAAGGAGAGGAAATTGTGGGACAATGAGCAGAAGAGGGGAGAGAGAAAGAGTGAGCATAGACCAAATAGCAGGGTTATAAGGAGAAAGAGTAGCTGGGGTGGGGAGAGGCTATGAGCTGGAAAAGTTTGGAATAGGGGAGGAGGTGAGAAGGGCTAGGATGCTAGCAAGATACTTGTGATACTGAGGGAGCCTGGAGGCCAGCATGTGTGTTGCTAATAGACACCACAGATAGCCATTTGCCCCTTTTGCCTTTGTCCCTTCTCCATTAAGGAAATGGAGTTTCTTTGGACCTGACAAAACATTTGTTTGCTGTCAGTTATCTACACGGTGGCTTTCAGTATACATGAGAAGTCCTTCCTCATTTACTTTTGAGGATGGCTAAAAAAAAAAATGTATAACTAGTTAAGAAAAAAAAACACTAGGCATGTGCTACTAAAATTATTTTATACAGAACTTTGAGTTCTACAACAAACAATTCCTTATACCACCAATGAAACCTCAGAGACAGATAGGCATTTGCATGTGTGCTTAATTCTGAACTGTTTGGTCTTCAGGGTAATTGCACTCATTGTTCAGCCTCTGATGTGTGCAGGATATTTTCCAATTAAGAAAGAGCCCAATGTAATTAAACTTGTGTCATTTGTAACCAATGTTTTATGGCAAAACCAGCTTTAGGGGTCTTGTAGGAGTAGACTCAGCCATCTCAATAGCCACTAAGATAATATGAAGCACGGAGTGTGGATTTAATCTGTGCACCTGGGAAGGAGGAACAGATGTCTAAACAGAGACATGCATGTGTCTAAACTCATTTTCAGGAGACTGGCATAGGCTTTAGACTTCAACGGGAAGAATATGCAGACAGGAGGTCTCCATAATTAACCAGTAAGTCAAGATGTGGTCTGACTGATCCTTGATTCCATTCTACTTTTGAGGTACTCCTAAGAGGGGACAGGTGGTTCTCAGAAGATAACCAATCACATCACTCACCAGAGACATCCTCCACATAGTAGGTAATTGCCTTCATCTGCAGGACAGAACTATTTTTCCAGGCTGTGTACTCCTGGAGTCCTGGGTAACTGCAGATTTAGAACAACTCCAAATTGTTGGCATCTTCTGGGGATCTAGAAAAGGATACTGTGAAAACTGATAGTAAGACACCAGGGTTACTCTGATCCTAAGGTCTTCAGCCTTAAAAAGGGATACAGACTTTTAGCTATTACCAGTTTTCAGCTAACTACTCCTTGAGTGATTATCAAACATACTTACATAGGTTAGCAGGTACCCCAGAGCACAGGAGGCATGAAAAATGAAGACACCGATGCTAGATTTTGCCTGCCTTGTTTTACCGTGGGGACAGAGCAGTTTTGGAGAGCCTGTGAAAGGCTCAGCATATGCACCACTGTCGACCCTGCTCTTCCTTATTTCACTGTCCCCTTCATCATCACTTAGAAACAGTGTTCAGGAAAGAGGCCAGGACTACGTTTCCTGGCCAATAATATTTTCAGGCCACTAATTTGATTTTTTTTCATCTTTTATATCATACATTCTGTTACCTACTTTATGACACAAGTCTTTATACCATCAATTTACTGCCTACATGCCATTATCTTTTCATTAAGTTCTCGGGCATGCAAGGAGAAAGAAACAGTGATTAATGCTTCCGCATGAATAAGAAGTCACTGTGAATATAATGAATGAAACTATTTTTAAATGTCTTCTGTAGTAAAATATCACATTAATTAACACTTATCAGACTGGAGCTAAGAAAATTTTAATTATTTTAAAAAAACCTACACATTCTCCATATTCTAACACAGTGTCCAACTCAAAGAACCAAATGAACAAAAACTGTTCCATAGCACCCCCTAGCACATGTAATCTTAGACAAGCAAACTAGGAAGCAAATCCTAGTTGCCGTTTTATTATTGTTATTTTCCCATGTCTAACTAAGTGGGCAGTTCAAGACATTGTTCCCAGTCATGTCAAAGATAGCTATCAGAGGAGACTGCGTAACCTAGCAGAATTACTTCTTGTTAAAATATTTTCAGAATGGTATTGCTGTCACTCTGGGTATCCTCCATCCTTTGCTTCTGCTCTGGTTGATTGACTGGGGGAGTATTTGCTTGCTTGTTTTTACCTTGGTCATTCATTTTAGGAAAGAGAAGTAACAAGGATGGGAAAGATTCCTAGAGTAGGCTAAGGAAAGTTTCATATGTAACTGTCTTTGGAGAATGTCCAGGATATGGTCTCTGAAGCCACCATCTCTGGGGAAGCCCTTCATTACTGTGCAGTAGGCTGTGCCCGTCTCTGAAATGAGTAATAACACCAGTGTAAATGTTGTTGAGCAGCTGAAAGCTAATGGTCACCAAGGAAACGATCAGCATTCATGGGTCGTTGTTAATGTCCCTCCACGTGGATGTGATCAGCAACAGCAGAGGCTTTGATTTCCAACTAGGAATTCTTCGGGCAAGTTCTTGGAACGCAGTTTCCTCATCTCTAAGTTGGATAATAACAACTGCTGTAACAGTTGTACAAATAGAAAACTCATGCAAAGTGCCTAGACGGCAGTAGGAATAGGTAGAACAACCAGAACACAGCTGTTGGGCTTTTCAGAATAGCAGTGACAGCACTGTTACTATTCTGCAAACCACAAGAGGGGATAGACACTGACTCAACAGACCCCAGAAAGTCAGGTAAGCCCTACTGGTGGTAAAAGGCCCACGCTAACACCAGGTGTCTCTAGATACCAAAAGGAAGATGGACTAAAACCAAGAGGGTTGGTTGGGATTCTATTTTAAAAGCCATTTGGAGATAGGGAGATGGCTCAGTGAGGAAAGCACTTGACATGCAAGGGTCAGGACCTGAGTTCAGATCCCCACCATCCATGGAAAAGCAGGCATGCCCCGTTAATCCCAGCTCTGGGGGGAAGGGGGAGAAACAGGAAGAGTCTGCCCATCCCAGGATCTCCAGGCTCAAGGGGACTGAGAGACCCTGTCTCAGAGCATATGAGAAATATGCCCTCTGCCCTCCACGCTCACCCCTACCCCAACACCCATCCACACTCACCAGCACACACAAACACGCCAAATCCCAGGTCATCATACTCATTTCTGCAGGCATGCACTCAAAGGGAAGGATATCAGACTAAAATCACAGCTCTTATAGGGAAGTCTACATTCTTAGTGCTAACACCTTTGGTTGCCAGCCTCCATTTGATGCTTGGAATGCTAGTGAGAAGCTATAGATTTTCCCGGAGGATGAGACAAGATGATGTGAGCCTTTCCACGTGCCTCTTCTGTGTACTAGGCAGACACACCAGGCAGAATTCATTTTTTCTGTGCAGACATCCATTACCACTGTCTAACCAAAGGCTGGGAAGTACTGTCAGGCAGCAGCTCTGTCCCAGAGCCCATCTTCGGAGTCCTGGCTCTCAAGGCTGCTCTATGGTTCATGTACAGGCAAGCTGTGCACTGTGCTGCCTCCAACAGCTGCTTTCAGTTTCTGTTGCCACTCTCTAGAAAATGTCATGGGGTTTCTCCCCATAAAGAGGTCAGGCATTGGAGGCCTAAACAGATCTGGTACCATGTTTCTCTCACATTGTTGTACTTTGCCAAGGCCTTGCATATCAGCCTTTATGGCATGTGTGGTTCTTCCAGCACAGCCGGGCTTGGAGGTGACTATGGTTCAGTGGGTTATGTGGCATAGACGTGATCCTTTGAAATAGCACTGCATAAGCAGCACACGAGTAAGTGCTTTAGCAGATCTATGTATGTAGTATGTCTTCTGTTTAATGCTAGTTTTGAAATATACAAAAACAGTACATTTAATAGATTTGATCAAGAACTTTAAAAAGGAGTTTATATAACGTGAGTTTTTCCATTTTAACATTTTTAATTCTTTTATTCTTTGATAGTAGTACATATATATATATATATATATATATATATATATATATATGAATTTCAGTTTTCCACTCTTATCACCCTCTCTCACTGCCCTCCTACTCTCATGGGTGTGTGTGTGTGTGTGTGTGTGTGTGTGTCTCCATCCATCCTGCCGAGTTTAGGCTTGCTTCCAAGAGCATTTACAAAGGATTATTTACTAGTGCACTGGCTACTTATCAGTGACTACCCCACTGAAGAAAACAACACAGCCTTTCCATCAACCAGTAGCCCCTCCTTGTTTTTAAGTACATAGCACACTGGTACATCATATCAGACTTGCTGCACGACAAGCACAGCATCCTCTCCAGGACTTTTTTTTTTATCTTGGAGCGCTCCAACTCTGTTCCCATGAGTCACTCACTCCTTGTTCTTCCCAGCCTCTGACCACCACCATTCTACCTCTCCTGGATGCTGTGAGTTTTATAACTCTTACACAAATAATTATTATTACAAATGAATGAGTAACAACTAACATTTGTTAGCATTATGGTCTGAAGATTTATGATGAAAATACCTCACGGGTATTTAGAGTGAAACTAAGTTCTTTTTACATCTCTGAATAACTTAAAACATGTTTTAAGGGAAAAAAAAACTACCATGAACTTCTTATAACCCAGCTTGAAAGTGATGGTGCCATGAGTTCTGGTAAATGCTGTTTCTTGCTGGCTTTTCTTTTCCCCCATCCCCCTTAGTCACAGCTTTATAGTCAAGGCTATAATAAAGAGACCAACACTTGTGTCTTGCGTCTAAGGTTCATTCTTAAGATCCTCCAGCCTTTTCTGTTGTCCAACTTTATTTTGAGTGGAATTATTGTCACAGAGCAGTGTAGCAAACAAGAAAGACAAATGTTCATTTTTGTTCATTTAGCACACACAGAGTCAGTGACTACCACTATTGTCTACTATACGGTTTGGATATGAACTCTCTGTCTCCCAGAGGCTCATGTTTTGAAAGCCTGGCTCCCAGCTGGTGGATCCAGTCATTGAGAGATGACTGAATCATTGGGACCCTGGGATTATCAGTGGATCCAGTCAGTGACTGGATCATCAGGACCCTGGGTTAATCAGTGGATTCAGTTGTTGAGAGGTGACTGGATCATCAGGACCCTGAGCTAACCAGTTGATACAGTCAATGACTAGGCCATTGGGGCCCTGGGCTAATCAGTGGATTCATCTGCAGATGGATTCTAGTTTTGTAGTATTAATGGAAGATGATGGGCAATGGGAACTGAAGAAAGGATGTAGTCAGTAGGAGTGTGCCTCTGAAAGGTACTTTGTCCCCGGCCCCTTCCTGCCTGTCTACTTTCTGGCTCCCATAAGACAAGTGGCTTTCCTCTATCATAAATTCCAGTTGTCAGGATGTTCTATCTCACCTTGGGCTGACCGTGTTCTACAAGTTCTGGGACTATGGACCAAAACAAATCTTTCCTGTTTAAAGTCTTTCCTCCAGGTATCTACCACAGCAATAGAAGTCTATCTAGCACATCTGTATATAAACAGCTAGGATACTAATTGCTAGTTTTAAAGGACTTGTGTTTTATTAAGTGCAGGCATTTAACCCAGGCCATAAGAAGAGACAGGTATAAACTTAGCATGATGACTGTCCACCAAGACAATAATGGAGGTAGGGGTGCTGCCCAGGAGGGTGACATTGTCATTTTGGTGTGTCCCTTGCCTTTTCTCATAGCCTGGAGAGTTGGACTAGACTACTGTGTCTCGCTTCCCATTATCAAGTCTTTCATTTCTTCTTGACCACATAGAAAGGATACTTGAGAGAAATATTACCACATTACACTTCATCCTGGTGACTCTGGAACACCAACCTAGGTGGCTAGAGCAAATAAATCTTATATGTGAAATAATGCCTGTCTATAACAAGAGCTCTTGAAACAGCTTGAAACAGCTTAGAGGGATGAGGCAGGCATTGATTATAATGTCAGTCAATTTATGTACTGTAGTTGACTTACAAAACCCCTAAATATTTAGGAACTAGCTCCAGTGTACCCCAGGGTAGATGTATAATTTATGAGTTAATTTGGTTGTCACAAGCTATGCTTTTGAATTGTTTAATTAAATGTCTTTGGGGAGGGCCTGCTCTTACAATGAACCGTGGTCCCCATTCCTTGTTACTTACTCAGGCTCATTGATTCCTGTATGTTCTGGGCCTTGACTTGTTTTAGCCTGGAAGGGCAGTTACAGATTATGAGCAGAGGCATAGGGAGGACACCAGCATTCAGGACTGTGTCATTAAAAATGTGCCTTCCACCCAGACATTGATCTCATCTTTAGATATTAGGACATAAAAGAGAGCTTTAAAAATGAGTGGACTCCCTTTCCCACATCCTCTTTGATTTGTGTAGCATTGGCTTTTTAAATAATGCCAAGTTTTATTGAAAAAGATGTCCATTTGGGGTCACTTTTTCACCCAGGATGACAATTACTGTAGAATCTCCATTTCTTTAATGGCCTCCTCCTTATTCTCACCTCATGTGGTTGTTGTCAGAATTAACTGATACATATTAAGTAAACAATAATAGCAGTAAGAGTAATGGCTGACATTTACTGAGCTAATACCACTGGGGCCTCTGGTTGGAGTTTATCTGTATCTATTTCAATTACAGCCCAAAGGCTAATGTGGTGTCTAACAAGGGAAAGCTGCCATCAGCACTAGCTGTTATTTTTCTTCTTGTTACTACCTTTATAATTGTGAGAAACTTTCAATAATGCAGAATTGATGTCTCTGTCTCTCCACTGTTGAATTTTCATGGGAACATCAGTTAACTATGTATGCTGCCATGTCAGAAGCAAATGCATATTATCTAGGAGTTTATCTTTTATAGCATGGATGAGAGAACAGGAGAGAGGAAAGTGAGAACATGCATTAGGCATGAAGACCCCAACACACATGTTTTCTTTGGGTACCCCCAATACAAGTAACAGACAACAAACTGTGAACTTTCATGCCAGTATGTTACTAACATGAGATTTCACAAAGTGGCATAAGGTCTTCAACGTGTTAATTAAATTTTATCATGAAACCTTGGATTTTATCAAAGGCTGTCCTTTCATCCCTCATTTATATGGTAAGTTCCTTTTACATTGTGGTCGGTTGGTTTGTTTGTTTGTTTGTTTGTTTGTTTGTTTGGGAAAATAGATGCTACCTGTCTTTGAGTCTGAGGAAGACACACTCATTTATTTTGAACACAGTTTGGGGGGTTACAGCTTAAAAGACTGACAGACGTCTGTGGTTCTTTTGGACGTTCATAAAGCTTTTCCAGCAGGTCATGGTTTTTTGTTTGTTTGTTTTTTTTTTTCTTAAAGGAAAAAAAGTCTAATTTAGTAATGACTTTTGGTGTGTCTTCATAAACAGCCTTCCCGGGGGGTCATGGAGCTGATGTAAGGTCTCATGTAACACAGGCTGGACTGGAAGTTAAAATACAGATAAGAATGGCCTTGAACTTCTGATCCTCCTGCCTGCCCTGTCCTGAGTGCTAAGATAATGGGCATGAGCCACAACACGTGCCATAAGCAGCTTTTTATCAATTACTTTGAAATCAAACTGTGTCACACTGGTGGCTTAGCATTAAAAGGTCAAAGAGCATCTTATTTCACATCCTTAAGGGGAGGATAATATTTCTGAAAAGGGGGTGAATTGAAAATGCTCCAGAGGCACCAGAAAAGTTTATTTCATGAAATTGAGTGTGGAAAATAGTATTTCAGATTTAGATGGGTTTTCCCTATCATGTGATTGTTAACACATGCGGATACATCTGAATTAATAAACTATATTGAAATCTAGAGGTCCCAGTCACACCAAAGGATGGCATAGTTAGGCTTGCCAAGCATGCTTTGGAAAAACAAGCAAACTTGTCTTCAGGTCCACATAGTTGATTGAAGCGCATGAGCCTGCACTTTAATTTTGTTTTATTTTTGCTTTTTACTCAAGTAGGAGAAAATTCTTGCTGAGTTCTAGAGATAAGGAATGGGGGAATCAGCAAAGTGGCTCAGAAAACTGATTTTTCTCTAATGTCGTGGGCAGTCTTAATCCGTCTCTCGGGAGCTTCTTCAAGAGCAGCTGTGGTCCTGACTTACACTGCATGGGAGGATTTTCAGAAGAGGCACTGTGAGGCAAAATTGGGATTCATCAAGTTAAGGAGGAATTTATTAAACAAGGGAAAGTACGTTGCTGTTTCTTTTTTAAAATTAGGATGATGGCTTGGTAGGTCAAGTGCTTGCAATGTAAACCTGAGAATCAAAGTTTTGGGTCTCCAGAATCCAAGTAAACAGACGTGGGCCCCCACCTATAATCCCAGCACTTGGAAAGTAGAGACCAGGGCTCTGCGGAGCAAGCTGCCTAGCCAGATTAGCCATATTGTTGAGTTCTGGGCTCAAATGAGAGACCCTGCCTTACTAAATAAGGTAGAAAAATATTAAAGAACACTCCCAGGCCAACCTGGGGTTTCTAGCACGAATGCACACATTCACCTGTGCATTAGCAAAAAAAGAAAGGAAAAGGGTATTACACATTAAGACTTAAGCAGCAGCCCTGAAAGCCAGAGGTGTCACTTGAGCAGAAGATAGAAGGTAGTACACACATGAGGAAAATGTGGTTGCGGACAGAGAATGACATCATCTCATCGGGAACATGGGTGGGATTGTCTGTGGCTTATCTGTGGTCAAACTCTAATGGGGGAGAATAGTCATGGCTTTTAGGGAACAGTCCAAGAATAGTCAGGATTGCTCAAAACAGGGTATTTCTTATACAAGGTTTCTACACATATCATGAGTCAAAGGCATGAAGGGAACAGGCAGCTTAGTAAGGCTAACTGTAGGAAGCTGCCATTATAGCGAAGGTCAGTAAGCCTCCATCGAAGTCTGTCATGTTGGTAGCAGCTGTCATACACCTCTGAATCTCATTAAACCTTGAACACTATTCAGCTGGCCTTTCCATTTTTCCTGCTTATCTAGCCTACCTGGGCTGGACCAAGAGGGCATACTGAAAGAATGAAGCAAGCAGTGTGCTCACATGTCCCGAAGCCTTGTCAGGGGGGCTGGCTTAGTAGGCCTTGGCTCAGGGATGATGTCCTAATGGGAAAATCTCCCAACACCAATCCTCAGTTAGGTGGGGGCATGAGAGCAGCAGATATGGTAGAGTTCTCCTCCATGACAGGCCACCATGCCATGCTTTACAGACCCATCTCTGTCTCTCCACGTTCTCTGTCAATGCCCCATTTAAGACTTAAGGGGATGTACATCAAATTTAGGGGCGATTGTAGAAAAAAGACAGTGGGGGAGTTTTGCTAGAAGGCTGGTCAACTAAAGTGATGAAGAAACTCGAGGCTAGCGTACCTTTTAAGCAGGTCAGTACTACTGTTTCTGGCTGCGTGCTTCTCTTAAGAAGAAAGGGGAAGGAGACATGCTTCGCTTTGTTGGCCTAAGCACTGTAAATTTGAACCATGAAGAGCCTTTTCAGCCCAGTCTGTAGCTACCACCAGTCTTTACCTACATAATGGAACAATGCCAGATTTGATTATTGAGTGCAGGACTGTATAGGAATCTAGCGACAGACTCCATCCACTCTGAAGCAATTACAGCACAGCAGACCTTACGTTTATACGGGCTGAAAAGCCGAAAGGGGAGGGTGCTGTTAAAACAGGGACTTTTCATTTGCTTAGACTTCTGATGGGAAAAGTGTGTGAAGTGGGAACTAAATTGAAAAGTAGTTAAATCTCTTTGTAGAAGAGCTTGAAAATGGTACCTCATAAATGTGCACATTTTTATGTTTTCCTATATCTGTTAAAAATCAGTTTAAGAGAGGCTGGGAGAAAGGGAAATGAAAAAGAAAAATCTTTGTTTACCAGTCCAAAACTTAAATCTCTTAAAGGTGAATATATATATATATATATATATATATATATATATATATATATATATATATATATATAATATATGCATGCTCACTGTATGGTCCGTGTTGCAAAGATTATCATTTAAATAGTATATTTTTGCATAAGCATCCACAATCTAGTATCCTCTCTACTATCAGGCTCACCCTGTACTATCCATCAAAAGACCACAGGATTACTGCAGCCCACTCCTCAGGAGACAGCCTGCCTCTGCTTCTCATGCTCTAGTCGTGTGACTCCCTTGCTCAAAACTGCAGTATTCTCCATTATGTCTAGAATAAAATCAAAATCCTTATTTTTCTTCCAAGCCAGGAGGAATATGGCAGAAGTTCAATTCATGTTTCCTTCCGTCCCACCCTGAACATCACACCAGCTGTGAACAAGGATGACAGTTGTAGATAGTTTAATTCCTAAGACCATTGGTCTCATTGATGAAGACCACAGTGAATGGGATCCCCACCCCTGTGTGTTCCATTTTGTTTGATGATTGGGAAGGAAAAGAAGCAACAGGCAAGCTGTGGTGTGTGATCCTATGTGCTTTCCGTGCATTTGTCTTGAATGGGTGAACTACAGATCTTATGTCTAGTTTGTAATGTAACTTACCAGTGTTAGCCACCATGCTCACTTACCTAAGTGCTTTAGCCCTGGTGTCAGTTATGAATGGGATTTTAATCCAGTTTAAAGTTTCAATAATGTGTTTCTGTATTTCTATAAGAAATTAACATTTTAGAAAAATGGTATGATGCATCAAATTGTTCAGAAAAGGAGAAATCTGTCATTAATGTTAGGTAGTACTATGATTGAGAATATGTGCACTTAGAAAAACTAGAATTGTGGTAGTTACTAGGGCTATTAGAAATAATACAGTTGTCATGACAAATGTGTAGTAGTAAGATTGTGTTCCCTCTCTCCCTCCTTCCCCTTCTCTCCACACACACACACACATACATATACACATTTTTTTTTTTTAACAAGGTCTCACTGTATAGCCCTGGCTGGCCTGGAACTCATGTTATAGACCTGTCTGGTCTCATGTGGTCTCTGCTTTTGACTTTATATGTTCTATAACATATGACCAAGTAAGTATGATGATTTAACCTTTGCTGACCTCCAGCCATGAGTTTGAAAGTTAGGTTGATGTGGGACCTCATTTAGCTTAAGTATCTGATTTCCTCACCCTGCACCAGATAAGCAGTATATACTAACAGTAAACTTCCATTCTGTTAAGTGCCTGATACTGGAGGCTGCTCATTACACAGCACAAGCTACCTTTCCCTAGCTGATAAAAGCATCATGGGCAGACATTGAATAGTTCCAAAGCGGGTGGCTCCCTGTGTGACATGCCTTGAAACACCTAGAGTAGCATCATCTTTTTTAAATGTCCTTAACTTATAATTGTCAACAGGGTTAGGTAACACTGTAGCTTGTATCTTTTAATTACCGACATAGTAACTTAATGACTTTGTTCTAAATTTGTTGACATACAATTAAACCTGTTCCAAGCTGTTTCCTGGGGCTATTTAACTTACAGAATTATTTTAAATGTTTCCAGTCTGCCTCACAAAGCAACTGCATGAAAAGTGTTCGTGCTCAAAAGTTGACTTCTTCCTCCTTTCATATCACTGTGCTGTAAAATGGGGCTCAGGACAGTGTTTTTTGTTTGTTTGTTTGTTGTTTTGTTTTTCACTTAAGGGGAAAGAGTTCCTAAAAAACTGAGACTTCACATTTCAACCTTGTCATCAGTAAGTGTCTTTAACAAAATACTAATAAGTTTAAAAATCTTGGTACCTAAGTAATGCTCATGGACATTTGGGCTTCATGTTATTGCTCTAACTGGTTGGCTGGGTTTATTAAAACTGCTGCTGGTGGAGTGGACATTCCCATATGTAAATGTGCACTAATTCTGGGTAAGTAAATGTGGTTCAGCTAATCACGGTCATGCAGAAGACTAGCTATTTAAAAGAGATGCTGTCCTTTTCCATCTTAGTGTTATATGAGAAATAAACTCTTTGATGTCAAATGATAGTTTTCAAAGAGTTTTTATATTCTATAAAACACATCCCTCTGAGGTGAAATAATTATTTTGTATCTGAATGTGTTCCTATTTTTCAAATATTCATGTCTGCTCTGCCCTAAAAATGAAGTGGTTTTTCAGATATGGAGGGAAGAGACACAGACAGACAGACAGACAGACAGACAGACAGACAGACAGACAGACAGACAGACAGTGTCATTTCTCCATGCAGGGCACTATGGCAGTCCCAGGAGCTATTTCTATGCCTAGACCCTTGGTATTTCTAAGTAAGAGAGAACTCCCTGCTGCTGGACAGGAGAAACATGGCTTCTCTCCATGCATTAAGCCCAACTAGAAAAGAGACCCTCAAAGCTACTGCTGTCATCCAGGCAAGATAAATAAGACAAAGAGGTGATGGAGAAAAGGATGCCCTGTCCTTCTGCATCCCTGCCCAGAGCAGGGTGACTTCTGTCGCATCCTGAGCAGGTGATCTGTTTTCAGCATCTAGGTGATGTTGGAATGTCTTAAGAAAACCATTGGCTCTTCTGGATATTTCCACTTTCCCTCCTCCCCTCTGGGAGTTGCCAAGCGGGTAGGGAGCTCTTGGCAGCAGCAATAATACAGTTGCTTTGGCTGTCTTCAACAGCTGAAAAGGGAATGATAAGTTTACTCTGACATGACAAACGTGCTCTGTTCCTAAAGAAAGGAATTGTTCTGAGCCAAGGAAAACTCAAGTTATTTAAATAAGCTCGTCACTACCTGACAGCAGTTTGCAAGCATTTTTGGAAAATTGATGTTTCTTCCAGTTGAGGGAGCCACTGAGCATGTGTTAAAGGGGTGGCTGGCCTGGCATGTCCCTGTGATGACACTGAGGTGTTGTCCCCACAGAACACCAGGAACTGCCCTGTGAAGGGCTAATGGGGAAACCCACAGTATGGAGGCATCTTCCCTCTGAAATGAAGTGCTCAGATCTATAAAGAATTGCTGAGTTCTTTATCTGTTTACAGCTTTCTTGGGTGTCCTGAGTGGTCCCCGAGTCTGTGTTCTGGCAAGTCCCCCCATAGGGTTCAGATGGGTATGGAGGGAGAAGACCCCAAGCTTCTGCTCAGCCCTCATTGTCCCCAGCGCATGTGGCTAGGGCAGTCATACAAAGGTGAAATAGCATCAAAACTGTCTTTTAGGGAAGCAGCATCTCGGTGGTCTCTTCCTCTTCCCAGTTTCATCGCTGGGACAGGTGTCTCATGGCTCTCAACCCTCAGTCAGTGAGTGACCCATCCAGCTGCAACCATGGGTCTCCCCCCACTCCCTCCAACCTCTTCCAGCCCTTTTTATTTCCTGTCTCATCCCCTCTTTAAAGAAAGGTAACTCAAGCTAGGTGTTGGTAGCAGACACCTTTAATCCCAGCACACGGGAGGCAGAGGTAGGTGGATCTCTGTGAGGCCAGCCTGTCCAGGACAGGTTCCTGGAACTAGCAATACAGAGAAAACCTGTCTTGAAAGCCAACAACAACAACAAAAGGCAAATTATTTCAATCTCTTATCGCCCCCATAAACAAATCCTGAAGTACAAATTAATAATGTTTATAAATAAATATACATCTTGCTTTCTTTGATAAATGTAGGCGGCCAGTAAATATACCAGTTCTCTGTATATAACAAGGGACAAAGTATCCTGGGGGGATACATAGGAAAAAATAAGAACAAATCCTTAAAAGTCAAAATTCAATAATAAAGTTCCCAGTGAGATGACACCGCATGGCCACTGGCATAGCAGTAATTAAGACACTGCCAAGCATTGATGATGGAGTGTAGAAAACCTGGACCCGTCATTGGGGATGGGAGTGTACAATTGCGCAAGCAAGTTTTCAATAGAGAAACAAAGCTTACTATTCAACCCAACATATTTGTACACAAAAGCTCATATGTGCAAGTTGATGGCATCATTCTTCATAATAGTCACAACCTGAAAACAATCTAAACTGTCCATTAAGTGATGGCTGGGTGAGCAAAACATGTTATTTTTAAAATAATATAAATAAAGTTCTGGCACACACTGCATGTGAACAAATCTCAAAAATATACCAAGTGAAAAGTGCTGAGGCAAAAAGCTACACATTGTGTGATTGCATTTATATGAATCTGGAAAAATGTAGGTTGTAGACGCAACTGAGCTATGACTGTCAGGATGTGCAATTTGATTAACTACAAATGGTTTTAAGGAGACTTTGGGTGGGGGCAGGGGGAGATATTGGAAGTGTTAAAACTGGATTGTGGTAATTGGTATACTCAAGTACAGTTATACTAGGAAAGTTTTATGGAATGTAAATTTACCCCATGAGGCTGTTAATTTTATTTATATTGTGTGTACCAGGCTCAGTGTAGTGAGATTTTTTTTCTGCGTGAGAGACCGGAACTGTGGTCAAAAGGTGGTCTGCACAACCCTTGAGTTCCCCAGGAAGGTGCCCTCACCGGGAGGAAATAGATGAGACTACCTGATCTTGGACTTTTACTCCCCAAATTGAGCTAAATAAGCCAGTTTTCTTTTTGTAACAAATGACCAAGCTTACAGTATTTCATCATAGCAACAGAAAGCAATGATTACAGAAGTCAGCGTGTATTGGCCACCCCATAGTAGGACATTAATTTCCATTTTCACTTAAGAGTGCCCTCAATGAAGCAATATAAAATAAATTTCATTACATCTTGTGCTTGGAGGCATATCTTGACAGCCTTGCATTGCAGTAAGAGATGCACATAAAGCATTTCCTTTGCCTTCCCAAGGGTGGTGTCTTTGTAAAGAGAAGCACTTCCACAGTTGGTGGAATTGTTAGTGGAATTAACAGTCCTTTCTTTAATGGGACAGTGTAACTCCTTTAAAACAATTATCCTGGATGCTCAAGCCTGGGAATTGGGTGTGTCATTTCCTCAAAAATGAATGGAGAAAGATTGTTCAAGGAAAATAATTGACAACTGCTTGTTTTTTGGTTTTGCCAGTGATAAAATTCAAACCTTAACCAAAAACTGTAATGTTAGAAAGCTTTGCGTCTACCAATATGAACAGTCAAGAGATTTCTGGTGGTATGGGTGGAGATTTCAACAAGTGCATTCTTTTAAATAATGTGAGTGTAGAGTCAATTCTTGAAGAAGATGAATACAAGTGTTGGGTTCTAAATGTTTGAGAACTGTGGCCTAGTAACTAACAGTGTGAACTCTGGAGTCGGGCTACCTGAAATAAATCCTAATAACACCACTCATTGCTTATATAACCTCAGTTCTTCATCTCTCAATGCCTCAGCGTGGTCATCTGTAAAAGGGGAATAAGTGACGAGGCATGGTAGTGTATACTGTAATCTCAGCATGATAAAGCTAAGGAATAAGGCTTGAGACTTCAAAACCAACACTGTCTCAAGAAAGAAAAGGTAATAAAGTAATGCCTAACTCAGATGCTGTAGGTATGAAAATTAGTTGATGTATACAAATATATATGAATTAGAACACTGTCATACTTAGTAAGTTGGTCTTGATGAATAGTAATTTGTAAACTAAAGACCTATGTGCATAGTAGAAAGTTTTGCCATTGAACCTCTGCCATTTGTGAGTTGTACTTACCAAGTATGATTTTTGTGAAGATTTGAAGAGGTAATATAATTATTCAGGGTAGTTTAATAAAAATATAAATATGTTACAGTTCTATGATATTTCAGTTTCCCTGCCTCTATGATGTTGAAGAGTGTGATGTATCATTTGAGCTCTAGGAATTTGGGAAATTATGTAACCAGAGAGGAGTGGCACATCATCCCTTCCCACTCTCATTGTTTAAGAAAACATACAGCTTCAAGGAGACAGTGACCAGCTTGGGAAAAACCTGTGTCTTCCACCCTGTCTGGAGGCTTCCCTACAGCTGTTTTTCTTCTCTAAGATGTAGAGAGAGGCCAGTCGTTTTGCTGTCCCTGTTAGTGTGCTCTGCTGCTCTGTGTGGAACACCCTGCATGATTGCAGAACCCCCTGCATGACGCTCGAGGTCCTTGTCACAACCCCAATGGAAGCAGTGGCCATTGGGCCTGGGCCACTGGAGCTGGTGCTGTAGTTTGCCAATTCTCCTGCCTGCTTGGCGAAAGGTCCAGTAACTATCTGTCATTCCCTATCTACCCCAGCAGAGCAAAGATTATATAGCCCATATTTCTTATTAAATTTATTTCATTTTATCCGACATAGAATGCATGCAGAGAGAGCTTCTGGAATTAGTCCTCTCCTTGCACCATAGGTTCTGGGGTTGGAACTCAAGTCATCAGGGTTGTGTAATAAGCACTTTCACTCACTGAGCCATCTCACCAGCCTTATTTTATACTTCTTAAATGCTCGTGAATACATTATTTTAGTATAAAGAAGGTAAGGTGGCCTGTAGGAGAATGGTAATTGTTTTCTTTTCCTAGAACATGAAATTACCATATCTTTAGAGTGCTAATATTATGCAGACCCACTCATGTTTGATGGTAAATAACAACCAGCCAGAGCATATAAAAGTTGATTGAATTTCACTGACTCAAATGGTGTCAGCTCTCTTCAGAGAAGCAGGGACACAAAAGAGTCCATTTGGGATCCATCTGTTTCATGTCATCCAGGCCACTCTGCATGTAGGGAAGCTGGTAAGCTAGTTCACTGTGAAATTTAACTCTTAAATCATGGTCTCTCCAATTTTGGCCACAATTCAAGTTATTTAAGGATGAATAGCCCTCTATTAATGAGCTTTAGAATGCTCCTTCCTTCCACTTTAAGGGTCTGTTTTTCAGGCTGCAAATAAAGCACTTTGTTATGTCTCTGAAAAGTGGGATGCGAGTCTGAGAAAGTACACTTACTGATGCGCCAGCACTTTAATACCTGAATATTTCTTTCCTGCGTGGCTGCTATCCTGGAAATACAAAATCTTGTCAAGCTGAAAACCAAAGACTTTTTATAATCCAGTAGAATCTAGTTCCAAAATTTATTGTGAAATGAAACTGTTGGCCATTTGTAGTCGTGCCCTTGTCCCTGTCTAAGGCCTTATTCACACTCCCATGTTTTAGCATCTACACTACAGCTGGTTCACCTGGACAGGTGGACAGTGCCTGCGATTGTCCCATTCCCTCTTTCTGACACTGGAACCTTTTGTCCATTCTCACACTAGCTGCGTGCTGTTTTCTAAACACAGTGGTACCTGTTATAAAGCCAACTCTTTTCATTACAGTACTGCCTGTTCCAATGTCTGGCAGGTTCTGCCTATATTGCATAACATCTTTGCAAGGATCATTGTCTTTGTGACCTATCCAGCCTCGGGAGAGGGACTCCAGCTCATCAAAAAGATCATGAAAAAAATGCTTGCTATTATATAATCACGGGTTCTCATCATGTCTTTTACATATGTGCTTATGTTTCAGGAAAAAAGTGCCAGCTCGAATACAAGGCTTAAAAGTAACAAAGAAATCCCTGGATTGGTCCATCAACCCAGAGCAAAGTAAGTCTGCCTTCTGTTTTCCTTATATTGTCCTTAAAAGTCCATTTTTGCCTACCAGGTAATCAAGGTTTATTACAAAGCTTTAGTAATTGAGACAGTAAACAAAACATACTCTTAGAACATCCTCAGTGTCTATCAAAGCTGACAGTTTTAGGCCTGTTAGTAAAATAAGTAAATATGAGGGATAGCTTTATAGCTCTCACATGGTGAAATCTTCATTAAGATATAAAGTAATACAAATCTTAAGGAAAGTTGCTGATTGATAGCTGCATTAAAATTGTAAATAAATCTTTATTAGAATATAATTAAAATTATAAATATACCTTTATTAGAATCTAATGTAAGACAGCAGAGGTCGCAAAACAAAGGATGACGTACAAATGATAGTGTGGATTTTCCAGAAACTAGGAAATCATTCTACAAATAAAATTGCAGAGAATAGGCTAATAAATGAATAGCCATTTGACTGAAGAGAAAGCCTGAGTGTCTGGTCTGTTTGAAAAAAGATGATATTTCATTCTGTCAGATTCTTGAAAATGTCTTAAGTCTGACAACACAAAAGTTGGCCAAATCCACTTTAACCCTTGCTGGTGGGTTACACAGCAGGTGCAACCAGGGGTTGGGGTAATGGTCAGTTTTCCAATCTAGTAAAGATGAAGCTAGGCAAACTTTACCCTCCAGCACCTGCAAGGGCAGGCATATACCCTTGAGAAACATTTCACATTTGTGCTGGGAGACATTTTGGAATCTCCAAAACAGCAGTTTAGATAAACTTTTAGAAGTAAAACCAAGTGTCCATCAGTGATATAATGGATTAGCAATGCTGTGGTGTGTTCTTCTGATGGGAATGCTACATGCCAGTCAGTGAATAGAGATGAGGTAGATACATGTTACACACATCAGGGCAGGGCATTCTCAGGACAGTAAATAGCAAGGTATTCCTTTAAATTCAAAGACATAAATAAGCAGTGTTTTATGTATAAGTATATGGCAAAATAACAAAGGCAAGCCAAAATATAAGAAAGCATTAAGTTGAAAATGGTAGTTCTTGACTGGTGAGACACAATTGGACCCAGAGGCTCCTGATCTGAGTGACATTTACATGATTGTTGCTTACAATATGTAATTTTAAGAGATCATTAACTTGAAAAAAATATATTGTACCTAGTACATCTCCTCAGTGGCATGGATACTTGAAGATATTATCATAGCATCCAACAGATGAACAAACTCGTTAATCATCTTAGTAAAATAGCTAATGTTCTGATTATGGTGGTTCATGAGTATTACCCTAGCACTTAGGAGACAGAGGTAGGAGGCTTGCCACACATCCCTGGCCAGTCACCTTAGTGAGTTCCAGGTAAACCAAAACTACAAAGCAAGATGGTGCCATAAAAGAAGAAGTAAATAAAATAGTGCATTTAAAAAAATTGACTCATGGTTTAATATGGGACTACCATTATATTTCTTAAGAGAGGCTGTTAATCTTTACTGTAGAAGCCTGTCATTGCTAGGCCTTCCTGGAAAACTGAGTTTAAAACAACCTGCTTTCATGATCACTGTGAAAGCTATTCTAGGTTGTCAACGTGACTACACCTAGAACTAACTAAATTTCAAAGAACTGAACACACCAGTGAGGGATTTTTTTCACAATCAAATCATTTGAAGTGGGAAGATCCACGTCTAATCTGGATCTGTGAGCTGGGAGTACCTACTTCTAATCTGGGTTACACTGTCTGCTGAGAGCCTATATAAAGGGCATAGAAGGAGGAAGCTTTTGCTCTCTGCCTGCTTGCTCTCCCCCTAGCTACAAGTCCAATTCCTTCACTGGCATTAGACCCTACTTTTTCAGATTCCAATGTATACTGAAGACCAGCTAAGATATCCAGCCTTGTGGATTGAACAACTATAGGATTCTTGGACTTTTTGTTCATAGGCAGCCAAGGTTGGATTAGCTGGACCACAGCCTATAAGCCATTCTAACAAATCCCAGATAAATAGATAGATGATAGATATTCATTCAAAAACAAATGATCACTTATAAATCCATTCAAGGGGCTAGAGAGATGGCTCAGTGGTTAAGAGCACTGGCTGCTCTTCCAGGGGACCCAGGTTCAATTCCCACCACTCACATGGCAGCTCACAATTGTCTGTAACTCCGGTTCCAGGAGATCTCACCCTCACACCAATTCACATGAAATAAATTTTTAATTAAAAATAGATAAGTAAATCCACTTAAGGTTGACTGTGTCAGAGTGATGGTGCAGCTGGTTGTCTCCTACTCAGGTCCCCTCAGGTCACCAGGCCCTCCCCAGACAGCCTCTCTGATGCATTATGGCTGTGCACTGTATCTGTCTTTGCAGACCCCAGTCAATCACCTTTCCATGAAAGAACCCTGAAATGGGCTGTTCTTTTAAAAACTGAGTTTTAGGGGACAACTGTATGGGTGGATAGTGCTCAATCCTGTTGGGGCAGTAGTTCTCAATCTGTGGGTTGCAACCTCTTAAAGGTCACATGACCCTTTCACAGGGATCACCTAAGACCATTGGAAAACACAGATATTGCATTATGACTCATAACAGTAGTTTAAAGTAGCAACAAAAATAATTTTCTGGTTGGGAGTCACCATAACATGAGGAAATGTATTCAAGGGTCTCAGCATTAGGAAGGTTGCGAACCACTGTGCTATAGAGAACACTTTAACCTTGACACCTGGAAGCTACTCCGTCTGCAGGGAGAGAGTGAGCTACAGCATCTCTAGATGCATATTAAATGGACTTCTATGCTTACTTTAAAAATAGCATCTCCCACATAGCAGTGTGTGTGTGTGTGTGTGTGTGTGGAGAGAGAGAGAGAGAGAGAGAGAGAGAGAGAGAGAGAGAGAGAGAGAGAGAGAGCTTTAAGTTTCACACAGAATCTTGTGTACTTAGAATGCATTGAGAGTGAGAAAAACTAAAAGGTAAATGCCCTTAACTGGGGCTGTGTAAATGAACTAGAGCATGTTTACACAGTGAACGATTGGTCAGCAGTTTAGCCAAGTGCTCTGCAGCATACACAGTGCTGCATGGACCCCAGCAATGTGATATTATCCTGCATTGGCCACACAGAGCATGCTGCACTCCATAAATTTTAAAACTACAACCAAAATAGAGAACTGGTTATTTTAGCACATTCAGAGATACTGCAAGATAAAAGGCAAGGGATGGTTTCCCTGGGGCAGAGGGACATGCAGCTGGGAACTAACCTTGGGTCAGCTGTAGCTTGTAGTAATTAGTTTTGGTTTGAGTTTCACAGCTGCTTATATTGTTTTGTTTTGTTTTTTAATTTCAAACCAAATAATTAAACAAATGAAAGTAGCTATTTATGAACTACCACTGGGAGGATGCCAGAAAGATTAGAATGAATCTTGTGTACCAAAGTTCAGTTGGAAATGGCTGATGATCATGAAGAAAAAACAAAACAGAGTAGGGTAAGATTAGGAGGAACCAGGTAGGTCATTGAATTTTGGGTGAGCAGGTGTCGAGGAAGACCAAGCTTTGCCTCTGTCCACTTGGATTTCCATCTGAATCTGAGGATTACATTGTTACAAGACAGATTGACAGGAAAAGCATATATGCTGGGAAGCTCTGTAGGAAAATGAAGACTCAAAGCTTTTGAAAACCTCAGTGTTGGTTAAGTTGAGCAAAGAGGCAATGTAAGGTCTTGCCTCCTGCCTTAGTTGGGTTTCTGTTGCTGTGATAAAACAGCACAACCAAAATCAGCTTGGGGAAGAAAGCTTATTTCACCTTAGAGTTCGCAGCCCATCACTGAGGGAAGTCAGGGCAGGAACTCAAGGCAGGAGCCTGGAAGCAGAAGCGTGAAGGAGTGTTGCTTATTGGTTTGCTCAGCCTGCTTTCCCATGTCATCCAGGACCACCTGTCCAGGGATGACACCCCTGCAATAGGCTGAACCCTCCCACATCAATCACTAATTAAGGAAATGTCCCACAGACTTGCCTATGGCATTTTCTCAATGGTGGTTCTCTCTTTTCAAATAATTCTAGATTGTGTCAAGTTGAAAGAAAGAAAAAATCAGATTTGGATTGCTATGACAACGCCTTCATTTTGGCTCGTAGTCACTTGCTCTGCTGTGTCTTGGCCTTTGATGAAGGAAAAAACATCATGTCCAGGAGCCTATGTTACAGCAAAGCAGCTTACCCCATAGCAGCCAGGAAAGTGGATACAAGGAAAGACAGAGACAGGAATAACAAAGGACCAGAGACAAAATGCATCCTTCAAGAGCCTGCCCCCACTGGCCTGCATCCCCCAGCTAAAAGCCCCACATTCTACGGTTCCCACCACCTCTCAATAACCCATTAACTGTAACTGTCAGTGAATTCATCAGTGATGAACTCAATGATCTAGTTGCCCCCCCCGCACCCGCACCCCCACCCCAAAGCTCTTCCTCTGAACCTTGCTGGATACTAAGCCTTGATGACATTACCTTTGGGAGGTCATTATCAGATCCAAACCATATTACTGCCTTACATTTTTGTAGCTAAAGTTTTCCATACTTGGAAATTTTGTATGTCCCTAGAAATGAAAGCCGGATGCCTTTAGTTCTTAAGCCCATTTTGCCCATCATTCCTTCATTGGATTGCTTTGCATATGCAACTGAGTAGCATCTTCAGTAGAAAGAAAAGCCTCTGAGGGTGCAAGTTGATCTTACAGAAGTTTGCAGTGCCCACTCCAGTATCCACTGAGCTTTGTTAATTAAAGCAGACACCACTGCGTAACTTTTAGTTAAAGTTTAGATCTAGCAATCTTAGCCCCACATGTCATGCTGTATAAACTTGTGTCCCTTTCGAGTAGAGAGGAAAGATAAGAAAGTGAGTGGCTTTTCCCCTTCTTTACCAAACTCAGTCATCCAGTTGTGCATCAGGAAAAGAAGATGCTGAGAAGAGAGTTGGTACCCAGGCAGGGACTGGTCCTCACAGGGCAATTTGTCCTCTTAAATGCTGGTATTAATGCTGCTATGTTGGTAGGATTTCCATGTGATAAAGGGTAGCATCCATGTGTATCCAGCCAAGCATTTGTTTCATCAGGTTCTGTGTTGATCAGATTTCTTTCTTCCCTCTGGAATGAGCCCATGGAAGAGAGAGTAAGCCCTCCTCTTTCTTACCTCACTAAAGGAGGTGATAGACAGCTAACTAGGACCTGGAGGGAGCATTTGCTCCTCTGGAGAAGTGTGCCTCTGACAGAAGCATTCATCTGAAGACGCGTATGTCGCTACACCTTGGCTTTGATAGTAACAAGCCCCTTTCTCATTCACTCAGTCCCACCTATGGCAGGAAGCATACTGGGTTTCAAGAGTGAACTTGCCTGGTATGTAAAGGCAGATAGGGAGAAACTCCCTAACATCGGACAGTGCAAACTAAACGCTCTGAGGTTTTTGTCCTTGTGTCTCCACACATTCTTAGGCCAGTGGCTGTCACCTTCAGTCTCAAGTTCCTGATACAGAACCCATAGTAAGGTCATTGTGACCACAAAGATGACAGCCACACTTGCAGATGCCCTTGTCCTCTGTGCGTATATGTAGCTGCTAACCAGGCGTGGCTGTTTTCACTGAAGATGTCAATGGAAGTCGACAACATCTGTAGATGGTTAGCAGTAGAGGCTTGCTTATGTGCGAAGAGGAGTCTGAGGCCAGGCACCTTACCCATGTAACAAACCACACTGCCTCTGTGAGGGGTCACGGCTCACTTGAATTTAAATAGCACTCCGTTAGTTAATTAGCAAATGTTTGTTGCCTTGCTCTTGAATGCAAAGTAACATATTGCTAACAGCTACAACCAGCAGTTTGCAGCATGAACACCAAAGCCTAAAAACTGCTGTCTTCTTAAGGAAGCAACATAGACATGTGTCTCTTATGTTATCTATATGAAGATACACATCTATTTTAAAGTCTTTGCTGCCTGGGACCTACAACAGTTCAGAGCCTGGCCAAGAACAAGAGAAACCAAAGTGTGTCCATGTGGCCGGTATGGGTGCCAGGCGGCTCAAGCTATGCACCCCAAGGAAGCCTCAGAGTCTCACCCTCCCTGCAGACACCACTGAAAAGCCTGACTGTGCTGATCTGAAGCCTGCAGGAAAGAGACATCTGGGAACATAGCAGAGGGAGGACCAGCACCACTCCCACAAGAGATAGCTAGTGGTGTCAAGATGAGATACAGAACTAAAAGCACATGGGGGCTGCAGGTTTGTGGACCGCCAACTAGCACTGTCCATGCTCATGGCCCTGAGTGTTAGAGCATTGCAGGAGAGTGTGGTGATTTAAGACTACCGGAATGGCCTCTAGTCATCAGGGGAACATTAGTGGATGGTTATAGTGAGCTCTCTATTAAAAGAGTGTACAGTAGGTCTGCCTCCAGAGTAGCTCAGATAAACAAAACACGTTGATGTTTAAACAGGTAAAGCCAGGAGGGAGCTGGGAAAGCTCAGTGCTCACACTGGCTTTTTACAGAAAGAAGGCTGTTTGCTTTGTTCACTTCATCCCAGACTCGTGCCCTGCCTTTCAAATCTGAGGGTCCAAATCCCAAGTAGAACATTTCCCTGTTGGAGTGATTTCATAAAGGATGGCAAGACTACACGCTATGTGTGAGAATGCTTTGCCAACTGTGAACTGATTAGTGATGTCACTCTTCACGTTGTTTCTGTTTCATAGCACAGCTGATGGCATGTGCTCACAGATTTTAAGTCCTGGCCTTAGACCTAGTGGAGAGCTTCTCATGGGAATCCAGGTCATGGAAAGATGGAAGGGTTTCAGGACACTTGTGCCCTCCAGTGGCCTCTAAGGGGTGAGGAGTGCCATGTGTCATGCTAATGGCATGTAGGTGGGCTTCTCCCCACACTCAGCTTAAAGAAACCATTCTAGGCCTGCCTTCCACCACTGCAACCAATATAGTTTGTGTGTCTCTCACCCAGTGCCCTTCTCCTCCATGGAATATCAATAAGTATCATCAGGCTAGGACCAGATTAGCACTGAGGCCTATTCTGCCACAACTTTCCCATCTATGATCCCTGCTTTCTTCGCCTTCTTACATGTTAACCCCATCAAATACAACTAACTGAGCAGGTGAAATGGAAGGGGAAAACAGCCCATACGATGAGGGTGACTCAAGGGCACTTCCTAATTTACCCCCTATTCCAGAGGAATTTCAGTTGCCAAAGGCGCAGAGACTGGCCAGGTAACTGTTCTGTCCTCTGCTTGTGTGTCTTCAGCCAGACATAGCATAGCATATGTCAGTGCTACAACTTCAGTGAGACCCATGCTTCGATGTAACGAGAATAATTTGCACTGTCACACATGGGGCTGAAAATGCCACATGTTGCATGTCGTTACTTAGTTCTTTTAAAATCCCAAACGTGTTCTTGAAGAAAGAAAAAAATCGGCAGGCCCTATCCAGTAATATCAATATAAGTAACCCCTAGACATTGGGTGGGAGTTGTTTTCCTTATGTCATGAGCACTAGTAGACTTTGGAAATACGTTTGCAAGATCAGTGCAGTGATATCTGTTCTAAAGTAGTGTTGGGGTATTTCGGTGGGAAACTCTGCTGTGAATAACTGTCTGCCCCAGAGTTTAGGGGTTCACCATCATTTACTTGAGAAGGTGAGGTTCAAGGAAACATTGAAATATGTACTTACTATTCTTTGTTTCCAGCATGCACATCTCTGAAAGCCAACAAGAATTCTTCCGAATGCTGGATGAAAAAATTGAAAAGGTAAGAATACAAAATAACTAAGTAAATAAACTGCATTATTTCAAGATAACTCTACAGATTAGAAGCTGGGATGATACTTTTTACCACTGCATTCTAAATCTTCTAGCAAAGGATTGGACAGGAAGTTAAAAAAACAGAGTGTATATGAAAATGATGAGTTACAACCCCAGAGTCATAGGCTATTCCAGCTCATTCCAGTGAGTCAGACCTGGTAGAGGCCATTGACTGCTAAGGATGGCTACTGCCTACAAAAGGTGCCTGCATCGCCTGACCCTGCACTGAGTCTTTCAGACATCTCATCTCTGTTTACATTACTCCCCTCCTCTGGAGAATGGCTTATTTGCCTCCAGACCACACCAGCAGAGTGCTGTTACAGATAACACACAGGGCTATTGTCTGCATTTTTATGAGGCTCAGAATGCTTGAGTGACTTTCCCACAGTTGCCCACCTAACACAATGCTCCCCTTAGGCTGCAGCCTCCCTTCCTACATTTTCAATTACTCACAGTCAAGTGTGGTCCAGAAATACTAAAGGAAAAGTCAAATAATAATTCATTGCTCTTAAGTTAAGTCATAACTATTGTTAGAACTATTATTCATTGTCATTAACCTCTTACTGTGCCAAATCCATACATTGAACTTTATTTATTATACACTTGGAAGTATATGTGTACACTCACACAGGGCCTAACCGTCGTCCAGTCAGACGAAGGTGGTCACCTGACACTGTTACAGAGCTGAAAATTCCTCTCACCCAGTACTGTTGGAGCCATACTGCCAGAGCACAGCATTGCCTGTGTGTGTTTGTGGAGACACCGCTGTAAAAAAAAAAAAAAAAAAAAAAAATGGAAGTTACATGGAAGGGCAGCACATACAGTACAGTACATGGTGATTGGTACACTTGTTACACTACTTGTAGCTGTTTTTAAATGTTTTCCTTCTGTATATAACAAAATAGATGTTGGCTGTAAGAAAGGGTGGCCTTGCTACATTGATACCCATCTCGTGCATCTTGGGTAGCTTAACAAGCCACATTAGGTGACTAACCAATGTCGTCCAAATCTATAGGAGCTCCCTCTCTAATGTTTGAACAACAAAATTGCCTGGTGATACATTTCTCTAAATGTGTCTTCATCATTATATGACATGTGACTGTATAAAGGAGACCAGACAGATAATAGGGATGGCTATAATAGTGGGGAGTGGGATTCCAGAGTCCTGTCTCTCTTCAGTCTTCAGGTTATTTCTCTCACCACCTATGGATTTACATTGACAGGAAAGTGTACAGTTGAACTGTGTAGAAGTGTAAACAGTAACTTGATCTCAGATGCTGCATGTACTAAATGGAGTATGGAAGCAGGCGGCAATGTTAACTTACAAATCTTACATAACTTACAAACACTGTTCTAAGAAGAATCTATTCAGAACACATTGTACTGTAGTTAAATCATCACAGGACAGTCTTTTGAGTTTCAGTTTTGATTATTTTACCTTCTCCTTCAATGTGTATGTGTGCTAGTGCACGTGTTAGTTTGGAGACACACATGTGTATGTATATAGAAGCTGGAGGTCCATGTTAGATGTCATTCCTCAGAATGTCTCTGCTTTGTTTTCTGGGGCAAAATCTTTTGGTGGGACCTAGAGCTTGCCAGTTGCGCTAGCATTGCTAGCCATGAGCTCCAGGAATCCACTGTTTCCACATGCCAGTGCTGAAAGTATAATCATGCACCATCATGCCTGGCTTTTTTTCAATGTGAATTCTAGAACTCAGGTTGTTATGCTTGCAAGTTAAGTACTTAATGGTGGAGCCCTCTTTCTTTCTCTCTAGACACCCTCCCTTTTTGTAGATAGGATGCACTTAGGTGGGTGTTTCCAGTTTTATTTTGAATTCTTCTTTGAAAACTTCATGCATGTATACAATGTTTCTTTATTATACCTACCCCTCACTCCCCACTCCAAGCAGTTCCACCCAGGCCCCTGACCCATCACGTCTTTCTCCCAACTTCATGTTCTCTATTATAATTTTTATTTATTTTTAACCCACTGAGTCTGATTAATGCTGCTCATATATGTGTGGACATGGGAGAACATGGAGAACCTACCAGGAACCACTCAAAAAGACAACTCCTGTCCAGCAGCCAATAATTCCTCATGAAACCTACTAAGTCCCTCTCAATTCCATGCTGGAAAGTTTAACTGGCTTGATGCTGTACTGTTCTTGTGTAGGTAACCACAGCTGCTCTCTCTGTTCATGCGTGCAATATCCATGTCATGTCCAGAAGACAGTACTTCACAGCACTCATCCCCATTCTCTGGTCCCTACAGTCTTCTGCCCCTCCCCACCCCTGTCCATGATGTTCCCACACAGTGGACAGGGACGGGGGTATTGATGTCCCATCTATGGCTAAACACTCATAATCTCTTGTTCTTAGCCCTTAAAGCAGCCATGCTTCTCTGCACTAACAATTCTCCACTGTGGTGAGAAGCTTCTCTGAGCAAGGGTGGAAGCAACACAAGTCTATTGATAACAACATAAGCATTTAGAAGGCAGTTTGACAACATCAATGGGTTATCCTCTATGACTTCCCTAGTCTTGAGTTTTGACCATGTTTACAGTGACAGGCATGAATTCCCTCCTGAGGAGCAAATCTCAAATCCAATCAGAAGAGTAGTTGGTTGCCCTGTTAACTGCCACCATTGCAGTAGGGGATGTATCTTGTCTGGAAGGTCAGGCAGAGTCCAGCAATGGGTAAAACCCTTAAATTCTTCATCCCCCAGAGACCTGCATAGCACCTTCCAGTTCTATGAAAGCACCAGAAGAGAGTTTTCTAGTCAGCTCAAGGCTGATTTCTGTGTCCTACAACCAAATGTATGGCGTCTCCAGAAGTATGATCTTACCATCTAGTTATGGTAGACAAACTAAGTGCTAAGAACAGTGACTATAGCCTCTTTTATTTTTGTTGCCTCTGGTTATTCTCTGAGGAATAACTTGTATGGAGGTAACCCATGCCTGGCACCGAGATTTTCACTTAATAACTGGTGTCTTTAGAGAGCAACATTATTTATTAACATGGGGTACTTCTGTTCAAACTCATTTTAAAAATATTTTTAATTAGCTTACATACTAGTAGAGTTTCCTAAGGCTTCATCATACATCTGTAATTATAGTTAACCCACCCCTACCTCTCCTTTATACCACCTACACCCCTATGCCCACTCAAACCTTTAGTTTCCAGTAGTCTCCCCCATTTGCATAATCCATGCATTCTACTGCCTCTCATAATTTTTCACTTGCACTACAGGATCATGAGTTCCCAAGTAGCTTTGTCATGCAGACGTCATTTTAGCTAAGGCTTTTCCTGATCCCTTATTTTCCCATCCCTCTCACTCCATCTGTTTGAGTCATTTTCCCCCAATATTCCCCCTCTACTTTTCATTTCACTTGTATTTTACCAGCTTCCTTGTGCTAAATACAAAGATTTGAAACAAAGATATACATACGAGAGAGAATATGTGGCTTTCTTTTGTTTTTGTTTTGTTTTGTTTTGTTTTGTGGGTGTTTCATCTGGACATCTCTTCCTGAAATCCTGCCTTATGGTTACATTATTTAATGCAAGGTAGAAATTAGCTTAAATTTGTAAGGATTTCAGAATAGACCCAGTATCAAAGTGGAACTATGAAAGAGTAAGTTCATAGTCTTCTATCTCATTGAAAGATGGCAGTGTCAAGGGCATCACAAGAAAATCCACAGAAGCAACTAACCTGGCTCATAGAAACTCAGAGTCTGAACCAACAATTAGGGAACCTGCATGGGACTGACCTAAGCCCTCTATATGCAGCAGTTGTGTAGCTTGGTCCTACTTGTGGGACTCATAGCAGTAGAAGCAAGGCTGTCCCTAACACCTGCCTGGCCCTTGGGAACCCATTCCTCATACTAGATTGCCTTGCCCAGCCTTAATAGAAGGGTAGGTGGTTAGTCTTGCTGCAACTTGTTACACCATGCTTTGTTGACACCCATGGGAGGCTTGTCCCTTTCTCAACAGAAACAGAGGGGGAGTTGATTGGAGTTTGGGGGAAGGTGAGAGGGAAGGGATGGGAGGAAGGAGAAACTTGTGGTTAGGAAGTAAAATAATTTAATGTAAAAAAGGAAGACCAGCATCTACCACAAATGTAAAAACTAGAGATAGGTAATGAATTTAAATGGTACTCAATAGAGTTCCCAGCATTTTTTATTTTCAGTAAAATATTGGCATATGTCTGACTTGACATTGAAAACTTCATTTCACATCAATTACCAAGTTTCACATATTGGTTCAAAAGATGTTCAGCATGCTGATACCATTTTGTTTAGTTAAAGAAAAGGTAAAAAAAATAAAATCGTTCCCACTGTAATGATAAAGGTCTTTTCTTTTTCTGTTTATTTGGCTTTTTCCATGACTAGCTTTCTTTTGACAATAAAAAAAAGATTTGCTCAGTGATTCAGGGTAGACTAGAAAAAATGAAACCTATATTTTAAGTTTTCAACATTTATGATCTCTGATAGACATTAAGATGACCTCGTCCCTTTCCAGCAAGTTTCCATGACTGAAACTGTCTTCTTTTACTCAGAACCAAGTTCATCGTTCCTGTCTAAAACAAGACTTCCTTTCGCACCTAGGATAGGGCGTGACATGTTTGGCACAACCAAAACACCAGCTCTGACTAAGCCATGCACTGGGTAGAACCTCCCCTAGACAAGGAGTATTTTAAATTCGGTATGAACAACACCCCCACTATTGGACACCTTTTCTTTTTCTTTTTTCTTCTTTTGTGTTTGGCTCTGATAATCAAACGCAGAGGTTCGTACCTGGTGCCTGCTGGGCAAGTGTTCTGTTTCTGTGCTGTGCCCCAAGCCCAAATACATTTATAATGTAAAAGAAAGCTGCTGCTCCACTTGCCATGTCCTCGCTGGCTTTGTGCAGATAATCCCCTGGCCTATAAGCTGTGTCTTTCTGTTCCTCCCCTTCTGTGCAATCCGTCCTTTTGTGCATGCTGTTCTAGGTACTATTGCAGCATTAAGTATCCAAAATGCTCCTTCTTAGTTTATGTATTTGGCTCAGTGCAACCCTTGCTATCATTCATATAGCCAAAGTTGAAGCTGTAGTCTTCCATGTAATTTTGCTGGGTTTTTAAAACATTTCTAAGTAGTTCTTTGGTCGGTGTAAGCATGAAGACCAACTATAAGCCAGCAATGGAAATCCCTTCCATACAAACCCACTTCTTCCTTTCTCACTTCCCTTCTAGGTCCCTCCTATTCTTGAATGATTTTGAGACCTTGGCTCTCTTGGTAGGGATTACTAAATGTGATGGTTTTTGAGGAAATGTCTAAGGAAGAGTAGTATATAAATTTGAAACTAGTTCATTTTAAGATTCAACTTGGTTTCTCTGGATATCTCTACCTATCAAACAAGCATTTATTTACACTGGAGGGCCTAATTTCCATGGGCTCAAAACTATTCTAGTTGGTAAGAAAGGCTATGATACATCTGCCTGTATGAAGTTATTTATTTCAGGGACCCTTCTCTATTACATCAGATTGGGTCAGCATGACCCATGTCTGGAGTCGGTGCATCAGGCATCAAAAGAAGCACACTCTTGATCTGGTGAAGTTGTGCCTATGATGCTGAGTTCTGGGTGAACAACTCTTTTCAGGGCATTGAGTCTCTGAGTTGCTGGAGAACCAAATGCACTGTTTGACACTTGTAATTCACGGGACAAAGCTTTACTTACTGGCAGTGTATTTAAAGACTCTTTCCATGCCTGAGACTGCTGAGAAAACATGGGACTATTATGTACAAGCCTAAAGAACATCACATGGCCTACCTCACATGCCAGGGGAGTCATGCCATGTGTTAATTGAAAGTAGACTTGGCTGCCATTATCATGATATAGAACAATTTCCTGCAGAGCTGGGGAGATAGCGCTGTTGGTAAAGTGCTTGCTTGAACAAAAAGAGCTGAGTCCTTAATAGCCAGTAAAAGGCTGTGTCACAGTGGCACACATCTGTAACCCCAGTGCTGAGGGAGGGGACGCAGGAGCATCTTGGAGCTCTCTGGCCAGCCAGGTTAGCTAAAACAGTGACATCAACCTCTGGCCTCCATACACACATGCATGGGGAAGTATGCACTCATACACACACACACACACACACACACACACACACACACACACCAAACACCAATGTCTTGCTCCGTGATGAACAGTCATAAAACTGCAGCCACATCTTTTGCATCTCTCCCTTCACCCCCTCGCCTTGCCATCTCTCTCTCCCACATGTATAGCCTAATGAAAGCTGTGATTGCAAGGGGCAAGGATATGACTCAGTCCTGTTTTGTTTTTATTCCTGATGCATAGCTTTGTGCAGATGAGTTAATAATTGTCATGACAGTGACCCTGGTCTGGAAACCACTAGTGAAGTGTGAACACCCTCTGGCCCCCAGAGCCATAATTGTTGAGTTGTAAGGAACTGTGGAGAATGTCTTACCCCATCCCTCCCACTTCATCTTCCTCTGCGGCAAAGAATGAAGCTGGCCAGTGTCTGTCAGTTAGGAGAGAGTCGTGACAGTCACACTCTGTGCTCCCATGAGTCTTTAAGTGTTTACGCTGAGGCCTCTGCTATTCCTGGGAAAACCTGCTGCGTGGAGGCATAGTCTGCTCTTTCCTAGAGCTGCCTTCACTTCAGTTCTCCTTTATAGATGCAGCAGCTAGAACACCACCAAAATGTTCTACACTCAGATTTTCATCCTTGATTTTTCAAGTTTGGAGCTGGCCATTCACAGCTGTCTTCTCTCTGGGCACCAATGAGTGATGGCAGACACAAGGAGGAGGGGAGCATCCTGATTCAGCATCCACCTCATTAGTGATGAGTGATTCCCAGACAACAGATCCGGAACTAGTTTGGAATCTGTATGTAACATTTAAAACATCAAAAGGTCTGTTGTCAAGTTATGTAATATGAAATGTGTAACTGAAACTATTAAAGACTCTTGCATTACTAGGTATATGCCCTTGAAATTCTCTAACATAATGCAGTTAAGTTCACCATAGCAATCTGTGTTAAATAGCAAAAATGAAAATTTAAAAAGCTGGAAGCAACTGGATGTGCAGCAGAGGAACAAATTAAATCTTCTATATCCCAGTATTACACAACAGTTAAAAGAAATGAACCAGATGTATTGATGGCACAGTTAAATTTCTCAAATGGTATCATTAAGTGAATAGAGTAGTTGTATAAAAAGTGTGCTGTAAAAAATACTATGGTATATTTTTATACCTAACATCATTAACAAATAGATACCAGATACCAGCCATCTATCAGGTATTGACAGACATATGATAAATGCATGTACATACATTCACTTTAATGTGGTATGTCCTATATGAAATGTCTGTAATTGTCAAGTATTTATGTGCTGTGTATTTAAATGTTCCAACACATAAAAGATGGTATATTTGATACAGTAAAACTAACATGTTATCAATATAATAGAAACATTAAAGTATCTAAAATAAGCTTGGTGTGAGACTATATCAGTTGTAGCACAAAAAATAAAAGCCTAGTGGTTGTTATTGGGGTTCAAGCTTTAAGCTGAAGCTCAGAGAAGCAAAGCAGCCAAGCCACTACCTCTTACCTCTACCTCGGGCCAAAAGGGCTGTCCTATCCTCAGCATGGCTGGAGACTAAATCTCTCATGAGAAACTTTGGTTCTTCCTGTTATACCTCCCTAGTGCTGGGATTAAAGATGTGTGGTCCCAAGTGCTGAGATCGCCTTTTTGTGAGCAGTTTCTCTTTGGGACTGGCCCAATTTCATGTAACTCAGTGTGGCCTTGAACTAACAGAGATCCATCTGCTTGTCTCTTGAGTCCTGGGATTAAAAGTGTATGCCAACTCTGCCTGGCTGCATGGCTAGCTAGTATGACTACTGGGATTAAAGGTATGTAGCACCATTGCCTAGCTCTATGGCTTGTGCTTAGCTTTGCTTTCTGTACCCCTAGGCAAGCTTTAATAAGTCATAAGTAATATATTACCATAATCAGTGGGTGATACGGAAAAAAGCTGAGAAGGTGAATACCAAGCCTGTGGCCATCGTAATTTCATGTTCTGTGTAGAAGGGTGAAAAATAGAACCGTGATACAAAATATGAGGCCTTTTGGGTTTTGTACAGTGTTCATTCCATTCTTTGTACTGCTCTGAAACTCAAAGTCAAGCGATGTCTCTGAAGACAGGAATATATACTTATGACAAGATGTCAAGTGGGAAAAAAAGCAGATGACACAGCAGTCACTGGCCTGGCTCATACCTTCCACTGCACCCAGTATGCACAGCTATCAGGAAGGAAATCTCCAGGGAGCATTAACATCCAGGCAGTGGGCCATGTACTAGGTCACCTGAAACATTCCTATTTTAGATTTCACTTGAAACTATTCCCAAGGCCTCCATAGTCATAGTCACAAATAAAAATAGCCTCTATGAAGTGCTGTTCTTGTTGGCTGGTTGGTCAGATGTGGTCACACTAAATTTAATTGCCATTCATAACCCATTGAGCCAAGCAGTCTCTACATACACAGTGTTTTACGTTTTGTCCAAAATCCACTTGGTTGCCACCCTCCCAGCATACCACATTCTTAGGAAATACGTTGGGTTGACAACTGCAGACATACAGTGAAAATGCAGTAGACCCCGTGATTCTTCCTTTCTGGAATGTGGGCAAGTTGGCCACCTTAGCCATGCCCTGGAAGAAGGAGAAAGCCATGTAGAAATGTTCTCCTAACCCAGAATTCAAGAGGCCTCTTTGCTTCCTGCTTGGTTAGCTCATGTTCTACCTTTCATGGTTCCTAAGATGCCCCCTATGCTTCCTGTTCTGAAAGCCAAGAGAAAGGAAGGAAAGGCGAGCTCCTACTTCAGCAAGCAATGGCATTCCCTTTGTGGGGAGAAAGAAAACCCACCATGTTAAAAATTGACCATCCTCAGTGGGCCTAGTCTATGGAGCAGTTTAGGGTGGTGAGCAGCCTCCTTCACTCCTCCATGGTGACTAGCTAGGCCAGTCACCATCTAGACAGCCTTGGTGGCTTTGAGGGAAAGGGACAACGGGGTGTCTGTAAGCCAACAACAGGCTGATGGTCCCAAAACTCTTGCTGGTGACAACTGCAAGGAAACATGGGAATGTGATTAATGTGATCATCTTTCAGAACATCCATCCATCCTCACTATAAATTCTAGGGTAAACACCAGAACTTCAGGTTATAAAGGCGCTAGAGAATGTGGAATCACATCTCTGTCATGAGGCAAATAGATTCAAATCTAGATTTGCTAATGGTTCAAAAGGAAACGAACTCAGGGACACCTACAAGGCCCCGATCCACCAAGTAGGTTGTACTAGAGTTCCTGGTTTAGGCTGAGAAATTACCTGGCAAGACTCTTAAGACTCTCTTAGAATTAAGTCTATCCAGGTAGCCTGGAAATCTTCCACAAAAAAATTATGGCACATCTATTTATCAACACACACACACACACACACACACACACGCACGCACGCACGCACGCACGCACGCACGCATGCACGCACGCAAACAAATCACAACAAATCCCCTCCCCAATGGAGGAGGGGATGACATAAAAAATTATACCTGTCACAGAATTGAAACCATAAGAGAATGCCGGATAGATGGATGAAGAAGTAGATGAAACTTGAAAATTCAGATTTAATGGGGAGATGGGATTGTACATGAATTGTTAAATTTTGTTTTGGTTGCTACCATATTCTCTTTGGTGCATCGTGAACAATGTTTTATAAGTTGCCATCTTGCAGATGTTTTCTAAGTTGGTGTCTTGCAGAATTCAGCTCATCCCAGAAGAAATGGTAAATCTGTCTGGGTAGAAATCTGCACTGGAGTTTGATCCGCAGGGAATGAATGGGAAGGAGCAGAAACCCCTTGAGCAGTGCAGTGTTGGCCCTCATGGTGTGGGGCAGATTCACTGGTGTGCTTTCTGGAACTGGAACAGACAAACTACAGGAACCATCTAGCCCACAATGGACTTTACATGGTGAAATTAAGATTTTGCAGTATTTGCAAAATTATGGGAAAATCAATTTTTGGTAGCCACAGATACTTTGTGGGGGGAGGAACGGAGGGATTGCCATTGATGTTGTTTTGTAACAGTGCCACAATATGTAGCCCAAGCTTGCCTTAAACCCACAGTCCCCCTGCCTCTGCCTCCTGAGTGCTTGGATAATTGGCACCACCATGCCCAGCCTTAAACATGTTTTATGGGGATTTGGCTGCACAAGTTAAGCAGTAGCAGGGGCTGGATGGAACAAAACCTCAAGTGTCTACTAGCTGGCCCCGCCAAAGGAAAATGGGTGGCCTGGAGAAGGTAGACATCCCAGGTTCCTTATCCTGAAGTGATGCATATACCAGTGTCAGGCAGAGCTTGGGAAATGGGAACTTTAACACTTCTGAGTGGTCCTTTGCTGTTGGTGGATGGTAGTGTGGATACAGTGAATAGGGGGTAGTTAATATGTGTACTGCCTTGAAAGTAAAAAGTCCTATATACCAGGATTGCCATCGCTTGTATTATCATGGTGATCCTTCCTGAGCATGGCCAAAGCAGCAGCCAGAGGCTGTCACACTCTGCTGCTCCTCACCAACACGGCCTTTTCCCAACTGAAATAATAATGTGTGAGTCTAATTAGAATAAAGCTCATTAGAGACAGAGACAGCCATTAATGCCTCCATTGATTTTTCTAATGAAATAAGCCGGGGGAGGAGACTTTAACAGGGCAGCTAATTATTTTTTGTTTTCTTCAGCATTTCTTCTGCATTTAAAACTGTTGTGGTAAGCTGTCATTAGCTGTAAACACAAACGGAGCTGAAGCGTAGTGTGTGACTCAAAGGGCTCCAACATTTCCAGCCCCGAGGAGGACCTCTGCTTCCAGCCCACAGTCCTACAGGGAGTTCTGAGACCCCAGCCCCCTCCCCATGTGTGTCCTCTGCATTCTGGCTAGTGGCTCTTAGATACTGTAGCTATAGAGCCTGGTTCTTCTGCCCTTGCTCCTTGTTCAAGGTTGAATGTCCACATTCCACGGGACTTAGATGCCATTGCCTCACCATAGTCATACCCAGAAGGAACAGCTTGTTCCTGTTCTGGGAAGAGGAATTCCCATTGAATGTATTTATGTTCAGAAATTCAGATGGAACAATCACACTTTATTAATCAAGTACTCCTTGCTACTGAGAAAGCAGTAAAGTTCCAGTAGAGGCTGTTACCTAATGGTAACGGTCATTCAAACCCAAGTGTGTGGCTGGGGCAGAACACTTGCCTAGTGCGCATGAAACTGTAGGTTCAGCCCCAGGACTAACAAGGAAAATGAACCGACTGGGCATGATCCCACATATGCTTCACCTAGAAATTACTTAAATAAATAAAAATGGGGACTAATGAGCAGTGGGGTTCTTGTGTCAACTTCTAACCCCACCTTCATCACTCCTGCCTGGCCTGACCTGCACTCACACTGTAACTACAGCTACAGTTGATGCAGTTGAATTGTTCAAAGGGGTGTGGCTTCCTCCAGTGGAATCCAAAATCTGTGGACAGCTTCCTTCTCCTCTCAGAAGGCCAGGGCACTTTCCCATTACTGCCACTCAACAGCCTCCTCTCAAATCGCAGGTGATATAATAGGAAACACAGGGTTCCGTTGACACCAAAGGATGGAGGTGAGCAAGGACCAGAAGCCTGTACTGTGGACAGAATTACTGTACAGCCTGTTGGGGTAAAGATGAACCTCTGAGAGGGGAAGAGATGGGTTCTTCTTGGAGCATCTGGGGACAGAGCGACAGGAAGACATCATATTAAACTCAGCTCATACAGACTCAAGAGCCAGGCAGTAAATGCTGGAGAAATATGAGGGAAGAGAGTAGTGAGCGCATGGGAATAAATGACTGTTTCAGGCACAGAGAAGATGCATGAGATTCCTGGAGCTGTCTGTCTAGTGGTAAGCAGTAGGCAGGTAGACAGACAGACAGATGTTTTTTGAGGTAGGGTTTCTCTGTGTAGCCCAGGCAGTCCTAGCACTCACTCTGTAGACCAGGCTGGCCTTGAACTCACAGAAATCTGCCTGCCTCTGCCTCTCGAGCGCTGGGTTTAAAGGCATACACCACTACTGCCTGGGTGTATGAACATATACCTGTTTTGAAAGCAAACTGATGTTCCAGGCATGGGCCGATGGTTTTTAGTAAGTTTGCCCACCTGCAGAGCCATCAGCACACTCTAGTTTTCAGACACTGCTATTGTGTGATTCATGACTTTCCTATTTATAGTAAGTCTCCGTTCCCACTCTAATCATGTATCTTTGGGTTTTATTTCTCTGACTGGTATTAAAGGGGATACGAATATTCACTGGGCTTGGAGATTACCAGGCCACTTTAAAAGCAGCCATACTTGTCACAGCTAGCGCTGATTGAGCGCTGCATCCCACTGTACACCCCTGAGAACTGGCTGCCCCAAGTATTTTATCTCTAATTATTGCTAAAGCAGATTATTTTTCTCTTTGCTTTTTGCTTGTATTGTGTCTTGAATGAGTATTCGCTCTCTGTGATTTACTTCTCTTTAGGATCTTTACTTCTCTATAATTCTCTTGTGTCTCCATTTTAAAAATGTTTGTATGAATTTTCTCGCAGCTTGCATAGTAAATCCTTTGGCTGTTTTTGCTAGTGTGAAGTTTTCCCTTTTTTTTAAGATGTGAGTATAGGTGCATGCATACAAAGGTGTGTATGTGAGCCAAAAGACAACCCTGAAGGTCATCCTCAAGAATGCCATCTACTTCCTTTGAGGCAGTCTCTCACTGGCCTGGAGCTCACAGGTTAGGCTAGACTGGCTGGCCAGAGAATTCCAGGAGTCCTCTGTCTCCACATCCCTGGCACTAGAATTAGAACACACTCCACCATGCCCAGCTGTTAGGGGTAGGGGAGGCAGGTACACATGTGCACACGTATGTGGAGGCTTGAAGCTGACAGTATCTGCCTTGGTCATTTTCTATTTATTGGGACAGAGTCTTTCTGAATCTGGAGCTTGCCACAATGCCTAATCTAGCTAGCCAGCTTGCTTCAGAAGCCCCAAACCTGCTTCCTGATTGCTGGGGTCACTGGTAGCCAACATCCCTTCCTGGCTTCTTAACTGACTTCTGGAGACCCAGACTCTGGTCCTCTCACTTGTGCTTTATCCTCTGAGCCATGTCTGCAGCCCCAGCACACAGCTTTTACATGGGTTCTGGGGATTGAACCAGGTCCCCCTGCTTGCAAGGCAGGAGCTTTACAGATTGAGCTATCTCCTCTGCTTGAAGTTGCTTTTATATTTTTATATATTTTTTTTTGCTTTTTTATTTTTTTTATTTTTTTATATTTTTTATGCTAAAGGTTTGTTTTTAACATGTACACACACACACACTACACACACACACACACACACACACACACACACACACACACACACACACCAAGTATTTAACTGCTTAGTTAACATGTCCTCACATAAACACAACTTCAGTGTTATGCTCTGGTAAATTTTTAAGATTTAGTACACTGTCCGATACTTAATTTCCACGCAGCTGAAGCTGTGTTTCTGGGATATGACCAATGTTTGTGTGTTTTGGATGTGCCTTTTAAAGAGGTGGGAGAAGAAGAGGGAGGGAGGAGGAGAAGAGGGAAGGAAGAAGAGGAAGGGTGAAGAGAAGAAGGAAAAAGAAGAGGAAACTGATTTAGAATCAAAGGAGACTTGAGGTATATAGAAACAGGTTAGACTCAGGAAATGGAACCGAGGTTGCCATGAAACTGCAGGGATGGATATCCACGAGGTCCAGAGGCCAAGAGCATATGTTCTCTGGAGGCTACGGGAAGGCAGGACTTTGCTGCACTGTTCCCGCCTATTTACCATTTGTATTGTTTTGTGGTGCCTGAGCTTGGCACATGCTAAGTAGACACTTTATCACTAACTCTTTGTTGTTGTTTGTTTGGGTACAGGGTTTTGTTAAGTTGCCCAGGCTGGTCTTGAACATGGAAACCTCCTCCTGCCTCAGCTTCCCAAGTGGCTAAAAATGACAGATTTTCCTATCATTTGAATTTGTATCAAAATACCCCTGTGGCTCTTTGAAATAACCCTTCCTTGTCAGCGTCATTTGCTGTTTCCATTCCTGTAATGTGCTGGGGCTTCCTGGGAAACTCTTTGGTGGGTCCTTTACCCAAGGCTGGAATTGTGACTAGCATACAATTGCATAAAGGGTCTTTACAGAGGCTTCCACGATTTGGGTCCCCTTATGGGGATGGAAGGGCATTCCTCCCCTAACAGACTTACTGTGTGTCCCAGCCTGCTCAGTCCTACTTCCTGCCTCCCTGACTGCTGAAAGTTTGACGATTCTGGTTTTAAAAGTTCTTTAACAATTTAAAGGAGACATGAAGTCCGTCAGCAGAAGCTGGTTCCCTGGCCTGCCCAGTAGAACCAGTGCGCAAACGGCAGTACTCGTGGGATGTGGGGATTGGAGCCCTCCCAGCAGGTCTCTGTGTCACTTAGGACTTCACGCCATGTGGTACCTCCTAGCTGCTGTATGTTCTGATCTCTGGAGTCTTTGTTCCCAAAGTAGTCCATCCTCTGAGCTGCCGTCAGGAGATAAGAAAAATGAAACCAACTGGAATTTGAATTTTCTTATCAAGTCACTACGGCCTCCCCAGAAAGGTAGAGATTAGCTCTGGGATCTTGGGCTTCTCGGAGATTGCTCACAAGCCACGAGACTCTATTCCTACGCTGCAGAGTCGATATGAATAATAAATGAAATGATGTCTGCAAAGCAACTTGTGTGGGTTTTTTCCTCCTTCTCATAATAATTAGAAAAATTTAGGGGAACAAATTCTCGGGAAATGCAAGTCTCAGGGTCTGGCTTAGACAGAGGGTTTATTCAGCATTGTCCCTCAAGGGGTGTGATAGAGGGCCTTTGTGTGCTGGTAAACCTGCAGTAACTGAAGTGGTCTCTTAGGCTTTTCGATATGTTTTTAATGTGTGTCGGTGTGTGTGTGTGTGTGTGTGTGTGTGTGTGTGTGTGTACACAAGTCAGTGCCTAGAGTGCTTTAGGAGGTCAGAAGGATGTCAGATCCCCTAGAACCAAAGGTATGGGTAGTTGAGAACTGCTAGGAATTGAGTGAATGCTAGGAATTGAACACAGGTCCTCTGCAAGATCAGCAAGTGCTCTTAACTGCTGAGCCACCTCTCTAGCCCTGGGTCCTTTAGTTTTATAATCTTGTAGCTCTTTTGCATGTTTTGAAGCACTGTTATCAATAAATTTAAAAGGTTTTGTGTGTGTGTGTGTGTGTTTCCTCGTAGTAGAGGGGCCCATCTAACCTCACATGAGCTACCTGAACCACTTAGATGTGAGGCCTTACTTTGACATAAGGTGGGAAGGGACTTTAGTTTTTGCCATAGGCCTTGTCCTCGTGTACAGGGATTGGGATTCAGATCTGCCTGGGACTTACTGTTGGGGGAGGGGGAAGGAGTTCTCCATGGCCTGTCAGGTCTCACCTAGTGACCACTGCCCTCACTCACAAATGAGGCTTTTCACCCCTACTGGGAGTCTGAAACAATAACAGTGTCAGCAGCTGACATTTACTGACCATCTTACAGAATGAGGTGTTTTTAAGCACATAACCCTGATCATAGACCTATGGGATAGAGAAAGTGTCTGTGTCCAAGAAACCAAAGCCTGTCATTTTACCAGGTATGCTGGGTTACCCTACTGGGACCCCCGTTGGGGGAGGGGGTGTGAAGTCAGTGAGGGAGTCAGTAAGTATCAGCACATGCTGCAGCCTCAGGAAGTTAGACCTGCCTTTACACCCCCTCCCAAGGTCCTATTGGCTCAGGGGCTGACTCTGCTGTAAGTCCTTTCCCCATTGGTGTCTCCTGGTCAGGTGTGTCCCTGGCAGTGTCTCTGGTGTTGAGGCAGGCTTGGCAGCTTGGCTTGGGGACGAAGTGACTGCTGTGCATGCGCTTGTGACTGCGGGCTGGCCTGGGCACCTGGGACAGGGCGACTGCGGCTTGGGTAGGCTGGCTGCAGGTTCCCCTACACAGGTGCACTTTTCTATGCTAATTAAATCTCTGTGAGAACTCTGACCCCAGCTTATCCTGCTCAGCTGCTTACAGAGCATCCATCTCCAAGTCCAGTCTGAAGCTCCCCAATTACAACCACACAGAGACCATCGCTGATGCTTGTAAGCTTGTGCTGCTAGATTTGTATGTGTCCTGTATCCCATGCTGGAGAATAAACTCCCAGTGGTCAGGAACCTTGGGGGGGGGTCTCCTCTCCTTTATAACTCTCCAATTGATGACTGAGAGGGTGGCTCCTGCCTGGTCTGGGACAAAGCTTGGGATGCTGTCATCATGAGCCATGTCACTGGGAAGACTGTCATGGGGTGAATCCTACCTGCATACTCTTCTTGGGAGCATTGGTTTACCCATTTTCTCTGTCCCCTAGAGGCGTTACAATGCCAGTGACTCAAACCTTAGTAGACACTGCACTTCCAGTCTACAAGGCACATGGGACTACAGTCTGATGTGGAGGGAATTCAATTGGGCTGTGTAGTGGCTCAGTCTGTTGGGGCTATTTGTCAAAGAATGGGTGGCCATTCCTGCTTCTGCAGATTCCCAAGGTTTTATTGTGTGGCAGTGTGTATTTGCTGGTTTATTTTGTTTTGTTTTTGTTTGTGAAACACATTTGTATACATGTACATACACACCATGAACAATTTATTTTGCCAGACACCATTCAGACACTATTAATACCAACTTTGAACGGCCATGGCAGATCATTTTTATTATTTTTATTTCATCAATAAGAAAACTGAGCCTCAAAGAGGTAACTTGAACAAGGTACCAATATTAGTAAGGGATACAGCCAGGATTAGCGCCCAGACATGTATTTAATATTCATTATAGTGACACTTCAGCATTAGGAAAATGTGAAATATTCCCAATGTGCAGATAGATAATAAAGAAATATGTAGGCATGTTATATATTTTGAGGAATAGTCACATTAAAAATATAATCACTGGTTCTTTCAAAAGTGCATTCCATTTATTTAGAAAATTCTGGGTAGGTTGGTTTGTTTGTTTGTTTGTTTGTTTGAAAGAAAGAAAGAAAGCAAGTTTACTGAATATGCTAAAAGTAGCAGTGGGTTAAGGGGTCATAAAAGTACCTTCAATAGCCAAGAATTCTAGTTTTTTAATCTAATATAATATTAAAAAGTCAGCCTGAAATCAAAGGAGTATGTGCACAGTAAACAAAGAATTGTTTGTTACCAATACTCCATGCTCACCATCTGCAAAGATTAGATAGAGTAAACAAAAACAAAAGAAGCAACAAAGTATGAGTTGAACTGGCCTGAAATAAATGTACTATAAAATAGTTAACAAGAAATGGCTTGCTTATCAAATAAGATAAACGATGGGGGCATCCATTGTCATACACAACTTTAGTTACATTGTTTGAGGTTCTCATTTTTATATGTTTTAGAGCCTAATTTTGTTGTTGTTTTGTTTGTTTGTTTTGTTTGTTTGTTTGTTTGTTGAGATAGGGTTTCTTTATGTTGTTTTGGAGCCTGTCCTGGAACTACCTCTGTAGATCTGCCTGCCTCTGCTTCCCACGTGCTGGAATTAAAGGCATGCGCCACCAACAGCCAGCCAAAATTTCTGCTTTTAAAGAAGTGTTTGTGGGGGGCATCTAGTTTATATTTGAAATGAAAAATCAGTGAAGAGTACAAACAAAATCATCCATCTTGACTGTTGGGCCCAGCCAACCTGTTGAATCATGCCTGAAAGGGGGGTGAGAAAGACAAAAGACAGAAGATGGAGTCGGGAGGGCTCTCAGTGAATACTGCAGATGCTTTAAGTTTGGTATTCATAGTTTTTATATATCCCAATCAAAGGGGCGGGCAAAAGACTTTCTTATTATGATACAAGGAACAAGCAAAGATAATTACCTCCTTAATACGCAGTACATCTAATGACCACACCCTAAGTCAAAACTTACTATTATTTGGTCTCGAGGAGCAAAACATCAACTAGCCGCACCTTTCACCAAACATCCTGTTGTACCTTGAGGAGCAAGAATAGGTTTGAACTCTATGACCTTAAGTCAAGATGGAACAGAGTCAATAACAAATGGGCCCTGACACTTGACCTTTCACAAAAGCCTGGCCTTTGACATAGTGATGAATCAGGAAGGTACTTTTGTCTTGTGCTGTATGTCCTCAGACTTGTCCTCAGAAGGCTACATATGTTGACCAAGACAACCCAGCCAGGTCAAAAACCAAGTTTCAATCCTGGTCCCAGCTATGTCGTCATAGTGGCAAGGGAATAAAGGCTGCTCAAAAGCAGCCATTCCCTACTGGGCTTAAGCCTGCCAAGAACCTGCTTGCTGGCAGGCACATCAAAGCCTCTTGTCCTTGAAGTCATTCATTTGGACCAGGCACAGCCCCAGATCTGTCACACATGTTCATAACATCCTTGTTTGCCGTTCCTTTAAACCATTTTTGAGTGAATTAAAACTCGAGCATCCCTTGATTACACTTCCTCCTCCTTTGACATTTTACATTGCATGCGTGGGGTTGGAGCTGTAGAATATGAGTAGCGGAAAGTGACTGTTGAGTCTCCCCGATGAGAGATAAGACTCCTAGCTGCTTCATCTCTTTAGCTTCTTTGTGTGAGCGCCATCTCGTATGCGCCTGTAATATAAGTTGACATAAATTCTTGCCAGCATCTTAACAGAGTTTACTATAGGCGTAGTATATTATGCATTGAGATAAATAGAGCTTAAAATCAGCCAGCACGTGTATGTGATATATCAATCTGCACCCAGCAGTCACAGATGTAACCTGGATTCCATTGCAAAGCAGACGTAAGCTGGAAGAACGTATCACCAGTAACTGTTTTGGGCCCTGGTTTTTTTGTTTGTTTGTTTGTTTGTTTTTGTTTTTTATTCATGTGTTCTTTTTTTTTTATTCCCAGGGTCGGGATTACTGTTCTGAAGAAGAGGATATAACATAGCATCGGTTCTCCCACTCAGACCAGGAGCTACTACTGTGTAAATAGGTTACACCCCAGTTGAAACCTTTGCAAAGGTCGGTTCTCTTCACCGAACAGCACTATAGCAAATGAAGATCGTTCCATATCGTATGCCCCATTAAATTACAGTGTTTTTTAATGAACCTGCAAAGGAATATTGCTAAACACAAACACATACAAAAAAAAACAAACAAACAAAACAACTGTTCTGGAACTTTCTTTGTTGCTGCTAGTTAAAACTTGTTGCAACTTTTCACTTCTCTTGTGTCCAAGTATGCAGCAAAGTTGTGCAGTTCACCTTAAAGATACTATTGGTTTTCCAATGCTCTCCAGCCTATTTTCTATAAGATGAGGTAGTGATGAACTCTGATACAGACTTCAGTTCTAACCTGGTTCTGCTTTGAAGTCAAGCTTCTCCCGTCTTTCCTCCTTATCCATCTCTTCCATGTGGTCCAGAGATGGCCTGAGCCTTGCTTCTCACTGGTAATGTGGGTCTTTGGAGATGGGATGGTGGCCATGATGAGCCTTGTTTCTCTGCTCAGAAGTAGAAGAGCCACAGTTGGTTAAAAGTAAGCTGTGACCTGGCTCCTGGAAGTGACATAGGAGTGAGCTACAAGTTGTTCCACTTACTAGGACTCTTGGTGCAGGGTTAAGCTTGTAGCATTGGCTTTTCTCAGACGAAAATGGAAGTGTGACCACAATCATTTTGAATCCCTCCTTCTCCTCCTCACTTTTTTTTTCTAAGAAATAAACATTTTACTGTTTTTATGTATCCTTGTCTTCTCCCATTCATCCAGTTCAGCATTTTAAGATGATCCTAGGTGTGGAAGTTGTGTTTCTTCATAGTGACACTGATGATTGCCCTAAATGGCTCCCCACCCTTCTGTCGATGTCTACCATGGTTTGGAAGGGCTGTGAGTGGTTAGAAGAAATGAAGGGACAGCCCCCATGACTTCTTAGGAGGGCTGGAAACCCCTGTGACCTTTGGCTTTCTTAGGTATTAAAGCTCGTTGTTTTCTAACTCTCCCCCTTCAGAATGCTACATGAGCCTTGCCACCTCCTTCCATTGTGTTTCCAGCACCAGTAGTATGGGTAAAAGGTGTCTGCGAAAAGGGAAACAGGTCATTGACACAGGTGATGTTGGAGATGTGGGGAGTATTGTCTGACTGCGTGTCCAGTAGAGTTTATTTTTCCATGCTATATGAAGAGGATGATCTCTTCTCAAAGACAGAAGTAATATTTTTAACAAATATTGTCACAAGTAAATAGCAATCAAAAGGAGAAAATAACTTTTGTATTTTTTTATCATGTTTGATAGCTTTGACGAGGGTTCTCTTTGTTACTTTCAGGGAAGGGTACCCTATTAAATGCCATGCCAGCAGCCCAGGGTTTGTCCTAACACACACACACACACACACACACACACACACACACACAGAGGAATGCTGTGTTTTTCTCTTTGGGGGTTGTGAGTTTCAGGGGCCTCGCTATCAGCCACACTGCCACCTTTGGAAGGTGGAATAAGTCACAAGAGGAATAGTTAAGGTAAGGTGTTCCAAATTGTCAAAGGATTGCCACAGAATAGAATAGGAAGCTAAACTGGTTCTTGCAAAAGTGAGCCTTGACTTTCGAATCTTTCCACAAAATGGCAAGATTCTGCATCTCCTGCCAGACCCAAGGCAACAAAAGTGAAGGAAAGAAAATGCAGTCGAGTGCTACAGAAAATGGACTCGAGTGTAAGCAACAAAATCCCATAATTCTTGCAGCCAGCAGCAGCTATTTTGGGGAGCAGCTGTGGTTGTTACATAAATAGAGTTGCAGCCAAAAGCTAAGGCTTTTTCATCCAGCGTCAAGCAGAAAAATGCAGAGAGAGTCGAGTAGTCTAGGGTTTTAAGTTCCCTCCCCTTGTATGGTTTTTGGCCAAAGGACGAAAATAGTTTTTCTCAACTGTAAATGAACTGCTAAACCCCACCTCAGCTTGTTCACTGGAGACTTTGTTCACTGTTCTGTGGATGGCCTTTTCTGGAATCTCGCGTTTATATCAAGCAAGAATGAAGCAAATGTTAACGTCTTCCATGACTCCTCTACTTGGTGTCTAAGACAGTGTCTTCCCAGAAAATCACCACCCTCTGCCCGAAGATGAAACACCCTTGTTCTTTTCCTCAGTCACATTTAGCATTTTGGATGTCACACACGTTTCTTGGGAACCTGACTTTTGTGTATTCATAAAACCCTAAACGCTGTTTAGGGAACAGCGGTTTTTCACAGTTCTGTCTCCCGTGTTTCACACTGGATACCTCTTCGCTACACAGAAGTGATTTCATCTCCAGACACATTTGGTTACCTCTAGAAATAGGTCCAAGAAATGGGATGGTTGAGTGGGTTGGCATGACATGCTTAACTATGTTAGCAGCACTCAAAACTGTCTGTTTTCCATTTGTTGGTTTGAATCATAAAATTGTCAAGTGATTTGTGTTTGTACTTTATTTTTCTGTACCTTCTGGAAGGATCTCAATTAAAATTATCTACTTCCCCCCCCCAACGTCAGGACATTAAGCAGATTGTCTCAGGTATAGTGAAAAGAATTATCCAATATATATGCTGCCACATCTTGCTAGTTATTGTCTGTAGGACTTGGCAATTGGAAGGAAGGGAGAAGGGAAGTAAGTGGCCTGGTGGATGGATTCAGGAAGAAACATGTTGAAAAATGGACAGAGGCTATTTTGAAGAGCTTTTAGAATGGATGAGGGCTAAGGCAGTTGGTCTAGTGGCCAGTGGGTGGAGTGGTAAGATTTGTAGCTTGGTTACACACTCCTCGTGTCCTCCAAGTTGTAGAGTTGTAAAGGCTCAGCAGTGTGTATGCAGCTTTCTTTTGCTTGGCAGAGATTCAGGGTCACAGAGTACCGCTCTCATAATTAAATACGTGTTTCTTACTGGCAGACAAACTCAAAAGAGGCTTTTACCTCCATGAGGCCTCCTAGCCTCGGGCTTAAGTGGGAGCTTAGAATGACATTATGGTCTATTTAGGGACAAAGAAGGTACAAAGTCCAGAGATGAGAAAACTAGGTCAGCCCCCAGAAGCAGCCACACAGTGGCAAGTCTCTCCTCGTCTGCTGGGCCTAGGATGATGACTCAAGTAAGAACTACGTGTCCTAGGAATAGCCTTGGTTCTCAGCCCCCTGGCGCCTGCCCATTCCTCCACTGTAAGGAATAGAGGGCCTTTGTGTGCTGATTGTACCTAAGCACTTAAGTGACAATGCCAGAGAGATGACAGCCCAGGGATGGTAAGCCCCACACCTAGATCCCAGGGGGATGGCCTCCTATATTGAGTTATAACTTTGTCCTCCACCCAACCGTTTTTCTGTTCCAGCAGTTGTCCTGTAACCCTGCTAAAACAGATTATACATCTTCTGAATTTTATGTCATTCACCTACAGTGTGGTTTGACATAGTGATAAGCCCTGTGTAGACACTGGCTGAGAATTCAAAAGTTGTTCTATATCTAGTGGTCCCAAGAAAAGAAACTTCATTGTTTTGCAATAAGAGAAAAATATCACCTTCTTAATCAGGGAAAATATAAAGAAATCTAGATTTTAAAATCCTGATATTTTCATTATAAAAGGATTGGGGAGGGGGCAGCCGTATCGAATTGTACTCTGTAATTTTACATAACCTGCCTTCCTTGCTTTTTCCACCAGAAAGCTATCTCTGAGCTGCATTTCTTTATACCTCTTTAGAAGTTGATCTCTTCGTTAAATTGCCTAAAACCCCAGTAGGCATGGTTGATGGGTAGAGAATATGTGCTTAAAGGCGTAATGAAAAGGTGACTGGAACAGGGGCTTCAGGATTTCATGGGTGGATGGGCAGACCCCAGTGTGTCTCTGCCAATCTGTGTGAGCTCTCTACAATTGCTCTGGGATGAACCATTAGAATTCTTTGAATGAGGTCTGTGGATTACTTTTGCAGACAAACAGGTGTGTTCTTCTAATGGGAAGACACCTTTGATTTCCACAGTCACCTTTTCTATTGTGTCTCCAGGGGGAAAAAAAAATCGCAAATCTATGGGAGAGTATATATGTCCCTGGGACCCATAGTGATGCCATGGTTTTTAGAAGATCTGATTTCATCTTGAATGGGAAGAGAAAAGGGAACTAATAGTCATTATTCATGCTCACTCTGTGTCAGATGCTGCCCTCAACATTGTCATTATCTCATGTATTTTTCAAAATAGTCCATATGCCCCCTACGTTCTACATGATGTGTTATACATGTCGAGTTCATCTGTCCAATGAAAATGCTTGTATTGAAAGAAGGAAAGGAGTCATTCAAGTGTATTACTACTACACCCCTTGCAACACTGTGAAAAAAAGCCTTTGGAGCATCCACCTTCTAGAGTCTGTCTTTGGCTCCTTACCAGCTTGCTTTCTTCATGGCGAGTCTTGGCCTTGGCTAATTCTACAAGCTTCACACAAACTCAAAGAGGCCACTGGTGACAGACAGAAGGACTTTGGGGCTCAGAAAGAAAAGTCTTCAGGGGATTTAAACACATCTTTCTAGCTTCTGAGAAAAGATGCAACCCACATCATGTTTTGGGTGCTGTGGTTTCTTCCCTGGGTCTCCTAGGCTTGTTTTCTTCAGAGGCTTGTCATTTGACAGTTAAAAGCCTCACCTTTTACAGAGAGATTTGAGAGACTCTGAGGAGGAAGACGATGCCTGGACCACTGACTTACATGGAAATCCTTTCTGGTGGGCTACGCTTGGATATTTCTCATTTTGGTTGCTGGGCTGGGAGTCTGTGTTTTTCCAGGTTAGTTTAAGTACCACATGTAGATATGTCTCTTGGTGGTGACCTACAGTCACACTGGTCCAAGGTCAGGCCAGCTCAGGAACTGTACAGAGTTCATCTCCCTGCTCTGTAAAATGCATGGGATAAAAGATGCCTCATCGCCACAGCAACTGGTAATGGTGCTCCGTGGAGGGGACCCACAGCCCACCTCATTTACTCACCTTGTGAGATTAAAAAGAATGCCCTTTCCCAAGTTCCTTGTGAAAAATGGTACCCAGAATCCTGGTTGCTTCTAACCTGGCCACTACCAGATTCCTTCAAGATAGAGTGGGAATGGCTCTCATCTTTTGAAAACCAGAGAAATTCCTTAAGTCAGGAAGGTCCCACTAGGCATTATTGTCTCTTTGTCATGAATCCATTCTTCTTCCCTTCCCAAGGGTTATTTTTATACCAAGCCCTTGGATTTGACTGAATAAAATTTAAAGTAAAAAGAACAGCAGAAACTTAGCCAGAACTGCCTTCAGTTCTCCAATGTTGAAAATTAGACTTTGGGGTCACTTGACTGGGACCCAAGAGGTTGTCTGTCTGTCTGTCTGTCCGTTTGTTTTAAAGTAGTTCCTGGTTTGCCATTTCAAGCAGGGACTCCTCTGCTTTGACAGGCAAGTGATCAAAGGAGGTTTTGCAGGAGATTCCAAGCCATATTTTTCCTTCCAAAGAAAGATGTAAATTCATAAAAATTACTATCTGTTTTCCTGGATCAGACGCAGACAGTTGCCTTATTAGGACTTTAAATTTGGATCTATTTTTTTTTTAAACACGTACACAAACATAGATGGATAAAGAAAACATAAATGCTTAATCGAAGACAGGCTGGGGAGGTGAGGAAAGCTGTCTTTCACCCTCCTGTAGTCACTATGATAATGTCTAGAATATCCACGTAACTGGGAGGATGCTTAAACTGGAAAACCTAGCAACTGCTTTTGTGTAGATTTGAGTCCGCTCCACTGGGAGCACCAAGGTGTATGCATGGTCTTCTCCCTTGCCTGTCTGTGCCTGGTGTCTGCATGTGTCTGACTCTTCCGGGCCTCTGAGTGGGTATTTTGACTCGTGTGCTTTCTCAGCCCACAGTGGAACTGAAGACACATGCCAAGTCCAGCCATAGCATTGCTCACACATTCCTACTCATCCATGTGGCCTTGACTGTGACACTGCAGCAACACCGTTGGGGTGCTCTGTTATCAGTGTGGAGAGTTAGTACCTTTCCAGTTGTCCTAGTTGTAGCATATTTAGCATTCCCCTTCCCAGTCCTAAGGACATGGTCATTCACCAGATTATTTGGACACCCGGTAGGCTCCAGGCCCTGAGCCAATGGCCAAGCAATAAAAGGTGAAGAAATACAGTTTCCACCATCCGGAAACCTGCCACTAAGCAGAAACAATCTGGAAGGGCTGCCTTCGGAAAATTAAGGATACTGTGGGGTGAGGTTGCAGTGGTAGCCATCCAGCTTTGGACATAGAAGCTTCCAGAAAATAACAGCAAAATCTGGGCACAGGGGGAAAGTACTAGAGGAGTCATCCATGCTGAGAAGACAGCCTATGGATGGAGAGGGCCGTCTGTGGCCTCCATGCAGGGAAAGGGTTGGAGCTTAAGAGAAGCAGACAGAAGAGCAGAAGATGAGAGCAGTGTGGCAAACGGCTCTGGGACTTTGCCGTGGATTTGTGGAGGACGAAAGAGAGTCAGATACTTCTCTGCACTCTGCACTCAGTGTGTGTCCCTGAGAGCTAGATGTGATTGTCCTCAGAGTGGGGATTGCCTTCCTTTGGAAGTCCACAGCTGCTGGCTGGAAAGAATTAAAACCACTGGTCCTTTCTGTCCTTTCCACCTTCTCTTCCTGTCTCTGGAAGCTGTTTGAGTTCAGAGGCTTTAGCCTGGGCTGGATCTAGTTTGGAGGTTCACGGGAGACAGTGAGTTCATTCTGACCTGTCTTTAGAGAAATGATGGCTAAAAATGCCCCCTTGGGACTAGGTTAGCCTAGACCCAGAGATGGGGGTGCACCCTAAAGTAAATATTTAGGAAGTGGTGAGGGCTTCCCTGTTTAGTGTGTGGTTCTAACCAGAGGTGAAACCTTTGTGTAGCCTTTCTCTGGGTTAGTTTATCTGCAATGACCCAGGGAGGCGGCCAGGCCTCTTCCAGGTCACAAGAACATACCTGAGTCTGGACAATGACAGATTTGGGGGTCTGGAGCAGGGGGGGGGGCATTGGTTTTTTTTTATCATAAAGTACAGAATATCACAAGGCTATATGCACAGTGGCTGAGGACCTTGTGGGGGGCTTCCATTGCAGGTAGCTACTCTGGAGTCAGTCATGGAAGGCCCGAGAGATAAGCAGAATCTCAGAATCTGGCTGTGAAAACAATTGGCAGTGCCTTTTAGGTTTTCCAGAGAATCTATTCAGAGGTTTACAGCATTGGAGATCTCTCTCTCTCTCTCTCTCTCTCTCTCTCTCTCTCTCTCTCTCTCTCTCTCTCTCTCTCTCTCTCCCTCTCCCTCTCCCTCTCCCTCTCCCTCTCCCTCTCCCTCTCCCTCTCCCTCTCCCTCCCTCTCCCTCTCCCTCTCCCTCTCCCTCTCCCTCTCCCTCTCCCTCTCCCTCTCCACCAAAAAAGATTGAAGTTTTAGGCAGAAGAAGCAGAATTAGATATGTCAGATATTAGCAATAAGTCAGCATAGGCTGGAAAACCCTGGTAAGACTCACGGGGGTGAAGTTCCCCCTGAGAGGCTTGGGGGCCACATGGCACTTGTCCTCTGCTTGGGGTTCCAGGCAGCCCTCCCTTGCTGCTCTTAGGGTTTGCAGCCTCAAGCTGCCTACACCAGCCCTCCTGGGTGCAGCCAGACACACCTAACATCCACACCCACCTTCTAGACTGGAGGGAAGGATTTTTTGCTCAAACGCCCACTCTTTTCCCAGATAGTCCTCTGGCTTCTCACCCAAGGATTTCCAGTTCTGTGTCTTGTGGCTCCCTCTGCGGTATCCCCGTGCCTACCTCGAGCCTGTGTTGATGCTGATGCTGGAAGCCAATGGAACATGTGGCCTCTCACTCACCCACTTGACAATTAGGGCTCCCTCTTGTCATTCTCTGTCCTGGCTCATTTCCCACTGTCTCCATTGCACTGCCAAGAGATGGTCAAACTGCCTCCATGCCAGTCATCAGAGGCTACACAATGGCTCCTCCCACGGGTACTGGTGTTTATTTAGGAGCACGGCCTTGATTCAAGGGAAAGCTACTGGTGAAGCCTTCAGTCCCAGCCTAGTTTGCTCTTCTGAGCACCTGGGAAATAAATCAGCTTGGGGAGGGCCTGGGAATACAGGGTTTATGCTGCCTGCACAAGGACCTGTGAGGCAGTCAGGGCCTGTTTCCTTCGCACATGGCTACCATGTGAGGTACACCTTCCTGTACATGAATCTGTTAGAGTGTCCGTCCATTTACCTTGTAGTAAGACACAAGCAAGAAACGAAAAACAAAGACACGGTTTTAAAACAATGATACATAAAACAGTACAAGGGTTGTATTATTTTCTCTCTGGACTCTTCAAGTGTGACCGTGGGTATCTCCTGGTATGTTGGATGCCCCCTTAAGTACTGCTACTTGGTACTTGCAAATCAGTATACCATGATGGCATTCCAGACCACTGTTTGGCTCTCAGCCTGTAGAAGGAGAAATGTCACAAGGCAATCCCCAAGAGCTTTGAGGCTTGAGAAATCCAAGGCAAGCAAACTTGCACTGTAGATTAAAATAACTGAGACCCCTGACGGGAACGCTCTCCTGGACAGTAGTGGCTGCCGGTGCTAAGAACAGGTACACTGTACAGGGCCAGGCATTGTTCACTTTCCTCCCGGCATCTCTAGAATGGATATTGTCAATACCCCAGCTCACTCTTGAATGGAATTCCTTGAACCCTCAAAGTGTTTCAGCTGCGCCGACGGGGCCAGTGGACTGTGGCTTGCATATTATTTTTGATTTGACTATCAGGATATACTGATGATTGTGTTCTTCTCTGAAAAGGGTCTGAGAAAGTGTAAGAGTCTAATTATATATACATATTTATACATGTGTATTTTTGTTTATTGTTACATTTTGACATTGGAGTTTCTATTAAACAATTTTTAACAGTTGCCCTGGCTCTGTCCTTTCTTAACCCTTTCTTCCTACCTGGGTCTGGGTGGGAGGGGTCTATGTGAGACCCCATTGATGTCCTTGTCTCTCCTTCTTGACTGCCCATTTGTGAGGTGTCTCCTTTCCTTTCTTCCAGCACGAGCATTTTACCAGATACTCATGGGAAGCCCCATCCTTGCCTTCTCCTGCCTCTCCATGCCAGAAAATGATACAGAATGACGCCTTGAGGTTTACCCACACACACATACACCGTGGGGGAGAGGGTTCTACCTGTGAGGCCTTGGACAACTTACTTAACCCTTTTGAGGGCAGTAAAAGAGAAAAGAAAAAAAAAAAAACAGTTTCCTCATAAGCTTGACTGGAGGGTTCCCTTAGAAACTGCCTCACAAACATATGTTCCCCCAAAGACTTATTTATTTGTTCTGCTCATTCTGGCAGCTGACATGTGTTATTCGTTCACTGTATGCTAAGCTCTGGAGTCACCCAAGGGGGGAGGGGAGGGCTAAGGAGTTCTCCTCTCTGAAGAGCAGCATGAATAATGAGCCTTGTACCTTACAGTCCCTACATGCCCAGCTCAACCCTGCAGCTGGCCTTGAAGTCTCCATGGCACCAGCTGTCTCCACCTCTGGCAAGCACTGGTCTGATCAGTTGTCCCACCAGCCTTTGACTCACAGAAATAGTATGTCTTCATGATTTCCTGACCGTATGGTGGTGAGAGGAGGGGTCAGCTGTGGGGAAGAAAGGAATCGATAAACAGCCCCCCACTCCCCACCCCTGAATTTTCCTCAGTTCACTGCTGAGTTTTATGAGCTGTCAAACAAGGCTACTGCTCAAGCCCAGAGTGATCTGGGAGGCCCAGCTGGACCTTTCAGAAGCAAACCTCTTTTTCCAGCACAGACCCACTTAGCATCACAAAGGCCACTCACTCCCTTTCCCTCTAAACAGAGGTCAGTGTAATTCTACTTCCTGTCCAGTTTCCCTGGTGGTTATAGGGACAGAAGGAACAGCCTCCAGTCGTGTTTATATAACCTTTCCTCTAGTTTCTCCATATAGGTGACATCCCCTGAAGTCATATAGCTCCTGTGACCTGGGAAAAAAACTGGACCCTGACCAATGCTTTGAGATGAATTCTGTTCAGGCCTTTTGCCTTGGATGATACCTTAATCCATGGGTTTTGATGGGCAGTTTGGCCTAAAACATCTCATCCACCTGCATCTCCTCCCACAACTGAAAGGCCATCTGGAACCTCACACACAGCATCCTCAGACTTGCCAACGACTGCTTTCCACAATGGCAGAAAGCCCTTAGGGTAGAGCAGGCCCAGAGCTTTGTCCAATGTAGATGGTAAGGTAAAATGGGCCATACAGTGAGTCCTACCACACATGCATGAGAAGAGTCACTCAGGGGGTCTTTAATATGCCCAAGTGCTGGGCAGAGCCATAGATGAAACACAGAAGGACATGCATATTGGTAATCCCATCTGACTCATCAAAAATGCTGACCTGCAGATTCAGGAATGGTGCCTGGCAGGTGTGGGAACAAGTGAATATGGTGCCCCTTTGTCAGAGCTTCCTCATTAGCCCTTGAGCAGTGCGCACTGATGGCTCTCCACCATGTCCACATGGTAGGGAAACTGAGCACTTCTCCTTAGTACCAATGTCCACACCAGGTCAAGTCAATCAATATCCTGGGGGGCAGGGGTAGAACTGTACCTAGGATTTTCATGTATCTTCCTAGACAACTCTGAGGTGAGGGATTGGAGGAGATCCATTTGCGCCCCCTCTCTAGCTACTGGACTGGACACTAGCAAGCAGATAAAAACAGAAAGGCCCACCCCTGAGGAACTTGGGAAGGACAGGGCACAGGCTGGTGAGCATACTCCCAGGGGCTGTGAAGACCCTAGAGGGCAATAGCTCTTCCCAAAAACATCTCTTAGGGACAGTGAAGATGAGTCGGCCTTGGACAGAAAGGACCACTGACTGGGTCTTACAGACGCCTGGAGGAGCCTGCAGGGAGTCTCTCCTGTGGATTAGGGGGAATTCCCACATGACCAAGAGCTCAGCAAAAGGGCAAATCTCCAGGGCTCACCTGGTTTCTAGGCATGCTTTTGTTCATACAGTTGTGAAGGAAGGGTTTTCATGACTGTCCAATGACAGAAAACATGTTGCCTCTCCTGGCAACTGCTGTATGGGAAGCACTCTCCTAGCCAACTTCATGCAATATGGCCTAAGCCTGCTCCATCCCTGCATCCACCCAGCTATCCCTGCTACCCACAACAAGCCTAACTGGGAGGCTAGAACTCAGAACCCAGAAAGATGGACTCTACATCCTGCTGTCAGCAAACCAGGACAAGCAAATCCCACTCTCAGAAAGGCCTCAATGTGAAGTATTGTAGGTTCCAAGGGACTGAGGGCAGAAGCCACTCAGACTGCCTGCTGGGTCTCCTCAGCTGACTAAACAGAAAAGCAGGACTTTCGCACCGAGAGCCTTTCTGGGAAAGGGGATGTTGTTACTAATACTGTGGCTGCAATGGTTGAGTTCCTGGCAAAGGAAGCCCTTCTGGTAAGTTGAGGAATTGCCTGCTGACTTATGACCCAAAACAGCAGCCAGGCTAGTGGCTGGAATGTCAAACATTTGCTCCGATTGTTTGTAGAGCTCTAGTTATTGGTGTGCTCAGCATTTGGCCAAGAGTCTGATGCTGGGTTCTACCGTTTGCTATACTGTTGTTGAGGACTGAAAGTCTTGGATGAAACAGCACAGGGATGATCCAGTAAACATCAACTTTAGAGACTCACCTTTCTCCTCCTGGTGGGAGGGGCAGCTGGAAACAGGCGTGGGGAGTTCAGAATGGATGATGGCTGCTCCCTCAAAGTCCTAGGTCAGCTAAAGACTCCAGGGGATACTCTCACCAACCATAAACCCAGGCTTGTGCCCACAGGGATGCCAGTGTCCCATGATCATACTGGATTATAAATGTGATTTAAGAACATGATTGGGTAGTATGTGAGGAGCAGGGGACACAGCAGGAAATCTTCTTCCCAAGCTCTACTGTGCTGAGTGGATCTGAAGTCACTAACAGGGCCTTGTCTGATTTTAATTCCTGCCCTCTACTCATGGGCTTTGCCCCAAGAAACAATAGAAGCTTTGAATTCTTCCAAAGCCACCTTTAGCCTTGAAACGATGGGTGTGGCTTTTTGTCTCTGCTGACACAAGGGTGTTCTAGTGTCTCAGACCCTTAGAAGGCACTGCGAAGGAGCACAGTGTCACCTCAAATACCTCTTCCCAACTCCATGCACAACTGGAAAGTGAAAGCTTGAGGAGCCTCCAAAATGCAAACATGCAGAGTAAGGACTGAGAAGATTGAAACACCCTCACCGGAAGCCACATAGACTGCGGTAGTTGTGGGTGTCCTAAGTAGAAGCTAGAAGATTGGCCGTGTCCACATCACACAAGCAGCAGAGCCATCTACCTGGTCCTCCTGGAAATGGATATTGACCCTCTGTTTTACAGTTAAACTAAAGTCTCCAAGAGATGAATTTGTCCCAAGCCACACAGCGGTAAGTGGTGGAAATGCTTGGTCCTATTTGGAGGTGTGGCTTACAGCCTTTCAGCTCCCGCTTCCTTCATGTTTGCACCCCTGGATGGCATGCCATTGACATCGCTTTGGCTCCAGGCATTGCCAGGGTCACGCAGAAGCACCTCATCTGCCTTTCTTCCAGGTTACTCTGCCCATCCTTCCACAGACACTGATGACTTAAATGTGTCCCTTTCCTGCATCCCACCAGCAACCCTCTGCTGGTAGATCCATACTGCCTTGGTACATAGATAGATCTGAGACCACCATGTTTGTATGCCCTGGCCAGTTTGACCCTCAAGCAGCCCTTCTCACAAGGGCTACTACCTTCCCTTTTCTTCCCTTTATCTCTCCCCTGTGGCTTTCCCTATTCACTGCTCTCTTCTCAGCCTTTAAGGCTCACACGCTAGATAAGTGGGAAACTGAATGAGAAAAGAAAAAGGAAAGGCCATGACTCCTCAGGTGTGGTGGAGGAGAGAGTTTACTGTAGATAGAAGGGAGAGTGTAGGTAGAGGCAGGGACCTCTGGGAGAGTCCAGAATGGCCTTGACCAGACTGAGCTGGGGAGGGGAAGAGAGAGGGGAACTAGGTGCAGCAGCCAGGAGGTCAAAGATCCAAAAAGGGGTGGATATCCAACGCATTGGATTACATAGGAAAGAGCCTTTGGGGAAAGGACAGGGGCTGGAAAGTTTAGGGTAGAGGGCAGGGTATCCCAGCTGAAGAGACCAGAACCTGGCCCAGCCACCTGCTTTGGCACCCTGACAAGCCTCAAAAAATACCTAGCAAGATTCAGACCTCCGACTCTGCAAAATGTGCTGAGCTTTCAGCTCTTGCCTGCTTCCCAGTCACTAAGAGGTCAGATACCCTCCGTTTGGCAAGGAAGCAATCAGAAGATAGTTGAAGGGTTCTGGACGTGATTAATGTGGCCTAACAGAAAAGTGAAAAACATAGCTACCACCCTGGGAGGGGCCATAGCAACCAGTTGACCAATCAATACAAGACAGGTCCCCCAAGCCTGGAAGTCTATTCGAGACTATTGCTGACCCCTAAACACTCCCCTGCTCTACCCAATAAATTCCCTTCCTCGAGGCCCCTTGGGGTCCTTCTCACTTCACACCCTGTGATGAACAGGCAAAGGGTCCCAAGTTAAGGCAGTTAACTCCGTTAAATAATAAAAGACTCTTTGCTCTCGGATCAGAATGGGTCTCTTGGTGATTTGGGGGTTCAGAATTTGGGCACAACACCGGGCATATCCTGTACCAGGGACTGAGGGATGCTGGGAGGACTTGGAAGCAGGTCCACTTTGATGTATTAAATAGGCACCTCAGCCATTTGTCCCTAGTTTGAAAGTTAACAGAAGCAATGGTGATCTGCAAGGATCATCTTATAGCTCAGACATTCTGCTTGGTTCTTTCTCCCCAGATCATTCCTGAGAACTCTTCCCATGAGAAAGCCACTGTCATCCAACAGGCCCTGGCTCCCAGCAGCACATGATCCTTTCTGCCCAAGGAACACGTGTGAATTTGTATTTGCTGGATGCTTTGTTGTACTAAGGGCACTGAAGAATGGCACTGGTTGCCCACGGGGCTGTCACTGCCAAATTCCTCACCATGCCCCATTCCTACTGCTTGATTAGCTAAGACAGGCAGCTTCTGAGATCACATGACAATTAGTAGCCAGTCAATACCCCCGACACACATACCTAGCAGACCGATCTATTTCTTGAGACCTAGAGAAGGCAGAGGCTGACATGCTTCTATGGTGTTAGGCCCCTCAGCGTTTAAGAGCAAGAGGCCCCTGTCTCCTGTGTACTCCCTGGTCTCCAAGCTCCTGGGTGGTTGTTTTCCCTCCAAAGCCCTTCTTCTTACCAGAGGGCTGTGGTCTGGAGAATGTTTTGACTTGAAACACTCCGGTCCTTGGTGGTATTTGGAGTTGTGAGACCCTTCTGTGCTAAAAGGGAAACGAAAATGAATGGTCTGTTTAGAGCCTGTTAACAATCCAAACCTAAGAACAGGCAAAGGCTTTGGAGCTGAAACGCTGGCTTTCTCTCCAGAAAGCCCCAGGGGAGCTAGCCATGTGGCAATCATGGCCTCAGCTCTTGTTAATGCATCTGGAGGACTCTGCCCTAAGGGAGGCAAAGCTTCCAGAACATTGTGACTTTGTGCTGGCTTTCTCCCCACCCTTCCTCAGCCTCCTCCCAGCAAACTCCTGGAGTCTGCAGTGCTCTTTCACTGGGAGCTAGAATGCTCCTGACCCAGATGAACTTTGCACAGGGAAGAAGGCCCAGGAGAAAGCCCCAGGCTGCTTTGCTTGGGTGGGAATGGTTCCTTTAGACCTCCCCATCACAGATGTCCGCTAACCTGTGGGCGAACATTAGCATTTTCCTCAGAACAAAATGGGAGCCCCTGGCGTGCCCACCTCTGTGTTTCCATCACCAAAAAAAAAAAAAAAAAAAAAAAAAAAAATGACGCTTGCTTTGAATCCTGAGATCCAAAGAGAGCCACAACATCGGGTCTCTAAATGTTCAGTCTATTTAAAACTTGACCAGTTGACTGAAATAACAAAAGCTTGTTTCTAAGATTACCATAATTAGGTATAAGAATTCAGAGGCAGACCCACCCCTTCATGATCAATTGCTTTCAAACAAAAGTGTCAGGTAATTTATTCCAGGGAAAGCATTGCCTTTTGTTCTTTGTTTGGAGACAAAGTAATCATTGTTTCTGAAGTGATTGGGGAAACTTGTGAATAGGGCTAGTGGGCTGTCCTCTAACTCATGATTCTCCTGCCTCAGCCTCTGGAATGCTAAAATCACAGTGAATGCTAGCACACCCAGCTTACATTGTCTTTTAAATGAATGGTGCTGATGCTGTATATGGTGGCTCCACACCTATAATCCCAGCACAGAAGGTAGAGCCAGGAAGTTATCCTCAGCTACCTAGCAAGGGTTTCATAAAACCCTGTCTCCAAAAATAAAATCATGGGCTGGGGAGATGGGTCAGTGGGGAGGAACATTTGCTGAGCAAACACAAGGATCCATATAAAATCTGGGTGTGGCCACAACTATCTGTAACCCCAGAATTGGGAGCATCCACTTACACTCAAGTAGCTATCTAAGAGAAAGAAACCCACCCACCCAAGACTTTATACTAATATCTATGGCAATTCTACTCATGATCTCCAAAAGATATACCTTACTCAAATGTGCATCAACTGACAAATGGATTAATAGTCATGGGTAGATCCATATAATGTAACAAATGTGATGGGGAGGGGTAGCTACTAATAGATGCAACAAGGAAGAATTACCAGTTCTTCTATGACTTAATGGAAAATTACAGTGACAGAAAACAGATCAGTATTGCAAGGATCTGGACTGAGGAAACTGCAAAGGGATATGAAGCCATTTCTTAGAATAATGGTATACTAAACACGTTTAAGAGGTGAATCTTGTGTTACTTAATTATACCTTAATAAATCTAACTGAAAAATGAATCTTCAAAATTAGCTTGTCTCATAGGACTCACAAACTCAAAGTCAGTGTATAACTACAAGGTGACAATTTATACCTACAAGGGATAGATTTTACATTTACTGTCTTATATCCCCAGCTCTATAGTGGGTCCTGAAGCAGGAATGTTGCCATGAATTCAAGGTCAGCCTAGATTACAGAGTTCCAAGCCAGCATGAACTAAAAAATGAGACTGTCTCAACACACAGACACACACACACACACACACACACACACGAGAGAGAGAGAGAGAGAGAGAGAGAGAGAGAGAGAGAGAGAGAGAGAGAGAGAGAGAGATAGGCACACACACAGACACAAACCTGTTTCTATATGAACCCTTCCCCTGTGGTATCCTTGTCATGGTGCCTCCACAGACCAGTAGAGTTCTCCCAATTACTCAGGGTACCACAAACAAGAGAAAGCACTACCCTGCACACTGCCACCACTTCTCTAAAATGAAATTCTGGGGGATTCCCAGTGTCTACCAAATGCCTTTCTCCTTCTCATTCAAGGCTCACTCAGCACAGGTAGGCATCCTACCTCAGAAGGGGCAGGTTAGCTCCCTGACCTGCTCCCCTCGGATATCATACATGCTCTGTCTGACAACCCTGACCTGCAATTACCTAAGAGTTTTTGTCTTCCTGCTCATAGTTTTTTGGGTTTCAATCATCCTAGGGGCCTCACCTCAATTCCTTGTTCTTATCCAAGTCCCTAGAATTCCAAGTTCTTATCCAAGAGGGATAATCGGTTCCTCTTGATAAGTGGACTGCACAGAAGGAGAGAAGAAAGGAGGAGTAGAGGGGGAGGAAGAAAAGAAAAATGAAGTCAGAACTGATGTCTATGTATGATGACATAACAGCCAGGGGTTCCCTATCACACCTTAGAGAGGGAATTTTTTTCATCCATGTGGTCTACATGATTCACCAGGTAAACCCCATGGCCTCTTTATTACTTAATCCAATGGCCCCATGGGAACCAGCATGGGAACCTCACCTCCCAGAAACTCCCATTCAGGACCTCCAGCACTTGTCCTTGCCTGAGCTGCCCTACTGGTTCAAACCTCCCCAACACCATGTTGGAAAAGCTCATGACATCATCACTGACTATGACAGTTGCCCTACCATGGATCCAACTCTCCATCTATTTCTGGGGTCCAAGCTTTCTTTCTCAAATAGTTGAAGTCTAAGTGGCTGTGCATTTGAATCTTCTTTATTTTCTTCTTCTAAAGTTGATTACAATCTTTTTCCTACCCTCTTCTGGAGACATCCCAGTGTGCTTGAGGGAAGCCCAGCCCCTTCTCCCACAGGCAGTGTTTGCTGGGCAACTGGATGGCATCTTCAGTGACTCAGATACCATGTCCTTGGGATAGTTCCACATATGGAGGTTAAGATGAAGGATGATGTCACTCTCCTCACATTCCAGTCATGAATGGGAAATTCAGGTAAGAGAAAGTTCTATGAGAGAAAAAATACTGTCTTGTTCAGAACTATACTGAGTCTTGCTCAAGTAGGTCAACCTCTGAATGAGCATAGCTGGAATGTCTAATTGCTGATGACCTATGGGGAATTTGTGTCATTTTATTTTTATTGACTGTGGATTCCCTCCATGTAAAGCTGTGACTAGATCACAGAAAAAAAAAAAAAAAAAAAAAAACCTTTCGAATGAGAGGAGAAAGTGGTATCTTTTGCTTTTTGCCTTACAATTCCAGGTTACAGTTCATAACTGTGGAGAAGCCAGGGCAGAAACGTCAGACATCTACTGTCTACTGCAAGAGCAGAGACAAATGAATTTTGGTTGACACATGCTCATTTGCTTGCTTTGCCTGCTTGATGGGAGATGTCATTCTGTAAATATTCTATAACTATGCTTATCTTATTGGTTAATGAAGAAAGCCTTGTTGGCCAACAGGAAAGCAAGATATGTGGGACTAGGAGACAAGGAGGATTCTGGGAGATGTAGTAGAGGAGAGTCAAGATGTAGGGACTTGAGAGAAGAGGTCCAGACCCTCTCTCTTGTAAGATAAGAACACATGGAAACAATTAGATTAATAGAAATGGGTTAATAATTAAGACAGAGCTAGCCAATAAGAAACACTATTAACAGGCCAACAGTTTTATATCTAATACAGCGTCTCTGTGTATTATTTGGGACTGATGAGACTCTGGGACCAGGCTGGTGGGAAAGTGCTTGTAACACCTGCTACTATATAATAAGGGACACTTATTAGGGGATGGTGCTACCCACAGTGGGTTGGATCTTCCCACATAAATTAGAAAGAAAATCCCCACGGACATACCCACAAGCCAACATGATGTAAGCAATCTATTGAGAACCTCTTCCCAGGTGACTCTAGGTTATATCAAGTTGACAAAACTAATTGTCACATCCTTCTACTATCAGTCTATCTGTTTCAGAATAACAAAATAATCATATTTTCATTATGCCTTTGTTTGCAAGAGAGCTACTTTGATAAAACTAGCTTTAAAACAATCAGCAAGTTCTGTAAGTGTTTCTATGCAGAGATATGTTTATAGCTATCCACCGTATTCTAGTTTGCTTTCTGTTGCTGTGATAAAACACTGTGACTAAGCAACATCAGAATGAAAGAGTTCACTTGTCTTACAGGTAAGAGGCCAGCAATGAAGAAAGCCAAGGAAGGAACCCACAGCAGGAACTTGAAGCAGAAACAGCAATGCTGCTTACTGGCCTGGTCCTGTGACTTGCTCAACTAGCTTTTGTATACAGGTGCCAGGAATGGCACCACCTACAGCATGCTGGGCTCTCCTGTATGATTAACAATTAATAAGTACCTCACTGGCATGGCCACAGGCTAATCTAAGAGTCAGTTCTTCGATTAAAAGCCCCCTTCCCAGTTGTGTCAAGCTGGTAACCAGGATTAGCCATCACACAGCCTCTATTCTGAATAATTTCTTCATGCAAGGAATTTAAAATCAGCAAGCACGATGGGCAGTCCTTGTGTTGAGTCCACCCCCACGGACTGAACAGAATTAGCCCATATGATGTATTTTAAATGTTTGACTTGGGTGCCCTGGTTAAAAAACCATCAGAGCTGTGGCCTGGTAAATAACAGCTGGCTAAAGATGACCTTTCCCCTCCAGTCACAGTACATCATGACTTCCAACTGTAAGACCTGCGAGAGCGTGGTCCCTCGCACTCCCACTCAGGAAAGGCGCCCCCCCCCAAATCACTCACGAGAAGCGGTCTTGATGCAAACGCATAAGGTCCTTTATATTCCAGTATACTGGGGTCATCAGCCATGGTAGAGGGCTTAGCGATGACCCCTAGCACAGAACTGAGACAGCTTTTATAGGGTTACAGCAAAGCCCGCACATCGTGAACCAATCACGTAGCATCCAGTGCAGACCAATTACTTTAAAGTATCCAACCCCGCCCTTAACCCAGGAAGTCTGCTTTCGCACAGGCTTCTGGGTGTTCATTCACTACCATAATCATTAAAGTAGGTAACCATCAGCTTGGGATTTAAGACTCCCAGCTTCCTGGGTTTTCTGGGGAATTAGGCTAAATTTTTCCATCCTAACACAACTTCCAAATCTGTGACTTCCTAAATGTCACATGTGCTCACCTGGCTACTCTTTCTCTCTTCTACTAACTGACGTGCAAACAAGGTGGTGGCCCTGCTACGATAATGACCTTCCTTACTATGGTAAAGGCATGCAAAGGAATTTGGTGCACCTGAATGCCTTAAGCCATTGTACCCTAGCAAAGCTGCCAGTCTGATCTCAGCCTACAAGGTCCCAGACTGCAGCATCCACAGAAAAACTGGGAGACTTTGTATCTCTGTACCTGATGATGCAGGTCACAGGCCCCATGGTTCCCCGTGAGCCTGAGGGCCACTGTCACTGTCACTACCCTCAAATTGTTGCTTTTCTGATCCTGCATCCTTCTCCACAGTCTACTTGATTTCTCCAGACAATTGTGTTTTCAAAACTATCCTGAGTTTGAAGTAGCCAAACCCCCCGAGGAGAGTATAGCACGGGAATCTAATTGCTGACAACCCACGGGGAATTTGTGCCATTTTATTTTTACTGTTCGGTTTTTAAAAATATGTGTATTTCTGTGTGTTGGTATGGGTGTGCATGTTCATACAGGTACCATTGGAATCCAGAAGAGAACATTGTATCCCCTGCAGTTACAGGTGGTTGTGAGCTGCTCATCTTGGGTGTTGGGAACCAAACCTGGGTCCTCGATAAACCAGTATGCACTTTCAGCCGATGAGTCATCTCTGCAGTTCTGGGAATTTGTGCTATTTTGAAATGTACAACTGATTTAAGTCCTAATTTAGGATCTGGATTGGACCCAATGTTTTGCCTGTAACATATATTCTGCAAAGCCCCCCTTTATATTCCTGGACTTAAATTAAATATCACATGCAGAGAGAAAAAAAAATGACACAAACTTTTAAAAAAGAAAGTCACTTAAGATGACATAACACCATATGTTTTAACATGCAAAGGTCTCACCTGGTGACAGTAGGAGCCAGTGGGGAGCAGTTGAATGCTTGCAGAAATAGAATCTCAGAGAATCTGACAGCTGCAAAATGCAGCTTGGGAGAAAGGTTCATAATTTTTGGTACAGTGACATTGTCATTGTTTGTGGGTGTGTGTGTGTGTGTGTGTGTGTGTGTGTGTGTGTGTGTGTGTGTGTGTTTTCCAATGGGGAAACAAATCTTGGTAAAGTTCCTGAGCAACAGGAATAAGTCCTTCCCTGATTCCACAACAGGTGCATTCCTGGAAAGCTTCCTATGTTTAAAAATATGCTACAGATCCCCCATGTTCATGAGCAAAATGGAGTTCAAGTTTATTTTATCGAGAATCCAAATGGAGCATCTAGCAGATATGTGGGAAGAGGCAGTTCTCCCAGAGGTCAGTACTTGGTGCTCAGGAGAGGCTGTCCAACATTCTCCTTTCTCCATTAAATGCTGGGACCATCCCAACCCGGATGATCAGACAACCAGGATCTCCAAACTAGACTTCAGCAAGAACCAATGCCCCCAGGCTTGCAGACTTGGAGAGGGGAAAGCCATATTAGAATCAGGTCTGTTTCTTCTGAGCATGGTGAAAATGAAGCATCTCTTCAATGTGGTTTCCTGTGGCTAACAGGCATGGTGGGACTGGAAGTGAGTGGGATGTGGAGGAAGGGTCTGGGCGTGTCTGCTCAAAAATCAAAGCCCTTTGCTCCATCGGAACCTGGTAAGATTGACTTTATTTATCCCTTGTTTGTTTTTTAAAGAAGGAATAAGAGCTAGAAAGATAGATCAGTTTGACAACACAAAGATCTGAGCTGGATTGCAAGAACCTACATTTAAAAGCCAGGTATGGTAGCACTGAGGAGGCAGAGATGAGAAGGGAGAATCCCTGGGGCTTGCTAAGCTAGCTGTGAGCCCCAGGCCTGTGAGAGACCAGAGGTTTGTCGTTGTTCTTGCTGTTGTTGTTGTTTTAAGGTGAGTTGCACCTGAAGAATGACATTCATGACTTCCCTTTGGCCTCCATACACATGCATGGGCACCTGCATACATACATGTGGCAACTCACATGTGTCCCCCAAACCCTCGCCCCCCCACACACACAGGAATAAAGGGAGAAACTGAAAATGAATGGAATTTAGATCTACCCCTTTCATTTCCTGACTATTAATAGCATATGAATGAGTCACAATGAAACATTTATTAGCTGCCTCTGCAAGTGCTTTTACCTAAAATAGTTCCCCAGCCATTTTTCTTTGCTACTCTGACACTGGGCAGCCAAGATGGTAGGCACTGTTTCTGAAGGAACACGTGTGTAAAGGCAGGTTTCACTGGGACTGATGGGCTAGTTGGGACCTGGAATCAAACCACCATTGATCTCTTCACAGACTTAGAAACCAAGAGGCAGGAATGAACTGTCCACTGCAGGGAACATCCTCCTGGGCCTGGGGGCTACACACAGGGAAGCTGTGAATGCAACTTAACACAAATCCATAAGCTTACCTAGCATATCATTCCTCTCTCTCTCTCTCTCTCTCTCTCTCTCTCTCTCTCTCTCTCTCTCTCTCTCTCTCTGTGTGTGTGTGTGTGTGTGTGTGTGTGTGTGTGTCATATTTATTTATTTGTGACTCGACTGTGTGGACAGTTTGTGTCACAATGTCAAAAGATGAATGAACCATCAGCACCCTTCTTCCCCAGAGCCTACCCCTAGGGACATTTCATTGATGACATCTAACTGCCTAAATTCCAGCATAGTTCCTTCATGGATTGGTGGGGGGGGGGAGCGGGGAATACATAAATAAAAAGTGAAGTGTGCTTCCACATGTAGGAAAGGAACAGAGACAAAAAGGAGTGAATGCCTGCTTCCTGGAACCCCAATGCCAGTGTCTGCTCTCCTTGCATCTAACTAAGGTCATTATCCTTCTGGGCCAGCACCCCACTTTTCTAATTTCCTGAGGCCCTGCCACCTCACCTCCTCCTCTGTCCCAAACCATTTTTAACTGTTGGACTGGGGAGGATCTGCCCTGACAGAAGAATTAAATATTAATACCTTGATTAAAGAGTCTGTGTTCAAACCAATTAAAAATAGGACATGTGGGGCCTGAGGACTCTCTCATCTATTTTTTCTTTCTGTCAGAACAGCTCTGGCTTTTCCTGGGGCCTGGCACTGATTCTGGGAGGTTCGGGGCCCAGCTCTTCAGCTGGGCACCATCCTTCCCAATGAGGTCATGTGTCGTGACTGATACTACTGTTGTCCTACCAGGAGGATGGGAAGGGACCCTGGCCATTCCAGGCCACCTCCATCAAAATCTTCCTGAGAGGAGGTGCCACACTCTGGGCAGTTTGCGTCACACATCTGTGACTGTTTGCTTTTTAAAACAGTGAGCTGCATCACCGAGTGTGAGGAAACACCCTGCGGGCAGGCCCTTTCTGCACAGCCCGGCCCTGTGCTGGGAATCTGCTGGGCATTTACCAGCTGATGAAATCTGCCTTGGTGAATACTAAAACTTTGTGTTCACAGGCATTGCAAAATTCAATTCAAAATGATTCAAAATGGCACAGGAGAGACAGCACCACACAAGTGGGAAAGGTCTAGAGCAAATGGGAATATACTCTCACATTCATTTTCTAGAAAGAAGTCAGGTGCAGCCTCTCCCAGCCCCTGAGATAAACTGGTGACCTCCTCAGGGCAGGACAGGAGATGCTGAATTTGGCTTTCTGAAAATAGCCAAGCCAAATAGCAGACATGAAAATCTACCTAGTTTTTACTAGTATCTGGCTAAAAGTTCACAAACTGATCTGTGGAGATGGTTTTTTTGCAACACTCTGTTGTTAGGAATATGGTTCAAGGGACCTTGGTGAATTCCATGATGGGCAAGGGACAAACATGCCGGGTAGACAAAGCTTATGTGACAAGTTTTATTAGAAAGTGGAGGGAAGGGGAAGGAAAGAGAAAAGAAACACAGAGACATGGAGACAGAGAGAGGACGGAAGAGAAGAGAGTCAGGAAAAGTCCTGTCTGCCCCAGGGGAACAGCAGGAAAGAGAACAGAAGTGGGCGGCCTTTTCTTTTAAAGGGTCCTTTGCACCTGCGTGCAGACTACACAGTGATGTAGCAGCCATTGAACCCTGGGCTGACCAGGATACTGCCTGAGTGCATTCTGCCAAGTCACAGGGGGAAGGCCAGCATAATGCCCAGATCCTTCCATCTGTAACTCAGTGATCTGTCATATAAGCCCTTACACAGAAACCCTCATGTACCTTGTTCTTTCTTCAGGCAGCCATCTAACTCCTGCCACTGCACTTGTCCATATCCTGGAATGTCCCAGTGTTTGCCTCTCTCTTCAAATGATCCTTCAGGAACCATGCTACCCTGCCTTCCTTCTACCATGCTGCGTTTCTTCCTTTCTACACTTTGGTAACCCTCCACTGCATTAACCCTTTGTTTGCTGTGTGTGTGTGTGTGTGTGTGTGTGTGTGTGTGTGTGTGTGTGTCCATGTGCACACCTGAGTTTATTTGTATACCTCATCTACACAGGTGCCCAAGGAGGTTAAAAGAAAGCTGCAAGTCCCCTGGAACTGAAGTCACAGAAGTTGTGAGCCACCTGATGTGGGGCTGAGAACCAAACCCAGATCCCCTGCAAGAGCAGCAAATGGTCTTCATAGCTGAGCCATCTCTCCAGCCCCACGTCTGCCCTTTCTTTCCAGAGCCCTGCATTGTTCCTTCTTGTCTGCTTGTTGTCTGTCTCCCTCACTTGAATAAACTTGATGAAAGCATTGGTCTATTATGTTCACCGAAGGACCTCCAGAGCCTAGATTAGGACCTGAAACCTAGCATGGTGTGTGTGTGTGTGTGTGTGTGTGTGTGTGTGTGTGTGTGTGTGTGCTGTGTGTGTGTGTGTGTGTGTGTGTGTGTGTGTGTGTGTGTGTGTTGTGTGTGTGTTTGTGAAGGCCATCTTTTAACAATATCTTTTCTTTTGTTCAATTGGCCTTGGATTCCTAGGCACAAGTAAGCATTTTTACTTAGCCTTCCCAAATAGCTGAAATGACAAATGCTACCATGCCTGACGCAACCATGGTTTTTGAAAGAAGCACCATTAAAAAGAAAAGAAAAGATTCCATTAATTATGAAAACTCTGATGAATGTGAGATAACATTTGATTTCTTTCTTTCTTTTTTCTTCTTTGGTTTTTCGAGACAGGGTTTCTCTGTGTAGCTTTGGAGGCTGTCCTGTCCTGGAACTAGCTCTGTCGACCAGGCTGGCCCTGAATTCACAGAGATCCACCTGCCTCTGTCTCCTGAGTGTGCCACCAACTCTGAGCTCAACACTTTGATTTCTTATTGCACAGTTTTACACAGGGACAAGCCCTGTCACCTGTCTCAAATATCAAGGGTCCCAGCAAGATTAGACAAGCCTTTTTTCTCTTAGGATTGATGGATGTGATGGATGTATGTATGTATGTATGTATGGATGTATGGATGGATGGATGGGTGGAGGTAGATAGATAGGCTTTTTATTTATTTAGATGTGTAGGCGTGTATACATGTTCATGTGTGTGGGTATATTGTGTAGATGTGAGGGCATCTATGCGTTCGCACATGTAGAGGCCTGAAGCTGACATCAGATGTCTTCCAGATCACTCCAGACTTTATATGTGAAGGAGAATCTCTTACTGAGCCTGGAGTGCTGGTCAGACTATAGCCAGTCAGAGCTACACACAGACTCTGTGTCCCTGCTTCCTGAGAAGCTCCTGCCCAGCAAGCACTTTGTCTGCTGAGCCATCCCTGAAGCCCCAGGACAGGCTTTTAATTGGACTTTCCACCCACACTCACACTCTTCTGGGTTACTTAAAGTGAGCACCAGCCAGTTGAAGAGAGAAAGTGCCATTTGCCTGCCCTGTTGTGTCTGTGAGCCAATGGACAATGTAAACTAAGCTGAATAGAAACAAGGAGTTAGAAATAGCTACAAGAAGAGCCCTCGTGTCCAGTGGAAGAGAAATCAGGGATACTGTCAGGAGCTCCCACAAGGCCCAGGGCAAAAGCTTCCAGTACCATGTGATCTATGGTACTGTTGCTACTTAACAAGTTACTGCTAATACTTAGCAGCATAAATTGGTAAACAAGCATCCACAGTACCTGTGGTCAGGCATTGAAGGCCAGATGGGCTGGGTGGTTCTGTCTCATGAGATGGCAGCCAATCTGCCATCATCTGTAAGCTTGATCCAGGCTGGAAAAAATCCACACTTTGACACATACAACTACCAAGAGTTTCTCACTGGCTGTCTACAGGTAACCTCAGCCCCAACACAAGTATCTCCCCCTAGATCACTGAGGGTCCTTATAATGTGGCAGCTGACCTCCCCACAGAGCATTGAAAAGAAAGTTCTGGCACACTCATGGCTGATCTTGGAAGTCACTCCATCCTCTACTCTATATTCTGTTTGCTGGAAGTGAAATGCTAAGCTCAAATTGTAGGCCAGTACAGAATTCAGCTATCTCTCTTAGAGGAAAAAAAAAGAGCCAAAGGGTTTGTGAATATATTTTAAAGTCTCCCTAGCAGTTAGTATAGAGAAAATGAACTCCACAGCCATGGCTGAATCCAGTTTTGTAGATGCGGTTGCATGATACACGGAACAGCTGGTGGGAGGAACTGACATTCACATCTTGAGTCCTTCACTCACCAGCTGCAGAATTCAAAGAAAACTTACTTTCTGTGAGCTTCAGTTTTCTCTTGTTTAGGATAGGAATGCATGCTGTGAGAATTGGGGGAAATTGATGCCCGCCCCTCTTCTGGGAGCACGGTGAGTCCTCAAGAAGTGACAGGTGTTATTAAATTACCCAGAGTGCCTCTTAGTCTTTAACCTTTGAGTAATTATAGATTATTAGGGCAAGGTATAAACTCCCTTAAAGATTATTTACACACCACATAAATAGCAATAAATGTTACCTAACCTAGTAATTTTCGTTTGATATTCATTTTAGTGTAGCTAGGGTGTGTGTGTGTGTGTGTGTGTGTGTGTGTGTGTGTGTGTATGTGTGTGTGTGTGTGTAAGAGAAAGAGAAAGAATATTCCACATTAAGGTCACCCAAGACATTCAATAACCTTTTTTGAGATTTTTTTCCATTGATTTTTTTTATGTGTATGGATGCTTTGCTTTCAGGTATGACGGTACACTCCATATATGCAGTTCCCACAGAAGCCAGAAAAGGGTGGTGGCTCCCTTGGAACTAGAGTTGCAGATGGTTGTTAGGCACTATGTGGATTCTGGGACTCAAACCCAGTTTCTTTGGAAGAGCAATCAGTGTCTTAAGTGCTGAGCCATCTCTCCAGCCTCTTCAAAGACATTTTAAATGGCTTACAATATACTAACTGCAAACTAAAGACACTAAAAATATAACTTTAAAAATACACAAGAAGAAATAAACACAAACCCATGAATATGCAAAGCACAATCCAATGAGCAACGAAGTCTAAAATGAAGAAGAAAATGACAAAATGAGGCAAGATTGGGTTATAACTAAGTGAGTGGAGAACCATAGTGCATGCCTGTAGCAGATGCTGAATTCTTTTGCTTAAACTTGATTCTAGAGGGATATCTCACAAGGAATGTTACCACACAGCTTCATCACAGAGGTGCATAGAGCCATCTCTGTAAGAGGTATGGTCAATATTTTTATAGCTCGGTGTGTCCCCAGAACATGTGGAGTTGTAACTTCAAAGTGTAGTCCATGAGTCTAGATTCTGAGACATTAGAGTGACCCAATTCTCCCTGGAGAATACAGAATTTATCCCTGGAGGATAGAGCAATGTTAACAATATTGATTCCATAATAGGTCTTTAGCAGCTACCCTTTGATATTTTCCCCTTTTAAAAGATTAGATCTGTCAAGGAGAAGCCCCTCATACATGTGATTGACAGCTGTCAGACACCCACCCTCCCTTGTCTGAGAACTTTGAACAATTCAGGGACTTCATTTGAACTGCAGTTGCAACTGGTCCAGAAATCTTGTACCAGCTCTGAGAGACTTCACTTCAGCCATGAGAAAGCCTGGTATCTTCTCTATGACTCTGACCCTCTTTGGAGACATTTTCAGAGGAGCACCTCCTTCATTCCCTGATGGGGGATATGCTTCTGTATATGTTTTTCTCTTATTGGTTGATGAATAAAACACTGATTGGTCCGAGGCCAGGCAGGAAGCACAGGCAGGACTACTGGACCAGAAGAAGGCTGGGGGGAGGAAGGCAGGGAGGCCTTGGAGAGACACCATACTGCTGAAGGAGTAACATGCCAGATTACAGGTAAGCCACACCCTCGTGGCAATATGTAGATTAATAGAAATAGGTTAATAATTAAGACAGAGCTAGCCAATAAAAAAAACATTTATTGGGTCTCCAAAGCCAGCATCCAGCAGCTACCTTCTTAAACTTCATCTTCTGGGACCATTGTTCAGCTCCTGGTGGCTCTCTGAGGGGCTGCAGCCGTTGCCGTCATATTGGAGCTAGCCATCAGTCAAACTATTTCATACTTAATATGAGTGTCTGTGTGTTTATTTGGGGCAAAGCAGCTGTGGGACCAGGAGGGACAGAAATCTCCATCTTCAAGTTCCACTCCAGTGACAGAACAAGACTTGTGGGTGGTCCACCAGCAAGGTGTGTGATTACCAGAGCTAAAAGGCATGTACCTGGGAATCTGCGTCTTAGCTGTAGAGTAAGAAGCCATACACACATTTCTCATTCAGCTTTTCTGACTATATAAGCCAGAAGCCCATTGTTTCTTAGACTCTTTGTGCCAGTGTGGGAAGCTTCCCTTCCATTAACGGTCAGTGTTACAACATTAGGTCCTAGTAAAAGTTGCCATAGTGTGTATGAGACTGTGTCCATGAGCTCAGATATTTGAATACTTGGTCCCAGCTATCAGTGCTGTTTGGGGAGGTTTAAGATGTGTGGCCTTCTGGAGGAAGTATATCACTGGAGATGGACTCTGAGAGTTCTCTTTTTCTCTGCTTTATGCCGCTATAATGCCCCCAACACTCCCCACCCCTCACACCATAATGGACTCCTAGCCCTTCTGAAACTGTAAGCTAAAATAAACTCTTCCTTTCAAAAGTTGCCTTAATTAATCATGGTATTTTATCACAGCAACAAAAAGGTAAGTAATACCAGAGCCCCCAGAGAGAAAGGAGAGAGAAAGAGAGAGAGAGAGAGAGAGAGAGAGAGAGAGAGAGAGAGAGAGAGAGGGAGAGGGAGAGGGAGAGGGAGAGGGAGAGGAAGGGAGAGGGAGAGAGAGAGAGAGAGAGAGAGAGAGAGAGAGAGAGAGAGAGAGAGAGAGAGAGAGAGAGAGAGAGAGAGAGAGACCTGGGGCTTCCAGAGAAAAGGTGGCTAATGAGGTCCAAAGTCTGCATGAGAAGAGAATGCTATAAAGAGCTGAGGTGGCAAAAGATGAGACTCTGAAAGTCAAAGGCAAACAGAATACGAAGAGCTATGACAGCAAAGGCTGCAGCCCCTCAGGGAGTCACCAGAAGCCGAAAAATGGTCCCAGAAGATGAAGTTTAAGAAGGTAGCTGCTGGATGCTGGCTTTGGAGACCCAAATCCCAGAGCAGTTATCTTCTGACCTAAGTGCCCAGAGCTATAAGCCTATGGTCTGGAAAGCTTGGAACCATAACCCTCAGGGCCTACAGCTACAAGCCTTTGACTCTGAAATCCCAGAGTTTGCTCTGACCTGAGCCCCTAAAGCTCTATGGCTTTGAAAACCTGAGGTAATAAGAATCTAATTTCCAGGTGATGAACCTCGGGACCCAAAAGCCCAGCCCTTAAGTCTCTGATATTGAAGAGCTCAGAGCTGTCAACAATAAGGGAGTTTCTTCTTGACTATTATCGATTCCCATCTGAGTACAGCAATAGGAACCTCGCCCTACTGTTCCTGACAATTCTGTAGGAGTCAAAACCTGCCTGGTGTGTGTGAAAGAAGAAATGGAGACAGACTACGTATCTTTTGACCATGCTTACCTAGCACCCAGATTAACAAGGCAATAACAATAGTGTGAAGGGTTGAACACTTTCTAGAGATCAGGCAATAAGCTGAGTACTTCCTAAGCATGATCTAAGGGTATTTAGAATATTCTCTCAAACTAATGTTGCACAAGAGCCACTGCACAGGTGGGAAGATATGGAACAGGGATCCCTGGGGGAAGAGCTTGCTTTCCAAACCCTGGAATGTGGGGTATGTAAGAGGATGCAGCAAAGCAGCCCAGAAGTGCCAGTCCTCTGGCAAGTCTGGCTATGCAGTAACTATCCTGTGATGTTGACTCCTGCAGCACCAAGTGAGGAACCCTAGGGTGACAAGCCGCATTAGTAGGGAAGGGGCCTGTGACACAATTAGGTAATGTCTGGGACTCTTGAACCACGCCTCCCTGTGTCTGTGGGGACCTTTCCAGAAAAGATTGATATGTGAGACAGTGACTTAGGGGCAGGACAAACTCTGAATACAGGAGGCATCACTGGCAGAAAGATGGATGCAAGGAAGTTGCAGGAAGGCAGGTGGCGGTGTGTGTGTGTGTGTGTGTGTGTGTGTGTGTGTGTGTGTGTGTGTGTGTGCATGCAAGCCCCTTTTCTTCCTGAGCAAATGTGTGTATGGCTGTTGCTATTGAGCAATGCCTTTAGGCCCCCTGCCTCTTCAGCCTTTGTTTTCTAGTACTGGGCATTGAACATAGAGTCTCAGACATGCTAGGCAAACACTCTGCTCTCACCTGTATCCCTAGTCCTTTTTCCTTTATTTCAATTTTGAGAAAGAGTTTCCCTGAGTCACCTGAACAGGGTGACCCTCCTGTCTCAACCTCCTGAATAGCTGGGATTACAAGCCTACACCATCAACCCCATCTTCAGTCTTTCCATATGGGCTCATCAGTAGTGACTCTACAGCAAGCCCGCAGGCCTTCGGTGCTGGACTGGGACTGCAGAGGCCTCAGGCCTCGTGAACTGAGCAGCTGTTGCTTCCTTGGCCTCTCCAGCTACATGGTTGGGTTACTCTATTATGTAAGCCAATCCAGTAAACACCTCTTTATAACATATACATATAATCTCCTGGTTCTGTGCCTGGAGAATCCTAACTGACACAGTACCCATGAACCAGAGGAAACATCTTGCATCAAAGTTCTGTCTAAAACTATAATGTTGGCTTAGTTTATCCCTGAGACTCACAGTGGACTTCAGAAGAGTTCCAATGACCTGTGGCAGGGGTGTGTTTCTGAGATTGGTAATCCCCTAAAAGAAATCCATAACCCAAAAAGATGAGAAAAGAAACCAAGATGTATTTGCATAATGAAGAGTCTGAGGCATTCTGTGCTCGGGAAATCCATTTAATGTCCTTTAAGCTGGCATTTCCAAAGGTTTTACTGAAAATGTTTAAGATTCTACAGAGCTATGCAACTCGAAGTTTGACCTGAAGACACCTGTCTAGAATTTGTTCCCAGGACCCTGTCTGGTCTCAATTTCTTGGAGCAATGATACATGCTTCCAAGGACAGAGCAACACCTCTGATGTCCCTTTTCTTCTTTTGACTGACACTCTCATGTCTTTCCACTGAGCATTTGGGTTGTAAAGGAAGATGTGCAAATGGCTTGTCCTGTGCTCTGTCTTCAATTTGACTGCTAGTGCTGGCTGAAAAGCTTTAGTTCCTTCACCCAAGTGGGTGCTGCACAGAAGGGCAAACCATTTGTTTATGGAAAGAGAAGAAAGTCAGGGGAGAGAATCGAATCTTAAAACAGCAGTTCCCACATAGAAAGCCCCCCAAACACAGTTCTTTGGAAAAGGGACATTGTTCTAAGCCACCCAGAATACCCATCTTCCCTTGTGGAATGTGCCTTTCTCACCCCTCATGCTGGTCTCTAGTAAGTCTGTCACCCTGGCCCCAACAACACGCTCCTGTCTTAGACACGTGGTGAACAGTATACATTTATGTCATGAAAAATATCACTCTCCAAATTCTTCTAGCCATTTGTTTCCTTTCTTGTTCTTTACCCGAGGTATGAGTCTCTCTGTCATTCAAAATACCTTCCATGTATATATTCCTTTAAATAATTGTTTGGCTTTTAAAAGTTACCATACAGAGTAAGTATTGCAATATTGTAAAATTTCCAATTTCAAAGAATTGTATCTTGCCAGGCCCAGTACTTACTGTAATCCCAAGCACTCAGAAGGCTGAGGCAAGTGAATCTTAAGTTAGAGACTAGGCTGGGCTACATAGTGAGATCCTGTCTCTATACAAAACAGCAAAAGAATTGTATCTTTTCTCTAGATGCTGAAAGGTCAGTATTGAGTCTGCATGAAGCTTTCTAATCATTGGTTTTTTTTGTTTTGTTTTGTTTTGTTTTTGTTTGTTTGTTTGTTTGTTTGTTTCCAAGAAGAAATTTCCAGAATCTGACTGAATCCCTGACTTCATCCTGGGATTCCTCAAAGGACTACAACAACTGACAAGTGAACTTATCTTTCCTGGGCAAGTTGGTACAATGGCCACATTGCAAAGGATTGCATTTCATTGTATCTTGGTGTAAATGTCCAGGTGTCACATTTCTGAAATGTCCAGTTGATTAAATTCCATGCACATTTTCTCTTTCAGTGTAATGGAAATTCAGAGCATGGGCACTGGGAGAAGACACACATCCACTCTTCCCTTTCTTAAGCCCAGAAGGCCATAGCACCTGTTTAGATGGACCTGTGCAAGCATCTCTAATGTGACAAAGCTCCATTTAGCTGTTCAGGGGAAAGAGAACACAGAAATGAGCTTCCAAAAAAAGGCTACATGGTTATTCTGCTGGCTCATCGCAGGCTTATTTTCCCCTCATTGAATTTCATGTCCTATTTTTAAACTCTCTTTCACCTTATAATAAAGTAACCCTTTGAAGATTATTAGGCATGTTATGTTAATTTGTTTGTTTAAAACAGTTTTGCTTAATTAGTATAAATTAGAAAAAGAAAAGCATATTTTCATATGCATAACAGATACACTTATACATGTGTACATAAAATATAAGCTATGCATATGAGCATTAAATATTATATAATATGTGACAATACAGAATTTATATGTTATACACATAAATGTATAAGCATGTATATATGATTAAGCCTAATACATACATAACCATGCATTCATATGTACTTATACATATTTGTATGTATCTGTGTTCTGTGATTTATATTCCTTTTTTTATACTCTTTTTTTTTAATGATTTCTGTATTTTTAATCCATATACATTGGTGTTTTGTCTGTGTGAAGGTGTCAGATCCCCTAGAACTGAGTTATAGGCAGTTGTGAGCTGCCATGTGGCTGCTGGGAATTAAATCCAAGTCCTCTGGAAGAGCAGCCAGTGTTCTTAACCATTGAGCCATCTCTCCAGCCCCTAAACTCTTTTTCTTAAATAATTATTTGTTTTATTTTATTTGGCTGCATGTGTGCCTGTGCACTTCTTGCATGCCTGATGCCCAGAAGATGGCATTGGGTCCCCTGAAACTGGAGTTACAAACCGTTGTAAGCCACTATGTGATTGACAGGAACAAAACCCTGGTGTCCACAAGAACAACTGCTAAGCCAGCTCTCTGGGCCAACTGTTCATTTTCTAACCAGTCTTTACAGTTCTACAATGTGACCGCTAGTTCTCATTTCTTGAGCGGGGGAACTCTCTAGCTTAAGGAATTGTCATGATACCAAACTTGGTGTTTCACCTCAGTGCTGTCTGACTTTACTGTTTGTATCTTCCTTCAGTTATATCATTCTGTCTTCATCCCAGAAACAACATAGAAGCGTGGAATGCTAGAGCAGAAGGGGAACTCGGCGATCATCTGTCTAACCCTCCTGTGTGGGAGGAACTGGAGCCTAGAACCCTGAAATGATTGCTCAGATTCACGCTATAGTTTAGCGACCATCACTTCTCAGCCCCTCTTGACTTCCGTCCAAAATTTACCCATGTAGAACACCCTTAGTGTGACGTTTTGTTGAGATTCCCCCTCCCCCAATGAAACTAGAATTGGATTTGATATATTTTGTCTATAAAAGAGTAAATGATTTAAAAGACCAGTCTTCACTCCATCTACAAAAAAAAAGTATAAAAGATAAATCTAGAACATTAATGATGACCATTTCTAAGCAGTGGAACATCAGAGCCCTTCATTTAGCTTCTTATATTTCTTTGAGTTTCTTTGAATTTATTTCATATATGTGCACATGACCTGAACACAAGACAGGTAGGAAAACAACCCCATACTTACTCTTTCTTCTATTCATGTATCCATTTAACAATATGCAGGCATATATACATGCATCTAAGAGTTATATCGTATTATACAATATACCATGTTATATGACTTACATGTATGAGTCATAACTTATATTGTATATTATGTTATATAAGTTATATTAAGTATATATTGTTTAAATACATCCTCCCCTACTGCATTAGTTCTTTTTCTATTGCTGTGAAGAGACACCATGACCAAGACAACTTAGAGAAGTAAGAGTTTATTGGAGGTTACAGTTCTAAGGATAAGCTCATGACCATCATGGCAGGGAGGAAGCATGACACCAGGCAGGCAGGCATGGCACTGGAGCAGTGGTGAGGGCCTACTTTATGATCCACAGGCATAAGGCAAGAAGGGAGGGAGGGAGAGAGGGAGGGAGGGAAGATGGAAAGGGGAGGGAGGAAGAGAGGGAGGGAGGGAGAGGGAGGAAGACAGAGAGGGAGGGAGGGGGAAAGGAAGGGAGGGAGAATGCAGAAGTGAGGGAGAGAGAGGGAAAGAGGGAGAAAAGAAGGGAGGGATTGGTGTAGAGAGAGGGGGAAAGAGGGAAAGATGGGGAGGGAGAGGGGAAAAGAGGGAGGGATGGGGAAGGAGAGGGAGAGAGGGAGGGAGGGAGACAGACAGAAGGGAGGGAGAGAGACAGAGGGAGGAATGGGGAAGGAGAGAGGGAGAGGGAGAGAGGGAGGGATGGGGAGGGAGGGAGAGAGACAGAGGGAGAGAGACAGATATCTATTGGGAAGTCTTCAGTCACACCCTCAGCTACACTCCTTCAACAAGGCCACACCTTCTCAAACAGTTCCACTGACTGAGGCCCAGGCATACAAACACAGGAGCCTGTGGGAGTTACTCTCATGAAAACCACCACACCCACATTCTCTGACATGTTTTTATCACTTAAAAACATATTGTCAAAAAAACATCTCACCAGGAAAACTGATAAAACAGTAAATAAAGATGGCACAATGTTATAATTAGGAATATGCCTTAGCTTTACTCATTCCCCTCACCTTCTTTCCTCCTGTTTGCTGTGGATATCCTTCTATTGGTGACTTATTTCTGCACCAATAAGTCTTTTGAGTTGAAGTGTTGAGTCAAAGGATGTTGTCCATCTAAAGTGCTAAGAGGCACCGCCAGAACACAAAATGGTGGTGACCTCTATGTTTCCCTGTCTTCTGTGAATCCCTAACGGCAGTGTAATCACTCAGTGCTTGCCAGCTCAGTGGATGGGGTTATTCTAATTCGCATTTCATATATATATGAGAGGAGAGAGAGAGAGAGAGAGAGAGAGAGAGAGAGAGAGAGAGAGAGAGAGAGAGAGAGTTTTGCTTTGCCCAGGCTTGTTGTATGTGCAGGTGCACTTGACATATGCTCGGCCTTCACCTTTTTGGCAGTACAGGGATATGGGTAGTAAAGCCTGGGGACATTCCATAACTGGTCTCGGTCACAGCACCAGTCTCTGTCCTGTAGGGGCATGTCTACCTCAGTCATCCCACCAGGGTACATGGCATATTCATCTGTTTGTGAACATTTGGGGATGTTGTCTATAAAGGACTTATGTGTTCATTTTACTCACACCTGTACAGGGTAGCCTTTTGAGTCTCAATAAGAAGGCCTCTTTGTATGTAAATATTAACTATAAAAATCCTTCACCTGTGTTCTTTTGAAAATATTTTCTCGAGTTTATTACTTGTTTCTTTTAATTGTTTGTTTGTTTTCTTATTTTTTGTTTTGTTTTTTCAAGACAAGGTTTCTCTGTGTAACAGCCCTGTCTGTCCTGGAACTCACTATGTAGACCAGGCTGGCCTCAAATGTTATTTCAAATATTAATTTTTATGGGTTTGTTTTTGAGATTTTTTTTAAAAAATTTTTATGTACATAGATGTTTTGCCTCTGTGTATATATGTGTCCCCCTGCATGCAATACTCAATGACGCCAAAAGATAGACAGATAGATAAATAGATGATAGAGAGATAGATAGACAGAAAAAGAGATATCTTCTGGCTTTCCTGTATTAGTAAAAGTGTTCTCTTCTATAAAAGACTATATATATATATATATATATATATATATATATGTACATATATATATATATATGTGTGTGTGTGTGTGTGTGTATACACACACATATATATATATGCATGTATCTAAGTATATATAATTATGTATATATACTTATGGCTATATTTCTTTTTTGTAATTTTAAGGTTTTAATCAATCAAAACTATTTTTACTATGCTATAAGGTAGAACTCCAACTCTAATTTCTTCAGATGGATTTCAAGATTTCACATGGAGACAGCATCATTTCTTACTAGATTTGATGTTGTTCTTTCCCGACAGTTTATTACTATTGAGATTTAGAGTTAAGCTATCTATGGTGTTCTGGGAAATCTATGTAAAAATTTAAAGCTCTATGCCACACTGTACTAAATGTTTACAGCGACAATAGTGATTTATTTCCAGGTAAGAATTCTTCCTCACTCTTTTTTATTATTGTAAGGATTGTTCTTAGATATAAAATATTCCATACAACTCCTAAAATCCTGTATCAAATTTAAAGACTCTACTTAGAGTCCAGTTAGACTTCCCCTAATTATGAATGTTATTGGGAAAGTTTTGTATTATAGCATGAAACTTTATTTTCCAACCTTTATGTTTTCACAGTTTTTCTAACCTAACCTTAGATCCTTTGATGAAAGATCATTCTATATGGCCCCTGTGACTTTCTTGTCTATATCAATAACTCTAAAAAGTTGTATTAGTTTTAATATTATGATATGTCTGGGATCCCCAAGGTATAAAAATTGTTTGACACATCTTTTCCAATATTTGTAGACAATGTTTCAATTCATTTTCTTGCATTTATTAGAATCTCTAAATAAGCTTGCCAGTGGTGGTGTTAGGATGGAAAAATTTAGCCTAATTCCCCAGAAAACCCAGGAAGCTGGGAGTCTTAAATCCCAAGAGGATGGTCATCTACTTTAATGATTACGGTAGTGAATGAACACCCAGAAGCCTGTGCGAAAGCAGACTTCCTGGGCTAAGGGCGGGGTTGGATACTTTAAAGCAATTGGTCTGCACTGGATGCTACGAGGTGATTGGTTCACAATGCGTGGGCTTTGCTGTAACCCTATAAAAGCTGTTTTAATTCTGTGCTAGGGGGTCGTCGCTAAGCCCTCTGCCATGGCTGACCACCCCAGTATACTGGAATATAAAGGACCTTATGCATTTGCATCAAGACCACTTCTCGTGAGTGATTTGGGGGGGGGGCTTTCCTGAGTGGGAGCGGGAGGGACCACGCTCTCGTGGGTCTTACAGTGGCACTCACCTTTAATCACAGCACTCTGGAGGCAGAGACAGGAGGATCTCAGAGTTCAAGGTCAGCCTGGTCTACATAGTGAGTTCCAGGACAGCCACATCTATGCATAGAAACCCTGTCTCGAAAAACAAAAAGCAAAACAAAACAGGACCTCTAAATAACATTGGCTTGTAAGGGTGATCGTATGGATTTCTCATTGCTGATTCTAATGACAATAACTTCCCATGTCATCATTTACAATAATGCTGCTGTTGACATTTATTCATGTGTACCACATACACATATTTTACTTACACTTTTATTTATATTTGAGGGTTTTAAAGAATAACAGTGTGCTTTAATATACTAACATGATGAATTACAAAACCGTTTTTACATTCCCAGAATAAAACCTCCCTGGTCAAACATTTTTCTTATGATACAACATTCTACTTGCTCATTTTAAATTCAGCCTTTTTGCAATACTATTTATTGTTATGATTAGACTATAGTTTTCTTCTGTTTTTCATTTGTAAGGCTTTCTCACATAAACTATCCTTGATTTATTCACTGGCTCATTTTTTCCTTATTTTAAAAGTTATTTGTATCTACTTGGCGTCTGGTGTCTATAATTTGCTCCCTCATTTTTTTTTATTGGCTGAATAAAAACTGGGGATAAATAGTGATTTCATCTTTATAAAAGGCACTATTTCTTGAAAGGATAGTAATTCAGACTGACTTCTGGTAGACTTCCCTTTTGTTCTGGGGAAATGTGAATAAGCCCTTTGTCCCCAAGAATTTCATTCAGAGAAAATCGTAAAATCATCCCTGTTCCACAAAAGATCTATTTCGGCCTATGAAACAGTGTACTGGGCAGCATGTGACAAACATGACTGCTTGCACCAGAGGCTGATTCTATAGGCTCAGTTAGGGCCCCTTTCTGCCCGTATATCTGTGGAGTCTTTATTTTTACGATGTGGAGAAAAGAGTGTTTCTCTTTTCTGGATGAATGCGGAATGTGGCAGACTAGAAAGAATTTGGTAAATGTTGTTTGCAAGAATTAAAGAATTGGGAGAGAGGGGTGCTGTGGGAACAAATGACAAATAAGATGCAGTTAAAAAACAAGAGAGAGAGAGAGAGAGAGAGAGAGAGAGAGAGAGAGAGAGAGAGAGAGAGAGAGAGAGACTAGCCCATAGCATAAACCAAGGGCATTCTGTAGGAGCAAACAGGACAAAATCTGCTGAGAAACTAGAAGGAGATAGACGTCTCCCCGGCAGTGCCATCTTGTGGTGTAAAATGTCATCTCCAGAAATGGGTGATTATTCCACTTGGAAGATTCCTGGGGACAGGGACAAAGAACAAAGCCAGGCAAGGCCAGCAGTGTGCTCTACTGAGACAGAACCCTTTCTTCTCTCCTGGCCTTCAGCAGTGCACCTGGAGTGAAGATATGAGCAGGCCCACCTGTCGTAGCCAGGCCTGCAGCAAGCCCTATATGAGATCCCCCAGGACCAAGGCACCTCACACCAGTTATTACACATTCACCACATTCTCCCCCCCTTTCCATGTCCCGGCCCTTTAGAAAATTCCTCCTCAGAGCAGCAAATTGAAGGGAATTACGGAAGACACTCCTTCCCAGAGGAAAAATAGAAATGCCATGACCTCATGGCCCTGTGCCAAGGCAGCCAGCTGTGGACACACAGGTGGTTCCTTCAGGGTTATCCTCAACTGCAGAGGTCCACTTCCCTTCCTAAGCAAGTTGTCCTGTGGGATCTAAGGGATGTTGCTCCTAGAATCCTGGCCACCTGAAAGGCAATACTGCACACCACGATTCTTCACCAGGTGAGTGCGGGCTCTTTTGAGACCTCATTGAGGTTTTCCACTCTCTTTTTTCCATACCTTTCACAAGTATGTATCACTAGCAGCCCATAGTCTTGCATTTGGAGTATCCAAACTGCAAGTGCCAAGGGCACATAAGCACAATAAGGAAGTGGAGAAGGAAGAATACATAGCCTGTTCCTAGGCACCTAGAGCATGGAGGAAGTTTTAGAAGTAAGTGATGGAGTCAGGAGAAGGAAGACCTAAGGTCCTATCCCTCTCATCCTGCCACCTATGTCATTATAGCATGCTGGAAGAGACTTCCATGAGTACAGTCATTGTTTCAAATCCTTCACTCAACTTCCTCTCCAGCCCTGAATTCTTATCCACTTCCATTAATAGGGACTTGTCAGACCAAGTTCAAGTGTGCCTATCTCATGATGTCTCATCCTCTGATCTAAGTCTTCTAGCTTTAGGAAACTAACCAAAACACCCAGGGCTTGTCCTTTCTATATCCATGCTTCTGGATACAGAAAGAGCAAATGGGTCAAGATTTCAGCTCATACTTACCACACACCATATCAACAAAATATATTAATGCTACTGGCCTTTGCAGGCTCCAGAACTTTTGTTACAAGCAACAAATGTCTGTCTTTGGATCATCCCTTCCAGGGTGCCACAAATCAGCTCTCTGTAGAACAAATAAATAGGAAAACAAATAGCTCTAATTCGTAGCTCCTGATGATGTCAAATTTCTGGGGTGTTAAGACTCCCAGCATGACAGATTTCAAGTTGCCAATAAACTTTTACACCATTTAGCAGCAAGTTTGCAAAGTTCCTCATTATAGAATAATTAGCCCTTGAGACCCTATAGAAGCTGGCTCCAGCACACAGGAGACAGAGTTGTTTTCCAAGTCTCCATCAGCCAGCATGTTTCTTGTCCCCTTTTCATCACCATCGACTGCTATAGCTATGCCATACTCATCACAACCCTCACTGTCTTATAGACATAACACATATCTAATCCTCACAAAGCCAACCCTTCCTTCTTTGCTTTATACGTTGTGACTGTTCTTGGAAAACTGTCTCCTACAGGGCCTGTGCCACATAGAAAACATTATTAGGCTTCCTATCCACTTGGCAAATAGTGTACTACTTTTTCTGTTGTTGTTTATGAGCATGGGTGTTTTGTCTGCATGTATGTCTGTTCACCTTTTGACTGGCTGGTGCCTTCAGAGACCAGAAGAGGGTAGCAGTTTTCCTAGAATTGGAATAACAGTCAGCTGTGACCCATCATTGGATTCTAGGATTTGAACCTGGGTCGTCTGGAAGAACAGCCAGTACTCTTAACTACTGAGCCATCTCTCCAGCCCAGCAGTATTCCACTTTACAAATATCTCTGTTAGCACAATGGAGTGTAGTGCCTGTGCTATGGGCGAAGGCCTAGACATTGAAACAAGAGACAAGACAGCGGGTCATTAGTTCAATGGCAGTGTCGGAATGCCGAATGCTGTTTATTGAGGGGATGGAACAGGCTTAAATACTGACTTACAGCAGAGTGGAAAATAACAGTATTTTCAGGCTTAGCTCCTCCCCACGAGGTGTGTGTTATAGAAACAGGAACAGTACCAATAACAACTCTGGGGCAAGGAGTTCCAGCCAACAGCTTCAGGCTTGTTCAAGGTGCCTCGGGGGTCCATGCAGGACCCTACAATGGAGTTCTTATGGCATAATTTTTTTTTTAATTACAAAGGCAATAAACAACTTTGCAAAGAAAATTAGAAAGCGGACATTCTTTTCTTGTATGTTGTAAGACTGCAGTTGTGTTAAAAAGATTAAAATACACAGCTGGCTCTTGTTGGATTTCACATCCACAGATTCAACCAACCATGGATAGAAAATACATTGTGTATGTGTATGTAGCATATATGTATGTACAAATATGTGTGTGTGGAAACCTGGGGTCAACGTCAGGTTTGTATATGTACCATGTATGTGCCTGGTGCCCTCAGGGGTCAGAGGAAGGCATTGGATCCCATAGAACTGGAGTTACAGGCAGTTGTGAGCCACTGTGTGGGTACTGGGAACCAAACTCCAATTTCCTGAAAAGCATCAAGTTCCCTTAGCTATTGAACCATCTTTCCAGTTGCTTGGATGTCTTGTTTGCTTGATTGCTCTCCACTTTATCCTTTGTGACTGGATCTCACATGAATTCAGCACACACTGGCCATACTGGCTGGGTTTTTTTTTTTTTTTTTTTTTTAATGTTGATGTTGAAGATCCAAACACAGGGCTTCGTATTTTTAAAAGTGGAGAGACTTTACCCACTGAACCATCTACATGGTCCAGAAAACAAGGTAAAATTTGCCTATTACATTTACCTATTTATTTAGAAGTGCATGGTACAGCATGCATGGAAGTCAGAGGACAACTTGAGGGAGTTGGTTGTCTCCCGCCATGTAGGTTCTGGGAATTTAACTCTTGTCGTTAGGCTTGGTACTAAGTCATCTCACTAGCACAGAAAGTGCTTTTTTTCTAAAGAATCTGCTTTACGGATATATAGACTTTTTTATGCATAATTCACTGTACAAACTATTTATTTGCATTACAATACTATTTATTTGCTATTACAATAGCTATTTATTTGCATTAACATTGTATTGGGTATTAGAAGTAATCTAGAGATATTTTAAAGTATGAGTGAGGATATGTATAGGTTGCATGCAAGTTTTATAGAAAAGACTCAAGTAGCCATGCAGAGTGAAAAATTGCATTATAGGCACAGAGCAAGGGATAGTAACCTACAGAATAAGGCCAAGTCTGCAAAATGATAAATATGCTAATGAACCACAAAAAATAAGTGTGTGTGGGGGGGTCTGACAACAATCATCTTTGAACAGTGACAAATGTACATTTTTTCCAATTCCGTTTTGACAGCACCTTTATTTTTCATGGATAACAATACATCAGTGTGTATTACTGTTATACTAAGGAGACAGTTTTCATTTAGAAATTATAAAATGAAAACAAAAGCCATACCCATTCAGATTCAACACCATTACATTTTGATTCCATGTATGCTTCTGAAGAAGATTTAAGTTTAAAATAAATAGCAACTGTAGCATGGGCTCTGGGTATGTCCTCTGAGCCATGTCTACCCAAACACTGTGGGTATCAAAGGCATGGATGGAAACGTCTCTAGGCACCGTTGTTGTATACATTACCGCTAGTCCTAACAGAAGGCTTTTCACTGACACAGGACTGGTCTGGGTATAGAGAGCTCAGAAACTCACTGTTTGTAAGGACCAATGCTGCCCCTACACTAGGCTTCTTTTCATTGTTATCTAAAGGATAAAATCTGGCCACGAGAGGTGGGCCAAGGAGTGTTTCTAGAAACAAGGAGTTGAACTAACTGTCCATTTCTTGGCAAAAGAAGATGAATATTTTACATTATTTTCTTTAAAGGGTTGCCATGAGCGTTAGATGACACAACAGTTAAAAAACCTTTACAATGTTGGGTACAAATTAACCACACTCATGAGCAACATTGAGACTTCAACATGAATCTGTTTGGATTCTAAAATCCATGGGATGCGTACAAATCTCCACTATGGACTGTGCACACATCTCCACTATGCGTGCTTTCTCCAGAAGGCATCTGCTCTCTCGGGTGTTCAAGCCCAAGTCCAGCACCTGGGCCTTAGGTTGGAATACAACACCCCAGGTGCCGGGCAGGCTCTGGCATTCCCAAGGTGTGACTCGGCTGGCAGCTGGGAGCTGTGGCCTCCCACTGGGCGTCAGCAGCCCAGGAGATCTGTGGTCCTGCCTGGCAGGTGACGGGAGCATAAACTCTGTCCTCACTCCAGGGACTTTTTCAAGAATTACGAAGCAGGGTTTCAGTTGAAGACTTTCCTGGGATTAGTCCCTGCCAAACTTTTCCTGTTGCTGCACAAGGCAGGCGGCTTCGCCCAGGATCAGGAGGATGCCAGCAGGCAGGCTGGGGACACTCTTTGGTATGAGCCGCCCTGTGATTACTCATGCCCGGTTCTGTGGGCTGGCAAGGCTAGACCCTGGAGGTGTGGGTGGCAGAGCCCCTGCTGTTTGCTCCTGCAGGGCTGAACCATATCTTGCAGTGGGGCTGGCAGGGTCGTCCTGGGCATTTAGGGCATGGAGCTCTTCCTCCCTGTTGCAGCTGGGGCACTAAATGGGCCGCCCACGGGAGGCAGGTGGCCCAGCTCCGTGCTGAAGCCTCTCCAGGCTCAAAGACAGCTGGTTTCTCTCCCCACTGTGTAACCTATTTAGTAGCTTCATACTCTAGGCGACAGCCACCTGGAGTCCCCGAAGGGTAATGTTGAGAACGAAAATTTATGGAGGTAAGCGGGATTCCTGTTCCATCTCTTTGGCTCACTCACCCCAGTTGTAACCTCAGCTACCACGCTTCTCAGTGAAGGATTCTTCGCCTGTACAGCAAGGGTAATAAAATCTCTGCCGTATGAGATGCCTTGTGAGGCCGAACAGAAATGAGATGTTCAATCTATGGAATTTGCATTTACAGCGTCGTTGGCTTCTAATGGAATGAAGAAAAATGGAGCCATATAAAGGCACTATTTTATTTCTAAGGTTAACTGAATGCCGGAAGGGACAGTGGTGTAGAGATAGAGTAGGTAGATGATGAACGCACATCTCGAGGACCTCCCAGGTGTCAGGCATTGGGCTCAGTGTCTTCTGGGTGTTGGCTTGTTTTATAGGAGAAGACAAATCCATTCAAAAGCAGTCAGCTCGCTGGCACATTAAAGAAAAACGAACATGTTCAAGACTGGGACGCCTGCTGTGTCAAGACACCTAATTAGAAAACAGTGTCACGGTGAATTAGTAAGGAAAGCCTCCTGCTGCACCGGAAGGGTGAAAATAAATGTGTCACCAGAGGAATCACAGAGCAAAGCATGTTATCACCCCGATGATGCAGCAGGCAGAAGTCCGCCTGCCCGGAACTGAGCATGCGCAACACCTGCGTGCACTGCGGAGCAGGAAGCCTTCAGGTGGAACTTGCCAGATCAGTAAGAGAATCCATTGCAGCGAGAGACCTTCACTTGAAGGTCTTGAACTTGTCTGGTTGTTATGGGGCAACACCCAACCAGCGAAATAAAGCACTTTGACAACAACGAAATTTAACAACTTTATTTTCTCTAATTAAATAACTAAATTGTCTGATTTAATTAATTTCAACTGACAACTTTCATCAACAGCAAAAGATTCTTGCAAGGGGAGAAAGTTCTTTGGGGTCGGTGCAGTGAGATAAGACCTAACCACCTACATAACCCTGGCTAGTCTGAAATTTACAATCTTTCTGCCTCAGCTTCTCAAATGCTGGGATTGCAGGCTTATGTTAGCCTGACCAGCAAGAAGGAGTCCTATTCTTTGGTTTTTCGGGACAGGTTTCTCTGTATTGCTTTGGAACCTGTCCTGGAACTTGCTCTGTAGACCAGGCTGGCCTGAAACAGAGATCTGCCTGCCTCTGCCTCCTGAGTGCTGGGAATAAAGGGGTGTGTCACCAATGCCAGGCAAGAGGGGGTTCTTATGTAATCTCTTACATAGCAGTTTCTTTAAACCTGTAATGAGAATTGTAGATTATCATCAGATTCCATTGAAGGGGACTTAGAAATCTATTTCCATGAAGATGGTGTGTGTTGATAGCATGCATGCATCTCATCTTTCATTTGTTTGCTCATTCATTCAACCACATGAGTTGAGAATCATATCATAATGGATGAGGGGAGTGGTGATGTGAAATTCCAAATAAGAAACGATGCATAGTTTAAGAGACATTATTTTTTAGGGACTAATCCATTGGTAAATACTGAGTGTGATAGCTGTTAACTATAGCCCAGGTTTGGACTAGGATGGTCTGTGAGTGATGAGAAATTGGTCTTCTATTGTGTAACTGATATTAGGGCTATCAAAGAATGTTGAGTCTGGGGATGACTCTAGGAGTGAGTGGTATGTGATAGGGTAGAGACAAGGTCACAAAGGATATTTCACAGAGACCAACGCGACCCCCCCCCCTTCTCCATGCTCCCTCAACCAGCATTTCCTGCCAAAGAATGGTTGGCGGAAACCATTCTTTCCTTTGTCACCAACAGGTTGCAGGCGACTGAGGCCCATTTTATCTTCTAAGATGTCTCTAACCCACTTACCTGTTAGACACCAACTCTAGCTGGAAATGTCTCTGAAACAGACTGTTTTTGAGATAATGTCTCACTATGTTTGGTCATGAACTTGCCATGTAGACGAAGCTAGCTTTGAACTCACAGAAAACCTCCTGCTTCTGCTCCATTTACCCACATATGTGGTAGGATTAAAAGTGTTCTACCCCTATCTGAAACACTGTTTCTCTAGTTTATCGCCACATTTAAGGCAGCTGTTCTGATTGGTCCATCTGCCAGTCAGTTATTGATAGTGGTACTAACACTCCTGCCTACTCCACTTCTGTTCTGAAATGCTTCCTGGGAAATGCCTTGTGTTTTTGTGAATTTTACAGCTAAAATCCTTCCTGAGTAGCATATCTGTTGATAAACAGCACCTGAGCAGAGGAAACATTCACGGGGGAGTTTTTTCACTACAGGTGCTGTCAGCGTTATGTTGTAATTAATCCATCTTTGGCATGAAGATGTGGCTCACTCACCCCAGGTAAATAAGTTCCTATTTCCCTTAGTCACATTACAGTTGCGTTGGAGCCTATTTGTGCCCACAATTAGTTCAGCAGGAGTGAGAAGTTGAGATGAGGTACAAAGACTGATTAGTTTTCTCAGCAACCCTTTGCTAAATACAGTCTTTTAAATCACCCATACCTGGTCCATAAAGAGATAGCTTGCTATTCCATTTCATGCTCATTTCTATCAGTTACTGGGGATCTCCCTTTTCCTCATGGTCTATTGGCCACCAGTCTTCGAGGACAAAGGGAGCAAAGGCAGTGTGCACGGCTTTGTGTGGCCTGTGAATACAACAGAAATGGCCTTCTGGAAGTCTGTTTCAGTATTACAGCTCAACCTTTTTCAGAGTAACGGCATCGGGTAATTTGCATTGGGTATTGTGGTCCTACTATATAGCTGGAGAACAACATCTAATTATTATGTGGGGAGGGGGGCAGGACACAGGACATTTGCAGGGAACTATGTCAAAGGTCACACTTAAGGTAAGTCAGGTATCCAGGCTAAAGAACAGCTTCCAAATAAAGCCAGTCATCCAGGCCTAGAGACACTGTCCAAATAGGATAGGGAGGGAGTCCTGCTGCAAAGGGAGTCCTCCATAATACGCCAAGCTCAGAGAGCTGTCCAGACACGGTGGACTTCGATCTTAAGCAGTAAAGCCCTCCAAACAAGTTAAGTGCTCATTAAAATAAGAAGGGTGGAGCTGGGGAGATTGTTTGGTGGGTAATAACACTTGCTACACAAGCATAAGGATCTGAGTTCAGATCCCCGGAAATCATGTGATAAGCTGGGCATAGCCACTTATACCTGTCACCCCAACATTGTCTTGAGGACAGATAGGAGGGTTGCTGAGGTTTGTTGGGAGCCAGTCTAGGGCCAAGTGAGTGTGAGACTGTCTCAAAGGGAAAGGGGATGAGTGATAGAGCAGGATGCTCAAATGTGACAACCCCAAATTCACACTCGCAAAATGAACAAGTAAAATAAAGAGGGTGGCTGTCTGGGGCCCGGAATTTTACTTTGCTCCCTCCTGTCTTCTCAGGAACTTCATCTGGAGTTCTTCTCCAGTTTGGATGAAGGTCAGCTGTTCACACTTGTTCCTGGCTTGCAGGGAGACGATAGCAACAGCTTCGGCTATATCGCTGAGGTCATGAATTAAGAGAATTCAGGAGCAGTTGCTTCAGGACTCACTGGCTTCAAGTCCTACATAAAGTGTTTGTTATATTCGAAATATTAAGCACATTTTTTTTTCTGTAGGGCACTAGGGGCAGGGTTTAGTTACACCCATAAGTGAGGAAGGTTCAGGCCATCCTCAGCCATCTATGAAGTTGCTATCTGGGAGCACAGAAGCTCAGGTCTGGGTCAGCATTGTTCTTCCTCAGACCTTCACCCTCCAGATCAAGGTCTTAGAATTTACGGCTGACATATTCCTGTCTGATAGGCTTTAGGCCACATTTCCACAGAGTTTCATTTCAATCTCAATAAAGTCCAAGTCTCTAATAAAGATTTCATCCCTGAAGGTGTGTTTGTCGCCTAATAGGTCCCGTGTAGATGGTTTGTCGTCAACATCAATACACAGGGGAAATGCGACTGCCTGGTTGTTATTAGCAAACAAACTTAAAGGCTTCCTTCTTGGTGAAGGCTGAGGTTTCCAGAGCTGTTCTACCTGGAATCTCCAGGCAGAGTCCAGGCCCTGCAGCATCCAGGATCATTGATCCATTCGTGCAGGAGCCCATTAATAAGAGGCCAGATCACCTGTGGCGTAGGGAGAGCTTTCCCCCATGCCACATTCTGAGCATTGAAATGAATTTTGCATTCAGCTGTTTATCCTCAATACCAGTCAATAACTGGTCAGTGTAGCCAGCCAACACCTGCTCCTGCCTTCAGAGGTGAAGTTAGTTCAGTTGAGTTCCCCACCCCCCAATGGATAGTAGCATCTGAGGCATGCCTTGCACTGCATTTAACACACAGCTAATGATTTCCAGCGCAATGTGACCTTTTGCAAAGGCTGCCTACTCAGGTCTACCCAACTCTTCCTGCTGTGAGGACAGAAAGGAGAGTATTGTCCTGACACAGGTGAGAACCAGGAACCAAGAATGGAGCTTTTAGCTCTCAGCTGCAGAGACACACTTGTAGGATTAGTTACTGCTAAACTGAAGTCATTTTTGATGTAGGTTCTTAAGGTGAATCTGTGTGTTTATAACTACAGAGAGCTTGTTTTTTTTTTTTCTGTTTCCTCTCAAAGCCAGCTCTCACTGGAAGGTTCAAGGAAACACGTGTGTTTGTTGTGAAGGGTAAGTGTTTAGCATTTGCTATTATCCTCAGTTGTTATTTATTGTATTAATTGGTGAAAAACATGAAAGCTTTTATGTGTAGGCCAAGTATATCATGATGGTGAGAGTCAATTTGGGAGAAAAACTGTATCTTGAGTTAAGATGCAGAGGTCACAAGAAAGGCCTTCTCCAATAACTCTCTAGAACCTCTCACTATGGTTTCATCTTTTAAAGAGTTGACCACCTCCCAGAGCTGCCAACCTGCACACCAAGCCTCAAATCACATGAAGTTTTAGGGAGGACACCACTAAATTCTATCCAAATATTAGCACCCTCGGTACTCTTGTGTCATATTGAACCCCAGAATTTGTGTTTAGCTGCTTAATTTGTATGAGACAATGCAAGCATCATTGTTACTCCATTGGTTTTGAGGTCACATGTGTTTGGCTCTTGGTGACATATAACCTCATGTTACAGTACTCTGCTGTCCTCAAGGGAGTGTAGCTCTATCCTTCTGTCACACCCTTCCCCATTAGGGTCCCAGGTCCAATTGCTTCCTTCCAAACTTTTTAAAACAGTCTTTTCTTCAAAGGATGTTCAGCACAGTAACAAAATATGTCAAATAGGCTATTTGAAGCTACTCGATTTCTGTTGAAAATACAACAGAATGCTAATGCTTCCCCAACTGTCTCTTCTCTAAACCCTGAGCAAATTCTGCTAAGCCTGCTGTGAAACCCATCACCCAACAGTAGCAAGCATTTACAGTGCAAAATCGCCCTGCATCTCAATCCCTGGCAGCCACTCTCTGGACTGACCAGAAATCCCAGGCTGAGCAGTCAGGCAGTTTGGTCCTCAAGATGGTCATCTCTACTGTTTTGCTGTGTATTTTTAAGTAATTTGCCTCCGTGGCTCAGAGTGGATGGGTGAAGCACACATCCTCATGTCTAGAGGGTGCTCCACATTATGTCCCAGGTGACAGAAACTAGGGCTCTATTTTGATCTGACAAATAAGCAGGGTGCCACAATTGAATGTTTCCCATTTGGCAGGATCCTGAGTTTCTTATTTTCTGCAGTGCGTGAGCACACCTCCCCATTTTCCAGTTCAGAAAACAACTGAACAAGACAGGTCTCAGATACCTTGAAAGAAGTCAAAGAGGAGAGCTGAGATACAGTCTGCAGAGAGTGACAGGCTGGCTGATCCGGTGTTTGGGAGGCAGGGTCTTACTCAGACCTACAGTACAATTTCACCATCTCCTAGAAAACATCTCACACTGCATACCCTGCAGTTTCTCTGCCTTCCACCACCCACCACTGTTCCCTCCTCATGACTGAGAGAAGCTTCAGAGAACTGGAAAGTTTGAGCATCTGTGGGCTTCAGCCAGCTCCATCCCATGGACCCCCTACTGTTGTCCCTGGCATCCAGGGGGAAAGGGTATAACAGGGCTTGCTTGGTTTTAGGAACACTCTCTTCCCTGTGAATCTAAAAGTGGTACATCTCTAACAGAAGCAAATGCTGCAAGGTGATGTCATTTATACAACATAGAGTCTCTCTCAGGGGTTGCTGGTGAAACCATATATTGACTGGTGCAACCACCTTGGAAAAATGGTTTGACGCTAGCTTTTTAAAAGATGTTAATTGACAACTTACAATTGTATACATTTTTAAGGTACAATGTGATCTATGTCATCTCTGCATAACAGGAAATTATATAAAACAAATTAGCATACTCATCACCCAAATATTTTTTTTTAATAGTAAGAATGAGTAAAAGCTAATCTTTTAGCAATTCTGAAGTATCTGTCACCAGCCCACGGTAATAGACCACAAAGACCTTACCCCTGCTGTCTTACTGAAGCCTCCTCCACTCTGTAAACTACATCCCTATAGCCCCTGACCCTAGAGTCTGGTTATCTGGTTACTCTCTGCTTCTATAGGTATGGTTGTTTTATTTTCTACATGAGATTGGGGATATCTTGTATATCATGTCTTTCTCCATCTAAGTTATTTCCTTTAACATAACACCCTCCCAGTTTACTTATGGTATCACAAATGACAATTTCATACAGTTTTCCATAACAGCTGTATGAACTCACATTCCTACTAGCCCTTGTTATAATAGCCATGCTGCCAGAAGAGTTACTACCTCACTGTGCTGTAAATCTGCAATCTCCCGAGTGCTTAGTGATGCTGAGAGGTGTCTCATGTCTGTCTACTAGTGGGATATATCAAACCCATACACTTTTGCATACCTGAGAGAATAAAGAGACAACCTATGTGTTGAAGAACACATTTGCAAAAGATAAATCTAGCAAGGGCCAATATCTAAACTACACAAAGAATTTAAACAACTTGTTTTTAAAGAAAGCAAACAACCTAAATGAGAAATATGAAAAGGTTCTACATAGGTTTTGTGTGTGTGTGTGTGTGTGTGTGTGTGTGTGTGTTGTCTGTCTGTCTTGTGGTGTGTATATATCCATATATGTATGTTTTTGAGGCACAAGGCTGACCACTATGAAGGTAGCAAACTATTTTCAGGTTTGATTTGAGAAGATCCCTACCCCTATCAGCTCCACAGACCCCTCCATGAGAACCTGCCTGCTGTATCCTTGTAGTGTGTCTTCATAAATTCTTTCCAAAACTAGAAAAAAATGTATTTCCCAGCTTATTTGGAGACCACCACACATTTAATGACAAGGCTTAATAAAGACACTACAGAAATAAAAATCAAACTTATCTCCCTCATAAATACTAATACAAAATATTAATTCAATTTAGTAACACATTAAAAAGCAAATATATCGCCGGGCTTTGGTGGTACATGCCTTAATCCCAGCACTTGGAAGACAGAAGCAGGCGGATCTCTGAGAGTTCAAGACCAGCCTGGTCTACAGAGTGAGTTCCAAGACAGCCTCCCAAACAATACCGAGAAAGGCTGTTTCAAAACAAAACAAAACAAAACAAAAACAAAAACAAACAACCCCCCTCAAAAAAAAAAACCAAAAAAACAAATATATCAATGTCAACCAAGATTGATCCCAAAAGTTCAAAGTTGATTTATTACTTGACTATCAGTCAATGTAATTCGTAGTATCAATGCTACAAAGAAGAAAATGTACACAATTTATGTTGTAAGTGCACTGCATAAAGTATTTTACTAAATACAATAGTCATTCATAAAAACATTCTCATTAAAGTAGCAATAGAGGGAAGTTACCTAACCTAGAAAGGGGCATTTCTAAAAAGCACACAGCTAACAACATAAATTATAATGAAATATTTCTAACAGGTATTAAGAAACCATATCTACTTAAAGTGACTGATTCCTCACCTGGACCCACAAGGTCATCAAACAGGATGAATGGCAGCAAGGCACATGTAGCTCCAGTATTGGAGAGGTAGAAGGAAGTAGATCTCTGAGTTCAAGTCCAATTTGATCTACATAGCAGGAGAAGGCTAGGTATCTTCGCCTTTACTGTGTACCCATCTCCTTTTAAGATTATGTGTTAACACCTGGCCACACCTAACCTATCAAATCCTCTTTAAAGTCAAAGGCACATAGATAAGAGTGGCTGAGACACCTAAGTTTCAGTCAGTTTTTATAATACCCTGTTCCAACATTCTTAAAGATACCAGAAAAATCTTCAGTTGTCTCTGAACCTACAGTCACCTTGGATTCCAGAAACAGCAGACCCAGAGACAGATGTCAAAATCACCCCCCCCCAAGCAGGAGTGGTGGCCTCACAGGAACCAGATTGTACCCACCTGGCAAGCAATAGTGATTTGCAGAGGTTTCTTGCAAATCAAAGCTGAAGTCATGGCTAACCAGGTCACAGTTTGAACAAGACTGCTTAAACATGTATCCCTCTCTCACACGTCCGCAATTCCTCCTCTGAAACTAAAACTCATGTCACCATTTGAGGAATGAAATAATTTCCATCTTCTCCATGCAACCCTTTTTATTAAAAGCCTTTGCTACCGTTTTATCATTACTCTTGCTGTTTCTTTCGGACAAATACCCAGTTCCAGGCTGCAGGTGCCAGTTTTTATGCTGTGTATTTCATGAATAAGGCATGAATGGCTAGGCTCATCTCCTTTGTGTAACATTGTACTAGCTTTCCAAGTCAGTTTCAAAAGGGCAAAAAGCAAAACAGTAACATCAATAAATATGAACAGAAAAAGTCTTTTCTCTCTTCACAAGATAGCATTGCTATTAAGAAAACTACTAAAACCTACCCAAAACTGCTAGAACTCGTAAGGAAATTTAACAAGGTTTAAGACAGAGGTCGGTATTGAAGAAAGCTAATTTTATGTATGTATTTAAGCACTGAACAATATGAAAATAAAGGGGATCAATTTAACAAAAGATTTTCAAAAATTCTACACCAGAAGTTTCTAAATTCTGTTGATGGACATTAAAGATCTATTTCTCTCTCTCTCTCTCTCTCTCTCTCTCTCTCTCTCTCTCTCTCTCTCTCTCTCCAATTAGGAATAATTGTATTGCTAATTTTTTATAATTTTCATTTAAAATTGAAGCAAACTTGTTTCACATGTCAATCCCAGTTTTCTATCTTTTTAAATGAATGAACATGCCACGATTACAAAAAATAAATATGACAGTATTGTATGAGCTGTCCGTTCCTCCCCCATTTAATGTCTAGAGTCAACATCTCCATATTCCAAAGCTAACCAGGCATTTTTGAAGTACATAATAAATCTATTCTACGATTTATATAAAAACATGAAGGATCTAAAATAGGCTGGAAAAGGGGCATAAGATTAAAAATAACACTTTGAGATAACAAAATTGGCTCACACTACCTGATTTCAATTCTTGCTAGGAAACTATGGCAATCAACACCAAGGAATCTGAGAATAATTTTTTATGAGAATTTTCTCATTTGATGTAAGTATTGCTTGGGGGTTCCTGTCAATTTAGTCAATAACTCTTGCCTTGGGACAATAAACAGCTATGTCTGCCAACAAACAAAACAGTTCATATGGCATGTGTCCATTACCAAATAAAACTCATGCCTCACTGGCCTGAAGATGAGTTAAGTAGGACACAGATTTTTAAAACAATTGTGCCTTTGAAGGTTATTCTACATTTAGTATTTCTAAGACCTTATTTCTTTCAAAGATGATCATATAGAAGCTGACAAGATCACCCAGTTGGTAAAGTGTTTGCCATACAAATATGAAGACTTGAGGCTGAGTACCATTAACAATGTTAAAATAACAACAACAAAACACAGGCATGGTTGTGCATACTTGCAATTCCATGCTGAGGAGGCAGAAGCAGGGGATTTCTGGGCTGGCTGGCTAACCTAGCTAAATTAGTAAGGTTCAGAGAGAGACCTTGTCCCAGAAATGAAGGTAGAGGGAGGGCATGCAGAGTGACTTTGGAGCACTGGGTCCTAAACAAATCTTTATCAAACCCTTCCCCTCCAGGCTAAGGGATCCACATGGAGGAGGAGGTACAAAGATTGTAAGATTCAAAGGTGGTGGATGACTCCCAGGAAACAGTCTTCCAGACATGAGGCTGTTGCACATCTGAACTCACAGAGACTGTAAGAGCATGTGCGGTACCTACGTAAGTTCAAGTCAGAAAAAAATCCTAGCACAGGGAGGGGGAGTGGACACAAAATCCCGCCCCAACCAAGAAACTATTTACACTGATACTCTCTGAGAAAGAGGAAATGAGTTTTCTTCAGTGGAGTCTCACTGGATACATCAACCATGCTTCAGCGCAGGTCCCATCCCCAGGAGTAGTTGGCCAATGCAACAGAGACTCCATGTGTTTTGTGTGTGACTCTTGCTTTGGTATTTTTGTCTTGTTGGTTTTTTGTTTGTTTTTAATCTTTTAAAATGGGGTTTTATTTGGTTTTGAGATGGAAAGAGCATGAAGGTGGGTAGTTAGGGAGGTGGGGAGGACCTGAGAATAATTGAGGGGAAGAATGTGATTAAAATATATTGTTTGTAAAAATGTTTTTAAATATATACTGTTTAAAAGGTGAAAAGCTACTAATACACTCGTTGCTGACTTTTATCTCCAAATGTATACAGAAACACACATGCTGGATGTGTATAAGCAATCACATACACAATACCATATCCAATTTCCTTCTGAAATAATGTGTGTTTTTTGAAGTCTTCAGATGTGTAGGGAAGTCCAAGAGTGTTAACACACCATTCTAGCATCAAGTAGACCCTTCTCCAGCCCCTACTCTGACACTGGAATAATGTAACACTCAGATCTCTCCCACCCTCCCTTCCCTCCCTTTGGGGGCTAAGACTCCATTTACTAAGCAGTGGGAAGTAAATCATGAACTATATTTTTTGGAGATGAGGAGATTGGCTAGTGGGGAGGCTAGTGAGGAATCGTCTTAGGGAGGATGTCCCTGTGGAAAATGGGGAGTAAGAAGTAAATGTCATACATGCATAACACACATAGGCACAGAAGCTGGCACCAAGAGCCTTATTTTCATTCCTCACAGAAAATGGAAGACAGTGTGCCTGACTGGAATAATTAATTTTCCATAAGGAGAAAACCGAGTCTCAGAGACAGCAAGTAACTTGCTGGGGCAGCCAGCAAGTATTTGAAAATCAAATACTTTGTAAGAAATTATGGAAATAAGATGCACTAGGAATTTTACTTTTTAATGTAGCAGAGGAAAACAAAACTGTAATGGGAGAAAAAGCAACAAAAATAAACAAGAAGATATAGCCCTTGGTAACTGAAGAAAGAGGATTCCTACTGGGAATCATTAAGTCTCTGCTCTGGGTGACCACATTCTCAAGGAAAACTAGGGTCAATGCCAATTTTTGATGGTGAGGATAGAACCCCTTGGAAAGTTGTCTTGCTTGATTCTCTTGCAAAGCCTAAAGTAACCACCCTAAGCTCCTTTCCATCTTTGCTTGTATATGGCTCTTAGCCAATTTTGAGCTTTCTCTGGTTTTGGAGACTGTGCAAAGAAACTCACTCTTTGGGCATGGATGCATTCAACACACTAAATATGGTGTGCCCCTTATAGTGTGGGGCATCTTCCCTAGGTGGAGAGTGTGCTGCTTTGCTCATCTGTACAAAATGGTGAGGCAGAAGTGTGAGGTACGGTCTTGGAGAGCTAACTAGTATCCTTGCTTGGCTGGCTTATCCTGGGGACTCTCAGGATGACAATTAAGGCCAGGAATGAAGCCTGCTGTCCTGGGGATTGGCCTACCTTAAGGTGTGTGTACCTTGTTTTATGCTGAGATTCCATTCATTACTGTGGCCTCACATTACTTCCCAACCCTGGATTCTGAAAGTTCTTCATTGTTCCAAGGGCTCCTCTTCCGCTGTTTCATGAGAGTTCAAGATGGGGATGCTGACTTCAACTGGTGGGGTTCTTTCCCTACCTCTCTACTTGGTCCTGTTAGAAGTTAGGGGATTTATCATCTTGCCAAAGGCCATTGGTGATGACACAGAACTGATTGACATAGTAGGACTCATAGGCCAAGATCATGAGCAGATCTATAGGGAGGAGGACTGTAGAGAGGAGGGCTGTAGGGAGGAGGGCTGGAGGAAGGAGGGCTGGAGGTCTTGAAGGCTCATTTGCAGCCAAGGCTTTACAGTGGATAGTGGTAGCAACTGTCCTAGGTTTTCACAGTGAGGCAGTGAGCCAACAGCTTGGAAATAGGTTCTCTTAGCTTGCCCACTCCACAGGTGAGGAAGCTGAGAGGCCTAACAAAGGTGAGTTAGTTAGACACTGGAATGGACTCCTGAGTTCTTATTTATAAACAGTGAAAATGGAGGAAAATCTCAAAGTGCCCCCCCACAAGTCCTCCCACAAGTCCCCTTGGTGCCTTCACTGAGATTATCCAAGAAACCTCTTTCTATGACGCCCCAGAGGGCTATGTCTACTAACAAAGAAAACAGATCATGTGGCATGGGTTAGTTCCAAATCGCTGCTCCAAGGATGAGTTTAAAAGCACACAGAGAAAAATGTTTGATTTTTAAAAGAATTGTGCATTTAAAGGTTACCCTACACATAACATTTCTAAGACACAGATGGTCCTATAGGACTGGGGAGGTCGCTTACCTGGTGAAGTGTTTGCCCTATAAATACAGACCTGAATTCTGACAACCATGCAAAAGCCAAGCATAATGGCACACATGTGTGTGATCTCAGAGCTGGGGATGAAGAAACAGGAGGATCCTTGGGCTGACTGGTTAGACAGTCTGATCAAATTGGTTCAGTGACAGATCCCATCTCAGACAGGCTCCATGCCCAAGAGTAGCTGGCCAGCACAAAACAAACTCAGTGGGATTCTTATGAACTTTCTGTTTTATTTTGCTTTTTGACCTTTTTTTTTTTTGTCTTATTGGTCTTTTGCTTCTTTCTTTTTTTTTTTTTTTGTGTGTGTGTGTGTGTGTGTGTGTGTGTGAGAGAGAGAGAGAGAGAGAGAGAGAGAGAGAGAGAGAGAGAGAGAGAGAGAGAGAGAGAACATCAAGTCTGTTGAGTAGGAAGGTGGGGAGGATCTGAAAGGAGTTCAGGAGGGGAAAACATGATCAAAATATACTGTGTGAATTTTTTTTCAATAAAAAAAAACAGAAAAGGGAAAAAAAAACCCCTCAGGTAGAGTGTTTGGCATTAGGATCCCAGCCATTAGCCTTGTATTTTTCTCACTGGTAAAATGGGGATAACGAAGGTATGTGTCTTGTACATAGTCTATAAACGATCATCATTATTGCAAGACATTACAGAGCTTCACAGAGACTGCACACTGGGAGGCTGGGAATGCAGGTCACTGAGAGAGTGCAAGGTGCTGTATTCTACCTCCAGTACACATGCACACATATGCATACATGAACACACACATACACAAACACACATACACATGAACACACACATGTGTACAGGGTAAGGGGTATTACTATTCTTCTTACATCTGCTTTCTATGCTTTCCACAGTTTCCAATTTAGAAAGGCTCCATTCGATGATTTGAGTCTACAGCGAACTGGCCCCTCCAGTGCCACAAAGCCCCGGAGTTTAAGACTCACCCAGCTAAGAATGGGAACCTCGCTCTTTCCACTGAACTCTGCCCACACATGAGTTAATTAATTGGGATGAATGACAGTACAAAAAAAGCACAGAATGTATTCTTTCGTGAATGGATTTATTCATCAGGAAAAGAAGAACAGATACTTCCAGTGAGAAGAGCCAGTTTCTAAGGAATTAAATGACATTTTTGTTCAAATGTGCTGCAAGTTTAAATAGTGAGCAATGCTGTCTATGTCGGTAGATGTTGCAGCCAGCAACAGTGGCAGTGGAACCCAGTCTAGAAGGGCATCTCGGGGCAGCTTTGAAGTTGGTAATGATCTCACTAGCTGGATGATAACTTGTGAAGGAGGGATGAGCAAGCAGAGTCCGCCAAGTGAAGCCATGACCCCGCGGCACATGCACAGAGCCTTCTTGCAGCGGGAAGCTTGGCAGGGGTGCGATCCAGATGGGCGTGTCACTTTCCACTTCTGACCTCCGCTGGCCTCTGGTTTCATCCCATTGAAGAGAAGGGATGATATGATGTACTTTTCAGCTCTGAAATCCCAAGGCTCCTATGTGAGCCAGGTAAACAAAAACAAAACAAAAAAGCTTCTTCAAGTAGTCTTGACACAAAGTTGTTGCGTCATTTCTTTGACATTTCCCAGGGATTTCAAGCCTTTGCTCTTTCAGGATAAATGTCTGGGGAGGTGCTGATCACTTCTTCATTCCAGACTAAGCACTCCTCCATTCAGCTCACCCAAGGCTAGTTAGTGACGGCCCCTCCCGAGTTCTCCAGAGTTGTCCCAGACCAGATGGAAGCCAATTGCCCCCCTTTCCTTTCACTTCTGGGCTCCCCATCTAGTGGCAAGTTAGCAAAACTGACTGCCAGTGGGATTTGTTTATAGTTTACAGATGTCTCTCGGGTCTGGCACTGTGGACTGCAGATGATGAAAGAGCCAAAGATCAGTGAGACTGGCAGTTTCCTTGGAAACAAGGAGAGCTAGCTCGCTTGTTTACCATTTGAAGGGTCTGATAAATATTCCCTGACTCAGAAACCAGAGGCCCGAGTCTATGAGCAATCCCTTTCTCTGTTCCCACCCTTTTGGCAGGAACTAGGACCTTCAGTTCCCAGGTACCCTCAGCAAGCATCTCTGTAAACTACAGTTACAGCTTGCCAAGCTGCCACAAGGACAAAGAATCACACATCCATATGCTCTGTGTGTGAGGACGCCTGCTGAAGGTAACAAAAGTACAAGTGTCCTTTTTACTATCAAGCCTCTGAAAAGGCCTCCTCCACCATGTTAGCTTAGCACTTAACCTGTTTGGCCCTCTCTGAGAAGCTGCTGGGCCTGGAAGAAACCACTGTTGACCTGAGCCGAGTATTGTATGTAGCTCTCACAAGGCTGCTGGAGACTGTGAACCCCTAGGAGCCATGGAAGGAGGTGTAGGGTGAAACTGAGTGGGCAGTCTGGCCAGAGCAACTGATAGAGACAAGATCTGAACTTAGGAGGGGAGAGACGTTTTCATTGCTTCCAATCAAAGAACATCTCTGGTTGACAGAAAATTGTGGAAGGTGAAAGGACAAGACACAGTGTCACTCACTGACCTACCTGGCTGAACTAGAACTCTGAATTAGAAAGCCACATATTCACTAACAGTGAAGGTGACACTATGGGAAAATCTCAGCCCTTGAAGGGCGCCTTTGGTGTGTACAATTGATCTTGAACCGGAAAATGTCGAATGGTCCTCTAATAAAGTGCAGGATGCTTCCTTCCACGTGTTGTCAAGTTAAAGGCTGCAAACTGGAAACCTTTTTTTTGGGGGGGGGGTTACAGTTTTACTCTTATTGTAGTTTGTATCTAAAATGTCCCTGGCCTAAAGGCTGGTGTACTGAAGGCTTGGACTCCGATGCCAGCAGTGCTCGGAGGAGAGGTAGGCTTTGCGGCAAAGGGATTGAGTTACAAGGCTTCATGAATGGGTTGCTGAATTTGTAACTTGATTCAGTTGTTGGGAGGTGATGAAAACATTAGGAAGTGGGACCTGATTGGAGGAAAGAGGTCCCTAGGGTTTACCGTGTAAGAATGTACCTGTCCAGGCTCCCTCCTTGCCCTCCAATACTCTGCTTTCCAACCACCCTGAGGCAAGCAGCAGCATCCATCACATGACCTGCTAGGATGGCCCTCAACCTCACCACAGACATAGCAATGGAGTATGATAGTCATGTACTGAAGCATTGAACACTGTGAACCAAATAAATACCCCCCCCCCAATTGCTTCTATTTGGTATTTGCCACTTTGAAAAGGTCTAACATTAAATGCCACCCTGGGGCCTATATGCTATAGTCTATGTGACTAGCCTATAACACTATGGGGTGAGGGGGCAGTGGGAATTTAGAAAATGGGACCCAGTGAAGGAGAGTTATGTCACTAAGAGTATGTCCTTGAAGGAGACATTGGAATTTGGGCCTCTTTGTTTCTTTTTCTGCTCCTTAGTTACCATGAAGACAGAAGTCTTCATGACACCATAATGTTCTGCTTTACACAGATCCCAGAACTGCAGAGCCAAACACCCAGGGACTGAAACTTCTCAAACTATGAGTTGGTTACCTCAGGAATTTTGTCTTAGCAAATTTCAAGTATTTTAAAATGAGAAGATTTCACCTAGGTTTCTGGCTTTCCTCAAAGGGTAGTCAGTGTATCTCTCTGTATATGTTACCTTCCTGGCAGTCACTTACTTAGTACTTGTGTTGATATTAGATGTATTGGTACTGTGGAACAGCGCTTGTGTTGAAGTAAGTCTTACACAGTAGTATAACACTGTATCCCCGTGCCAGCTACATCATTTACCTCACCCTCACTTCACATTCCCTGTGGGCCTTACCCCATCACAGATCAGCACAAGAAAGGAATGTGTAGTACAGTATTTTGAGAGACAAAGAGAAAGGCTACATTCACACCACATTTATTATAATACGAATCGTTATTCTTTTGCTAAGATTGACTTGGAAATTAACACTATATGGAAAGAAAAGCATAGTTTATGTAAGATTAATATTCTCTCATTTTCAGGCATTCACTTGGTGTGTTGGAAAATACTCCCCATGGATAATGGGAGACTACTACATACAATAAGGAAAGAGCAATTGCCTCTTATCCAGAGATAACGACAGATACTTTAATGTATCAATAGCTGTTACTTAAAATAGAATCTCAGCCCATGCTGATTTCTACCATTTCTTATGCACTTAACATACTTTCCCCCAGAAACTCTACTTGTTTGTTTTTTGTTTAGTCATTTATGTGTCTTCTATAGCCTTTTGGTTCATTGCTATACTCTCAGGTTTTGAATGTCCTAACACATAAATATTCAGTGCTTGTTAAATGAGTTAAGATTATGACTATCTATATGTGCATTTGTGTGCATATTTAATAATTAATCAGAGCCAAGTTCACTTGTGACAGATAATTCTATATGTTCCTCATATTGAAAAATGTTTCTATTATACACATATATGCGGTACTATACACACATATCTATGTTATGTTATTATACTTATTATATTATACATATAATACATGTAACTTTTTGTCAAATTGTATTTTTTTTTACTTTTTATTGATTCTTTGTAGAGTTCATACCATGCATCCCAATCTCACTCATCCTTCTATTCCCTCACTTCTGCCCTTGCAACCTCCCTGCCTCCTCAAAAATTAAAAGTAAAAACAAAAACAAACAAAATCCTAGTGTGGGAGCTATATTGTGACACACTGAATCACGCAGTAAACCCTTTCATCCATGTATCTTTACTCGCAAGTGTTCAGTAAGAGCATGCTCAAAAGGGAAGGCTCCAAGATGGCTGGAAGATTGACAAGGTTGCTTGATGTATCACAGATGCTGAATGGAGATCACCAGGCACACTTGGCTTGTGTCATCATGGTCACTGCAATCATGGCGACTTAAGGTTAGAGGAATCAGTGGCACTCTAGGCCATCCAGTTGATAGGAAGGGCACACAGAAGTGACTGCAAATGTGATGGCCCTGCTCAGAGGTTCCCACAGCCCACCTCTTTGATGAACCCCTTCCTCCCTCAAAGCTGCCCTGGGCACCAAAATGTGGGTGTGTGGAGCAGCCTGGGCTTTTCACTCCTGGCCTAGCTCCACACTCACAAAACCTTTCCCCAAGGCAAAGGGCACTTTTAAAGGTGGTTAAGAGGCCCTGAAACTGTATCCTGGTGGCTGCTAGAAAAGACAGGCTAGATTTGAATACGTTTCATAATTCTAAGACAGAGCAGGAGAGCAGCTTCATGGCTTAGTGTTTCTAGTAGTAGCGGCTGTCTAGGACCATTTGTAAGGGAAACCTTGACTAGCTTACAGATTGAAGAAGCTGGAAAGCCAATGAGTGGACAAAGTGGAGGAAGACAGCTAGCTGGTGGTGTCTGAGTGACTCCCCAGTAAACAGCGAGGCCCCCCACCTCCAACCCCTACTGAATTTCCTCTAACTTTGATCTATTACTCTTTGGTTCTCTGATCAACCATGTGAGGAAATTTGACTCTGGGAAGTCACATGATAATAGAAGCCCTAACATTGCCTCAGCATCACCTGCTGCAGTCAGTAGGCTGGAGCTGTTAGTACAGGTGCCTGCCCTACAGAGTACCACAGGAGTTCTCATCCTCCCACCTTAACCCAGGCCAGCCAAAGTACATTCTTCTATAGATCAAGAATCCTCAAGTCAGCAGCACTCCTCATGAAGAGAGTGGACAGTAAGTAGTCCATCATAAGAGAAAAGCTAACAAGTTAGGCCTGGTAAGTCCCCAGGTCTTATCAGCAGGTAGGTGTTGGTGTTTTTTTCCTCTTCTGCATTGACCTTTAAAAGACAAACCCCTCAAGTCTGCTTTAGTAGTGGCCTCATAGTCTAGCGGTAATGCATTCATTGTCCTGGAGGAATGGGGACATAGTGAATGAAGCTGGACTAATTGCCCAAACAACCCCCAAACAGATGCTGTCACGACTGACCTCAGTTTCAGAGAGGAGACATGCCAATTTCAGGGGGTGTGGCTAATCAAAAGGCAAGCAGGAACATGAGGGAGAAGCAGGGTTGAGGAAGCCAGGAAGAAGGTGACCCACTGGGCCCATCTTAGACTGGCCTCTGGAATTGAACCAGTGCTCCTGGTCCACTGCCAGTCACTAAATTTGGCACTGTAAGATACTTGGAAACTGTTCCAGTCTTACAAACAATAATGGTCAGTATGCAGTTTTTAACCTACCTGCTAAGACCCTGGGATAGTGCAGAGGTCGGGGCCATTGCAGTGTCACTGAAGGAAATGGCTTCCTAGGATGAGTGGAAAAGAGCCACAGTGACTGTGGTGGCCTTCAACCACTACAGGCTCTGGAATACTTGATCCCCAGCTAGTGACACTGTTTGGGGAGGGTTAGGGGATGTGGTCTTACTAGAGGGAATGCCACTGGGGACATTCTTTCAAAAAGCCTCCTGCCACCACAGTTTGCTATTTCCCGCTTGCAGTTATAGATGTGTGCTCTCTCAGCAGTTATGGTGCTATGTCTGATCACTGCCACTCCCTGCCATGGTGGTGATGAACTCTTATCCCTAGGAAACCAAAGTTGCTTTTGTCTTCAATACAGTAATAGAAAAGTAATTAATAGCCAAGTGGTGGTGGCGCACACCTTTAACCCCAGCACTTGGGAGGCAGAGGTAGACAGATCTCTGTGAGTTCGAGGCCAGCCTGGTCTACAGAGTGAGTTTCAGGACAGCCAGGGATACACAAAGAAATCCTGTCTAGAAAAAAAAGAAAGAAAAAAAGAAAGTAATAAAGCTACTTTTGATATTATTAAAAGAGGGCAAGTGATTTTATTAAATATAAGTAAATTCAAGACATAAATGTTACCGATAGTGACACAGAATTATTAGTATTTATTTTTAACTTAGTTTGAACTAGGCACTATGAGTTTTGAAATTGATGTTTGCCTGGGTTTCTATACCCCAAAATGCCCCCAAATTCACTGCCTTGCAGTAAAGAGAAACAAAAAGATAGCAGAGATACCAAATTCTAGATATTTGCACAATAATTTTAAAAATTCAAAATTTAAAACTAGACCAGAATATTTACATGTTTTATTAAATTTACAATAGGTAATATAATCAAATACACAATTATATACAAGGATTATATACATTTTTGCCCAGACTTTTACATCACAGTACATAGTTTCCATTAGAAATATTGTATACATTTATCACCAAACGCTAAAACCCAACAACAGTAGTGTTACAGCACCTGTTAGTACAGACAGCTTTTTCATAAATTACATCATAAGAAAATATACGGCTGTAAATTGGGCTTTTAAAAATGTCTTTTATAAAATCTGAACATACAATGTTTCATTCACAGAATGTTTTTTTTCCTATGTTCTGACTGTAGCCTTGTGCATAAAACGACCAGTTGGAATATTTACTAAATGCTACCCACCCCTCTAAAATTATGAGTACTATTTTAACTACTTAGGCTGAGCTTTCTTTATGAAGAATCTGGCATGGGGTTTGGTGAGAGAGCAAATGCTGGCTTTGCTAGAAGAAAGGTTTATAGGATGGTAATTTGAAACTTAAGAATTCTAAGAAAATTGTATTAGTTAAAGTCAAAGAGCACATAATTTTTCATTTTAAAATATCTAACACTGTAAAGAAAAAGGAAAAGTAAAATTACAAAATAATTTGTTCTTGAAACAATTATATTCTTTTTGGAAGCTTATTACATAGGTTAAAAAAAAACTAACAAAACATCCCACCCCAAACATATCTAGTAAACTACAGTTCTTTCACACTTAAATTTTGTGGGGAAAACATTGCAAATTAGGGGATCTAATTTCAATGGACTTTTTAATGTGAGAAGAAAAAAAACTATACCTAATTTTACTAGGTAAACAAGTTTTAAAACTTGAAAATACCTGAATTAAATACTTGCTCTAACAGGTAACTTTTAACTTTCAGGTAAGATCCACACTTGATTCCAGGTTTGTAAACATTATATAAATCTTTCTTTCTTAGTCAAACAATTTTATGGCTGTGGTGATCATTTCAGCTCTGTTTCTAAGCAGTCAACATTTAACTGAGGTAGACCAGATGTTTCTAAACTCAGGGTCTCAGTATTCCCTGAATCTTCAGCAAGTAAATAAAATATCTGTGAAAAGTTTTAACAAACAACAACAACAACAAAAAAAAACATTAAAAAAAAATCTGTGCTGTTAAAATTTTCTAATGAACTCAAAGACTACTTTGTGGCAGTATGTCAAATAAGAAAATAAATGTAGAATCGATTAGAATGCTATGTTCTGAAGCTGAACAGTATTATACTTCCTTTTTAAGTAGGAAAAAACTGAGTCTTATTCCTTCTAGATATTAAGCAAAACATCTTAAATTTATTTAAAGGATGTGGTTTTCGAAACCAATCAATAGGCTCATCTAAACCTTAATGAAGGGCAACAGCGCCTCCTAGTGGCCACAGGAACAGCAAGTGGCAGTAACTGGCCTTTTCCTAGAGATCCTTCATGTCATTAAGTTTTGAGGGAAAAAATTATGCTGCTTTGATAACATAAAAGAGTTAGATTTAGACAACAATGGCTTTGAGCTACAAATACGAAATCAATACATATAAGGCTCTGTAATCAAAGTCTCAGAGGAGCATCTGTTCCTTTTCTCCAAGCCCCAGTCCTGAAATCAAGTCAAGTAGTTAAGCTTCAGCTATTTTGGCAGCTTTGCAATTAAGATGCACAAAGCACATCTACCCTTCTGTATACGCTATGTATTATGGTTCTATCTTGCACCAAACTTCACATGCAGAGAGACTAAAAGTACCCATTTTTGGTGTCAGGTTTAACTATGAGCCAATAAAGAATGTGTTATACTACCCCATCCCCTAGTGAACACTAAGATTTATTACTCACTGACCCGATTGTGTTTAGCTGGAATTTCTGAAAGCAGGTATTTATCCCCTTACACAAGGGCATGTTTACCTGGGACCTAAGATACACTGTACATGAATCTACACAATTACAATACAGCACTGCTGTCTTTAACACAGCTCCATATATAGTCTCAGTTATTCAGTACCTCAAAACCATGTTTTAGAAAAAGGTTATTGTGTAATGCCATGGTAAAAAGGAATTACGTCTCACAAATATTCCTCTGGAAGTAATTAAAATAAATTTAAAAATAAGTTAAATGAATAAAACCATGATTTCAATATAGAATTATCAATAAGCAAAACCAAAAATAATTGAATGTGGCCAGCCCAGACTGCCACAAAAAAGAAGAAGGAGAAGGAGAAGGAGTAGAAGAAGAAGAAGAAGAAGAAGAAGAAGAAGAAGAAGAAGAAGAAGAAGAAGAAGAAGAAGAAGAAGAAGAAGAAGAAGAGAAAAAGAAAAGGAAGAAAGAAAATCTTTTTCTTTTACTTATATGGCTATATACGTTTTTTTTTTTTTTTACACAGGTCATCAGAGGCTAATTTTCAAGTCCACATCAGAAGGAGTATTTGTTAAAACAAAATTAAACAAACTTAAATCCATGATTCAACAGAAAATATGAGACTCCTTAGGTGTGATGTTAGAAACCAGCTTCAAAGGAGAAAGATGGCAGTCAGCCCAGATTACAGACCACTACCATGGTTTATCATGGCTCCATAAGAGAGGGAAATGGAACAGGGCTTGGGATAAGCCTTCTGGATCAAACTGGATACTAAACATGGGATGGAGTAAGGCTGATGGCTAGAGTAACCACCTTAAGAGAAATGAACTGGAAAAGACATATAATCTACCCCACAAGATCTAATGCTAATCTCCACTTAGAGCAGTCATAGCTTCCCCTACGGCCCAAAGGAAAGTTGATATTGCAACATTATAGATTCTCTTTTTCTCTGTTTACCCCGTGTATCAAGCAACCAGTTTCCACTATATCTATATGACCCTCTTCCTGCCTCCACAATAGGTCTTTATAGGAAAACTCACTGGAAAAAGTACAATGGCTTCAGCTTTGGTTTAAATGCAAGGACATTGTTGGGAGAGAAAAAGAAATCAAGTCATCTTGACCATTTGTCACTGAATGAAGCAGTGAGTAAAAGCAATGAGTGGAAACAGTTACCATGAATGCATCTGCTTCATAAGCTATAGGTCACTTAAAGTGTTCCTGTGAAGGCAGCAAGGCCAGAGTACCACAACACTCACTCAGATCTTCTCAGAAGCTTTTCAACCCAAGCCCAAGGCAATGAAGCTCTTTTCAATGAGGAAGCTGCACTGACTCTTGTCCCTATTCCCTATTAGCTGAATTTGTTTATGTCTACCCAGGAACGAGCCAGTAATCCTGGCCTGGGAGCTTCAAGGTATGCAATAGCATCATTTGAGGGTTGAGTTTCCACTTTGGATGGGACAGTTTTGGTGAGGTCAGCTCTAACACATGCTCCAGATTGCTACGGGAACTACTTACCCAGTCAGAACAGGCTTGAGCACTGCTCAGAGCCTCCCAGGAGCGCCTGCTTGGTATAAGGTGTCGAAAACCACAGTTTACATCTTCTTTTAAAATATATACCACCAGAGTCTACAGAGTCAGAGTTCATCCTTCTCCATCATTTCAAATGCTTCTATGTCTTCATTCCAGTCTGCTAATATGGAGTCTATAGGCTGGACCTTTTTACCCCAGCTAACATTAGGATTCGAATCTTCCTCAGTTTCTGATTGTTCTTGAAGTTGATTATCTAAATCTGTACATTCACCATCAAGACCTGGAGTCTCAAGGCTTTCTGTGGAACTAGATATCTGTTCAGAAGGGGCAAAGCCAGCAGCTTCTTCAATGTCTGCTGGAGAGGATGACTCTGAGTGGGATTCTAGAAGGTTTTCATGGGTCTCCTGATCAACCAAGTCAACTGTCTGAGAAAGCAACAGCAGCTGTTCTGCACTCTGATTCTGAGAATCATTTTCAGAAGATGGCTGGTCTTCATTTTCCATTTCAGGATCTGTATAGGAAAGAAACAAACACATCACTCTCCCTCTTAAAAAGTGCACTACACTTACAACTTTGCAATGCTGAAGTCAAAGTCTTACAATCTCTTTTTCTGTATAGTTATGGGGAAAATGTGTGGGCAGTGAAAATAAATGTCACTCCAAATGGAAAGGAATAATAGTAACTAATAGAACAATGCTGACTTGGGTAAATATTAGTGACAAAGCACTAAACAAAAATGTTAAAATGCATATAAAACTTCAACATATGACTAAAATTGACTAAACATCATGGCCCGAGATGGCTCAGTGGCTGAGTGTGCTTGCTGCACAAACATTAGGACAAAATTTGGATCCCAGGACCCATGTTACAAGCTGATATCTCACAGCTACCTCTAACTTCAAATCCATGTGTATGAACAAGCATGATTACACACACACACACACACACACACACACACACACACACACACACACACTTTATTAATACCTAAATTAAAGAAAGCTTGCACACAAGAACATCCTAAATGGAATAAATTTTAAAATTTTAATAGCATATATCATTGTTAAAATTTGAAATCATATTTCTTGGGAAAGTGAAATTACCATTCAGTGATCCATTTGGATTCAAACAAAAAGATTGAATGGTTACAGGTAATAATATGACTCATCAAATAAAATATTTTCATAAAGATAAGAACTAAGATTGTTAATAAGACTATTACTGTGTACAAATGAACTATAAACAATTATTCTAAAACTCACTAGGAACCTGAGTAGGTAAAGTTTTTGTAATGAATATAAAACATAAAAGCTCTGGAAACACTTTACTAAGTTTCTACAATAAAGCACTTAAGCAGCCTTGTCACTAAGAGGCCACACCCCGCTCAGCCAGAACTCTCCCAGGTATTCACTGTGCCTTGTGCCAGAGAGAAAGCAAGGAGGGAAAGCTAACACTGTGCCTGCCTTTAAGCATCTTACAAGCCAACAAGAAAATGATACCCACAAATAATGGATATTTATACAGTAAATGAAAAATGCCACGTTATATAGGGGAGAAAGGCATAAGGTTTTTAGGCAAGCTTGCAGTAGTAACATTTGAGAGCTCCTCTGGAAAGGAAGCAGAGTTCACAGCAGAGGAGGAGAAACACATGAAACCAAACTAGCTCTTGAAGGAAAGGTGGACAAGCAGGAATGCACAGTGAACATGGACAGTCACCCTCTCAGGTACAATTGCCTAGTTAGGGAAGTTTCCGTGTGCACGACACACACACACACACACACACACACACACACACACCTGCACATGCTTACTCTCACAGGTTCTCAAGTTCGCACTCTTGGTTTTTAGGGAAGTTTCCAGGCACACACACACACACACACACACACACACACATCTGCACATGCTTACTCTCTCAGGTTCTCAAGTTCACGCTCTTGGTTTTTAGATGATGTGATGGTTTAGATAACACTGTTAACCGCAGGCTTGAGTACTGACACTCAGTTCCTGGTTGCCCATGGTGGTGCTATGTGGGAAGTTTAGAAGGTGAAGTCTTTGGAGAAAGAGCTTCACTCAGGGTGAACTCTGAGAGTCTTAGAGCCTAGCCCCACTCCATTTTCTGGTTAGGGCTGAAGATGTGACATCTCAACTTCCCACTCCAGCTGCCTGCTACCATGCTGTATCTGCCATTGTGGACTGGAACCCTGTGGAATGTAATCCAAATCAACCTCTTCTTTAAGATCCCTTTGCCATGTGTTTTACCACAGCAACAGAACAGTGACTAACTGACAGTTTTTTGTTTTTTGTTTTTGGAGTCAGAAGTGCTATAGCTACACTATAAGCCCAGGCTGACTTTTTGTTTGTGTTTTGGTTTCCTTTCCTTTTCTTTCTTTCTTTCTTTCTTTCTTTCTTTCTTTCTTTCTTCCTTTCTTTCTTTCTCTCTTTCTTTCACTCATTCATTCATTTTTTTTATGCAATCCTTTGTTCCTTTTATTTCTATGTTACCATCTCAGGGTTCTGAGCTGTGAAAGAAACACAATTAAGTAAACCATAGGGGAACATGGGGTAAGATAAGAAAAGGAACTCAGAGCTTACTATGCTAGGTGACCATAAGTGAAGGAGAATATCAAAGTCCTCCAGTTTTTTTTTCTCAATCATATTATTCTAGTCTAGAAGGATGGGATGGGTGCAGGTTTGTCCTGTGTGATAAAACTGCTGTGACTAAGCCCCTTCAGGAGTTACTTGTGATATGTTGTTATTCTGGATGTCTAGCTAATGCCATAAAATAACAGAATAACCAGGGTAGGATTAAAAAGAAGAAGAAATACAAGTATTACCTATATTTTTATATTGTGACTGTATACTAAAATTCAAGTGTGATGGTCTGAATGAAAATGACTCCCACAGACTCATAGGGTGTGGACTACTAGGAGGTGATGGCCTTGTTGGAGGAAGTATGTCACTATGTGTGGGCTTTCATGTTTCAGATGCTCAAACCAGAGCCACTGTCTCACTCTTCTCCTGCTGCCTGCACATCAAGATGTAGAACCCTCACGTCCTTCTGCAGCACCACGTCTGCCTGTGTGCCACCATTTCCTGCCATGATGATAATGGACTAAAGCTCTGAAACTATAAGCCAGCTCCAATTAAATGTTTTCCTTTGTAAGAGTTGCTGTGGTCATGGCGTCTCTTCACAACAAATAGAAACCCTACCAAAGACATAGAGCAAGTCTAATTTTAAGAAATACTACCAAGGTTAATAAAAAAAAAATTAGTTAAAAAAAACTGCAAATGCCAGTAACTCCTCAATAGAAGTAACAAAGACAAATCATACATTTTTTTTCCGTTATATAATAAAAAAACCCACAAAACTAAATTATGACAGGTATAAGGCTCTTACTGCTTAATAGTATATAATTACAATAAAAAGAAAAAAATGAGATCTGGTTAAATTTACAGCTATGTTCCAGAACAGGAAGTTGTTACACTTAACAGTTTTTCACTCTCTATGAAAAATACGAGAATACATGATTCCAAAATAAACCTCATTTCTACTTCTTTTAGTGTTTAAACTAACTACACAAAATTGAAATTCTAAAAAAGATTCAGTAAGGGAAGAGGTATCATATGAAAAGTATTCCAAACAAAGCGTCTAAATTACCGGCATAGGAGTAAAACAAATGCGTTAGAAGGACAGAAGTGCAGTTGTTGCCTATTCCGCCTGTAAAGGCTTGTGAATCCGGGAACAAGAAACAGAAGGTAGCCAAGCCAGCCTGGGCTTTGAGAGGAACAATGACTCAAAGGAAGCTGAGGTTAGCTACATTGTTCCAGCTTCACTGTCAGGCACCTGTTACCAGTCTAAAGTGTGTAACACTGATTCAGAAATGGCTCATCAGGAACACAAGAAACAGAGACTGGACAAAGGCCCAAAGAGTATCAGTGGGTCTTACTAAATAAAAGGGGAAGATAATGCTGGAAAAGACTTAAGAATTTGACTATTATACAATCATTCATTCGCTCTATGGTGACTGAAAGCAAAGCTCACAGAGGCAAGAAGACCTGTAAAATAAACAATCATGCAATAGAATCATTAAGCTATATTGAAGAAGAAAAGAACAACTTCCATTCTGCCAAGAATGAGAAAAAAAGTCATACAGAAGGGCATCTGAATTGGGTACAGAATGGCTGAACTTAAAGAGGGATGTGGAAAACAGATAAGGTGAATCCACACAGAAACAGGCCTGCTGAGAAGGAGGGCAGGCAAGCACGGCTTCCTGACCACAGCACTGGGCTCTTCCTCTCCAGGCAGAGAGCCATCTGCCCATGGACAAGGCTGTCCTCGCTGGAATCAGACCTTTCCCCAACCGTCTTCCACAGTCCAACTGCAGGGCCACAGCACTGCAGCCTACTTTGAATGGCTTAAATTCAGAGTGTCCTGTGTGATAAAACTGCTGTGACTAAGCCCCTTCAGGAGTTACTTGTGATATGTTGTTATTCTGGATGTCTAGCTAATGCCATAAAATAACAGAATAACCAGGGTAGGATTAAAAAGAAGAAGAAATACAAGTATTACCTATATTTTTATATTATGACTGTATACTAAAATTCAAGTGTGATTCAAGTTTACAAGATGGGATTCTTTCTTGCCTCCATTTTCCGTCTGCCTTTTAGCAGACAAACACTAACACAGGAGAAGCTGTGAAAGCATCTGTGCTGCCTTAGGGCACACTGACCTGCTCTATAGGTTGGGTGCACAGCAGTGGACTCTAACTTAAAGTGCTGATGCTTTCTGGCACTTGCTCAGTAGACCAGGCTGGTCTTGAACTCACAGAGATCCGCCTGCCTCTGCCTCCTAAGTGCTGGGATTAAAAACATGTGATACCACGGCTTTTTCCTCTATAATACTAAGGAGGAAACAGACTCAATTGTAAACTGCTTCAATTTAAAGGTCACCAACACATTTTTGTTTGTGAGACAGGGTTGGAATTATTAAATATCTTTAAAAACTCAAACACCGTGCTCAAAGTTTTGTTCAAAAACAGAGTTTGGACAACCTAACTTGTGGATGTATCAATTGTTTCCCCAAGGAAGCAACATTTCCACTTGATAATCTTCTAGAACTTCAGCTCCTGAAGAAGGTTTAATATTTGAACCCTGTTGCTAGCAGGTAGAACAGTATCAGACATAAAGATCCTAAGAGTCACACTTATCAGACAAAAGGTGGGTGGGTATAGGAGGGAGCTTGTCTGGGGCCTATACAGTAAGTGCAAAGAGCTTCTCAATCAGCAAGCAATGTGACAGCAGTTGGAAGGCTCATTTGAAGACAGTCCACTCCCTGGATTAGGATCTTATTACTGAGGGCACTCACATAACTCATGAGTCAGAGCTAGGAGACAGAAAGGTGTCCCCTTCCATGTCTCTCAAAGGGCAGGTGAAGAACTGCTGTGCTACAATGGTGCCTGGGAGGGTCTAAAGGTAGGATTCTGGTCCCTGCTTCAGAATCTAACTTAGTACAGGAGAATGCTCCTGCATTCTCCAACAAGCGCATCTATCAGCCAATACTGATGCAGGTGAAGTGTATGCCATGGAAGTGTATGCTATGGTGATGGTATGGGACATATTAGTGATAACCACTACAGAGTTTAACTTCTTACAATATTATCCTAAGTGAATAAAGTGGTTGATCTGATTGAACTAGAATCACTGGTGTCTCTTACAGTGATAGATGTTAATAATCATAACTTGTTGATTTGGCTAACACAGTTGTACATTTCTCAAAGTGGTATTTCTCAAAGTGCTATTACCTTAAACCTTAAACTTTCTGTAAGGAGCACTGTAAGATTAACAGGTCAACAAAGTTATAGACCATCAAAGTGCTTTAAAATGCCATTTACATAATGTCTTTTTACTGTAGCTTTTAAGGGAATACTATTCCTTAACAACTTTTTTTCCAGTAGAACTGACTTTTTCGTACCCTTCTCCTGGTGTGCAGAGCATTTCTTTACCATCATCACAGTCTTAACACATGTGTGCCCCTCACTTCCAAAAGAGCTTATAAAACAAGCCAATATTTTAAAACTTTGTATAGAAATAAAAATGATCCAAAGTAATAATTTCTTATATAACAACGCTGCTATTAGAGCGACTCTTGCATGGACCTGGATTAGTGAATTCATCTAGAATATGGAATATGAAATTAACAGCATTAGTTCTAGTAGAATCAATAAAGAATTATTATTATGGGACAACTGACTGAATATGGGAGCTATTTATTACATTAAATCATATATTATCATGCTACTCAGTGAAATAAAATTATATATGTATGTGTGTATCTTACACACATACATATATAACTGGTTTATTAATGCAAGATACTTACTACTGTTAATAATGTAGCTTGGAATCATTTTACCTTTTAATATTGCTGCTGAAATTCCAATGGTAGCAGAAAACAGGGGGAAAGCAAAGGCATTAAAGCATTATACAGATTAATATTAATTTGCCTGTGTTTGATGTACAGCAGAGTAGGAAAGATGGGAATTTTGAAAAGGGCCCCAGGAAAAAAGAAATCGAGTACACAGGTGTGTTTAGGAAGATCAGGACCTCTTTGTATTCTGTTCCAACTACACATCCTAACACACCCAACTCATTCATTCCACTGCTCTTAACCAGCTGATGATTCAAAGACTCTCAATGAACAAAGCAATACAAGAAGACACAACACTAATTGGGATAGCACTGTACCGTTAGCCTTTTTAAAAGATGTCTCATTTGGCAGAATTAAGTTAGTTTTTGAATATCTGTCAAATACCCTATGGGCTCTAACAACTCCATCCAGATTATACAGCGCCATTCATTTAAAGGGATAGGAGACACAGTCCCCTCTACAGGAGCCTCTTCCTAAAAACTGCTACCAGGAGCAGGATCATAGCCTATATCCTTCAGCTTTCCCAAACCCTCAGGTGTAAAAACTGTGCAGCCTTTACCCAGTGATTTCAAATAACTTTCAAATTCCAAACATCACTTTAGCCTAGGGAAGACTATATATTCTTAGGAGTGAAGTATCTTGCTCATCAGGCAGAAACATTTGTAACTCTTGTAGTATAAAAATCTATGTGATGGCAGCAGGGAGAAATCCCTGCATTTCTAATGCCTTCCTCAAGTGGCCTGAGAGTACAGGTTGCTGGTGAGACTGCTATGATCACATTGTATATGACACCCCAAATGTAAAAAATATAATTCTAAAAGTATTCTAATTCAGCCATCAAAGCAAATGTTTTACTACTCATAATAAATTGGCTAACACAGTTGTCAGCCAATTGTTATAAAATATTAATAGTAAATTATAAATAAGTTTATTAATTTATATTATATAGAATTTAATGAAAAATAGTAAAATCAAATAATAAATGCTAATATTAATAAAATAAAAATAATAAATTAAAGAAAAGTTATAAACCACCTTCTAAAATTTTTACTTGTTTAACCAGCAAACCAAAAATAAAAAAGGAAGTCTATGTCACTTTCGTCAGCATTGTTTGCTACCGGGCTAACGGACTAGCACAGCAGCCCCAGCTGTTACCTCGATCTCTTGCTTTGTCAGAAAGGAGCACCTCCACCTCCTCGTGCTCCCGGATGGCATCCAGGATGATGCTTCCTTCCTTGCTGAACAGGAACAGCATGGGGATCTTTATGTCGTCCGTGTCTTTCCCATCACCTGCCATCTGGAACAGAGGGGCAGTGTCACTGCTGCTCCCCTCGTTGTCATCTAGCCAGAAAACAAATAGAGCAATCAGGGTATCCATCCGCTGCAGAGATGTGCTGTTACTCCTTTTCCGCTACTGACAGAAATGATTTTATGTACCAGAAAATGAATATAATCTTCAGCTCAACTAACTTTATGATTTAGCCTAAGGAAATAATAGAAAACAGCAAAAACTCTAAACCCAAAGAAATTTACTGCACAATTATAAACAGCTCTCAATAAATTATAATGAACTACTTGCATACAGAAAAATAATACATGAAAAACGAAGAACACAGATTTCTATGATTATGACTGGAATTTTTTCACGTTTAAGGAAAAACCTACAAATGAAAGATTTTAATGACCTGGATCACACAGGTAGAACTATGAATGAACTTTTAGATTTCCTCTCATGGATTTGTTAGAGTTTGAGCAGTTCAAAATTTAAAATGCTCTGAAATTACAATGTTTAGATCAGGGATTACCTAACCCGCAAAGCTGAATTAAGCAGTATTGTTATTTCACACTGGTAAAGCATTAGTTAAATTCTCTGATAGTTTAAGTGTCAATTATATCCACTCCCATTTTCCTGAGGAAAATGACAATGCCACCTCACACACTGCCTGATTCATAGGCCCAAACTAAGCAGCAAACTCGATGTGTCTTCTTAGTAATTAATCAGTTAAGAATGGCAGTCTGACCCCCAGTCCCTCTAGGACCCTCGAACTGCCTCACAGAACGACTTCTTCTAGTGTGGGTAGCAGTCCATGCAAGTGACTCAGGCTGAGGGCCTGGCTGCCTTTTGGGAACGGTGAACAGAGGGAGAGGGAGCAGGTGTGGGAACTGCTGAAGAGAAGGCACAGCTGCAGACCCACAGGCTAGGCAGTGCCAGATGAAGAGAATGTGAAAACCGCCAGCTGTGGCAGCTGCTCACATTCACGTGCACCCTGGTCAATTCCAGCTACTGCCTTACTCTTGGGTTGAATGAAAGTCATACTTTCCACATCGTAGACAACCTCCCTTCTTAAAATAACAAGTAAATTATTACCTTCGGAAGGCAAATGGTTCCTAAAGTAATTTGTATTTCTAAGGTAAGATATGTGTCCTTGTAACAAAAAACAAAACAAAAAACCCCCAAAATACCCTTAGGAGAAAGAAGTCTTTTTTTAAATTAAAATTTCTGACAACAAAAACATCATCTCATTGTTGTTCCACAGAACCCACATAGGGCTGTGCACCAAGAGCTACAAAAGCAAGGGAATGTCTGCCCTGACAGTCTTTACACGTCACAAAGCACCACTAAGATTCTGCCCAGAAACAGAAAATCTTCACACAGAAAAGTGTTTTTAAAGATTAATCTACACATCCCACACTATATTTACACTTTAAATCTGTTTTTAAGTCTTGGTAAGTAAGAAATGCTCAAAATCATAGTGACAACAAGCTACTAAATTCTTCAGTAAGAGGAGGCTCAATGTGAAAATAGCCAACAATAAACAGGATGCCTCACGGAGCTGGGAAATGGCTCAGGCTACAGTGCCCTCCACGCAAGCATAAGGACCCAAATTTGGATCCCTAGTGCCCACATAAAAGCTAGGCATGGTGATGCTCATCTGTAACCTAGCACTGGGAGTTAGGGGGAAGGTAGACCCATAGTTAACTGGCCAGTCAGTCAAGCTTGGTGAAAGATCTCTTCAAAAACTAAGGTGGAGAACAGCTAGGAAGACACCAATGTTGACCTGTGGCCTCCACTCACACGTGCACGTGAATGTACACATACACACAAAGAAAAAGATTTAAGTCAGGTGCCAGCCAAGATGTCCTGTAACTGGCCACACAGCGAATGCTGTCAGCTTGTGTTCTCTGTGGGAACTAGCCAACTCTGCAACTCAGAGACAACATCTATAGGAATTGGTAGGTCTGCGTCTCAGAAACACCTAAACTGAGGTACGAATCTGAGGTGGTCCATACCTAATAGTTTGCTAAATGTGGGTTTAAGTTATTAAATACAACTTCTCCTAAAACTTTTTAATGAATGAAATTTATTCACTTAAATCAACATTTTAGTACCCATCTAGACTAAACAAAGAGCAGTAAATAATTTTTTGCTGAAATAAATCCTAGTACTTAAGTGCTCATATCTTTTGTTTGTCATGATGCTGGAGTCAAAAGCAGGGCCAGCCCCCGCCTTTAACTGTCTTTTGTACTCTCAATGTAGAAATGAATATTAACTAAGGAAAACAAAAAATGGAAAATGGACTTTCCTGGTCAATTCACAAGTGATATGATATTCCAGTCTCCCAGTTCTTTCTAAATGCAAATGCCTTTTACCTTAAACATACAAAATTTATACTCCTGCTGTTAGTCATGGCTTGTTATGAGAAAAAAAAGCTGGGGGAGTGGTTGGGGAATAGCAAAACTCATAGGTAGAAATATATGGGTAAAGCTGGTAATTTGTAATTTCAGCGGGAAAACCCATTGGGATAAAAAGTTCTAACAACTAGCGCTTATCTATTGTCTAGTATTTGCAGCTTAAGAAATCTTTCTTTTTCAGAAAGAAAAAATAAATAACTGAAGCTGGGCCAAGGCTGCACTACCAGAGCTGCTAACCGGACCCACATGTCTGTGATTCCAGAGCCCACCACCCTGTGGAGGAATGGAAGTCTTCAAAGTCTGCACACTGGAATGGCTGAGTGGAACTCTTACCTGGAGACTTTAGGTCTCAAGGATTTCTTTTCCAGAGTGTGGGGCATTTGCACAACACTCCAACTCCACCCTCAGACCTTATCCCAAATATTTCCACTGACATTAATATACAGGAACTAGTATCTGGACTTTCAAGAAAGATAAATGTATAGGAATATTCAGGTGACCGAATCATCTATTCTTTATGTTGTCAAAATAAAAATAACCTGATAAACCCTTTGATAAGATTTTAGAAAATCAAAGGAAAATCTCCCAATCATCTCCTCCTGACCAATACGCTGATTCAGAGTACTACTTACCAATGACAATACCACCGATGGCTCCGGCATTCTGGATATTGCGTGCCTTTTCTGCAAACATGCACTGTCCTCTTTGTATCAAGGCAATTTTCCCCATCACAGCCTCGGGGTTAGTGAGTTCTGAACAACCATTATATGGTTTACTGCTCGCAACAAATCCTCTTGTCTGTCAGAAATAAAAGTAACCTAAATCTTTTATCTCCTTCAATTACAATAATCATTTAACTTCTCTCTCCCTCCATCCCTCTCTCTCTCTCTCTCTCTCTCTCTCTCTCTCTCTCTCTCTCTCTCTCTCTCTCTCTCTCTGAGTGTGTGTGTATGTACACGTACAGAAGCTACAAATCAATTCACCTCATTTTTGAAACTGCATCTCTACCAGGAACTTGGGGGATCACAGATTAGGACAGCATGGCTGGCCATGGATCCTTGGGGATCCTCCTGTCTCTGCCTCTCCTGTGCTGGGATTAAGAGGGCATATTAACCTGGGCTGAACCCAGGTCCTCGTGTGTGCACAGCAAACACTCTAATGATTGAGAGCTCTCCCCAAACAGAGAGATCTGTATACAGATATAAGAACACTTTAATTGATATGCAGAAGGTTGAATGCTAATGTTTTGTTTTGTTGTGGGGACTGAAGCCAGGGTCTCAGTGGAGTATGTGTTTCTACTCCTAAAATGTACACTCAGACCCAACTTCTAAACATAAAGCTACTAAATTAGAGACAAAGAAATCAAACACTAACTATTTTAATTTTAGTAAGCTTACTGGAGTGCACATACCTCTTTATGTTTAGATAGATCCAGCCCAAACTGAGCTGGTCCAGCAGTTAAGACTACCCTGCCAAAAAACGGGTGGGAAATAATCTGTACAGCTCGCGGCGGTAGCTGCTGCTCTTTCTGTTGTTGACTTGACAGTTCAATCATCTCCTGCATGAACCGCAGCCCATCTTCAGCATCAATTGAACTAGCAGCCTATGAAAGAAACAGATTCAGTTTAGCTTAGCTTTCCTTCCTGCTAACTTCCCATCTTTTTGACTTCCTAAATTAGATGTCTGTGTGGAATTTCTCCTTTTAGTTTAGGTCCCCACTAAATATTTTTGATCTAACTTGCCCATAACACACTACTTTCAGGAATTAAATCTTCTGAGAAGCATTATCTGTAACTTTGATTAATGCCTCTTTCCCACCATAAAAACATTTTGATGGAGATTTGGAACTGCTTGTATCAAACGCTCAAGCACCCTTTTGAGAGAAAAAGACTTCTTGTCTGACCCATGTCTTTCCCTTTGAAACGCCAAACTAGCAAGCAGATTCAATAAGGTTCAAAACACAATTAAGTACCGATTCTGTCCCCACAGTAAGCGGAAACACTGGGAAGAAGTCTTTAAGTTTGTGTCTAATGGAGAAAGATATGCAGACGTTAACTGTGCTGAAAAGTCTGAAGTAAGAGGCACAAGGGAATAATTGATTCTGCTTGTTTATAACTGAGAGCTAAGTCTCAACCATGAAGAATTTGAAAATGTTCATCATAGAAAAATTAAAAAAAAAAAAAAAAAGACTGAAGGACAGAGAGATAGCAAGAGTTCAATCCCATGCTGAAACTTCTAGCACTGGAAAGAACTCAGAGAATGAGAGTTCACTGAACGGCAAACAGAGAAGAGAGCTGGGGTAAGGACAAGAAGTGATAGACGAGGAAAACACAACTCAATCTAGGGCAGATGGAGGAGGAGATGTACAAATACATAGCAGATGTATTAAATCTGGGTTTGGAACAACTGCTATATGCATATGTCCAACAAGTCATCTGTTCAAAGCTGGTGGCAGAAAGAGAAGACTGCTGAAGAGAGCAGACAGAAAAGGTACCACATAGAGTCCTAGCCCGCCCTGACTGAGTGGGGTGCCAGGGAAGCAGAGCTACAAGGCGCAGAGCGAGAACTGAACAGGAACTGTGTTGCTAGAACACCCTGGGAGCCAAAATGAAGGAAATGTTTTAAGAGGAAAATCAAGAGTTACAGAAAAGTTGAATTGTATTAAAGATTAAGAGGCCACTTGGCGGCCAACTTCTTCACTGGCAGCCTAAATAAAAGCATTAGAGCCACACTCACAACTTGGGACCATAATGACACAGGGGTACTCTTAAATGGAAGCTGGAGATGGCAAGAAAACAGAGAGATCTGAGAGAAAAGTGAGGCTGTGGGAAAGCTGAATTTGGGAGTAAAGATGTTTGAGTGTGCTTGCAGCTTATAATTATTCAGAATATTATGTTGTTTAGAATCAATGTGCTAATAAGGCAAATAACTCAGAGGTTTCATTTTATAAAAACTCTAAAATAAAACCAATAGAAATTATCTAAAAGGCATGTTATCTTTTTTAGGTACAAATATATTCAAAGCTTGATTTCTGTGATGAATGAAATATCTAGATTCAGTAATTTTTGGAAGATAGTGTGGAATATTATTATATAAATATTAAAACTAACCACTAACTAGAAATAAGATAGTGAAAAGACAATAAGCTGAGAAACATTTAGATTTAAGTCCTATCCTTGATGGTATTAATATAAACAAATTACTCAGATGATTACTTGGAATTAGGAACTTTCCCAGAGAGTTTACAACAGTCAAATGTCACACCCTTCTCAAGCTAGAGAGCAAAGACAGCACCTAGCCCATACAGCAATGTCTTACTTGGATTGCATGTTGGACCAGCTGGACTCGCCCATCTTTGAGGTGAATCAAACTCACCCCCATCTTCTTCAGGATTTCTAAATGTTCAGGGTTAGTGGCCATAAAATCTCTGGCTCTCAGAGGTGGTTTAGCTCCACTTCTGAAACTCTCCTCTCTGCAGAAAGGAAGCAGAAGCAAAGCTTGTAACTACATATTACAAGCAGTGAAACATAAAAACAAGAACAATCTTAGTAGATACTTGCAATTTGCTAATTCTAGAACTAGAGTAATTTTTTTTTCTATACATAATTCTGATTACTAACAAACTGTCACTTTTGTGTGTGTGTGTGTGTGTGTGTGTGTGTGTGTGTGTGTGTGTGTATTCCAATAAAATAGATCATGTATGCTGTCTTTCTCTAAAAACATATTTTCTCACCCTTTTTTTTCAGTTTTAATTTTTAAACATTGTATGAGTATGGGTGTTTTGTCTGTTTGTCTGTCTGTGCACCATGTGTATACAGTATCCTTGGAAGCCACAAGAAGGCATCAGATTCCCTGGTACTGGAGTTACAGAGAGCTGTGAGCTGCCATTTGAGTACAGGGAATGGAAGCGGGGTCCTCTAGAAGGGCAGCCAGTGCTCTTACCACTGAGCCACCTCTCCAGCCCTCACAATATTCAAAAGCAAAACAGTACTTCCATCAGTGGATGATATCACTCACTTCATTTTTTTTTAGCTCCCTGGTATCAATGGTCTTTCTAAGAACTAGATGGAAGAAAATGAGCCTCCCAAAAATTTGGTTAACAATCAAGAAGCAATTCTAAGAACAATAAAGCACAAACAAAAACTGTCTTTCCACTCCGCAGAAACTAGACATATGGAAGAATGCATTTTCTTATACATACATAGGAGATGAGTCTTTTGTGTCTAAAATTCAGCTAGAGAAATTTAAAAACTATTATTAAACAAAAATAGATAAAAGTTCACATAACTTTTATTCTATAAAAACCACAAACCTCAGTCTCTGGTCTAGGCAAAAGTCTTTTTGACTACCGTTACAGCTCCTTAAAACATTGTTATTTATTGTGAATTAACTTAGTATTAGCAAATATAAAATAATACATCTTACACTCTGATGATTCCTCTTGGACAGCTCTTATCCACCACATTTTTCAAAGGTTCACGGATGCTCTGAGCATACAATGGATCATTAGGAAAAAGAATCTGAGTGTTTGGACAAGTCCAGTCAAAGTTACTATCATCTAGTTCTGTGTATTCTGAGGTCTGAAACATAAAAAAAAAAAAAAAAATTACATAACTGATAATAATAGTGCTATTTAATATTATGAGTAAAAAGGAAATATTCTTTATAAAATAAGAGTGACACCCTAAAAGATAATGAGAGACTATTACAAGCACTTTCATCCTACCATGTATATGGCAGGTTACTTTACACTTAGAAAAATGAAGTGAATATATAAAAATGAAAAGGTGAGTAAGACATTTAACTTAAAACTCACTGTGTTCTTCTTAGAGATGCTGCGATTCGTGGTAGAGAGCCAAAGAGGTAACAGATGGGCTTCTGTGGTAAAGATGTAATCTTCTATGTCAAAAATAATGTCTTCTTTATCAGCAAATAACAGGTAGAGATATTTAAACATCTCAGCCAGGAAGAACGAATCCATTCTAAATTGAAAAGTCACAAATAAATACATAAAAATCCAAATTATCAATTATATATATATATATATATATAATCAATACAATTCAAAAGCTAAAGAACTACAGAGTGCCTCACCTCAATCCTCCACTGTCAAAATAACCTGGACTCAAGTATATTACAATGGCATAAAATACAAGAGGAGCTGCCTACCTCACAGGTACATTATGTCATCAAAAATTCTCACTAGGCTTTTAACAGGCTTTCTTCTATGGAGAATCAACAGCAAAGAGGCAATTCAGATGAAGTTTATTAATGAGTCTCATAGAAGAATCTTCAAGACATGTTAACACATGGATAGCATGTCACTTAAATGACATTTGCTACACAGGGATTTAGGTGATGAAGAAGGCTTTAGAAGTGAAAGAAGTCATCTATAAAGGTTTCATGAAAATGAACATATAGCCACAGGACAGCTCTCTAACTACTTATCTCCCAGACTGAGCATTTATCTAGTTATTCACATGGTTGAGGAGGAAATATAAGGGGAAGTGTGCACATGCTTTTAGATACTTTAATGTTACATTTTAAAGAGATATTTAAATAAAATTACATGCCAGAAAAAGAGTATAGGGAGTAGATGGAATTGTAACATCAAACATAAGTAATTTTACTACACAAGGTTTGACAGTAACAAATGACTGCAAAGTTTACTTAAGTTTGTACAGAATCACGCTTCTAGCCTAGCTTAATTCCTGGCACACCAAAGGTCCTCAATAAACGTTTACTAAATTGAATGCAAGTTGAAAGGGCATTACTAAAGTTGATGGGAGCGGTAAGGAACTGGGCTTTGAAGATGAAGCTCTTCCAGTACAGGTCTCTGGTCACTGGGACATTACCTACAGACTGTTGCTTCTGTTTTCTGTTCTATAAGAGGAACAAAATGGCACACTTACGTATTCGATTAAAACCACAGCTCTTTCTTTCCCTATATCTGAACGACTGTGAGGGTGTACATGGGCTCCGCAGGTGTGTGCTGTATGTGCGCGTGGAGCTGAGGCTGACCCAGGTGCCTTCTATCAGCCTCCCCCTCATTTTCTGAGACTGTTTTTGTGCACCTGAACTAGTCGGTCAGTTGCACCAGGTGGCCAGTGTGCTCTGGGCATCCTGCTTCTGCCCCTGCAACTCTGGGTAACAGACACATGTGGATGTGCCTGGTTTTTTATGTGGGTGCTGAGGATCACATTCCAAGTCCTCATGCTGTACCCACTGAGCCATCTCCCACTGTAACATTTGAAAACTTTGTGGCCCATTTTAGAAGTAAATCTTGTCAGAAAAAAAAGCTACCCTGTTAGTGTACAATACACTCCAATTCAGTCTTTTTCTGAATGCCACTTTTGAGAACTGCAATTGGTGGGTAGATTAATGAGTAAGAACAGAGATACTGAGCAAATTTGTTTTGTAAACAACTAAGAGTAAGACATAGATGGATCGCTCATCTATAAGCTGTAGGTCATCTAGCTGTTTGTAAATCTATAAATGTACACAGTGAAATGCAAAGGTATTACCATGTCTGACATGATTTCCAAATTGCTCAGCATTATCTTAAGCACATTACAGCAGGATCTTAGAAGATTTTCAGGTTTTGGTCATTTGAATTATTTTTAGTAATTACATAATATTAGGAAAATACAAATACTTTCCTCTTGAAAAAGCTGTGTATGTGTGTTGCATGTGGGTGCTTGTGACCTACAGGACAATGCCAATGGGTCTGGAGGGGAATATGTACCCCGAAACAGCCTATCATTACAAGTTCTCAAGTACCATGTAGGGGGCATTGGTCACAATCCCAATCCAAAATTCTTCCTCATAATTTGGATGGGAAGTAACTACATTTTTCTAAGCTGCAAGATACTGAAAATGAGTGGTTTGGCCAAAAGACTCCTGAGATAATTTTTAAACCCCGTAGTTTTGTCCAGGAACAAAAATGAAAATTCCTTAGGATAAATATTAACTTCTGAATTCATGCTTTAAAAATTAGCTTCTCAAGATGAAAGCAGAGAATATTTTTATTAGCAGCCTAGAGTTAAAGTATCTGAGACTAGTGGGATCTTTCACAAATTCAATGGGAGTTAAACAAAATATAACTAAAAACAAACAAAAAATCTTAAAGGCAGCTAGTTATATAATACAGTTTTGGTTAAATGCATCTGAAAAGTAAAATGCTCCTATGTGAACCACTAGGTTAATGAAACTGGTCTTCCAACTCTTGTTCACCTGTCAGGACTCAGGATTCTCCAGAAACATTTCAGAGAAGATCACATACAAGCTTGCATGGCTTACAGCACATCTAAGAAGTCTGTTTATACAGTTGTCTTCACTAATTCAGTAGCTCAAAGATATGGCTTTATATGTCTAATCTTTAAAACTAGTATGATGCTGGCACATAATGGGCCCCACAAACAGTTACAAAATGGACATTTACTAGCCAAGTGCAAAAACAAGCTTTAGTGGTCATTCAGAGATATGAAGACTACAGAAGTGATCCAGGAATAGCAGGAACATTAGTGATAACCACAATGACCAATGTGTGTGCGAATACTTCTATCTAGTATTCCACATTGATCTAGTATCCAGCAAGCCAGAAACCACCACTGGTCTCCCCTCTAGGGCCAAAATCAAAGTGCACACACTTATCATAATGTTGTAAAAGAATTCTTGACTGAATACAAACCATAAATCCAGCTCTTTAATTATTTTAATAATTTCTCTTACATAATGTTTCAAAAACCATTGCAGCACAGGAGACTATGTTTCTAATGACCCTAATAACAGGTTCTGTTATATAATATTCATGTATCTACCCAAAAAGTCATTGGAGTACCTACTACATACCAAGTATTATGACAAAAACAGCAAAAATACACACAAACATCACTTTTTAAACAATTTAAAATGAATGGATCCAAGAGTTTTTAAAATGCAAGCACAATGAACTAAAGTTTACACCCTCAAGTGCTCTAACACTGTTTCTCTGAACCCTCACAGGTGGCTGTATTCTGTGCTATGTTCGTTGCTGAGAGAGGGAATAAGAGCTTGTTTACCTGTCCTCATGACTCCCAGTGCGAACATCCTTCATGGCAGCAAATCCACAAGGCACTCGAGCATACTTATTCAAATTTTCAATAAGTGTTTTTCCTACTTCAAGGTAGTAAGGGTCTCCTGTAGCCTATTAAAAGGAGAATACACATAGCACATGTGCTGCCACACACCCATTCATTTATCCAGTAATTTACTGAGTCTACAAGATACAAGATGCCAGGCCTTGTGTTGGGCAGTAGAATACATGTAACACAGAACATAGATTTATAGAGTTCCTTAAACAATTGAAACAATAAATCTCAGCCTTTAATTTACATTTCTACATGCTCAGAAGAGCTCCCCGACTGAAGGGAGGAAACCACTTCAGGGTGCAGATCCATAAATAAAATTTCCCTTTAAAGAAATCCTTACAGAAGGTTTTTTTTTTTTTTTTAAGTTTTATTTTTTGTTCATTGCCCCTCTTCTTTACAGCAGACATGTTTACAGTGTTCAGAAGGGGCTTAATTATAGCATAGTTGGGATCTCAATTTTCCATGTCTGGTGTTTGGAGATGTAGTCTCCATCCAGGTATTCAGAAGTACTTTTCAAAAGGCATCAAGTTTACAACAAATCTTACATCTTTCTATAGTTCTATAGGCTAAATGAATGCAAATAATGATATATGTAACCATTTTAACACTAGATACTCATTTTATTATAAAAGGAAGAGAGCCAACAAAAAGCAGGGAAAGCCAGGAATGGTATCTTACTTTATATAAGAAGTAGGTACTTTCTGCAAACTCTGGCCTTAGAGGATGCTGAGCCCAATGGACCCTGAAATCTGTAGTAAATGCCTGTACAAAAGAACATATAAATAAGCATAAAAACAGGACTGAAAATGAAAATGAAAGCAACAATTATAAAAGGTAAAAAAATCAACATACAAGTCATGGTAATAATATACTATTGTTGCTAAAATACTAATTCATTTTTAGAGAGACTGTTTAACCAAGCATATGAGTTACTGTGTGTCCATGTTCATGTATGTGTGTGTTCATGTATGGTTGACGTGTGGTGGTCAACCCTGTGTGTTGTCCCTTAATGCTGCCCACCTTGCCTTTTGAGACAGAAGGTCTTGTTGGCTTGGAACTTGCCAAGTAGGTTAGGGCGGCTGGCCAGTGAGTCCCAGAGACACCTATCTCGGCCTCCCCAGCTATGGGTTTATAGGTGCAAACTACCAGGGGTTCTGGGGATTAAACTCAGGTCTTCATCCTTGCATAGCAAGCACTTTACCAACACAGTCAGCTCCCCAGCCCTACTACCTTTTAAATAACCAACAAGAAAATCAGAAAAACCCACTAATGAAACTTAGTAATGCCAATAAATATACCCTACATTGTCTAATAACTGAGTTTTCTATTTGTTTCTTTCCTTTTGTCTCTGAATTAGTACTTCTCTTGTGTTCTGATTTCCTTTTAATTTTTTTTAATTGACAAGACTGTGTTTATGATGTACAGCATACTCTATTTACATACAGTGAAATGTTAAGTCAATAAATATATGTTTTATTTAATACCATTTTTTTGAGGACATTTAAAATTTACTCTCTTCTATGTATTTCCTATTCTATTTTCAACCTATGTATTTTCTATTATATTTTCAAGTATGTATATTTTATTGTAGCCTGTTTTATTTTATAATATCAAATCCTCTAAAATAAGTCAAGGAGTTACTTAAAATAAAAATTAGTCTATTTAAAATGTAATCCTAACAGCCAACAGTGCTGTTCTTGAATTTTTATATGTATGGGTGTTTTGTCTATGTGTATGTCTGTGTTGAATCCTCTAGCACCGGAGTCACACAGATGGTTGTGAATGGTCATGTGGTGCTGGGAATGAAACCTGGGTCCCCTGGAAAAGCAGTCAGTGCACTTAAGCAATGAGCCATCTCTTCAGTCCCAACAGGTATTTTTTTTTTTCTTTCTTTCTTTTTAAATAATAAAAAAGAAGAAAAGAAAACTTCATTTGTGATTAGTGTATTTAGTTGAAACCTCATGTGATTCAAAAGTATGAGCTTTTATAATACAAAGCCTTGCACTTGAAAGTTAATAAAACAATACTTTCCAGAGCTAATGCTTTAGGAAACAGCTATGTTAATACAAAGCTTTGGTATTTTACAGAAAACAGAAAGAACAAGGTTATAAACATATTACAAAATTGGTAAAGGTGTATTTCTGGAAAGGCAAAAAGCATGCTATAAGTATCTTTTCAAATCAGTGTTTGAATGAGGGCCAGCAAGATGGCTCAGCATGCCGGGAGGCTTGTCATGCAAGTCTGACAACCTGAGTTCAATTCCTGGAACTCACACAAAAGGCAAAGGAAAAAAATGACTCCACAAATGTAGTCCTCTGATCTCCACATGGGCACTGTGGCACACATACACTCCCCTACAGTCACCTGCTGTACACATGCACATTCCCACACAATAACAATAAAGTTAAATTGTTTTTGAAAGTCAGAATGAGACAGTATTAGGTCTGGGGATCTACGTCAGTGGTAGAGCACTTTCCTAGCATACGCAAGGGCTTGGGTGTGTTCCCATCAATGCACAAATGTTAAAAGAAGCCAAACAACAAGGGGTGGTGGTGGTTAAAACAGGGTGAGAAACAGTAAGCTTGGACTTTTCTTTACAGCAGGATCATCATTATCCTAAATTAGACCTCTCAACACACACACACATAAAGCAATATATATATATATATATATATATATATATATATATATATATATATATATAATACATATATAAATCAAAATAACTACTTCTTTTTGTTTGTTTGTTTTTGTTTTTGAGACAGGGTTTCTCTGTAGCTTTGGAGTCTGTCCTGGAACTAGCTCTTATAGGTCAGGCTGGTCTCAAACTCACAGAGATCCTCCTGCCTCTGCCTCCCAAGTACTGGGATTAAAGGCATGTGCTGCCACAGCCCAGCAGGAGTAATTACATCTTAAGGATGACAGTTTCTATCTTTAAATTAGAAATTATATATAAATATAGATAGAAGTGTGTGTGTGTGTGTGTGTAAGAGAGAGAGAGAGAGAGAGAGAGAGAGAAAGAGAGAGAGTGCACGCACATGTGAAAGAGAATTTAAAGTATTATTTGCTTACCTCTGGTAGAAAATTGTGTTTTTTAATCACCTGGTATAACATTTCATGAGTTTCAATAGCAGGTCTAATGTCACCTTTTAAAACCTGGAAGTCAACAACAAAATCAAAGCATGAGCTATTTTCATCTATAACCATCCCATTACAAGGCTTGTATAACAACTTTATCATTCAACTTTAGAGATCACAAAAATCACTTAATTAAAACAATTTTATGGGTTTTTTTTTTTTTTTTTTTTTTTACCTGCAAACCTGGAAAAAAGGCAAGCAATGAATCCATCCAGGTCCGAGCATTCAGCATTGGTTTATGGATATGCACATCAAGTAGGAGAGGTGGCTGGCTAATATACCTCATTATGGCATCATAATGCTGAAAGATAGTAACAAAATGCTCATGAAAGCAGATGTAAAAAAATACTATATGGCACAGTAAAGAAATGAACTCTGAATATATATAATATAGATATATAAATTCTCTATATGACAATTGATTATGTAAATATTTAGATGAAAAGAAATTATATATATTGCGATAAATTGTCTCAGTCAGATGCAAAAGTGTGGTTGTAGTTCAATGGAAGAACATCTATCTAGCATGCACAAGGTTTCAAACCTATGTCCTATATGGGTGGGCATGGGCATGCACGTGCACGCACAACATACAAGCACATCCACACACTGGCACACCCACACATAAGCTCACAGAGATCATAATTTATATAAATATCTACTAAGATGCTAAACTGATTTAAAGAAAACAAGGCTAGGTGCAGTGGTATGTGACCACAATGCCAGCACGGAGAGGCCGAGGGAGGAGGAAAGAGTTCAAAGGCATCCTAGGCTACATACAAGATCCTTTAGCGTTAGAAGGCAGAATACTAAAGACAACAATTAATAAGAGACCTCCTGGGGCTGGGCAGATCCATCACTCAGTAAAGTGTTTGCTGCAAAGTATGAACATGAGTTCTCATAGGAGAAAGCTAGGTGCAGCAGCATTCTCCAATCCCAGGGCTCAGGAGGTAAAGGCAGAGATCCCTAGGGCTTGCCAGCCTGGCCAGTCTAGGCAAACTGGGGAACTCTAGGTTTGCTGAAGAGCTTCTGTGTCAAATAAAGCAAGGCGTACAGCAACTGAAGACAACATTCAGCGTAACTTCTGGCCTCCACACACATTCACACACACTTGTGCATATATGAACACATATACACAGCAAAAGTGGGGGTAGGGTAGGGTCTTCTGAGAGAAACAGATCTGAACATCCCTATCTAATATGTGATCAGCTCATGGTTATAATGCTTGTGTGGCCCAGTGATGTTCTCTGGGCCCCTTGGAACAAAATCACAGCTTCTATCTTACAGTTTAGTTTTGTTTTGTTTTCTCCTTTATCTAGGAAATGTGGTCCCTTCTTGGCTAACACAACATTCTGGTATTCACTACTACCAAAACTAATGTACATGATCACTACTGCCACTCTCATGGTCTGACAGCTCTGCTTTTTCTGTTCTTGAAACCTCCTTTTCCCCTTATTTTAACTGCTTCTCTTATAAAACAGGACAAGTTGTATTAACAAGCCAACAAAAGGTTACCTGTTCTAATTCATCTCTAAAAAGAAAAAAAAAATCCATCAGCAAATAATATATGTAGACAGTTTTTTAGTATTCAAAAACTTAATAGGACTTAAACTTTTATTTATTTTTATTTTATGTGTATGTATGAGTGCCTACATGCCATATTGTGTACCACACGCATGCCTGGTACCTGCAAAGGCCAGAGTCATAGGATTGTCTGGAAGTGGAGTTAGGGGGGATTGTGAGCTGCCATAGGGTGCAGCGAACTGAACCCAGATCCTCCGCAAAAGCAGCAAGTGCTCTTAACCATTAAGACAGCTCTCCAAGTCCCAATTTAATAGGACTTTAAATAAGCTGTTTTGCTGGCTCATTTTGTATTTATTAATCACTATCATTGACAATGTGTCATATGTTTAGCCATGTTCAAATCACTCTCCCTAAACACCTGAAAACAAAAAAGCACTAGTATTCCCATTTTGTAAATCAGCGATAAAAGCAAGCAGAGATGCTCACTCTACTCCAAAGTCTCACAACCAGTATGTTGTCCAAACAGTATGTAAACCAAGATCTCTCTCCTACTATTAACTACAATATCAAAACATATCATATACTAATGTGGGTGAACTGATGGGTGGGCAAAAACAAAAAGGTAAATTGTGCAGAAATGATCATAGTGACACAGCTAATCAGTTTGCCACATTTGCCTTAGCTTGCTTCAGTTACAAAAGCAACCATGAGACCAACCACTTTCCCAAAGCTTCTCTGTGGCTCTTGTGCTCCAGTCTTAAGACACCTACTTTTGAAATGAATGCACACTACCCAAACCCTGCTTGTCTGGTATGATCAAAGACTAGGCCAAGCTTGCAACATCTCAAATAGAACTGAACCCAGAAGTGAGCGCTAGTTGTATCTTACTCTGGTAATTGTCCTCTGTGTTCAAATTAAGACTACGTCAAACCTACATGCACCTGGATCGTACGCTGCCAGATTTAGACATTTCTGATAAAAGACGAAAAGAAAACTTTTTGGAGTGTATTTTACTCACACATTGCCCTGTGCAGCATCAGAGAGTGCTAACAAAGTACAACACATTTAAAGACAAAACTTTTAAGAACTTCATTTAGGTTGTTAAATTTTCATCAATCTTCGACTCAAATTAAATTAGCTACAAAATTAATAAAAAATAAATCAACTTACAGTATTAAATCTTTCCAGAAAACTGTCATCTCCAAGCAAGACATAGGCTTTCAACAGATACTCATAATATGAATCAATTCCTGCTCCAACTCCACTATCTACAAGAAATACATATAAATGTGGTCCTTTATTAAACATGTCTGAGAAGTCATACATACAAATGAGGACACTAGTAAAGCAGAATGAAAATTACATGCCAGTGCAAAGCTTTAACACAAAAACTGTACATCTATAGAAATACAACTCTATCTGATACACAAATAACAGCTCCCTTGCTGCAAATATTTTTTTTTTAAAGTTGCTATGTGAAATTGGTTACAATTTTTTCTTATTTAAAAAAACTATCAGCAAGTCTAAGCTATATGAAGGATGAGTGAACAATGATTTAGCCAATACAAACTAAAAAACTGAATTCTGTCTAAAAAAAAAAATCAAGTGTTAGCAATGAAAAGCAAATATTTTCAATTTAAAAGGCCCAAAAAGTGCTGAAAGGAAAAAAGAAAAATTATACCTAAAGTTGTAATATGTTTTAAGTTTTTCTTTGTCTTTGATATTTATAATCTTCCAGAATGAAAGAACAGATTGAATATTAGGACATAGAAATAAAAACAATATCAAATTTTTTAGCAGGATATTTGAAAACAAAAGAATCATCTTAAAAATTTGATACAAAGTAACTTAAACCAAGAATCATGCACAGGTAAGCCATTATTCCAATATTAAAGAACTATTAGGGAAATACAGCATTGGTACCCAGGGAAAACTACTGCAAATAGTGTATGAAATATAATCACCGGTGTTCTCTGCATTACACTGGTTTCAAAACTCCTGGGGATGCCAGAATCCAAAGATGCTCAAGTGCCATTTTAATGCTATAAACTGGCACAGCCTCATGTGCTTTGAGCCATCTCCAAATTCATTTTATTACAGAGCAAATGTATAAGTTATACATATGCATATTATACTGTATTATTATGTTTAGAATGGATGTACCCCCTCCTAAATTTCTCCATGTGCAGATGACTGAACATGTGAAAGAAACCCATACTTACAGAGACTGGTTAATTAAAAGACAATCATACTTTAAGTGGTAAACAAAGTGCAATAACTAAATACCTCAATGAAGTTTGCCATTATGTAAATAGCGAGAGAGGGAACCAAGGAGGGAGAGGTGGAAAAAAACAATAAGATCAAAGGCAAACAGAACCACCATAACATCAGAAACATCAGTCAGCAGAACTACACACTGATGCACCAGAAAAGGGCTGGGGAGGAGGAAACAAAGGATAGGAGAGCACACTGTTTTTAGAGGCAGGTATCAATCAAAAATAAAAGGATGAAAATAAACAAAAAAAAAATGCAACATATGAAACAACAAATAGTATAAGCCTACATGCATTAAAACATCAACAGATTAAAATATGAAAACCAGTACAATCCATCCAGGTATGTGCAGGTTTTATGGATGACACAATTACAACATAAGTGCCTGCAAGAAGTGAAAGTAGGACAAAGGGGAAAGGTGTATCTGGCAAACACTGCAAGATAAGGTGGAGACAAAGGACTTGATCAAGAGGATCACTACACAGTGTGACAAAGGGTGAGGCTAAGAAGACACAGCAATCAAAATGAATGCACCCACCATGCCTAATGAAATATATATAAACCAAAAATGGAATGACAGAAAAATCATTGCTAGAAATCATCTATTTTAATTCTTGACAGGCCAAACAAACAGAAAATCAGTAGGTTCTCTACATTGATAATTGAGTGCAAATGTAACTTAGCCCAGCCACTATGAAACTCAGTATGGATTTAAACATTTTAAAGATTCTGGTCTTCTGATTAGAAGAAAATATCTTTCCCTTAATGGTTTCCTCTCTGAAGAGGTAGCCCTAACATCATTTAGTATTCAGTAGAGATTGGAGAACAGATAAAGCCCACTTTCACCATGAAAACCCAGAGATCCGGTTTCAAAGCTGTTCACAGGAGGGGTGAATGTCTGGCAAGAGTTCCAGTCCCACCCCTGTATAAATATACACATTATATGTAAATTGTCATAGATTGATAATTACATAATTTCTATTTAAATACAGGTAATTACTTTTATTTATACACAAGGTAAGCCTTTTAGAAAACAGAGAAACATAAAAGATAACTTCTTTAGGAATATTTCAACATATTTCCATTCTTCAATGCTTGTCTTAAAGGGGAGTTTTAAAACAGAAAATATTCTTCATAAGATACCACATATTATTTGCTCATAACATCATTATGTTTCTTTCCCTAATTCCAATTAATTTTAAAAACTTACTCCCACAACACTTAGAATATATTATTATCACATAATTCTGTTTTCCAGTATTGACAGGAAATACGTGATATCTTTGGAAACAAATTTCCTGTAGTTCGTTGGTTCATACTATTTCCTCAGGCTAGATTCCAGAAGTCAAATTATTAATCAGGAGGACTAATACCACCTCAGTGATATCTCACAGTAAGTACACAGTGCGCATACCCAGGACTGTCCTCAGGACTCTAAATTAACTCATTAACCTTCATGGTAACTCTGAAGTTGTACTAATGCTTCACCTTATAGACATGGATTCAGAAACAAACACAAATTACATAATTTACCCAAGATCACAAAGCTTACATTCCAACAGTAAGACTCCAGAGTCAATGTTCCACTCCATTTCTAGAGATAGAACACACACAGATAGAAGGAGAGAGGGGAGACTGCGATAACATTACTAAATATATCCACTAAACTGTGAAGTGAAATGAATTATTCTGATCCCTCAGTCCTCAAAGATTTCTATTCCGGAGTCTCGTTTCTCCCTGCTAATGCTGTATGACCATGGTATGAGACAATGCTATCCCGGTTATTTCCAGAGGAAAACACTGTATTTACCAACCATGCTGAGGATGTAAAGGTCTGGGTTTAAAGCCCAGCCTGCATACCTTTGCGCACCCAGTCTCCAGTGTGAATATTGATAGTCACGCCTACTAAATTGCTGCTTCTTTGTCTTTTCTCCCAGAGAAAATCAAGTGCTTTTCTTGCATATTCCTATAATTAAAAAGCAAAAGCATATATGAAGAACTTTGTTCTGGCAAAGAGGGGAACGTCTATGAATCAAAGATTCATAGAATCCTCTAAGATTCTAAATTCTAAAATTCTTAAGATAACCACTTATAAATGTTCTTAAAATCTTGCCTTGGCTTTTTTCAGCCACTTCATATTAAGAAACTTCACTTGGAGAATTTCCATGGCCTTTACCCTTGTAGCATGGCTCACATCCATACATGGATTATTATATTAATTGACATAATTAAATGTATTTGTTATAACAATTATTACCAATTAAAGGCAGAGTGGTAATCTCCTAAGGTATTCTTACTTAGCAAACTTGAAGAGAACTCACAGCTGATATGCTATCTTTGAAAGTAATTTCAGATTATTTTAAGTGACACATAATTTTATTAGTGAAAAATTAGCAAATCAACTAGGCTACAGAGGACTTATTTGTGTATTAATGTACACAAACATATATACTTATGTACATATAAAATTATAATTTTATGACCACTTCTTTCATTTATTTTTACCCACTGGATATTAAATTGAAATTATTTCTTACAAAATTCTTAGCTTTGGATAAAAAGATACTACAAATAGAATAGCAAATAATATCTACTGGTAAAATTCTAAATTAAATTTTAGGGCTGGAGCTTAACCCAGTACTGCAAGCAGAATAATCATTAAACCTAATTTGCTGCTTTGTAGGTTTGGGAATAGACTGCAAAATCATTTACATTCTTGATGCAAATGCTCTGTGGTAATTCTATTGTAACAAAGTAGACCACAACTATAACTAAATGATGAATTTTCAAATCTGGAAAGCACTATACTGATTATATTTCCCTATTTCTATTTTATGCTTTAAAAAAAAAAAAGAACAGTAAAATTATAGATTTAACCAAATCTTGAAATTAAATTATAGGGCCCTAATACAAGAACTCTGATTTTTTGTATATTGGTCTCCATATATTAGGGTCAGCACAGGGACAAACAGGAAATAGTTCCAGCATTGCGGGTCGTACTGTCACTGGCCATGATCCCTCATTTAGTGGAGAGACACTAACGAGTCAATGAGCATAGCTGTGGTTTCACATCATTTTTCAAGAAAACAGACTGCAGCTCAAAACCCTGGACAGCAGTCAATGCTCTATCAAAGACATCCTAGAGGGCTTTTTAAATCATCATTTTTTTCCTACAGATTTATGCAGAAAAACGGAATAGACAATGGAAAGAGTAAAGACACGGACTCTAAATCCAACTGCTATTATTCACCCACAGACTGCAGACTTAGCTCACTGAGGCTCATTTTTGCCTATAAATGCATCAGTATTTCAGAATACTAACAATTTAATATTTAATTAAGTTTAATATATTAAACAATTAATATTTAATTAATATATATTAAAACACATGTACAAGTACCTGTACTATTTAATGAAGGGAAACTACTAGACAATAAGGTATATTTTAAAATTTAATTTAAAATATTAATCGATCACGGCTGATAAACCTGTCCTCAAGGCAGATGAATGTACAGGCATCCATTTACACCCTGACAAGCACAGCACAAGATCTCCTTGCTGACTTTGTTCACATCCTTACCAGTATCTGTAATGGTACTATGTGTTCCCTACTTCTGCTCTGTCCATGTGATCACCTTATGACTTTAAAAAAAGAATATCAACTAAGTCATGTGTCTAAGAAAGTAGGCATTAAGTAACTCTTGCATTCCAATGATAATTATATTACAGTAAATAGTTACATTAGATTTTTAAATATAAGACAGCTAGATCCCACTAAAATATCCGGGGTGATATGTTTTTTGAATGATGAATAACTTTTCCCTTGAAGTAAATAAATTTATACATTAGACTCTTGATCAAGGCTTATACACAAAAATTTCTCTATGAGTTTAAATTATTTGTGAAAGTTTCAGAAATAAAACCAACCATTTAGAAGTCTAACAAATAAAACACAAATACATGGACATCTGTGCTACCTAGGATTCATCAGATTTGCATAGTGTAGTTAAACAATCTTCTAAGAAAAAAGCTAAAATTTCAGTTTATGGTCTGTGAACAAAAAGCAAACTTATATTTAATACAGCTGCTTCACAATGACTCCCAGGCCTGTAACATTAAAATTTGATTAAAAGTATATTAAAGTAACAATAATCCTACAATGGTGACTTCTAATTCTCAGCCGAAGGAAACAAACAGAAAGTTAGCTCTCCCCAAACCCCAGATGAAAGCCATGAAAGCAAACCTCAAATATTGTCGCTCCTGTGAACCGACTCAATGCAGCAAACTCGAGGATCAAGGTCCCCGCACAGGCTGTACAGGTGTCAGTCTCGGTTCCTGTCCGGGCTTCTGGCTTTCTGATGCCAAACTTTAAATTAATCTACATACAATGAGAATGTTACCATGAATAACTACCAAGAGACAAATCATCAATCACTGTCAAACAAGACTATCAGATTATGAAAATAATACTTAAAGTGAATGAACACTGAACTGAATCTGAGGTTCTCTGTAGCTTTCCAATGAACAACTAGGAAAATAAATTCTGAGTTTACAGAATTTATGGGGTAAATAAGTTCTCATTTTTTTCTTTCCTGATGATGTAATAGTGTAATATCATTATAACAATATAATAGTTAAAAGGGTAGCTCAGCCTTAGGAGAAATTAAGTTTGAGAATTTATGAAACCAGTACAATGTTAAATAGTTCATAGAGAAAAAATTGATTGTAATGATATATATTTAGAAGAGATTAACATTTTGTTTATAGGTTTTTATAAATTAATTTTAATTAATAATAAATAATTAATAAATAATAATTAATAAATTAATTAATTTATGTATACATGTATACAACACATTTTGACCACACTCCACCCTGATTCTCCTTCCCCCCATGAACTCTTCTTCCCACTATAACTCTTTTATTGCATTCATTATTATTGTTTGTGGGGCACATGCATGCCACATGATGCATGTGGCAGTCACAAGACAACTTGGGGGAGTCAGATCTCTCCTTCCACCAAGTGGACCCTGGGGATCAGACTCAGGCTGTCAGGCTTAATGACAGGAGCTTTTATGGGCACTGAATCATCTCACCTGTCACTATCATATCTTTTCATTTTCGTTCTGTGACTCACTGAGTTTAACCAGGGCTGCCCACATGAGTATGGAACTATCCAGTGGAGCACAGGGAACTCCCCTGGGGTTACATCACTGAGGACATGAACTCCCCATCTCCAGTCCTCTGATCAACATTTATTATCTACTGTATAGTAGGTATTACAATAAGATACAAAAAAAAAAAAAATAGATCTTTGTCTTCAAGGAGCTTAAAAGCCAAACAATAAATAGAATAGAAAGTAAACAGAATAAATAGGATAAAAAATAGAGAATTAATAGTAATGGAAAGTCACAAATAAGTGCAAAAAAAATTGAGGAACTGATTAAAAAAAAAAAAATAATGTTAAAACCAAGGAGATAAAACATACCCGGGTTGGGAGTAACTGCAAATTAAGAAAGATTAGATCATGGGCCCTATAGGAGAACCTATTACTGCCACTTTCCTAGACCAGTATAACTCCCAACTGCATTCTAAGTCTCATCCTTATCCCACACACAAACACAGCTCTCACTGGAATCACAGACACTTCCTCTGCAGCGACCATTACAGCAACCACAACTGGTGAAAATGCAGAGAACAAGTGACTGTGGGGTCCCAGCCCCAGCTGATAAGTCTACAACACAACCCTACAGCGAAGGTTCAGGGAAATCACTGAAGGGGGGCTAGGAAGACTGGAAGAGCAGAGGATGGGAAGTCTGCTGTGAGACACTGTCTTCTACATATGACAGGGAAGCTATACCCTTGAAATCTCAAAAATACAGCTGCCTAAACAAAACTCACACATCTGCTGACATTCCAACATAGAGGCAAAAAGTCTCACAAGGCCATATCCTAAGATGAGGAACTATAGAATATTAACAACAGCTGAGGGAGGTTATTCAATCCCAAGTGGTCAGCCCTAATCAAATACACTAAATGGACTCAACAGGCTCTCTCTATGTAACAATAATTTAAGAGGTCATGAATTTGAGAAGGGGTAGAGGGCCAATAGAGGAGCTGCAGAGGGAGAGGCAGAAATGATGTGAAAACAGTACTAAGGTATGAAATTCTCAAAAAAAAAAAAAATTAAGAAAAGATTAGCTGGGCATTGATGGCACACACCTTTAGTCCCAGCATTCTAGAGGCAGAGGCAGGTGGATCTCTGTTGAGTTCAAGGCCAGCCTGGTCTACAGAGTGAGTTCCAGGACAGCTAGAGCTACACAGAGTAACCCTGTCTCAAGAAAAAAAAGAAAAGAAAAAGAAAATTAAATCCAAGTCATAGTCAAATAATAACATTTAGCTGAGAATTAGCTTTAAAGATTTAATTAACTTTGAATCAATGGTATTACAAAACATGGATAAGGAGTTTTTAATATGACCATGACAGCCACTGCACTCAGGAACTCACGGCAACTATAGTCACCGGTACAAGACTGGGCCTGTCCACATTTCATCATGGGGATGTTGACAGGCCCACACTCCAGTAAACAACCTCCTACTCACGCTCACAGAAGCAACCCCAATTAAATCTGGCGTGCCACATGCATGTGCACGCGCACGCATGCACACGCGCATGCACACACACACAGACACAGACACACACACACAAAATTTCACTTGTTGAGAAAAAGAAGTATTTCCGCAGAAGAGACAGGGGAGGATATAAGAAAACAGGTATGAAAATAACAAAATTTCACTATATACATGTATGAAATTGTCAAAAAAAATTTAAAGACCATTACAAGCCAGGATGGAGTTGGAGTACAGCACTTGTCTAGCATACAGGAGGCCCCACAGAAAGAAACAGGGGTAAAGACCAATAACTCATACAATAGTATTTCTATGTAGCAAATTCTTCTGGCTTAGGGTTACTAATTCACACTCTATCAAGTATGTATGATATCCAAGAGAAAGTGATTACACCATTTCCATGAGTAGAAGTAACTGATGAACAAGTGTGTGTGTGAGGAAAAGATAATCCCCTTCTAGAATAAACATGTCACACTCTTTTTTAAACTTCAAAGAATAAGAAAGTTTCTTTGTTTACACTAATACTTGTAGTACCTTCTGTTTCAATTTAATGTCTACCTTTCATGTTAGAGCAAACACAAGGACTAGGAAGAAAGCTCTCTTGGTAAGCTGCTTACAGAACAAGCATGAGGGCTTGAGTCCAGTCCTGTTTGTTACTCGTGTAAAAAGGCCAGGCTCAGCAGTGTGCACCTGTGACCCCAGTGCTAGTGAGGCAGAAACAGGGTTCCTGGACCTGACAAGCCAGCTGCTCTAGCTGAATCAGGAGCTTCTGTGTGGGCCACTGCAGAACAGAAAACAGCCAGTGTCCACCTCTGTTGTGCACACACATGCACAACACACAGACAAAAACATGTATATGCATACAGAGAGAGAGAAATGCTAGACTCCTCAAACTCCAAAAATTAGGGCTAGAGACATAGTAAGCACTTGTATTACTCTCACAAGAATACAAGGTCAATTCTGAGCACCCACACTGGCTGGTTCACAAAGCCCTGTAACTCTAGCTCAATAGGATCCAATACTTTCTTCTGGCATCTGTAGATATTACACTCATGTACATACATACATACATACATACATACATACATACAGACAGACAGACAGACAGACAGACACGACACACACACACACACACACACACACACACACACACTTGAAAATCACGGGCTGGAGAGATGAAACACTGGCTGCTCTCAGAGAGGACTCAGGTTCAGTTCCCAGCACCTACACGGTGGCTCTCAGCTGTCTGAAGTCTCAGTTTCAGGGGATCTGTTGCCCTCTTCTGGGTTCTGTGAGCCCCAGGCAGTCATGTAGTATACATATAGGCAAAACACTCACACATTTAATTATTTTAAGTTAAAAAATAAATGAAAATAAAACAAACTAAACATACTAAAAATAAATTCATATTGCTTTAAATAAATTTGCATCTAACTTTAGTAAACTAAGGAAAAATGACAAATTAACAATGTAATTATACTATAGTAACCAAAGAAATTCTCATTTACATGACTGCAATTTCCCCCTCACAATACTAAGAATGAATGATACTGTGCAGTGTTGGTGTCCCATACTCTGTGACATTGAGGAGTACAAAAGTATCTTTTGACAGCAGTTTGGTAACACTCAAAGTCTTAAAAGCATTTCATACTTCTTTCTTCTAGGAATTCATTCAAAAGAAAAAAAACAAACAAAAATTATAAAAAGTATGTAAGATTGTTCACATGAGAGCTATTTCAAATACTAAACCTGGGGCCCAGGAGAGAGCAGACAGTGCCACAGCATAAGCATAAGGACCTTATTTGGGGGTGGCAGCATACTCCTGTAACCCCTGTACTGGTGGGGCCCAAACAGGGGATTCATGAGGCTCACACTAGCCTAGACAAACTCATGAGCTCCAGAATCAGTGAGACCCTGTCTCCAAAAAAATAAAGACTAAAGAAAGGTAGTTGACATCTACTTCAGGTCTCTATGCTTATACCCCCCCACACACACACAAATTCATATGTGCTCATACTAACATACATACATACAATGTGCATATACAAAAGGAAAAAAGGAAAAATATCCAAACTGGAAATTTAAATAATAAGGTGTTTAATTCTAGTCTGTCATTAAAGAAAAAGTACCAGTCATGATACTCTAAAATGGTGGAGAAATCAATAGATGTGACCTCTGGTTTGAAAAGCACCTACCTGTGTCATGTTGCTGAACACTTACCCAGTCAACAATAACTTCCTACCTACAGAAAAATGAGCCTAGCTTAGTTTAAACTCTCAGAGAAGTTTTGCCAGGCAGTAGAGATGGCAGGCCTAAATGAATGCAATAAAAAAGTCCCTAGGGGTTGTGAGAGCACTATCTACTACCATGGGTGGGAAAGTAGTTTCACTGGGGTCTAGGAGAGTGGTAGTTTGAATGAGAATAGCCCCACAGGCTCACATTTTAATACTTGGCCCTAAATTGCAGGACTATCTGGGAAGGATTAGGAGGTGTGGCCTATTTGGAGGACTCATGTCATAGGGCTGAGCTATGAAGAGTCTAAAGCCTCCTGCCATCCCAGTGTGCTCTCTGCACACACCGTAGTCTCCTCTTCCTTGGTCTGCCCCACTACAGGCTGTGGGGTCACACAAAACCCCACAGCAAGTGACCCACACTGAAACCTCCTCCCCTTAGTCTGTCCCATACAGGCCACGAGGATCACATCCACACAGCCCTCCTTGTGGAGCTTTCCTTAGGATTTATCACACTGCCCACTGCATGGCACCTGCTCCTGGATGTCTGAACGTTTTCCTCTTCATCTTCTCCTGGGAGAGTGACACCTTCCCACTCTCACAGCACTTCAGCACCAACAACTGTGGCCCACACTGTCTGTCTCTTCCTTCTGCAGAGCCATCTAGACTGACACACAAAAGCTGAAGAAAGCTTACGCTAATCTAATGTTCACATCTCTTAAATCTAAGTCAGCCAACACATCAGTATAACTTTGCTGCCAGCTTTGAGGCATCTTTTTCCAGGCTCACATGGGAGAGCAACTTCTCTGATGACAAGCATTCAGCCTGTAAACCACAAAGAAGTGTCAACAGAGTCTCGCTTGTGCAGTGACTTACTCGGGGATAAGGAAGGCCACTGGTAGTGTTGAAAGCTGGTAAGAGTTTGTAGCCCAGCTGCTTTGCCATTTGGAGAAGTTCATCATTATACCACTGCATGCATTCGCCTTTTTCTTTCAGCATGATCGCCAGTGAGTGTCCACCTAAAAGACCCCTAGGATCACAGAGACAAAACATTACTCGCAATTAATTAAACATTTATTTACAAGCTATACATAAAAGTGTGTGAGCACTTGTCTCCCACAATTTGCAAACATAATGAAAGGCTACAGAATTAAGTTCATTCTCTTTTACTAGCTACTCATTTTAGGACAAACTATTACAACCACATGGTCAACATATTAAGAACAACAACAAAAACAAACAAACAAACCAACATTAAGTGCTGAAAAAAGGCTCAGAGAGTAAAGGCACTTTCTACCAAAGCTGCAGATCAGAGTTCAAACTCCAAAACACACTTGTGGAAGTAGAGAACGGACTCCTTCCTACAAGCTGACTTGCATGCTCCTCCCCCAAAATATAAAAACTATCATAAAGTACTTGATATTCTTAAGTATCTTACATTTTCCTAAACCAGAGAACATCCTAGATATCACATGTATTTTAACAAATCAGCTAAATGTTTTTAAAATAAATTTAAAGTTTTAATTTTATCATCATAAAATAATTGACTCTCACTATACCATTTATAAATTAAAAACACCTTTTGCCTCATTAAAAGAATTAATAATCTTTAAGAAGCTATCAAGGACTTCTTACATTTAATTGAACTTACTTTGACATGGAGATGGGACAGAGAATTACAAAAGCTATTAAAACCAATGTTGGGATGAATTAATTTTATAATCTCACACTTTTAACGCTCAAGGGCATTTCTGACTTGTCTGAGGAACAAGCCTGTTAACTGAGTTTCATCTGGCTTCTTTGCAGAGGTTCCTGGCTAATGCTGGCCATTAGAGCCTCCTGGAAACCTCTAATGTAACTATAACAGAAAATGCATTCAGCCTTTAATTCTTTTTCACTCAGGGATTACCCGTGGTCTGATACAATACAGTGTGTATTGCAGCATAATCTAAGATTATCCCCATGGCTATTTCAAAACACCCAAAATTTTATCTCTTTTCACAGGGGAAGGTATTAACACAGGGCCTCACTCTAGCTCAGGCTGGCATGGGACTTACTGTGTGGCCAGACTGGTCTTAAGACTTCTTACTCCTGCCATAACTTTATAAGAGCCAGGATCACAAGCCTGAACTACCATGCCTAGATTCCAAATTTTATTCATTTTTTTTTCCTTTTTGTAAAACTTTAGGTTTGTGAGTGTTTCAGCTGCATGAATGTCTGTCTACCACATGCACATCTGGCATCTGATCAGAGGCATCTGATCTCCTAGGACGAGACTTTCATTGGAAGTGAGTGGCCATGTGGGAACCGAGAATTGCACCTGGATCTTCTACAAGAGTAGCTCGTGCTCTTGACTGTTGAGCCATCTCTCTAGCCCACCACACCCCCCAAATTTTATCTTTTAAACAGAAACTTCTTTACTACCTTCAGGAAATAACCAGCCTGAACCTTTCCCACCATTAGTATTATAGCTTTACTGTTGCATACTTACCCTAGAACTCTGATGTTTGTTTCAAATACTGACACGACTACATCATTATCTAAATTAACATCTCTTAAAACTTTTCTCACTGCATCTTCAAATTCCTTAGTTTTGTTTAATACCTAGGAGAAGAAAGAAATGAGATAAAAGTCTTCTCTACCAAGTCAAGAAAAAAATTATATTCAGAATGACATTAAGATCAATATTTGTATACTTTAAAACCTATAATGGCTCCCTCCATTATGGTATCTCTTATTTTGCTCTCCATTATTCTTCCCCTGACTCAGTCTTCCTGAATGTTAGCATACTTTAAGACTTAGAAAAAGTAATACATACAAAATAATATATCCCTCAGGTATATTATACAAATGTGATGTCTACAACTGAAAAGTTAAGTGCAACAATGGAGCACCTTTCTGCACAGATGTGCTTTCGGGGCTTTAGAAGACCCATCAAAGGAATTCACGCTGGGCTCAATATAGGCCGAACATCTCTAAGCCCAAATAAGAGTGAAAACTCATCAACCTAAAATTTTTAGGTTTTTGAATATCTTGTTGGCACTACTCAAAATACTACAGATTTCAAGTATTTTAAGTATTCATGAATTCTCGATTGTTGGATTAGGAATGCCCAGCCTGTAAAGCCTATGTGTTCCAAAATACAAACTTCTATAACCAAGCGATTCACATAAAAAGATTCTTTTTAATACTTAGATGATAGATAGCGATATATGGAGAACTTTTTCTTTTCCTAGTTCTTCTTCATCAAATATTTGTATATATGCATATATGGTCCATGGCCTACAGCTAGAGCCACATGAGGTGCACTCTACTGAGATCTGGCTTCTAAGTCAGATCAAAGGAAACAGTCATCTTGCTCATCTTAGAAACTAAGCTCTCTTGGGCTGTGAGATGGCTCAGTGGGTAAAGTCACCCGCTGCCAACCCTGAATGCCTGAATTTAATCCCTGATGGACGATAGAAGGAGAGAACCAACTCCTGCAAGTTGTAGCACTTAACGTGGTACCTGCACCCACATACACACACATAGAACAAACAAATACATAAATATGTAAAATAGGAAGTTGCCCACTCCCAAAGAAACTACTGTATTCACTTGACTGAGACTAAGCCTTTACCCTATGCCACCCTTACCCCATGGATGTCCCACGGGTAAAAGGAGCAATGTAATATTATGGTAAAGGACCGGTCCTGGCTTGAGTTTTGGTTCTTTCACTTCAGTCACGTGCAATTCAAGTCAAGTTACATCCAAATCTGAGTACATTCCTTCATCTATAAAGGAAGGAGGACCTACTCTATAGAGCTGTTTTCTTGAATGTGATCATGTGTGTAAAGTACTTGAACCAGACTGTGTGACTTAAGTGCAGATTGTCAAGTGTTTAATATCATTACTATTATAATCATGTGAGCCTAAACTCGTAACTCAAATGAAACCTCAGTAGTTCTTGGAATGAGCTCCATAAAAAGGGGTCACTGTCATCACAATAGTGGCTTTCATTTTTCCATCTAGGGACATGGTTAAATGTTATTTAAAGACTAGATGCAGTAAAAGAAGTTTGACTGTTCAATCTTTGTGTTTGACAGTACTTTGTAGTACTTTTTGAAATCTGATCTAATAATAATAAGCATGAGAGATTCCCTAAGAGTATATGCTTAACTCAGGTAAAATTTAGGGCAGCCCAAAGCCAAAGTCAGTGGGAACTCTTCAAATTTACAACCATACTTCCCTCCTGAGGAGCGCAGGAGCTTCTCCAAACACATACCACGGGAGCACCAAGGCCAAACTTCAAAAAGACTAACTAGTCTGATGGCAAAAAACACTAGAAAGACAGTGTTTCAGAATCCTGGCATCTGGATCACAATCTGGCCCCTGTATCACCACAAACAACTCTAAAACTAATACTAATTAACACAGCCTCTATAGTGTATGGCTGAAAAGGAGAGCCAAATGTCCTGCTATGAAAAACAATGTTTGCTTGTGAGCACACATAAGAACTTTCAGCATCGTGTGGCATATGACCAAGGAACAAGAAGAGCAAAGCATTTTTCCAAATTACCTTCTTTCAAAAGCTTCAACCTCCTTACCCAAAGGCAGGGAGACATGGGAGCTGACATCTTGATAAAAAATTTAGTGTCTCCACTATGCTACACGGTTGTATTTGACAATAGTTTGACATAACTCAGAAATATGTATTACATATAGTTCAAGTTTATCCATAAGCAAAGATTTGAACATCTTAAATTCTTACAGCTTCCATTCCATACTTGGTAAACTGATTACATTTATATTACTTAATTGTGGATATCATGAAACTTATAAAATAAGCAATTCCAAGAAAAATGGAACTTACCACAAGAGTATCCAAAGAATCAATCAGTGTTAAGGAAAACCTAGGAAACAAATGCAACAAGATACATATAACACTAGAACTTGAAGTGCTTCATTCATGACTGTGTAAGAATTATCTATGCCCCACTGTAGTTTCTAGTAAGCAGCTCCTCCACGTGATCTATAAAATAGCCCAACAATCTGAAACATCCTAGGTATCTTTAAGGATCCATTGGAAACTTCATCGGCTCCTTTTAAAACAACAACAACAAACAAATAAAGTTCAATGCTAGGGGTTCAATCCCATCATCATGAATAAATTAGTAATTAGCAATTAATAGATATCACACACATATATATATATACAGTGGCACCTTTGAACATGATGATGCCCTCACGTGTATTTTAAAGACTACATCAAATTTAGTTTTAGTTACATAGTTTTTTAATGTCACACTCAGTTTAATAAGCTAACTTTTCTCAGCTATAAGAAATAAGTTAATTGTTTAGAATACAAATAATATAAGGCCTTAATATAACATTTAGGGCAGATTTTCTTTTTCTTTACTTTTAAGGTGTTCTTTAAAATGTGGTCAACTGTGCTAGTGACAGGACTCAATAGGTAAAAGTGCTTCAATTCCCAGGACCCACATGGTCAATGAAGAGAACTAACTCCCACAAATTGTCCTCTGACCTCCACATGCTCACCACGGCATATGTGCAAACATGCACAACAATAAACAAATAAATGAAAAAAAAAAAGATGACGACGAAGAAGAAGAAGAAGAAGAAGGAGAAGAAGAAGAAGAGGAGGAGGAGGAGGAGGAGGAGGAGGAGCTTAAAAGTTGGCAAAGCCCCAGAAATGTGATTATGAATTTTCTCTCCAAGTGGGACTTGGCTACTCTGAAATGTTATGCTGTGCTTTCTGCTCATACTCACTTTCCCAAGGCATCATCTACATCACCCCGGCTTGGTTCCTGGCCTCTGACACGGCCTCTACAGGTTAAAGGCATGAGTTCATCGGCTGGGTAAGCATGTTCCTGCAGAAAAACCTTAATAAGTCACTAAAGAAAGTAAGAGAAAGTAGATGCCATTTAGAGAATAGGATTGGTACTTAAAAGGTGGGCTGTCTATATAATTTGTGGACAATTTAAAATGTAATGCTTGCTTCACATATTAAAATTTCTTTTAAAAACTGATAATCTGACTTCACTCCTTGAATCTCACTCCCTAGAAGTTAGCACCATTAAGACCAGCTTTCAGCCTTTCAGATTTATTCATGTATTTATACAGTCAAATATATGCATGTGTATCATTTAAAACATTTCTTTTTGAGGTGGGGTCTCACTATGTAGCCTAGGCTGGCCTGTTACCCACAATTCTCCTGCCTTAACCTTCTGAGAACTGGTATTACAAGTACAGACTGCCCTGCCCAGATAAGAGCTGGGACTTAAAACTCAGATCAGTTTAGTGGATCTTAGGAACACAGTCTTTTCTCCTGGTAACGGAGAGTAGTGGGGATAGTGCAGTTTCTCATACTTATATGTACATGCAAAATTTGTGTGCCAACCCAGAGCCTGAGGCATATGAGGCAAGCAAGCTCTGTACCAGTGACTGACCTACATCCAGAAACTGTATTCACAAACAGATGCTTATTATCATCTATACTCACTGGTCTCAAGCTTGTTTTATATTTTACTCAATGCACAAGGTACCCCTGTGGTGGTATGAATGAGAATGGTCCCCATAGTCTCATATATTTGAATGTTTGGTCCCCAATTAGTGAAACTGGGAAAGATTAGGAGGTATGGCCTTGGAGGAGGTATGTCACTGGGGTGTGATGATAATGGACTAAGTCTCTGAAACTGTAAGCAATCCCCTAATTAAACTCCATCACCCCATCATCCCATCATGTTGGGATGTTTTAGAAATACTTTAATAACAAAGTAAAATTATAATTCATATTTATTAAGTACTTATTTTCTACCCTCTATTCTATACATCAAAGAGTTTAATTATTTTATCAATCCTCTGAATGAAATTCAATTGTCTTCATTTCACAGGGAAAACTAGGACCCAGGAAATCAAGAAAGCCTAGGTTGAGAAGCTAAAATGATGAACTCAAAGCCTGGTCACCAGACTCAGAGGTCCATACTCTATACCCAGGACCAGCTCCTCAGAAGGTTGCATAGTTCAGATACATTTATTTACTTCTGTATGGATAAACATGAAGAATGATCTAAAAACATCTGTAGACATGTTCACCTTTCACACATGTGTTACTTCTGTGGATCATTTAAAAATAGATATGAATCAAGGAGATATTGAATTTTTGATTTACTACCAGGAAGGGTATCAATTTACAATTTACTTTACTCTTAACACTTGAGATGATTGATGCTTTGTATTTTGCCAATCTCCTCGGTTTAAAAAAAAAGTCTCACATTCCAGCACTAAAAAGGATATATACTTTCTTACATCAGCCACTTGGAAAAAATGCCTGTTTCTACTGTTTTTTTTTTTCTAATGGCTACTTCTATTGCCACAAGAGACTCAATAAACATTGTCTGTTAAATACAAGTAAGTATCTTTTATTCTTTGTTTAGTTTTTAATTTCTGTTTATAGTGTTTTCACTATAAGCTTTAAGATTATTTCTTATTTCATGGTTCTAGTTTTCAGGAATGCTGCACCAGGCTACTCCAGGCCCTAGAAACGTCACATACATACATACATACGTACGTACATACATACGTACACACACACACACACACACACACACACACACACACACACACACACACAGAGCACAGACACTACAATTAAGTGTTTCTCTATCTGGAATCTATTTTGTTTATCATGTTTAACACTATTGTTCCCCCAAAGGCCAATTCTTTGAAGTCTACTTTTTAGAATGCATTCTTTCCCAATTATATGAAGTATTGGCCATATTATTGATGTAACTTAAGAAACTGGTTGTGACATAAGGGCCAAAGATGTCACAGAGAAAGTACTCCTGCAAAGGAAATTCTAGACATATTTCATGATACTTAAGGAGCAAAGTATCAAATGCCTGCTGTTCATCCAAAATTAGAAAGGAACGCAATGCCTCCCCATGCCTGGGAAGGTGCTTGTCCTGCATTTTAAGATACCAAGCACTGCCTGAGTATTTCCAAGAAGTTTTTCATACAAACAGCAAAGACCTTAGTTTTGCTACTTCTTCATTTTTATCCATAACCACCAGACAACTTTGGTAAAGACTATGGGGTTTTTTGTTTTTGTTTTTTTGTGGTTTTTTTTTTTTTTTGGTTTGTTAGCTGGTTGGTTGGTTTTTTGAGGCAGGGTTTCTCTGGATAGCCTTGGCAGTCCTGGAATTCTCTGTAGACCAGGCTGGCCTCAAACTCACAGAGATCTGCTTGTCTCTGCCTCTAGAATGCTGGGATTAAATGTGTGCACCACCACCTCCTAGCTTAATCATGATGTTTTATCACAGCAATAGAACCAGACTAAACGAATGCTCTTCCAGAGGATCCAGGTTCAGTTCCTAGTATTTAGAAGGTAGCTCACCACTACCTTTAACTCCAGCTCCAGGGATGCTTCTTCTGGCCTCCAAGGACACTGCATGTACATGGTACACTTAAATACATGTAGGAAAAAACTTATACTCATAAAAATCAATAAGTCTTTTTTTTACTTCTCAATTTTTCTGTACACTTGAGTGCGTGGTTACAGACAACACTGTATTTCTTAGCCTACTTTTTAGAAAAGTTGAATGTTCCATACTGACTCATCCTGAGAAGATTCTACACAACAAATATTTTGACATAATTAGAATTCATATACAACCACCACATTCTGAATTTCATAGTATATTTTTAAACTTTTAATAATATGTATTTTCAGCATAAATTCCTAATTACTTTCTGTGTCAATCTCAGTACAACTAATTCCCCAGAGTGCTTATAATTTTATTGCTTTGTTTTATATTTAACACATGTAAGTTTTAAAAGTTAAAAAAAAAAAAAACCTCAAAGTTGCTTTAGTATTTTGAAGATTATTTTGTAAAAAGACAGCATGTTAATTTGATGATAAAAAGTTCCTTACTATTTTAAACTACTATTTGTAAACCTGGCCTCCAAATTAAATATGAAAATTCAAACTCAGGACCTAGATAATAAAAATATCCACAGCAAATATAAAGGAGAAGAATGAAAGTAACTTTGACCTAAGGTGTAAAAATATGTACTGCTCTTTGTCGTAAGATTAAACATAAAAATAAAACCATTGCCTTCCTTCAGGTTAACCACAAAGCATACTCCAGAGTTTGCAGAAGACCGGAGCAAGGCACACGTGGCAACACAGCTTCAGCTGGCTGGCTCTGAGTACAGCAACTCCTCTTCACAATGTGTGGCCAGAAAAGAGGAAACAGTCATGTTGACACAACCAAGAGTCATGAAAACATTTAATAATTATGACTCAGAAATGAAACTCAGGTGATAAAAGAGTCTTGCAGAAACTAAAAAGAGAATGTTCCTGACTAGCAGTGAAGGAGAAAACGTAAGTTAAAAGGTGGTAGATTCTCCATTTTAGACAGTCAATTTACTATAGCTGTGAGGTGACAAACTCATCTACAAAACACCACCCAAAGACTTCTTAGTTTCACTTGTATAGAATTAGGTAAAGGGGAGACACTTTACCCTGCTAAAATCAACAATTAAATCATTAATTATATTATTGAGCCTAAGTAAGTGGTCAGGGGAACAATATTCGTGGATTAAAGACTTAATGTTAACAAATCAGCTCTCTACAAAAGCCCGGTATGAGGGCACACCTGAAATCCCAGCACTTGGATGACAGAAGGAGGAGGATCAGAAGTTCAAGGTGGTCTTTGGTTAAACCCTGTCTCAGAAAAACAGAAAAAAGAATTTCTCTCCAAACTGATCTACTGATTCAACATAACCCCAAACAAAAGTTGGTAATTGTTTGAATAGAAGCTGCCAATATGGTTTTAAATGTTACACAGAAATAAAAAACAAAAACAAAAACAAAACAAACAAGCAAAAAATCTAAAATAGCCAAAATAATTCTGGAAAAGAAAAACAAAACTGTCAGATTCACACTGCTGAGCCGAGAACACATCACAAAATTACAAAGGTTGGGCCAATGCGAAATTGGTCTAAAGAAGTGACAAACAGAACACATAGCCTGGAGAGACCTTTCCTTCCTTCCTTCCTTCCTTCCTTCCTTCCTTCCTTCCTTCCTTCCTTCCTTCCTTCCTTCCCATAGGTGTCAAAGTAATTGAGCAGGGACAAGCCATTCATTACAACAATAATTAGGTACTCGCACCTTCATCTCATCATATTCAAAAATTAACTCAAAATGAGTCAGAGGTCTAAGTGAATAAATTAAAGTTATAAAAAAAATTAGAATAAAAAAAAGTCTAGGAAAGTATTTGGGGGGATTATAAAAGCATGAATCTTTTTTAAAAATAAAATATTAAATCAGACTTAGTCTCATTCTAAATTATTTCTAGTTTAAACATCGTTAGAAAATTTAAAATTCAAAAAAAAAGAAAAATTAAAATTCAAAGTACAGACTGAAAAAAAATACATGGAATGTGATAAAGGTCTCCCATCTAGGTTATAATTTTTACAACTCAGCAATAACAAAGAACTTGAAAAAGAAAAGTGTAACAGATGCTCCATCCAAAAAATGCATGAACATAAAATAGATGGATGGGAAATTTTTCAACAGTATTAGTCACCAGGAAAAATGAAATTAAAGTCACAGTGAAACCCTACCACACACCCACTAGAATGGCTAAAATTAAAAAGACTTGAAAGTACCAGTCTTTGAGAGGATGTGTAGTAACTGAGTGCATACATTGCTGGTGGGAAAAGCAAAATGAATTCTGGCAGTTTGTTCTAAACTCAAAGTTACGCTTACCAGATGACCTAGTACCCTTTCTAAAGCATTTTTGTTTCTATTCTTTTTGATATGTACATGATTAAAAAGGAAACTCTACTATAGAGTTTCAGATGGGAAAGATGATGTTCTAGCAACAAATGCCACAGAACTATATTCCTAAAAGTGAATGAAATGGTAAATTTTGTATTGTGATTATTTTTTAAAATAAGTTTTTATTTATTTTTAAATAAAATAAATTCTTAAAGGGGGAGGGGCATTACTAAATAGATTGACATAAATCTGGAAATTCAAAGTAACCACATTAAAATTTAAAAAAAAATATCTCCTGTGGCTTAAAGAAAACTAGTCAGCTGGGTGTGGTGGTGTCCAGCTGAAATCTCAGCACTTGAGAGGCTGATGCAGGAGGATGACAAGTTTGAGGTCAGCCTGTGCTACATAGTGAGTTCAAGGCCACTCTGTGCCACATACAGAGACTGTCTCAAAACAAACAAAAAGACTATATTGACTTCAGAACTTGAAGGAAATTATATTCCCCAACTCTTTCCAACTTTATCTGTAATACTTTCGAGTCTACAAAAGTATACTTTTTGCTAACAACAGTTTGATTGCCCAGAGTAGCCAGGATAAACCCTGGGAGACTAATACCATATTCATAATCATCATCACCATCATCAACATCCCCAGGTCCCTAAGGAATAGCCCTGATACATATCATTTTATCATCTGCATTAATTTGGAAACTCAAATGAGCACAGATAAGCAAAAGCTTTTATTAGAAGCCATAGAGCGACTATAGTCTAGGGTTCAGTAAGATTATGCAAGAATTGCCAAAACAAACATCATATTCCATGTGATTTGGGAAAAAGAGAAAGCCATCTGTGCAATTAATTCACTAAGAATAAACCATAGTCTGAAGGGGACTAAGATTTGTCAAATGATCATTATAATGTCAATAGCTATGCCAACAACACAAAATCAGAAACTCTCTCAGGGTAACTTTGGGGATGGCAGACATGTAGTAATCTACCTGGAGCTAGCAAGACAGTCTATCAAGAAATAGTACACAGAGAATCTCATATTTCATGATGAATACATGCCCAGACAATGAAGGATGCTGAACTGTCTACAACCTAGAGACACATGTATCACACATGTGTCTACATGAATTTTAGGAGAGAAATTTCTTCCTCTCAGGTTTTTGTTTGGTTTTGTTTTTTTCAAACAGGGTCTTAGTCCTGCTTGGCCTAAATTTTGATACATAAACCAGGCTGACCTGGAATTTATTGTGATCCTCCTGTCCCTGCCTTTTAAGTCCTGGGACTAGAAGTATGTGACACTGCATATAGTACACAAGAGAAATTATTGTCTCTAGAAAATAACACTTAATAAAACAGTTATAATTATCAGTAGGAGTTATACACAGTGCTTCCTATCTGCCAGACACTAATTCTAACTAGCAATCTGTATAAAATGGCCATAGTCGTGCCTGCACAACACTGTAATGCAGGTAAAGGACTGACCTCATTTTGTACAGACGAGAAAACAGGCTCTGAGATCAGATTAGCGCTCCCTCCTTAACCAGGCTGGTAAGTGGCAGAGCTTCCTCAGGGACCCTCTTCCAGATCCCAAGTCCATGCTCATAACTACACTATCTGCTGATCTTAGTAAAATGCCAGCCACTTCCTTCCCATGGGAGCCAAGAAGGTCCAAGAAACTGTTCTAGCTGTAGAACAGGCTAAGGAACAACACTGCAAACAATTCATGAGAATCAAGGACAGGCTGTCTACATTATTAAAAGCCTATCAAATAGCAGACACTTTGCATTTAACACAGGTGACTGATACAAGAAAGTTTATAGATCCTGAAATCCTCCATAACTTTCTATATTAAAAGTTTATTAATTTTTTCTTTAGTTTTTCTTAAAAGGCAAGATGTAGCAATGTAATCAAATACAATTTTTATTTCATTTTCACAAGAATTTAGTTTAGTTCTTTAAAAAATATTTAATAACCCGGGTGGTGGTGGCACATCTTTAATCCTAACACTAGGGAGGCAGAGGCAGGTGGATCTCTGCAAGCTCCAGGAAAGCCTGGCAGGGTCTACAGATTGAGTACCAAGACAGGATCCAAAAAGCTACACACAGAAACACTGTCTCAAAAAATCAAAAGCAAAAAACAAAACAAAATTTAATAAGCACTTAGGCCTCCAAGTACCATGCTAAGCACAAGACAGATAAAAGTTGACTTTATTAAAAATAAAGAAGGGTTTCTGTTTTTAAAAAAAAAAATCTTATCTACAATAATCCTTCACAATTGTAACCATTTTACAAGATCTGACTCAAAGAAGTTAACTGATATGTAGTTACTCAGAGCAAAGATACCCAGTTAGGTTATATTAGTAATAGGGTCAGAAAATTTTGCAAGAGCTGTCCTTGGTACCCACTCTGTCATAAGCCCCACTGAGATGTATTGGTAAAACGTTCTGCTCTTTACCCAACAGGGTTAAAACAGTATAGATAACATACTCTATAAAGAGAAGTTCCTGAGGACTGGGGAGCTGGCTCTGTCACTAAAGTGCTTGCCCCACAAGCAGAAGGGCTGAGTTCAGGTTCCCCAGAACCCATACAAAAAGCCAGATGTGGCCATTCATGCCTATCGCAGCACTGGGGAAGCAGAGACAGGAGGATCCCCGGAGTGGCCAGTCTAGCCAAACTGGGAGCTTGAGGATCAAAGAAAGACCCTATCTCAAAAACTTAAGGTGAACAGTGACTGAGGAAGATATGCAGTGCTCATCTCTGTAGTCTATGCACACACATATGAGCACATACACACAAATATACACACACAGTAAATAAATAAAACTTTTAAAGAAAGGGCTCTGTTTAGAGCAAGATGTGGCAAATTCATCTAGCTGTCTATCATTTTGCTCAACTTTGGAATCAAAAGTTTACCCATATGAGCTGCCTACAATTTGAGGGCCGTGTAAGGGGTCGTGGCTATGTCTATACCACTAGTCTAGACTGTTAAGTTTCACCCAAACAATACTAACAAGGGGTAAAGGTTTGTGAAAGAACTACTAAAAGAATAGCTACAGTCACATTGAGTAATAATATGTTTTCAATGTTTAAATCCAAAGTTTCTTAACCTTCATATTCTAGAAACATTAGTGAAAAGTCAAACTTCACTCTAAACAATAACAAAAGAAAAAAAAGTTATCAAGTACAAAATGTGTTTGAAACATAAAAAACAGGGCCTGGAGAGCTAACTGAGTGGTTAAGAGCACTTCTGCTCTTCCAGAAGACCTGATTTTTCCTCCTAGCACCCACTTTAGGTGTCTCACAACCTCCTGCCTTTAACTCCTGCTCCTAGGGATTTGATACTTTCTTCTGGCCTCTGCAAGTATCCACACATGGCATATACTCACAGAGACATATAAGAAAAAAACCCATAAAATACAAAAATATATAAGAAGGGGACTAATGATATGGACATACAATGATATCTTCCCTATACAAATGAACATGGATGTATAGAATCAGGTGAAAAGAATCTTTTAAAAGAATTAAAGTTAGCACTCTGCCAAATTTTGCTAACCATATTGGGCTATAATCATAAAAGACAATCTCCTGACATTATTTTAAATATAAAAACAAGTTCTCAGCAAAACTTGATTAAACTTTTTACAAAATTATAAAAATTTATATCCAAAACTTCTTTTGGACTCTTAAAATTTGCTTGCTATTTTTTCTACCTTTTGTGTACTAGATCTCTAGAATCTTTCATCCACACCACTTCAACCTTTCCAGTGGAAGCTGCTACTTCATCGTTCAGTATCTGTGAAAAACTTTGAGACAACTGACCAGCAGAAAGCAAAATGCACACAATTCAGAATCCCATTATAACATTTGGACAGAAGCTATGTGATATCTCTTACAGTTTTTTTGTTTCATAGGTTTGTAAAGTAATGTAATTTTCTTAATTTTCTTAAAGGACATCCCTTAATGCCTGAGATAACATCTTTTCCCTGTTTACCTATATACATTATCAACTGCTGCCAGCACCTAAGTAAACTGCTTAAATACAAAGTTTCAAGGTCTGGTTTCAATTTCTTACCTGTTCAATAAATTGATTCCCTAAAAATCACCACCAGGAATACTCTACTAGCTTACATTTGTCCTGCTTTTTAAAAGCTTTCTTTAAAAATATACAATAGCAATTCAGGCTTCAAAATTCCCAGCTAACTTTATACAGTCAGCTCCTATAAACAGTATGCACAGACAAGCTATACTTACCATATAGTTGCCATACGCATGATCAAACATTTCCAGGACTTGATTTCTAATTGTGAAAAAAAACAGAAAGGGAGAAAAGTTATGTAAATTCTATCTACTGGGCTTCAGGAACACAATTCTTCATAACAACACACTAATAAAAAAATAATAAAACTTTAGTTAGAAGGAAACCACAGAGTGAGTAGGGTCTTTATTACCTCACCACAAAAGGTGGAACCAGAACTTTACTATCCCTAGTCCTAGTAATTTATATAAAACTGCTGGGTTTTTTTCTAAGAAAACTATTGAATGACCCATATCATAATGGCAGAGAAGGAAAGCTCGTTTTGAAAAGAACACTACAGCTATTAATATAATTATGTAACCTATTCTTGGAGTAGGGTGTTTCTAGACAACTTCTCAGAGCAGCAATTATTAGTACCATTTATTGTTTGTTCTATATACCCTACTAAGGGGAGTGGGGGTGTCATACTAATATGAACTAATATTTTCTCAAGCCTGTGCCTTTCTCATTAAACTGAGTAAACCACTAATGCATAGTTTAAATACATACTATGTTCGTCTTATTTCCAAAGGACACACTTTCTGGCATACTCTGGTCTCTTAAAAACACTCTCAAAAAGTAGAATTCACTTCAAAAACAAAAATTTTAAAGGTCAAAGGGAGACTGAGCTTTCAGGAAGCTGGGGCTAGAAGATCACAAGCTTAAGATCACAAGCCTGGGCACAGGAGGGAAGCTGACGAAGAGAAGGGAAAGAGAGAATGAGTTTCTCTAAACTTCCAATACAGCTGTTTAAAACGGAGGTTTCAGGTGCCCAAATGAATTCACTAAATCAGAGCCCACCAGGTCTCAGAAACTAAAGAATGAGTTTCACAATGAAGCATTTTCATGACCAGGACTTGAGTGCTATTACAAAAGTTAATGTGAGAGCCGGGCAGGGCCAAATCCAATAATCGGCAAAGGAAAACAGTATTTACCACCTCTTCTCTTCCCAGAGTCCCATTAAAAAAATCAAGACTAGAAAAAGGAGTGAAGAAAATAACTGGTTATATTTATTTTCCTTCTTATGGATGATGAAATGCTGATAATAATAAGGCCGGCAGGCAGAAAGGCTCTAATATCCAACCCTGGTTGCCATGACCAGCAAGGTTAAGTACACTTCATTTTGTGACCTAAATAGTCCTGACAACTTTTTATAACTATTTTAGAACACCTAACCATTAAAACCACGACCTTGGCTGGCAAGAGTGTTCACTGGGTAAAATCACTTGCCACAGAGCCTGACGATCTGGGTTTGATCCCAAGAATCCACAAGGTGGAAGGAGAGGATTGGTTCCTGCATGGTGTTCTGACTCCACATGCCATGGCACACACAAACGTAATTACAGATAAATAAATGATTAAAAATCTCCCTGCTACTGTGTTAAAACATTGTAAGTTTACACAGATCCAGGGAATTTCAGAAAATTAAGGAATATCTTACAGAATACTAGACATTCAAAATTCAGAATACTCTAGACATTCAAAATGATATCAATCTCTCAAACAGCAGCAAGGCAAGGCCCCACAAAACCTGCAAGCACTAACATAAAAATGGGACATCCCAACTCTTCCTCCCCTGAAGTAGAACAAACTATTACTATCAAGAAGGGAAGTCTTGCCACTGGGAATGCTAGAGCCTGGAAGTGCATCATAGGTGAAAAACCAGTTAACTCAACTTTGAGAGCTATGAATTTTCAAAGCTGTGGGTAAGTTATGATTGCATATGAAGACACACTTGCTTCTATGCAACATACAATCAGCAAGTTCCACAATATGAATTTCAAAGTGGGTGTAAGTACAGAATGGAACAGTGACTATATTAAACAGTTAAAAAAGCTTTTATAGTTTTACATCTGTTTAACAACTGTGTAAGAGGTACTGGAAATCTGACCCCTCCCCATTGAAATTGTTCTTCATTCTTAAATAATTTCTGTAAATCAATTGTTTTCTAAAGTCTCACTGCCTTTGATCTATACTAGTCAATAATCAAAAATATTAGCAAGATCTTCTGTCTTGAAAAAACAATTCCATGAACAATCAGACTATATATATATATATATATATATATATATATATATATATATATATTAACTGCAAGCAACTGTTCACAACAATTCCAGTGTATGTGACACACACACACACTACACCTTATTTTTTGAGACAGTGTCTCTCACTGAACCTGGGGCTCACTGATTTGTCCAATGACTCGAAGAAAATTTATAATTAAAAAGTCAAAATATTTGTAACCATACTAGAATTAATACCCGCCCCCCCCCCAGTCTTCAGGTAGTATAGCACTGTGCATACAATGAGCTATGAGGTCTGACATAGGTGAAAAACAGAGATTTGAATTCACCTATATGACCAGCTTTGAGACTGCCTAAACAAGTTAACCTTGAATCTCAATTTCTTCATTTGCACAATGGAGATAGCATTTACCTTGTGATGTAATAACAGTTTTAGAGATGACATGAGTTAAATGCCAATGGAGTGGTTAAGTCATTAAATGTCATCAAATTAAACAAAAAGAAAAAAAGCAAAATACTAGAATTCACAGTGGACAGTTGACACTTCATCTTTTTTTCTGAATTTTATTACTTTTTTAAAAAATGAATACAATTATTCTGCAATGATTGAAATAAAAGAGCATATATATTAAAACCTAATGAGTCCACTTCCCTTTCATCCTAACAGTATGGAATAAGTTGCCCTTTTTTTTTTTTTCTAAATTTGGGTAATTTTGTTTCTTATAAAATGGTATGGCTACTATTTATATATTATCCTACAACTTGCTTTAGTTTTTTTTTATTATCTTGGGAATAGGTCCTGGATATCCTTCTAATTACAGGACTATTTCTGAATGTATGAACATTATTCCATAATGTAGAACAAAACAGCATATTCACCCATTTCCCTCCCAGGAACTGTTCCGTTCTTTCAAAATGCACCCCTTTATAACCTATCTCTAATAGTGCTTTTGTGTGTGTAGGGCAGATCCCCAAGAAAGAAATGAGTCAAAAAACAAGCACAATTTAAAATTCAGGAGTTGGTGTCAATAGATTACACGAATTTACATTCCTACCAAGTTTTTTCACATCTTCACTAACCAGTGCTGCATCCTGGGGTTCTGTGCTAATTAACCAGACAAGCAAAACCCACTCACATCGCTGTTTTAATAAGCATCTCTCACAATTAACTCTTCCTGCGACCGACGCGCACGCACTTCCTCTTCTCTCGCTTAACTGTTCACGGATTTGCCAATTTCTACAGATTCTCCACTTTGTTCTTATTCACTTGTGCCATTTCGGATTATTAGAATTCCTGAATTAAATGCTATAAAAGAGTTTTGTAACACTTTTAAGATTCATGAAACTACGCTTGGGGGTTGGAGGGCGTACACGCCATCGAGGCCTTTAAATAACATCAAATCGCCTGCCCCGTGCACAAATGCCCTATAGGAAAGAAAACACAGCGAGGGGATAGTGACATCGGGAAAGTTCAAGTTCCAGTGAACGCCCCCTTTCCTTTAACAGGTGTAAACAGTGCAACGTTTTCCCGCTGGGAGCTCACTTGGGAGAGAACTCTGACCCTCCTCCTCCAAAAGGCGCCCGCAGAACTCCGCCACCCAGGCGGTGGCCCCTCCACCAGCCCCTGACACACAAGGCAGCAGCGCTGACACAACACGGCACATGTCACAGGCTACCCAGGAGACACCCGACAGCCCCCGAGGTCACGTCGTAGGGATCGGCTCCCATCCTCCTGGACCCTGTCCACCGCACCGAGGTCCTCCAGCCTCAGCAGCTGTTCCAGTCGCCACAGCAAAAGTCCTCTGCGCGCCGGGGGGCGCAATGACAGGCACCTGGACCGCTGGCAGCCTCGCCAGGAAACCCACCCGGACAGCCACGCACCCTTACCCGAGCTTCTGCTTCTCTTCCCTACTCATGGGCGCGGCCCTCGCCGTGCACACGGACGTGGCCAACACCAGGCAGAGAGCGGCCGTCGCTGCCACCAGGCTCCATGGCGCTCGCTGGGGGACCCGGCACCCACAGCCCCGACCGCCGCCGGCTTCGCTCATGGCCCCGCGGTTCCGCGCACGCGCAGCTGCTACACCCGCACGGCGGGCCACATTGCGGGCTGCCGGCGGCGAGGAGGCTGCGAGCCGTGTCGAGGGCGGGCTGTGGAGCGAGGCAGGCGGCCGCCGGCGCCAAACTGTTTGCCGAAGCCACCGAGCCGGTCCCCAGCGCCAGCGCTGCCACCACCCTCCGCCCTCCACGGCCCACAGCACCGCCCCCAGCTTTCCGGTGTCGTAGTCTAGGAAACCGCCTCCCCAAGGCTACTTCCGGGTAGAGCAGCAGCGGGATAGCCTCAGGACCAATGGAAACTGCCTCGGAGAGGGGCTGGCCACAGCTACAGGACCGGGCATTGGCCAGGAGAAGCGGGACGTGGACAAAAGGCGGGACTGGGCAGGGAGCTGTCCCTTCGACCCACCTCCGACCCCAGGAGAAGCCACCTGGAAACTACTAGTCCCAAAGTGCACCGCTTTCTTCGTCTTGCCTACAGCCCCAGCCCCATGCGCAGACGCCTTACTAAATTTCTGCCTGGGGGCGCGCTGCGTTCTGGGACTTGTAGTCCTGTCCTGTAAAGGCCACGCAGGTTCCAGGCGTTCTGAGTTCCGCCGTTCCTTCGCCAGCCCTCATTGATGGGCTGCACAGTCCCTGGGGGTCGTCAGTTATTTGCCCTTCTCTTCCTGAAGATGTTTCCCTGAGAGCTGACAGAAGGAGACTTGTTTCCAGGTCGGTACCCTATTCCTTGAGGAACAGTGGGAATAGTCTTCTGCCCTCAGGGAAATAACAAGAGTTTAAAAACAAACAAACAAAACAAAACAAAACAAAAAAAACAGCAAAATGAATGGAACTTTTGATGACAAAATCATGTGAGGGTTTTACTTTCATCAGCGCACTTTTCGAGACTCTAATATGTTGATATGACCGCCCCCCTTTTGCACACGTGGAAAGCTAGGCTTGAGGAAGTTAGCAAACACTAATCTCTCTTGGGTTACAATCCAACCTACCTCTGATTCAGAAGCCCCAGCAACTAAGCAGGACCACAAAAAAAAATGAACGAGGACAAGCAAATATCTAAAAAGCCCGTGGAAGAAAAGAAGTGTAGGATGCAAGTGATTTTTTTGTTTGTTTGTTTGTTTGTTTGTTTGTTTAGTGAAGGCTCGATGTTGTAATGAGTTGCAGTGGCTAACCGTTGGTAAAGTGACAAGTGGGTTTCTCTTGCAAAAAAAGCCCATTTCTCTCTTTTGTGGTAATTCAGCAGGTGGCCTCAGAATTGAGGCGCTTGGGTGTGACCTCTGTGGCCACAGAGAATTTCATGTTTGTTCATTCAGCGGTATTCAGCTGTTCCAAAACCTCTTGATTTTAATGTGTTACCACTTGTGTCCTATCTCTCTTACCATTCAGGTGACTTTCTTCCTTCACTCCTCCTTCGATACTTTAAAAAATGCAGGTGTTTCCTGAAGGTTTGCCTTTTATCCCTTTATTATTTGCAGTCTGGGTTATTCCGTGACTTCTGGTATGAATTCAGCCACCTTATCTCTATCTAATTCCTAGATTTACATCTGGTCTGATAATCAGACTTACATTCCCATTCAATTTTTCTTAGGTCTAGACCAAGAGAAACTCAAGTGTAAAATTATTTGATGTTTCAGAGCCATGGTTACTCATCTTCCTCCATAATTAGTGTCCAAACACTTGCCTAATTACATGTCTTTGCTGTCTTTCAGATCAGTGCCTTTCTATCCCACTTTTGCTCAGCTCTAGATCCATTATCTCTTTGCTGAGCCATTGTAACAGCCTAAGTGATTACACTACCACTCCGTTCTCTTTCCACACTGCCACAGAGTAAGCAAACAAGTATATTCTGCAAACATTGCTTTCTTCCTGTCTGCTTTCTGTCTGCCCCTGTCTCAAGTTCCATGCAACAACTAAATAAAGTCTCTTTATCTTTCTTCCTGTATCTCCTGTTACCCTGCAATCTTTGTCCAACACCCCCCAACCTTATTAAGATTTGGCTTAGATTCCATCCCCACAAAACCATTCCATACCTTCCAGAGAGCTCAAGTCCCCCTCCATCCTGTGTACCAGGCTTTCTTTTTGGGCCACCAACCAGCTCCCAAACCATAACACAGAGACTTGTTCTTAGTTATGAATGCTCAGGCTTAATTTAGCTCTTATTTTTAATGTGTTTCTCTTTATCTACATTTTGCTTCGGAGCTTTTTACCTACCTTTCTTTCTTTCTTTCTTTCTTTTCCTTTCTTTCTTTCTTTCTTTCTGCCCTACTTTTAATGCTTCTTGGGTCTGGCTGACTGGTGGCTGCCTGGCTTAGGACCCCAGGCATCTCCCTCTATTTCTCCCTTGTTCTCCTTCTTTTTCTTTTGTCTAGATTTCTCCTCCTCCTTATTCTCCCTGCCTACCTGCTCCACCTATCCCTCTTCTGCCTAGCTGTTGGCCATTCAGCTTTCTATTAGACCAATGAGATGCGTAAAACAATATGACCCTTCCGTGTACTCATATGGGTGCTGTAAAAACACATGAGCTCATTTCTGAATGACATTTATCCCTTTTACAAACCTGCAGTCCTGCATTGCTGCCATCCCAGATCCTCTTTGGCAGCCTTCATGATGAAGTTAGCTAAGTAAATAAATACCGCAGAGTTGGTCTTGGCTGTGGTATAGAGAACAGGACAAGCCAAAGGTCAGCACCAATCATCTAGAATTTGAAAACTAAAAACAAAGACAGTATAAAAATATTCAATGACTTTCAGATACATTTCCAAGTCAGTTGTTTGGAGTGGCTTATTGACAGTGGCCCACTTTTTGTTGTTGTTGTTGTTGTTGTTGTTGTTGTTGTTGTTATAAGTCTCCCTGATGTTCTAACCCTAAAGGCCTGCAAGCCTTTGACTTTCAATAACACATTAGCGATCTTGTTAAGAAGCAATATACTGAAGGGGAAGCACTGGCCTCAGTGTTTATCATTTTCTGCATTTTTGCTTGTCTCCAAGCTAAGCCTGCATTTTCAAGGGTGTAATAATGAGCAGCCAGAGCACGTTCTTTGTTGACTCACTGAATAATAAGCATCTTTTTCTCCCCTCTGTGACTCAATTTCTAGCCAATAGTTGAGTCCATTTCTCACTAACCTCTGCAAAATCATTAAGAGAAAAATCTGGTGTGACCTAAAAAGTCTTGGAAGTTAACAAACAGCTCTAAGCTGGAGCTCATATTCATGACGGAAATATACTCACAAAGTACATTTCAAAGTAAATCCCATTTTAAACCATTAATGGGAATAAGAATTATTAGCTAATTGGCAACTTATAAGCTCTGGAAAAAATTTACATTCATTAGTTTAAAAACTTATACATTAGTAATTTTTTAAATTTTTAATGTTTTTAATATGGGAGTTAATTCAGAGAGCTTGGAGTTGTACATTAAAAATATACATATTTGTGTAAATCACCCAAGGGGAATAAGAGAGAAGGACTTTTTAAAGAATATAAAACAGATTTTTAGATGCATAGAGCTCATTAAAAATAATAAGGGCAATTTATAATGTGGTGCCCTTTAACCAGCTAAGAGTTTGTTTACACAGCCTTGTATCTTATGCAAATATATGTGTTCACTTTCCTGCCTGGATGTGTCAGAGGTTAGGCAGGATAATGTGTACAAGCCATATAGACACAAGGGAGAGGCTTTACTTCAACTATTATGAGTCAGAAAGAGCCCTGGGAAGCTGAGTCCAGCTGTACACGACTAGTCACAGAACAGCAGTCGCCCCTAAATTCTTCAATTCTACAGGTCTAGTTACTACTACAATGGAATTTGGAAGTGTTTGTTTGTTTGTTTGTTTGCTTGCTTTGTTTTGTTTTCATTGTTTAACCATTCTGTGAATGAATTCCCATTTAGTTCTTTCTTTCAAGATTCCCATTAGTTTCGAGGGCAGCCTGGCCTACAGAGAGTGTTCCAGGACAGGCTCCAAAGCTACACAGAGAAACCCTATCTTGAAAAACAAAACAAAACAAAGATTCCCATTAGTTGATAATGTGGAATTTACGGGGCACTCTTCTTCTTGTGAGCCTAAGCCTATGTCCATTAGAGCAAAGCAACATTTATTCTACACTTACATTCTGGGACTCTACGGCTCCAGAATGGGTATTTTGTTAAAAGTACTCAGTAAATATTATGGATTGTCTTCCCATGTAACTGACTGGCTTATCCAAATTCCAGAAAGGCAATGAAGATTTCAGAGGACTTGTTCTCGGTCTTGATGTCAGACCTTCAGTGCATTTCAGATTGTCTCATCTGCGTCATTGTCACCGGTACTAGCTCTTGTATCACAATGGAAACATTCACTCCTTTAGTAGCCATTTTCCATTTACTCTCCTCATTGGAAGTGAAGCCCAGTTTTTACTGCTTCCCCGCTGGGCTGATAGCTTGGTTTTGTCCCACCAACATTGATCTCATCTATCAGTTAAAAGTAGCCACGTGTTTAAGTGGTACTGATCAACAGCACCCATACAGGTTATCTTAGATGCTGAGAACAATGGCTCAGAGCCAGCTCTGCTAGCTTTTGGTCATGCTCACTGGTGTTAAGTATTACCATTCTTTGTGTCTTAGTGTCTCTATTTGTAAAATAAGGCTGACCTCAGAGCTCTTTCAGGGCGGGTTAAATGACTTGGTATTGGTACCTTTCTTCTAGGGCCTTTGTGAAGATAACAGAATAACGTGTGTGCACAATATGTAGAAACTTCCAGAACAGCTCACTAAATAGTGGTTATTGATATTGATCATTATTGTGGAATAGAAAGGAAAAGCTACCATTATAAGAGTAGGAGTCAAGTGGGTTCAGATGCCCACAGCCCTGGTTCTAATCTCTACTGCAAATTTTATTTACTGCCTTGTTCTGCTAACTTCATGTGGCTGTTGCAGCCTTCTGTCCTGAATCGTAACCCTTCTGGACCTGCTGCATGCTACTTAATGAACCACAGATTCTGAGCTATGACCTCATGCCTGTTTTGGAGTGAATGTGCATGTATACAAATGTAGGGTACCTTTCCTTCCTCAGAAAAGGCAGCCTCACCTGTAAGGCGTTTGAAGTTGGGAGAGGAAGAGGGCATGGGGAATATGTACAGTCAGAAAGTCTTGCAAACCTTCCGTTTACATGACTTTTTGTTATGTTTGTTTTAAGATTCATTTCTTTTGTGTGAATGAGTGTTTGCCTGAATGTATGTCTGTTCCCAGGGAGGTCAGAAAGAGGCATGGAATCCCCTGGAACTGGCGTTTCAGATAGTTGTGAACCACCGTGTGGGTTCTGGGAAACAAACTCAGATCCTCTGGAAGAGCAGTTAGTGCTTTTAACTAATTGTCGAGCCATCTCTCTAGCCCCTACACGATTTCTTTTCAGTCTTGTATGTATATGTTGCTTGCTTGGGTATGTGTTCACATATGTGTGTGTATATGTATACAGGTGCGTATTCATTCACACGCAGACTGGAGGCTGACAGCAGTTGCTTTCCTCTGTTGCTCTCGGCCTTATTTTTTGAGAGTCTCTGTATATACACTTAGCTCACTGACTGATCTAGGCTTGCTGACTTGAAAGTTCCAGGGACCCATCTATATCTACTTCCCAGTACTAGGATTACAGGTACACACCACAGCCAGGCACACACCACAACCAGCCACACATCACAACCAGCCACACACCACAGCCAGGCACACACCACAGCCAGGCACACACCACAGCCAGGCCCACAGCCAGGCACACACCACAGCCAGGCACATACCACAACCAGCCACATACCACAGCCAGGCACACACCACAGCCAGGCACACACCACAGCCAGGCACACACCACAGCCAGCCACACATCACAACCAGCCACACATCACAACCAGCCACACACCACATCCAGCCATACATCACAACCAGCCACACATCACAACCAGCCACACATCACATCAGCTACACACTACAGCCATGCTCAGCCTTTTCTACAGATATTGAAGATCTAAATTCAGGTCCTTTTTTTTTTTCCAGCAGTTGCTTTACCAACTAAACCCCTCTTCCCAACCCCATGCTTTGTGTTTATGAAAGCATATCTTGGGGCTAGACACATGGCTCAGCAGTTAAGAACTTATATCTTGCCTGTTGAGGACCCAAATTGAGTTCCCAGTGCCCACAGCATGTGGCTCACAACCTCCCATAGCTCCAACTCCCAAGGGACACACACACACACACACACACACACACACACACACACACACACACACACACTAAAATTAAGTACATAAAACAAGTCCTGATACTTGTCAAATATTTGAAACTTAATGTTCTTTGCTTTCTTCTTTAGCTTAAAATTATATGAAAATAGTGCTTTTTTATTTCTTTTCCAAATATATTATTGAAAAGTTAGGTTATTTTTGTCAGGGTTTAGGTTTTGTTATTTTTTAATTAAGCAAAGCTTTTAGTATTTTAGGCAATAACCAGATATGCAAGATTTGCTATCATTTAAAAATATAGTATGCCTCAGGTGTAGTGTAGCACTGTAATGTCAGTGCTTGGAATGCTGAGACAGGAGAATTGGCATGAGTTCAAGCCCAGCCTGGTCTACATAATGAGTACCAGGATAATATGGATATTGTATTCATGTTTGCTTGGAAATATGAACAAACAGCTATTCCCCCATATTAGAGCACCAGTAACATGCAAAAGGAATGATTCTGCCCAAATCCAGCTTAGTGAGGCTATTGGGCTTACTTCCAAGTGCGTGAGTGCATTACAGCCAAGCATGGATGATAACCTCCAAAAACCAACATAGAGACCTTCCTTCGGTTAACCTTCCACCGGCTCCTCCCAGGACCACATGCCGCTGGGGATGGAGGGAACAGCTCAAATCACAGGAGAGGGTATGATGACCCTCCCCCACCTTCCTATGAGGGACTTACAGTCTTGGGAAAATTGCTTTCATGTACTCTCACTAGCTTTAATTAAGATGGTAATGGCTGATATGGTGTCTGGACAGCATTCCACAACACTGAACTACAGAAAGAGCCCTGTCTCAAAAAGCACAAACAAAACAAAAGCTCAGACATAGTTCTCAGTCTCTTCGCAGATTAATCTCCTTTATGAAATCAGCACACCACTTCAAGCAAGATACAGGATTGTACTTCAGACTTGCCACCACCCTTTTAAAGTTCATCTTTTTTTTTTTTTTTTTTTTTTTTCTTTGCATTAGGTATGAGCTTGGCACTGGAGCGAGGAAACACCACTAAAGACTCGGGGACTTTATTGAATATTTGCACAACTACTTGATAAACTAATTTTCCCTTCAGAGCCTTCCTAGCCCTAGTGTGGGGGCTTGCAGCCAGTTTTGGTGCCAAAGGTTCCGAGGATCCTGTTTATCCTGTGCCACGAGGTCATTTCCAGTTTATGTGGCATGCCTGTTCATATACACATGTACATTGTGCCTCCTCCTCCTCCTGAGTGTTGAACTTTGAGTAGTCTGTGAACAACATGTATCACATGCCTGAGACCTAGAACTAGCACCTACATGTATATGAAACAGTTTCTCAAAGCTTCAGTTTTGGGTTGTATTTTTCTCAACAACTGAAGTGAGCAGAGGTTCTAGATGTGAATCTAATTAGTTTAAAAGTGGAAAATAACTGTCACACATAGTTTGCGCTGGCTAGTTTTCTATGAACTTGACACAAACTAGAATCATCTCAGAGGAGGGAACCTCAATTGAGAAAATGCCTGACCAGCTTGGCCCATAGGCTAGCATGTGGAGCATTTTCTTGATTAATGAATGATGTGGGAGAGTCAGGGTTTTCCCACCCTGGCAGCCACTTTCCAGACAACCACAAGAGAGTCTTATTACTAATTATAAATGTTCAACCAATAGCTCAGGCTTGTTACTAGCTAACTCTTACATTTAAATTAACCCATATTTCTTATCTACCCTCTGCCATGCGTGGCTCATGGCTAGTTACCTCATTTTCTACTCATCCAGCTTCCTCTGCTTCTATTGGCAGCTCCTCTGACTCCACCCCTCTTCTCCCCAGTCCTTAAGTTTGGTTGTTCTGCATATGCTTCCTGTCTGAATACTGGCCAATTAGCTTTTCAGTAAGCCAATCGCAGTGACGAATCGTCTCAGTGTACCAAAGGATTATTCCACAGCAGTCCAGCCCACTGGTGGTCCTGGGTTCTATGACAAAGCAGGCTGCAAGCCAGTAAACAGCACCCAGCCCTCTGCTTACTGCATGGTCTCTGCATCAGTCCCTGCTTCTGGGTTCCTGCCTTGAGTTTCTGCCCTGGCTTCCCTGGGATGATGGACTGCAAATTGTAAGATGAAATAAATCCTTTCCTCCCCACATTGCTTTTGGCCATGATGTTTTATCACAACAATAGAAACACTGACTAGAACACAGTAATCATACAAAAAGCTACTAGTTTGCATTCAGCAAATAATTATAGTGACAAAATTATAGGAGTTAGGTGAAAATTAACTATAACCTGACCATCTCATAACCAGTTAACAAGACAAATCTCAGGCAGATTTATCTTGGCAAGTAATGACAAACTATTGGAGTTTGGTTAAATCCCGGGTTCTACTTTCAGGGTTTGCCGCCGTGACTTGGAGGACACAATCACTCCAGGCAGGTAGGATACACAATAGTCTGTAATTCCAGCTTCAGAGTTCCTCTGCCACCCTCTCCTGACTTCTTCAGTACCCCTGCTTACTTGTACACACCACCACACACATACACATAATTAAAAGTAAGTCTTTAAGCTTGGCAGTGGTGGTGCATGCCTTTAATCCCAGCAATAGGGAGGCAGAGGCAGGCAGACCTCTGAGTTCCAGGCCAGCCTGGTCTACAAAGCCAGTTCTAGGACACCTAGGGCTACACAGAGAAACCCTGTTGTGAAATCCCCCCAAAATAATAATTAATAAATAAATAAACAAACATAAATCTTTAAAGAACAGGAACACTGGGAAACATGGGCAAAGTCAGCTGGACAACCTGGAACAAACTGGCTGTAATACTTTACCTTGAACTTTAGGTTTGGTTAGATTCTTTCTCTTCCCATAAACTACAAGAAGCCAGGGGAGAGAGAGCAGGGGAAAATCACTAATCAGAATTAGCATTGTCTACAAAGGGAAAATAAGTTTCTTCAACAGAGAATGCTAAAAATATAGGACACAGTTATGTGAAATTTATGCCTATTTGACTCTAAATCACACATTTCCATAATAAAAATCCTTTCCAAGGACCAAGAAGTAAAAATCATTTTCTAGTAAAATTGCTTTCAACAATTTCATGAACAATACATAATAATGAGTTTATTATTCTCTTCAGAGAATCAGAACTCACCATTAAAAATAAAAGTGTCTGCAAAAAGATTGTCAGACTCTACCACGTAGTTGTGAAACAGCAACTTTTTGTTATTTTTTTGTTAAAACAATATTCATTATACATAAATCATTTAATAAATATTTACTTAGCTGTGCATGATAACTTACACCTGTAATCTCAGCACTCAGAAGGCAGAGACAGGAGGATTATCACAAGCTGGAGCCAGGCTGGCCCACATAGAAGTGAGTTCTTTTTAGACAACCAGTGCTGCATAGTGCAATCCTGTCTCAGAAAACCATAAGCAAATAAATATTAATAAAGTGAGCTTAACTTCATGGTGGAAACACCCACTGGGCATTTGGTATCACGGGAGTGTTTTGACCTGAGTAGATAAGAGAATTGTTATCTTTCTACATTTTCCATTCTTCCCACATCTAGACAAGCACCCCTCACCCTCTGTTTCATGTTTTCTTTCCATGGAATAACATGAAAATAATGGTTTGTGTTAAATGAACTTTAAAATGATTCTGCATGGTGTACTTTGTTTTCATCCTCTAACAGTATCTCAGTAGAAGCTGTTATGTGTCTTGTTTCCAAAAGCACAAAAAGTAAGTCACCAAGAAGCCCTCATCTCCCACAGTAGAGCTTGGTCTCAAAGTCATGCAATCTAGCCATGAAGCAGCATTCAGTCACCCAGTATCTGGCCTCATCAACATTTCTTATGATTAGTTAGTGTATCCACTACTGCCTTATCAACTTAAGCAAAACTATAAAGTTTATTTAAATACTGAGCTTGCTGCTAGAAAGATGTCATTATCATTAGTTAAGAGCATTTGTTCTTGCAAATAACTGGGGTTTAATTACTAGCACCAAAGTAGTGCCTCACACCCATCTGTAATTCTAGTTCTAAGGGCCCCATCACCCTTTTTGGCCCTCTAGGGGCACTGTATACATGTGGTGCACAAAATACATGCAGATGAAACACCCCCATAAATGAAATTTTGAAATCAATACAAACGTCATAGCACTGGCAATATTCACTTGACTTATAGGATATTTACTGTACCTCCAAATGAGTCTTTGTAAATAATAGAAAATGTCTCATTTAACTCTGTTATGAACTTTACTCTCCTCTTCCCAGTTTCAAGGCTCGGAACCTGGAGCAGGGTCAGGGAGAGATCTCTTTGATAGGATACAGGATAAACACAAAAATCACAAAGCAGTAGTATTCTCCACCAACAAAATACAAATAAAAAGCAAAGAGAGGTCAGGGAGGTGACACTGACAAATGTAAGTGACGTAAAACTCAACAGAGTGTTCCATCTTCCTGAGTGTCCTTTAGTAGCTCCTGTGACTAAGCCATGCTGAGATCTTCGAGGCTGACACAAGGAGCAAGGTCTTAGAGAAGCTATTAATAATTGAGCATGTCTTACTCATGTGGTAAAATTAGCAAACTTCAATAAATTATATATGCATCACTTGAAACACACAGTATTTCCTGATCAACTCTGCTTCTTAATTTTCTGGAAATATTGTCAAATTTCAACTTTTAATGAAATCTGTACTTGGCATCATTCCTTAAGTTAATAACTAATAAATGCTCAACAGTGTGCAGAGTTGAAAATAGGCTCATGTACACCATTCTCAATAGTGATTGTTGTCTTCATCATCTTTGATCAGTTTTACCATTCATCCATGACTTCAGGTATTCAGCAAGCATTTGTTGATACATAGCAATTTGGGACGAATCGCTTATATCTTTATTGTTTAAGGTAAGTGATTAAATCGTGTTGCCACCCAACCATGGAAATCATAGGATGGGTGGCCATAGGGAAAAAGAGGGGACAGATAACTTCAACTGGGAATGATGAATTTGAAGTGTCTGTTTGACAGGCAGTTGTAAGTATATTTCTTGGGCATCAAGTGAGGCCAATTATAAAAGACTTGAGCATTAAAAACCACCAAAAATGGTATTTATAGCCACAAGAAAGTGGTTCTTACCAGGCAGTAGTAGCACACACCTTTAATCCTAGCATTTGGGAGATAGAGGCAGGAAGGTCTCTGAGTATGAGGCCAGCCTGGTTCACAAAGCTAGTTCCAGGACAGCCAAGGCTATGCAAAGAAATCCTGCCTCAAACTGTCAACCCCCCCCCCAAAAAAAGTTGTTCTTAACCTGAAAACTTGGCACTCCTACAGAAGTCTACCAGTTACTTTGGGATGTCCATGTCACCCTAAAATTAATTAAATTTACATCTGCATTCACAAATTAAACACATAGGAAGCAATATGGCACTTTATTATGTTATTTTTATAAAGTTCCTTTTATGTAGTGCACTGAATCATTCTCCCAAATAATTACAGTAAACTCTGTACATAGACAAAGTAGGCATCCACTTCCATGGGGTGATTCCATCTCTCCTGCCACTGTACACTAGTGCTCCAAGGACTGGTCCTTCTGGAAGCAAGTACATGTCACCTGATTACATTTCATGGGATGTGGGCCACATTAGCTGTATAAATGAATACAGAAATATGATAACTTTTACTTCCTTTTTACTGAAAGTAGTTAGTTTTTCTCATACGATATATTCTGATTACGGTTTCCCCTCCCCCAGCTCTTCCCAGATCCTCCCTAAACTCCCTATCCACCCACCTAAATCCATGCCCTTTTTTTGTCTCTCTCATTAGAATACAAACAGGAATCTAAATAATAATAAAATGAAATAACAACAAACTGGAATAGAGTAAGACAAAAGAAAAAGAGTCAAAGAAAAAGAATAAGAAATTGACACAGAGAAACATGCATTTGCACACACAGAAATCCCTTAAAAACACACCATCAGAAACCATGATATATAGGCAAAAGACCTGTAAGGGGAAAAGGAAGAAAGGAAGGAAGAAGGAAGGGAGGGAGGAAATGAATGCCCAGAAAAAGGGTTATGAGACAAGGCACCTCCATAGATGCCACTGAGTTCATGTTGTGTTGTCCTTAAGAGTAGTTGTATATCCAGTGAGACTCTGTTGGAGAAAAGTAAATTTTCCTTTGTGGGCAGTTCTCAATTGAAGATAGCTTCTGGGTTAGGGATGAGAGCTTGTGTCTACTTCCCCTGTCTGTGCTGGAACCCTATCTGGCACAGACTTTGTGCAGGCCCTGTGCATGCTGCCACGGCAGTCTCCATGATTTTGTGTGTGTCAGTCCTGCTGTGTTTAGAAGACCCTGTTTCCTTAGTGTCCTCCATCCCCACTGGCTCTTACAATCTTTCTGCCTCCTCTTTCACATTGCTCCCTGATTCCTGGGGGCAGAAGATTTGATAGAGACACCCCATGTAGGACTAAGTGTTTCAAGGTCTCTGCACACTGTCCTGTTGATGGTTTCCCCACCACCACCACCCCCAACCCATCTACTGTAGGAGAAAGTTTCTCTGGTGATGACTGAGCAAGACACTGATCACTGATCAATGGGTATAATAGAATGCCATCGGGAGTCATTTTATTGCTATGTTCCTTTGGCAGAATAATTGTGTTTGGGTTTCCATGAAGTCCCTGGCCTATCTAGTCTCATGTTCCTGGCCACCCAAGCACTGTCATGCATGGGTTCCATCTCTGGGAGTGGATTTTAAATTCAATCAGATGTTTGCTGGTTAGTCCTACAAGCTTTGTGCCACTACTGCAGATGTTTACCTTGAACGCAGGTCACCACCGTAGACTGCAGGGTTGGAATCTGGGTTGGTGTTTACCTTTCTCTCTGGTAACATGCAGAGTATCTTTCAGTATCACCAACACTAGCCAACAGGGGTAGAAGATTCTAGATAGACATCAGCTCAACTTCATGTTCAGTGAGTTGTGTAGATGCTATGACTCTGACAACTCTTAATTTAAAGAAATATATCTTAGATGCTTAGTTGTATCATTTAATACAACAATTTGCTCACAGCTTGTAATCATAGGAGGTTTTAAAGAAAAAAATATGTCCTGGAAGAAAGAGACCCCAAAGAGATCAGTTTGTACAAGATGGCAATCATCTTGATTTATTTTCCCGTTACTGTGACTAAAGCAACTTAAGGAGGAAAGGTTTGTCTGGCTCATAATTCTAAGTTACAGACCATCATAGCAGGGAAGTCACAGCCGCAGGAATTGAGAGAACTGGTCACATTTCATCCAGAATGAGGAGCAGAGAGCAGTGAATTAATGCATGCTAATTCTCAGCTTGCCTTTCCCACTTTTTATAGTCTAGGACCCCTCACCCAGGGAACTGTCTAACTCATAGTTAGTGTGGATCCTCCCACATAAATCAATGTAACCAAGATAGTCCCCAATAGACATTTTCAGAGACTAACCTTAATCTAGACAACTCCTCACAAGTGTGCCCATAGGCAATTGGTGTTAACTGTCACAGAAAGATTTAGCATTTTAGCTGTTTCCTTTTACTTTTTGTGTGAACTAAATTAAATTTAAGTTACAACAGACTCATTTCTGTTGGACAGTGCTGATTTAGAAGCTACATGTGGGAAATGATAGATGGCCACATTTAAAGCTTGAACTGGCCTATGCTAGAGCACTTTGTCTCGTTCCAAAGGCTATAAAGATTTAAGCTTCACCACCCTAAAATCCTTCAGAGTCCAGATCAGTGCAGTGCTCAGAAGTGAGAGGGCAATTCAGGGCTTATGGGCAAATCTATTCCATGTTCATCTAGGAACTCGGGTTGCTGTCCCTTCAACTGAAAGGCCCTGTGTGGGACTGGCTCACCAGTATCATAAAACACCCAGGCATCCTGAAGAAAGGGGAGGGAGGAAAGTCAGCAGCTTCCTTTAAAGGGATGTGCACAGTAAGGTGAACATCTCTTTCCTCACGTCCCTTTTGAATGCAGTTATGAACTGGTCACACCTAGTTACAAGGCTTGGGATTTGATTCTCAGTGAGCATACATGTGCCTAACCTTAACCTCAAGGGATTCTGTAACTTGGAAGAACAATAGTCGCTGGGAGTCACTTGGCAGTCCTTGTTTGGTGTCCTTCAGTCATGCTTACTTAGTAAGGTTCAAGCAGGAATTTTTGATACATTCATACATTCCTTTTTAAATGGATTAATTGTGAAAAGTAATCCCATTAAAATAGTGTTATATGTAGTTTGTTCATTGAAACTCCTAGCCCTGCAGAAAAATAATGGGATCTTGGAGACGTATTAGTATATATAACACTCATTATTTTTACTTAGAAAAGCTAATAGTTGCGAAAGGAGCCATTTTTATCATCATGACTTTTCTTTTCTCTCTGCATGAGATGCATGTGTTACTGGAAGTGCAGTGAGGCAGCTTCCCTTGTGAGTATCTAAGTCCCATGGTGATGAGAGAGGCGGTTAGTAAACAGTAAAGCTGTATCAGTAATTGCAGGGGCTCCTTTATGGTGCATTAGCAGGACAGTTATTTACTCTTCCACCTTTGGAAAAGGGGAGTCTGTTAGAAGTTGATAAGAAAACTTAGTCGTTTGCAAAATTGGTTGATAAATTTAATAATAGGTTTGGAAGAATGCATAGAAATTATTAGTGCTGCCAACCAATGAAACAAGGATGCGTATTTGTTAAATGGAAGTCTTTCTCCATCATATCAGTTCCCCTAGGATGCCAGTAAACTGGAGTTTACAAACCTACAAAGCTGATTAATAGTTTCATTAATGGTACATGCTAGAACTATGCAGACCAGTACGGGGCACTAACTAACCACATGTGGCCATTGAGCATTTGAAATATAACTAATTGGTAAGTGCAAACATACTTTTGGATTTTCTTCCAAGATACAAGACTTTAAAGGCTTTTTAAAAGTGTAAAATAAGGCCATTGATATGGCTCAGCAGGTAAAGCCACCTGCTTCCAAGCCCAATGACCTAAGTTCGATTCCCAGAACCCATGTGGTAGAAGAAAATTGTCCTCTGCTTTCCACACTCATACTGTGGCAGTGCATGCCCATGTGCATACACCACACAAAATAAATAAAAAAGAGTAAAATCATTGTTTTTTAACATTGATTAAATATTTAAATGGCTACTTTAGATAGTTGGGTTAAATAAGCTATCATCACTAAACTTTAAATGTTTTTACTTTTCATGTGAAATTAAATTTTAGATTATTTAAGACTCAGTTCTATTGGGCTACATAAGAGAAATGATAGATCGCTACAAGTTTCAGTAGCCTGTCCTACAACACTTTGTCTTATCTTAAAGGCCATAAAAAATTTAAGCTTTTTCACCCTAAAATCCATTAGACTTCACATCAATGCAAGACCAATGCTAGCAGTTCCAGAATTATTGGTGTTGGGTTAAGTCTTCTCTAATGATGAATGTTTTGCTACTCTGCTTAATACTAACCAGTTATAACTATTCCAAATATCACAAGGCCCTTCCTCACACTGGGAAGAAATTTCTCCTTTGTACTTCCAACGTCTGAGACGTTTTTCTTGAGCATAATTAAGTCTAATCCTTGCATTATGTCGACTTTCTGTTTCAGAGACAAGTACCTGAGAGAAATGAAGTTTTTTGTTTTGTTTTGTTTTTTTGTTTGTTTTGCGGTTTTAGTCTCTGGCTCCATTGTTTTTATGTCTGTGCAAGGCAGAAGACTTGAGTACTTCATTCAGTGATTAACTCTAGAGGAGATGACCTCTTAAGATTACATCTCTAATCTATTTGTGGGACAACTCCTAACAATGGGAGCAGTGGCTGTCCCTAATGCTTTGGCTGGCTCTTGGGAACCTATTCCTTATACCAGATTGCTTTGCCCAGCCTTAATACAAGGGAGGTGCTTAGACTTACAGCAAATTGATATGCCACGCTTCGCTGATATCCATGGAGGAGGCCTTCCTCTTTCTAAGCAGAAACAGAGAAGGAGTGGAGGAGGGGGGATGATAGCAAGAGAGGAGGGCGGGGGAACCGGTCAGGATGTAAAATAATGAATAAAATAAATTATACCTGCAAGGCCATTTGCTGCTCTTTTCTGCCTGAGTCAGAATTTTTTCTTCCCCACTTAACAAAGGATCTCCTCCCACTCCCCTCACTCTGCCCCAACCTCCCATCAGCTCCTCAGAGAGGGTAAGGCCTCCCCTAGGAAGTCTACTAAGTCTGTTCCATCATCTTGTTGAGGCGGGATGAAGGCACCTCTCCACCCCCACACCCCTGTGTCTAGGCTGGGCAAGGTATCTCTCCATATAGAATGGGCTCCAATAAGTCAGTTTGCGCATTAGTGTTAGGTCTTGGAACCACTGCCAGTAGCCTCATATATTGTCCCAGTCACACCATTGTCACTTTTTTTTAAGGGAGTCTAGTTTGGTCTTATGCAGGTTCCCCATTTGTCAGACCTGAGTCAGGGATCTCTCACTAGCTCGGGTCAGCTGATTCTGTGGGTCTCCCCATCATGGTCTTGACTCCTTTGTTCATATTACGGCTCCTCCCTCACTATGATTGTACTCCAGGAGCTCGGCCCAATGTTTAGTTGTGGATTTCTGCATCTGCTGTAAGTAGCATTTATATAAGTACTGTATAAGGCCTTTGGGGTGCTCTCTCCCCATGACAGGAAACGTAGTCTTGTTTGGATAAAGAATCTCTCCAGACATAACTAAATGGAAGATTTCAGGACTCACTCACTCCAGGTATCCAGCTGGGCCTTAACACACTGACAAGGAAAGCAGAGCTGGGAGGCTGGGAGTTGTGCAGACACCTGCGTGCTGCCAATACTTTGATTTCTGACTTTCTTTTGGTCCTATATTTCCTTGGTATTAGATTGAAGCTACAATGTCACCTTTCCCAGGCATAAATTATGCTCTATACTCGGCCATTATCTTAGCAATTTGAGCCCATGTTTAATTACTCTCTAAAAGTAGTAACAGACCAGAGCTTCCCAAACTGAAACCTTGAAAAGTTCTGATGTGAAGGACATAAATGAAAGATACCTGCAACTTCTAAAAGGCCAAGGATTCACTGGGTATGGTGGGGCACACTTTTAATCCCAGCACTCAGGAAGCAGAGGCAGGTGAATCTCTGTGAGTTTGAGGCCATCCTGCTCTGTAAAGCAAGTTCCATGACAGTCGTGACTGGTTTCTCCCCCACCACCACCAAAAAAAAGTTCAGAAACTTTGGATATTGTCTGGGGTGAATATTGTTCTAAGTTCAGATAAGTTTGGAAATAGCACTTTCTATGTCATCTCACCCTCACTATAATTAATTGGAGACTGATGCCTGCTCCAAATTAGACCTCACAAACTCTCTCTCCCATGGATTTTGGATTGAGATTTATTTCATGTGTATGTGTTTGAGAGGGGGTAAATATGTATGTATTGCCACAGCTTTGTACATGTGACAGTCAGAGGACATTACAACCATATTGATTACAGAGATCAAACTTGGGCCTTCAGGCTTTAAGGCATGAGTCTTTTTTTTTTAACCTGCTGAGCCTTCATGCTATCCCATCTTCTCTTTTTGCCCAAGGTTGAAGTAGTGTTTCATTGTACCCAGAATAGCACTGCTGAGACAGATTAGTCTCTGGTATATCACATTTTATCTGGGCATCTAAAATAGGCAAAGAGAACAGGGCTAATAAACAAACGCCAGAGGTGTGAGATGCACATGCAGTGAGAGAATAGAGAGGGAAGCAAATTTCCGATTAAATTCCCAGCTCCCCCACATCCTAGCGCTAACTAGGATAGACAGAGTATGTTGGCTCGGGTCGGGTTCGGAAGGTTTATGTTCCATGGTTGCTTGGCTCTGTTTTCTGAGGCTTGTGCAGCAGTGGCTGGGACGTGGGGTGGGGACACAAGGTGTTGACTTTGTGGCATCAGGAAAGCAAAGAATGAAGAGGAGGGGCTAGGGCCTCCCATATCCCTCCCAAGGTGGCCCTCAGTGACCTAACTCACTCCTAGCAGGCTCCACTGCCTGAAGGCCAAACCCTGAATGAGCCTTTTAGGGGACATTTCAGACCCAAAATAAAACAAGGAGATAAACCTAAAATCTGACAGTCTCCTCTCTCAAAGCTTTTGCTGCAACATTATTGCTTCTGAATGGATTTTGAAGATGTTTCTCATTTGTAAAGGATCACCAGTTTTAATTAAGTGTAACCAAGTCTCTGTTACCATGATAAGTATTCTGTAACTAGGAGAAGAAAGATTTAAAGGCATATCTTTCCAATTTTTATGAGTTTGCTGAATTATAAGAGGATCTTTGAACCTATTCTGCCCATAGAAAGCTATTTATTTAAATACTTTTTGGGTCTATAGTTTTATTTACTTTGGCTTTTTGTATGTTATTGCTTTTGGCTTACATGTTTAATCCCATCTCCTTAATAGAGTCTAGTAACTTTATCTTAGGTGACTTTTCCCTAGCAAAAAGAAATTTCTGCCTTTTTCGATTTAAACCTTATTTGTCATTGTTTTTTAAAAAAAGTCATTTAGACACCAAGAGATATACAGGTGAAACATTTTAAACTCAGCATGTTTTTCAGACTTCAAATACCATCTGTTGTGTTTTCACAGCATGGCATGGCACACTTTCTGAATATGAGTCCTCTTGTGTTTTTAATTTCTTAAAGTGTATCAAGGGATAGAAACAGGCTAACTGGTCTTTCATACCAGACCCCTTGGGAGAGTCCTCAGTAACACACAGTTGGAAATACAACTTGGGCATTTCTTATTCCCACCTGGGCAGTCTGTCATAGCTTGTCATGTTTGGGTGCCTGGCTTGTCGTGGTAGGAGGAGAGTGCCAGCAAAGTGGCTTGAAAGGTGCCATAGAGAAATCTTCACAAAAAATATTAGAGGCAACATCAGAATGTCATCTGCATTTAAAAAACATGTTACTCACTTCTTGAAATTTTCGGTTATATACAAAGAGTTTTGATCAATAGCTACCCTGACTTCCCTCCTCCAATTCCCCTGTGGCTCCCCTAACTCATCTCCCTCCTTCAATCACCAAATTCTTATTTCTAGGCTGACCTTTTTGGAACTCTTGTACTATTTAATTTGTGGAGTGTAAGTATTTGGTCAATAAACATCCATTAGAAAACAAAGAAGTCTCAAAGGGGAATAGCAAAGTGTCAAAAGGAGATTGACAAGACAAACCTAGTAGAGATTTATTGCATTCTGAGAGCCTTTATAGATAACACCATGAAAGCCCTTGTCTTGCCTGAATTGCATTCTGGGAAGAGTTATTCTCTTGAAAGAGTCAATCCATATGATCTGAGGTCAGTAATAGAAGGGGTGGGGATAGAAAGACAGCTCAAAGCTCAGTTAGCAAAGTGTCCACTATGTAAGCATGGAGACCTGAGTTCGACTCCCAGGACCTACAGAAAAAAAGCCAGGTTTGTAATTCCAAACCTTGGAGTCCTGGGATTTCCTGGCTTGCCTGCCTAGCCTAATGGGCAAGTTCCAGGTCAATGAAAGACCGTATCTCAAAAATAGGTTTCTGAGGAACCGGCGTTAAGGTTGTCTTCTAGTCTCCACGCTCATGTACATGTACACACACACACACACACACACACACACACACACACACACACGGATAATAGTAGTAGCGATAGTAGTAAGGAAATGAAAACATGTTTGATGAGTTCCACTTGTTTAGAAGGAAATAGTGGGCTGACATGAAACAATTTTTTACCTCACTTTCTCAGAAGTCAAAAAAATGATAGCCTTGGAAACATAAATATAAATGTTTATCTTCTAATTTTAGAGTTTATTTTTATCATTTTTTTGTCTGGGTTATCTTCCCATAGTGTTTGGAAACAAAAGCTACAGCAAGAAGGGGGAGGAAAGGGAACAGAACAGGAAGAAGGGAGGGGAATTTTTTATCTCCTGACATCCTGTGATGTGGAGGAACCCAGGTGTGTGGGGAGCAGAGGCTCCAGAGCAAAGGACACAGCCCAGGGTTCAGAGGCCACAGGAAGGATTGGGTGTTAGGAGGAACTTCAAAAAGAAAAACACAAGGAATTTGTTTATCAGAGAGAGAGAGGGAAGGGAGGAGGAACCTTTCAAAGCCATGTAGAGAGAGAGAGAAGAAGGTAGGGAAGGGAGATGAGAGTAAAGGTGGGGGGGGGAGAGAGGAGACTTGAGTTGAGTTGGGGTATTCAGCTATTTGGAGATGTTTGAAAGTTGTGTAAAGTGAAGTTTAGAAGGGCAAATACAGCCCGGATGGACAGAATGGGGCCCATGGGTAGGAATTGTGGTTGTGACTGATTCGAGAGGAATCTATAGTGCTCTAACTATAGTTGTCTGGAAATGGAATGTGCTCCTTGGGTAGACATCCTTGGCTGGTGACCACACAGCAGGAAAGCCTAAGAAAGGAAATGCAGGTGTGATAGGTGGGTGATTCTACACTGGATGAACCCATCCCTGTGAGTGTGTGACCCTCTGTATGTCTCAAGGCAATTACAGAAAACTCTCTCCTCTAAAAACTATCCCTCGGTTGTGAGGGAAATCATCAAAATTTTTATGGCAGCACACACTTAAATGCCAAAACCAATGTTGTCAGATGTAACAGCTGAGAGAGATGCACGGAAGGGAAGCTTGAAGGTGTTGGGAGCAGAGTGAGTCTTGCTACATCCTTATGGAAAGGGAAGAGCATGTTCAACATGTGGAAATAGGACAAGACACGTTGCTCCATGGTGCATAGCTACCCAAGGCCTTAGCACCACACACGCACACACACACACACACACACATAAACACACACACACACATAAACACACACACACACACACACACACACACACACACACACACACACACACACATTGTATAGGCCTCAAAACCAAGTTTTAAATAGTAAGGAAGGGCAGCATCTGCCTGAGTGCTTTGGAAGACCTAGGGCTCACACTAATGGGGGAAGGGAATGGACAAGGGATATTTGCAGATGACCAGTGACTACGATTACAAAGAATAAAGAATAATGACTACACAAAGTAAACATTGTAAGATCTGTGTTTGGTGGCAGAAAACTGAGTTTCTTGCTAACTTTCTGGGGCCAAGAGGTGGCTTTAATTTAGAGCAGTGGTTCTAAATCTAATATGAGACCCCTCTGGGGGTTTCGTATCCAATATCTTGTATATTAGATATTTACATTACAGTTCATAACAGTAGTAAAATTAGTTATGAAGTAGCAATAAAATAATTTTATGGTTGGGGGTGTCACCCCAACATGAGGACCCTTTAGCTGCAATGAAGGGCTGCAGCATTAGGACGGTTGAGAACCACTCCTCTAGAGTGGAAAGGAGCTTCCTTTTAAAGTGAGTACGTGTTTAAAGTTACCCTCATGGATGGCAGCATTTTCTAAAGACTATAATTAATTGCAATAGAAAAACTTGTCCATGTATAGAGTTATTAAATGTGTTTGTCTGCCCCTCATCTTGAGAGAATAAACCTGTTGGCCATGACTCCTGATTGTCTTGTGAGTAACCTCACAGTATATAAGCAATGTGAATGTTGCTGCTTAGTTACAGAGGAAAAACCTCTTATTTTTAAAATATTTTGGGTGGCTAAAGAGATGACTCAGGTTAAGAGAAATTTCTTTTCTCATAGAGGACACAGATTTAGTTTCCAGCACCTCCCATAGCAGCTATCAGCTGTCCCTAACTCCAGTTCTGGGGATCCAGAGGCCACCCCAGATTCCACCTGCACCAGGCTTACATACAGTGCACATGCATCTACCAGGCATGTATACAGTGCACATGTATTCGTCAGGCATGCATACAGTGCACAAGCATCCACCAGGCATGCATACAGTGCACATGTATCCACCAATCTTACATACAGTGCACATGCATCCACCAGGCTTACATACAGTGCACATGTATCTACCAGTCATGCATACAGTGCACATGTATTCACCAGGCATGCATACAGTGCACATGTATTCACCAGGCATGCATATAGTGCACAAGCATCCACCAGGCATGCATACAGTGCACATGTATCCATGCAAGCAAAATACCCACACACATTTAAAAAAATAAAAACAATGCATCTTTAAAATATCTTAAATCTTATCAAGCAAAATATCTTTTCATTTTTATTATTTGTTTTTAAGATCCTTTTGTATAGACGGGGTTTCATGTGCCTCAAGCTGGCCTGGACCTACACATGTAGCTGAGGATGACCTTTAACTTTAGACCCACATGTATCCATTTACCAGGTGCTGGGATTACAGGCATAAGCCAACATGGCAGATTAGTTTCTTTGTTTTTTCTTTTTAATTGTGTCTTTTAAGATGGGAGGTCTCACTAGGTTGCTCACACTGTTCTCAGATAATCTCCCTGTCTCAGCCTTCCAGTAACTGGGACACCACCATGTCTCACTCAGAAATCTCATTTACATCTTTCTTATGGGATTTAAAAAGCAGGAATAACACACTTCCTTCTCACAACTCCAGCTGAGTCTGTAGAAGGTCTAGAGTAGCGTCCCTGGAAGACCACACTTCCTAGAAAGAGCTTAGGTAAAAGTTTGGGGAAAGGAATCCTGGGAAGATTTTCCCTCTAAATCTCTGCAAAGTAGAGACTGCATCTTCTTCACTGCCCAACCCAAGAGGAGAGCTGGCCTGAAGGTGGTGCTGTCCATGGTCATCTGCTCATGTTGTGCACATCAGATTTTACTACAAAGGAACTTCTTAACCTTTTTGGATAGCTTACATCAAAGAGACCTTAGGAAAATCTAGTGGCAGCTGCCTACTACCCTGAAAACTGGGTTTGTAGTCCTTAACAAGATTTTTTTTTTATGACATGGCTCTTCAGCACTCTTCCAGAGAAGTGAGTATGCAAAACACATGGTCAAGTTTCATTATTACAGCATGTGTATCTCAGAGGATTCATAAATAAAGGTGCTAGCATCCTATGCCCTGTGCTGAAGGGACAGCATTCCACCCTATCTCCTCTTGTCTCTGAACAGGAAGGAGAGGGTGTCTTGTCAATTCATTCATTCAACATGTATTGAGAATTTTCTGTGTGCAAGGGCACTGCTCTGCCAGAGACACAAGGATTGGATATTGAAGGATCATTTCCCCAAAGGCACCAAGAAAGTAGGCAAGTAAACTAGGGTCAATGTTCAGAATGTGCTGCTGGGTGGTATAGGAACACAGTGGAGGGGATATCTTGACTTGCCTTGACTCTTCCAGGAAAAAATGGGAACTGGTCAGAGGGAGGAGGGAGTCAGCTGCTTTGGATAGGTGAAGAATGTGCCAAAGGTTCTGAGCTGTTCAAGCAGAGGCAGATCCAAGCGACCACCCCTAAGATCTCCATTCCTCCTCCCGAAGTCACTCACAGCCAATAACCATCGCATCTAAGAAGGACCTAAGAGCCAAGTAAAACTTTCCAACCCCAACTCCTATCTAATTAGTGTCTCCACATAGAAACTCTTGAGAGGCCACTCAAAATGGCCTTTACACACCAGAAGCTTGATAGGCAAGCAGAAGTATCAGATATTTTGAGTGCCCCATCCCTACTGGACTCTATATGGCCAGTGTGTGTGTGTGTGTGTGTGTGTGTGTGTGTGTGTGTGTGTGTGTGTGTGTTGTGTGTGTTCTCCTGAATTAAGGTGTTGGTGCAGAACTAAAATTAACATCACAGATGAGGTTTATGTCAGTAGAGGAAACATATGTGTGCTCTTGGTTCTCCCTGGCCATATCCACCCTGAGACTTTGAGTTTGGTAATGTCAAGGGTCCTGCCACTGCAGTCACTACTATTTTTCTACCATTCACTACAGTGTCTGCCTCTAAGAGACATACAGTGACTATTTTGTGGATGGGTGAATTCATTAGTAAATGAGCAACTGTGAATGATGGTAAGTAAACACAGTTTTACTTATAATTACAGAAGGAAGCAATGTTTTACTCAATCTCACCCACTGAAAATATACATTAAGAGTAATTGTCCATTGCTGGATTAGGGATGCAGTCCAATTTCTTGAAAACTAAGCTTGTGTTATCAGGGCAGAATTTTACTGGACATTAAGTGGTGTCCCCAGCAGCTTTCTCCCTGACAACAGAGAAGTTGGTCATCAAAGCGAGCAAGAGTGACTCGCCTTTTCATTTCTAAGGGCTGTACCTTGCAGCTCCGGTGTGGGGTCTGCTTAAAAGATGAAGCCCCATCCCAAATAAAAGGCACCTGGACAGCCCTTTAAGGATGAATGTTTTATTGGAATATAGGTACTTGACAAAGTAAATACATGATTACAAAGTGTTTTTAGTTTACTTGCTTTATATAATGATTGCAAAAATAAAACCACAGTGTAAAATTCTTTTTCACTAAGTCTCAGACTTGAGGAAGCAAATCCCTACTCATGTGTGGTTATGGTAAAGAAGGCACATGGTACCTGCATTTTCATATAGTGAAACTATATTGTGGTTTAAGACTTTGAGTCAATAATGTCATTCCTTCCCCCATATTGAAAAGACTAAAACAATTTATTTAGCACATATCATATAGCTCCCCTATACACACTTCTGGGTTAAAGTAAGACCTCCAGCCTGCTAGGCAAGTACTCTATCTGAAACCATACCCTCAGGTCACACTTTACAAAAAAATAACAAGTTAAAAATCACTTTTGTCTCAGAGAACTGTAAAATCCTTTAAAGTCACTGGCTTTAACCTGAAGAATTATAAGGACAAACATGATGATCTCTGAAAAAAAACTACAGATTTTATAGGTCAAACCTAATGATGTGCCATTCTTTACACTCAACCTCTTTAAAATCGACAACTGGAATCTGACTCTGTGGTTTCCAAAGTGTGTGTGTGTGTGTGTGTGTGTGTGTGTGTACGCGTGCACATGTGATTTTCCTGCATGATTCCATACACTGTGCCAAGTTACAGGACAAAATGACAAGTCATTTCTTTTTTCAAGGACAAATCTCTTTCTTTGTGAAAGGTCAATAAGTAGCATAACTGATTTAAAGTCCTGGAGTTTGGGCCAAGAACCAGGAGTCTTGAACAGCTTTGCTGAAGGCAGAGATTATCCATTCAGATCACCAGTACCTTGCTTCCCCATGGATACGGTAGGACACACACACATTTATGAGGAGGTAGGCAAACTTTCAACCTGTTCCCACATATACAGACTATTTTAATGCACTGCGGGCCCCTCATCATCTTCCAGTGTGACAGCTGCCTTGCCTGTTTTGGAGAACTTGGCTGGCTGTGGAAAACACGCATGGGAGTGTGCTTGGTGTCTTCTAAAATGTCTAGCCTATTCCCCTCTGGCCTCCCTGACTGGCGCTAGTTCTCATCTGCTAATTCAGTGGCAGACTCGTTTACACTTGGCTTCTCAGGGGGTGAGCAAAAGCAGGGAAGATGAGAGTTTTGGAGTGGGGCTGGCATGAGCTGGAACTCTGTGATAGCCACGGCTCTCCGAGAAAGAAGGGCAATGTTTGTGCGGCTAGACGCTGTTTTCTGGCTCCCTGCCTTACCAGGCAGTTCTGCTGGCCATTTGGCCATCTGCCCCTTCAGCACTGGCCTGTATTCAGGGGAAGATTCAACAAGGTCAGAAAGTTAATTAAAAACCTCTCCCTGTCTCAAAGCAAGCCCCAATAGCCCCTGCCCAGTAGTGTGCCAGGTGTTCAGTTCCCACATTTCCAGAGCAGCATGAAACTTGTCAGTCCCTATGCTAGGCCCTGGGATTTTAATGTTACTTAGGGTGCAGGAAGCCATTATTCAAGGCTGTGGGTTTCCAGCAAAAAGAACAAATGATGACTAATCCCTCGTTTTAGTCCTTGAAGAAAGGAGGTTGTGGAAAAGACAGGAAGTAAACACAATTTTGGTACAGCCTGCTGAAGGCCAGGAGTAAAGTAGACAGGGACCACGAAAAGACTGGCTATAGCGTCCTTACTTAGTCGGAGGATACAACCATTCTAAGAGAATGAGACCATGCTGGTGTGATTATTACTCATCCTTCATGACTTAGAAATCCCAGAAATTCTTTGTGGGAGAGGTAGGAAGGAAAATAGCCCGGTTCCTGCTTAAATGGCTGAAATGTGGGATAACTTCTGTGAAGGAGACACTTGATGACAATGAGTGAAAACAAGCTCTGAAGACAACATGTGAGGTGCTGCTGTTGAAATGTGAAAGGAAGTATCGGGCCCACTGCCCAGGACTGCAACATTCAGGGAACAATCTGAGATTTTTCTGAAACACAGCAAGATATGTTGCAGTTGAGTCTATTCATCGCTTACACTAACAGTTACAGGTTGCAATCTATGTTAAAGGTGAATTCCTTTCTGTTACCTTCAGAAAGAAGGAACAGTGGTCTTTCCATTATGGTATTCCCAGGCTTGCTACCTGATAGGGTACCTAAGAAACTAATTTTCTGGATGATCAAACCATTTCTATTTTTGATGGTATCTTTGGTAATGACAGAAACTTGAATGATTTCATTCATTCCTGTGTCCATTCATGAAACCAGGACTGTGTAAATGGAGAGTGAAAGCTGTCATGGTTTGAAACTTAAAAATTGGAAACAAAATTACTCTTTTCTTCTAGACTGTATTTTCATGAGTAATCTAATTTATATGAAGCAAAACGCCTGATCCTTACTTATTACTGTACCTAATAGAGCATGCACTAGCTATTCAAATAATGTCTGTGTAATTGGTAGGTTTCGAGCTAGAAAATTTAGCCAAGTACGTTGCACAACCTGAGGCTAATTTGTGCCAATAAAATCTCTTGCCCCATCCAAATTTCCTCAAAAAGTGATTAACTAATACAAATCAACAAAATTAACCAACGAGGAATTGATAGCAGGATAGGAACAGGGCCCTAGATAGTTCCACAGACCTTCCTCCTTGAATTTTTGCTCTGCACCGCCTGAGACCTGCCAGCCATGACTGGCTCTGGGGCCCTTCACAGAGTAGGGGCGCCTGGCGCTCATGCCTTCCTCTCTCTTGTGGCCTGACAATGGACAAATGCCACATAAGAGGAGGTAAAGCTGACAGAGCGGGTGGCAAGGCTGGGGTCACTGCAGACCTTTGCACTCTTGCTAAAAATAACCTTAAAGTGCAGTAATTTGTACCACATTTCAACACAGAGAGTACCGAGGTGCCGGTTCCTGCTCTTTTAGTCTCTGCTGCAGTACTGCTCCCCTTCTGGAGCCCCTTTAACTGCTGTTCACCCCAATACTCCAATTCTTTCATCATTTCTATTAAGATGCTAAAGCAACCATTCACAGGGAGCAGTTCAGCTCCCCAAAGTTGGCCTAAATGTTCATACCCCGTATACATTTCCTCTGGCCTTATCATTCAAATTAAGGAAATATTTCATAAGTTTTATAGCAATCCACATGCAATCCCCTATGGATACCCATAACTAAGACTCTTTGACCAACAGCTTTAAAAGAAAAACTCTGGCCAAATTGTTTCTACTACTCCTCTGAGGGCTGTTCAGGGGAGTTCACATCATTATCAGGCATTTCTGAGATGTTGATGCCTGGGGCATTCTCTACCACCCACTGGCACCCATGCACATGGGAGGCAAGGGCTGGGCTATCATTCCTTTCCTGCACTTCTAGATCCTCAGAAACCTGGGGCATCTCATTCCTCTCCATAGAACAGGTAGGATCAGAATTTAACATGGTATCTTCTTGCAGTGTGACCGCCTCAGCGTGCACAGCCTTGCCTTCTACGTGGGTGGTGTCCTGTGTGGAAACTATGGCTGGAGGCACATTTTTAGTGGGCTCTGGGGCCTCAGATGGCTCCCCTAAGGGACCTAGACAGCCTGTGTCCTCAGTGAGCCCCCCACCAGTGGACTGAGAGGTAGCACTGCTACCTTCTGTCCCCAAGTCCACTCCAGAAGCCTCAGCTTCCAGAGGGGTAGGGTGGGCCTCGCTCTCTCTGACTTCACTTTCTTCACAGTTGTCCTGCTGGATGGCAGCTGCCTGACTGGCTTCTGGGTAGATCTTGTCGTCTTCTTTTTCATTTTCTTGGGGAACAGGTGTCCCCTCATGCGTATCGTTTTCAATCACTGGGCTAGACTCCACAGACACTGTCACAGTCAACAGCTCTTTCAGCTCCTTCAAGGACCCTGGAGTGGTGATAGATTCTGGCATTTCACAGGTGGGTTCTTCATCTTGAAGGGTCTCCCCACCTTCCACCTCTGGGGTAGACTCCACAGACACTGTCACAGTCAACAGCTCTTTCAGCTCCTTCAAGGACCCTGGAGTGGTGATAGATTCTGGCATTTCACAGGTGGGTTCTTCATCTTGAAGGGTCTCCCCACCTTCCACCTCTGACAAGTGTGAGCTGAGGGGTCCTGCCGTATCCTCTGCAGTGAGAGGACTCCCAGCAGAGCTATCCACACTGGACACTGTCACCTGCCCATCCCCACCTGAAGGAGGACTGGACTCAGGGATGGAAGTACTTTCTTCTCTGGCCAGTGAGCTGGGTACCCCAGGCTGCTGCTTCTTTTCCTCTGGCTCCTGAAACACATCATTATCTGGGACCCCTGGGAGAATGGCAGACAGTCTCCTGGCTGGGCTGGCCTGGTTTGACCCCATGGAGGTTTTGAAATCTGTCAGGCTGGATACACTTTCGCTAGGCAAGGCCATGTTGTCTTCAAATAAGTTGTGTTTCTTCAAGACAGCTGCCTCCGTGATCACTGAGAGAGACCAGAAAATATGACATGACATCAGTACTCTGCCAAGCAAATCTGGATTTTCTGATTTACCCGGAAGCCAGTCATTCCTGCTGACTCCTCTGATGCTCCAGTCACTCAGTTTCAAGACCCAGCTTAAGAACAACCTCTTCCAGGTAGCCTTTCCTGATGATCAAAGCCTGCAAATCCTGATAGTACCCATTCACACATTTCTTCAATCAAGAAATTCTTGCTAGGCATCTAATCTGAGGCCAGCATCCATCAAGAGGAAAATAGAAAGAAAGCCTTGGCTTTCAAAGAGCTCAAAGTCTACAAAAGTATCATATACCTCTGTGTCACCAGGCTGCCAAGATAGGTGGCTAGTTTGGAACCCCACTATGATAGGGGCAGGCTTTCCACTTCTTTGTTTTGTCCTGATTATATAGTGGGTATTCAATGCTAAGCATACTGCTGAGAGAGCTTGTTTGGCCTGGAGTATTCGAGATGAACACCTTTTACTTTACAGGTACCCATCTCAGTCTCAAATGCGTGAAGAGGAACAAACAAAGTAACAACAAAAACAATAGTGCCTGATTACTTGGCCACAGACCACTGTACAGGGTTGTAGCGTCCAACAATGCCTTCTCAAAGACGGTGTCATTCATGACAAAGACAGAATGGCTAAGGGCAGTGAGCATGATTTGTCAGCAGCCAGCACTAGTGCCTGCTGTGCAAATGGCATCTTACAGCATGTTTGAGGCAGAGGGGAGGTCGTGGAGGAGAGGACCCATGACCACTGTGCAGATGCTATGTCAACACCTTTGCCTTCCTCATCTGGGACCACCAGTAATTAGCTACTGTGACCTGAGGTTTGCGCTGGCCCAGTTCTCTCATCGGAAGAGGTATTTTAGTAATGAACACTAAGTAAGTGTTTCACTCCTACAGACAGACGGCAGCCTCATCCAAAATGTTTTCAACGTATATCCGTTCATACTGTAATCCTAGACAGGGCCCAGTACACAGCACAGTGGATGCCAGACTCCTAGAGAGGCTCTCAGGGTGCTGTGCCATTGTCCTGTGTTTCTGTCTGGCTGAGTGGAGGAGAGGAATGTGCTGAGGGAGCAAGTGTTGGGCCCTGCTGCTGGAGTCATCTCTGTTCAGCTGTGAAAGCCCTTTATTTTAACACATATCGGCAAAGACAGATCTGCAGGATAGACCCTCACTTCAGCCCCACTGTTTCTTTCCTCTTCAGTAATAAAGTCTGAACTCTCATCCTCATCCTGCAGAATTAATTCTTGCATTGAAAGAAGATGGTTATGGCCACACAATGTATACCTCGTGGGTGCACAGCGAGGTTGGTCCTTCCTGCCTGCCTGCCCTCTCCCTGCTGTCTCCCGTGTACACCAAAATCAGTTGCAGCTCATCCTCATTCTGACCTTACAGCCTCCCTGAGTTCTGTTTCAGGAGTGCTTCCCATTATGGAGCGTTGCCTCCAGGGCAAGACAAGCCGTCCTTACCTTTCAGGGTTTCGTCAAGGAGGATCTGATACAAGATCTCTTCATAGACATTCTCAACATGGATCATATTGGTGTGATCTGCGAAGATGAACTGCTCATATTTCTGAAGCTCCTGGAGAGTGAGAGATAAAAGGATAAAGAAGAAATATATGACGCCAGAGGAGTGCAACTCAAAGCTACATTGAAATTCTATCTCACACTATCAGAATGGCAAAAATAACAACAACAGAAACAAATGCTGGCGAGGACACAGAAAAAAGGGGAAACTTCACACACAGCTGGTAGGTGTGGGAGTTAGTTAAGGCATTGTTTATATTAGTATGGACCTTCCTGGGAAAACTAAAATTAGAAGTACCTATGATCCAGCTACAACTCTTGCATCTATACCGGAAGGAAAATGTTCTTAGTAGCCAAGATAATGAAACCAACCTACAATCCCATCAACAGATGAATGAACAAAGAAACCATGGTATGTACACAATAAATGAAAGTATGGCGTATGAGGAAAATGGATCAAATGGAGATAACTGAAATAATCCAGACCCAGAAAGGCAAACAGCACCAATTTTCTCTTACATGCAGAATCTAGATTTAGGAAAAATTTAAAAAGACATAAAAGCAGGGAGACTATCTGAAAGAGGATTGGCAGGGGAGAAGAGTGGGGACAAAGAGAGGGTGATGAGGTGACAATAGTCAAATGCAGTATGTAAACAGATGAAAATAAAAAGAAACCCATTAATTTTCTGTAATTAATGTATGATACTGAAAACAAAAGAAAAACCATACGATGCCTCTTTTCAAAAGAGGTAAGGGAAAGATGACTCCCACTTAGCACCTCTTCCTAGAAGAGTCTGGGAGGACAGCAGCTGGTGCTACAGGTTAAAGATGCTGGATGACAAGGCAGCCAAGGTCTCCCTGTGTTCCAAGGCCTCCTGTCTGCACCAAGCACTTTACTGTGGTAAGGAGGCACTCACTAGAAAGCAGAGGATTTTTTTTTTCCAGGCATCTCAAGGCCTCTGAGAGATACCAAAACCTCTTTTTCTCTATAGTAACCAATGTTTCCTTCTTCATTTTTATCTGATGCAAATAGTACTTTACCAAAGTAAAAGTTAAATGCAGTGAAATGCAGATTTTAAAAGTGTAGCCTGATGAAATTAACCATAAATATATACATGTGGCCATAACCCAGAGTGTCCTCTTCCAGTCCACATTCTGCCAAGAGATGAGGTCTGCTCTGACGTCTGCCACAGCAGGTTGAGTTTTGCATGTAAATGAAACCATGGTTTGTGTTTGCTTTTTCGATTTTTCTGAATTGCTACATGGGTGGACAGCTTATTCCTCTTTGTTGATAAACATCATTCACTATATAGGTCAGTTGGAATTGTTCATCCCTACTCATTTAACATTGACTGTGGTGATTTGAATAAGAATGACCCCCAAAGGGTCATATATTTGAATGCTTAATCACCTAGGATTGGCACCATTTGATAAGGATTAGGAGGCGTGGCCTTGTTGGGGTAGGTGTATCCTTACTGGAGGAAGTATGTCACTGGGAATGGGCTTTGAGGTTACAAAAGTCCATGCCAGGCCTAGTTCTCTCTCTCTCTCCCTCCCTCCCCTCCTCTCTCTCTCTCTCTCTCTCTCTCTCTCTCTCTCTCTCTCTCTCTCTCTCTTTCTCTCTCTCTCTCAATCTGTGTGTGTGTGTGTGTGTGTGTGTGTGTGTGCCTGTGGCTAAGTATGTAGTTCTCAAATACTTCCACAGGACTATGTCTGCCTGCATATTGCCATGCTTCCTGCCTTCCTGCCATGATAATAATAGACCGAGCCTCTGAAACTGACGCCAGCCCCAATTAAATGCTTTCTCTTATAAGTTGCCTTGGTCTTATAAGTTTCTTCACAGTAATAGGACAATGACTAAGACATTGACTTTATTACTAATGAACATTTTTTTGTACATTCTATTCTGTATGGACAACTTAAGAACTTGTTTATCTTAGGTAGATATCTAGAAAGTGAGGTTGCTGGCTCAGATGTAGATATATGTTCAACATTATTAACACAGAAGCCCCTTTCCGGTTGAGATGCAAAGAATCTGCCTCTTCAACCAGCACCCATAGTCACTAATTTCAAGACAGTTTAAACGTGATGCAAAATCCCTTGCCTTCCCCAGCCTCCCAGAGGCTTCCAAATGCTTTGTTACCAGCATGAAAAACAACAGGCAGGGATACAATGCGACTGATTATATGATAGAGATGAATTCAGTTATCCAGGCTCGTGGCAGTGCTGAAGGGGGGCAGCTTTTAGAGAACAGGCAGTGAGAGTTGATGCCTTTTGGTCTGATGGCCAGCATTTGTAGCAGGCAGCAGAGAACTACCACACCCAGACCGTGCTAAGATGGAGGTGCTGCGGTCCCACCAATGGATGGTAACAGGGCCTGTTTACGTCCACTGAGAAGAAAGGTGAAAGACTCAGGAGACACAAGTCTCAGTGATCGCTAGAAGGGGTAACAGACAAGAACCCTGAAGATATGGAAGGGGCATTGCCCTGGAGAAGATACTGCTCATGGGAGCCTGGGCAAGCAGGACACCATTCTGGGCCTTTCTTTGCTTCTGTTATATGAGGGGTGTAAGCTCAGGCCTCAACACCCCTTGTTCCTCACTCCCCTGCCACTCATCCACTGGCACAGAGTGAAAGCAAGACTCTGGGGAGTCCCCTGAACAGTCAGAGCTCAGCTAGGGTGTGGCCACCTTGCCGAGGAGTGGCTCCTCTGTGCAGACTCTGTTGTGTTACTCACATCAGTATCATGTCTGCCTGTCATCTGCCTCTCTACTGTGAACTCTAGGACAGTAAACTGGATCATGTTTTACATATGGATTATGTTTGATACATTTTTGAGTTGTGTTTGCTGCATAAGTAGAAAACATACTTTCATCCACCAATTAAATAACTCTGTGGGAAGAGAACAGAGGAACATGTTGCTGGGATGTGTCTAATTTTACAAAGCATGTCTTCCATGATGAGACAATTGAATTGGGTCAGATGCTTAATTTTCTGGTTCAACTAAAATGAAATCCTGACATCAGGACTTGGAGGGTAGTTAAGAGAAGACAATGCTACCATGGGCAATTCTACTGCACAGCTAGGGTAGAATGGAATGTCACAGATCTAGGAAACAGCTACTGAAAGAACTAAGAAAAACTCACTTTAGGAAAATAAAGACTTCCATGAAGCAGATAACCCTCTAATATATCTGCCTATAAACCCATAAGCTCTGACACCAACACAATGTCCTTTATCACTGAAAATTCAGCGTATGGGCTCTTTTGAAAGCAACCTCTCTCAAATAACAATGGCAATAGCAGTGGCTGGGGGAATGGCTCACTGTATAAAGTATCACTTTTGCCTATATCTAGATCCCTAACACCCACATGAAAGCAGGGGGAAGGGACAGGGCGATGGACTGCCTGTAAACCCAGTGCTCGAGAAGCAGAGACAGGGTCCCTAGGCCAACTTGTCTAGATGGGCTCGCTGATTGGCAAGCTCCAGGTTCATTGTGATTGAAGAAGACATTCTGTGTCAATTTTGGACTACACACACACATACACACACACACACACACACACACACACACACACACACACACACACCACAGCACTCTCATACACGTACCCGGAAAGAAAGAAAAAACACCTATAAGAGCTGCATAGATTGGGCACATTTTGCTTCTTTCATGTTAAGAAACAGGGGCTACAGAGATGGCTCAATGGTTAAGAGCACTAATTGCTCTTCCAAAGGACCTAGGTTCAATTCCAGGCACTCATAACTGTCTGTAATTCTAGTTCCAGATAATCTGACACCCTCACACAGATGCACGTGCAAGCAAAATACAAATACACATAAAATAAAAATAAATAAATTAAAAAAAAACCCAGAGGCCATAGAAAGAAGGGGTTCCCGCCTTCCTCCCCTTACATGGAGAAGGTAGTGAAAACACATTTTAAGTACATCTCTGTGTGAAGACACATTCTGAGGTAGATTAGTAATCCTTTGGGCTACTATGTTCCATCACATATGGCCAAGGGACACTCAGACCAATTCCTTTCTTCTTTGGTTTTCTCAGATCTTTTCCACCAAGAAATATTCCAGGAATAAATGCAAGATTGAATATGCCAATGAATAGCTGAAGGAAAACATCATTTATAGAATATGAAACAACCAAAGAAAAGTACACTGTATCCACTGTATAAAATCCCACACACAGGATTTGAATGTTCAGTGCTTGGAGACTCTCCAAACTGTCAAAAAGCCATTTAAAAAGTCTATGATGCTCTTTCTTATTGACTCTAAGCGGGAATGGGCCTTGAACATGACCAGGCTCCTAAGTAATTTTTTGAAATGCAGGAACAGTCACAGTAATAGTTGTAGGAGAGGCTGATGCCATTTGCTGAGTGCCAACTGTGTTATAGGTAAATACAAACTGGATTCAGCCGGTGGTGACTGGCTTTGTGACCTTGGATCTGCTCTTCAACCACTGAACTTCCCTCTTGAGCATCATGAGGGTGCAAAGAGTCTCTCTCCTCCGAGGATGGCTGTGAAATTAATTTGCATGATCAATAAGAAATGTTTAACACCATGCCTGGTATGGGATATGAACTTAATCAGATTGCAAATGTATCATCCTAATTTCTCATTCTTAAGACAGATAATTCAAGCCAGGTGTGGAGGCATAATTTTTAGCATGGTGAGGCTGCTAAGCCAGATGGACCAGGAGTTTTAAAGCCTAGCCTGGGCTACACAGCAAGATACTGTCCAAAAAATGGGGAGAGTTGAGGATAAAAGAAAAAAAAAGGAAAAATAAAAAGGAAGATACACATTACTAGACAAACTTCATAAATGATGGAAGTTAATCAAAACGAGAACAGGGGCTCGCCTGGGGATCCAGAGCAGAACACAGGGGCTCCAGGACTTATATACGAGCTTAGAAGAAGCCTCCAGACACTACTTTCCCATTGCTCTGCTCATATCTCACAATCATGGCTATCCTGCAGCCTTATCTCATACCTCACAATCATGGCTGTCCTGCAGCCCCATGCTCAGAAGAGCTTATGTCAGAGATTTCAGTAAACTAAAGAAGATAGGAGAACACACATCCCTCTGTGATCACACTTAGGATCTTTCCCAGGTGTATTAGCCAACTTTCAGTGCACTTGCTAAATAAGACTGACAACAAACGGGAGAAGATCTCATCTCCTTCAATAATCCATGTCAGCACTTAGAGCTTGGCTCAAGTCTGGTCATTAGCCTGTGGGATTTTCTATAGTTCAGGAGTCACAAATCCTGGGCTGCATGCGTGCATGCATGTGTGCATTAAGTGTATGAAACACAGACTTTATATATTTGTATGTCATTTCTGGCTGCTCTTGCAGCCAGTGCTGAGTGTGTGCAACAGAAATGCCCATGAAGCTTAAAACATCACCTGACCGTCTATGAAGAATTCGCCGGCCCCTCAGTTCAGTCTAGTATTTGCCAGTGCAGGAGCACAAAATGAAACCTAAGAGTCAACAAGAGCATGCTGTGGGGAGCAGCCCATTTCCTTACTGGTTTGCATGTGGATGCCAGTGCCTTCTGCACAGTGGGCAGTGTGATTTGAATCAGTGCCTCCTGGAAGATCTTCTTCCGGATGGTGCTGCTGTCGTAATCATATTGCTGTGAACACAGAGACACGGACTAAGGAGCAGTTTCAATCTAGAACTTTCACTTAAACAGTAAAACAATACATCCACCCAGTCATCTCCTTTCCTCAGCGCCACCCCCCTCAGTGATTTCCGAGACTCTCATAAGTTTAGGGTCTCAGAGATCTCTTCCTGGAACTCTTGCATAAACTAGGTCTGGGCTGTGAAGTCATGATCCATTTCACCCATCCCTTTTACAGATACTGAGGCAAGAGCAAAACAAAGAAGTGATATGTTGTATAGAGATGCTACTCGAACTAGAGAGTAAGTTTGTGCTTCACTGGTCCCAGCTGGGTAGACACAGGGGAGTCATGGATATCAGTTATTCTCTTTCCCTAAAGCAGGGTGGGTTGCTTGTAATAATGTCCACAAGGGGAGAGAGGGCGAGGCTTAAAGCTCCATCAACACTGAACATCCCAAACCGTAGTCTATGTAGCAGAGCTGAGTGGTTGCAATAGAAACAGGACCGTGGGGACTAAAACATCTACCTGACACTTACAATAGAGTTCACCCACAGCTCTCTGGATTAGTCTAGTGCCCGGAAGTGCAAGAGGGCAAAAGAACACATTCAAACTTAAGAATCAACAAGAGCAGGCTCTTGGGAGCCGTCCATTTCCATCCTGGTCTGCGTGTGGATACCGGTGACTTGCACACAGGCACTCAAGAGAATTGCTGTGGGCAAGTAAACACTGGTTCAGCCAAGAGAAGAATGGCTGGAGAGGAGAGCGCTCACACTGCAGAACATAAGTGGGGGCAAATGCACCCCTATTCAGCCAAAGGCCACCAATGGAGAAGGCTGTGGAGGGAGGTAGGAGAAGCAGAGGCTCCAGTGCCAAGAGCCTGGATCTAACATCAGTGAATGAGTTCTTGCAGGGAAATCTGGGAGAGGTGGAACCAGCTATCTTGGGAGGTGGAATCTGTTCTGATTTTGGAGGGGGTTGAGTACTCACGGGGCCACCCCTAGCAGAAACTTTTTTTTAAAGCAGTAAATAGTTTATTGGTAAGTTCAAAGTTTTAATTGCAGCAATAAGTTCATTTGAATAGAAGTGTGGCGCTTTGAAAGAAAATGGGCCCTCAAGGGAGTGGCATTATTTGGAAGTGTGGCCTTGTTGGAGTAGGTGTGGGCCTTGTTGGAGGAAGTGTGTCACTGTGGAGGCGGGCTTTGAGGTCTCATTTATGCTCAGTGTCTCACCACTTCCTGTCGCCTGTGAGTCAAGATGTAAGAACTCTCCACTCCTTCTCCAGCACCATGTCTGCCTGTGTGTCATCTGCTTCCTGTCATGACCATAAGAGACTAAACGTCTGAACTGTAAACCACCCCCAATTAAATGTTCTTCTTTATAAGAGTTGCTGTGGCAATGGTGCCTTTTCACAGCAATAGAAACCTTGACTAACACAAGGAGATAATAAGTCAAAAAGAATAAATGCTTGCAAATTATCAGAAAATCTGGCCATCTGGGCTGTCACACAGAAATCCAAAACCACTGAAAGGCCAGATCTTAAAGATCTGTCCTCTTATTAGTCCCTGGTACCTGGTGTAGGTCCTTGGTACCTGGTGCCTGTAGAATTCTGTAAGTCGTCACCCTTCTATATAAACATCTAACTACGGCTTTTACAGCTACCCGATGGGCTACTGGTGAGGAGTTTGTCTCCTTCCAAACCAATGGCTCTTTTACAAATGTTTGATTTTCGTATCACCTGAACTTTTTTTTACAATTACAGTGTTGCCTCTCTAAATAAAAGAAAGGCTAAGCTGGACATGGAAAAATGTAGCCAGGAAACCCAGGATGTTTTGAGTTCAGGAATTTGGAAACCATCAATAGCTAGTCTCCTGTCACATGGGTCTATTCTACAGTTCATCCAGTGTTTAGGATGTTTGCAAGGTTTCCAGGGAACCTCGACTCTAGAGCACGTGTCAAATTGTATGTGAGTCATCCACAGCTGGGTATTCCCATGGCCTTAAACACCACCGGAAGTTCCGGTCCCAGGACTCAGGTGGGCCTGGTTCACCGGGCAGCAACAATTTAACACTGGCTAGAATGTTGAACTTGAGAGTTCCTTTCAACCCCAATGCCTGAAGATTGTGACAGCTTTCTGTCTCCTTCCTCTCCTGTCTGCCAAAGCACACGATGACTGTAGTTAAACCCTCCCCTCAGTACCATTGATAGTGTGTTATTATTTGTGCTGTGATGATCAACATTGCTTTTCACCTCAACAGTTTGGTCCTCAGAGAGTCTACTGCCTGAGTCTGGAACTCTGGGACATCCCTCAGATGCAAAGGGACTTCAAATTTCTGTTCTAAAACAGTGTTCTGGGCAGCTGGGGTTAGCAGAAATGAGTGGACCAGGTGTAAACACAGTTTCAGCTCCAAGCTTGTGGTTTACTAGCCTGCTGAGCCTGAGTAAGGCAGTCCAGCTTTCTGAGGGGTTACCCTGGGGGTGAAGTCTAATGAGCTCAGTGAGGGCCAAAGGAAATGGTAAGGTTCCAGGGTCTTTTTCAATAGGCCTGGAGAGATGGTTGTGTGGGTGAAAGTGCTTCCTGTCTTTTAGAGAACTTAAATTCTGTTCCCAGCACCTACACTGGATGACTCACAGATATCTGTACCTCCAGCTCTAAGGGACTGAACTTCCTTGTCTGGCCTCCATGGAAACCCACAAACAGGTGGCATATATTCACACAGATATATGCAAACATGCATAAGTAATAAAAACTCAAAATAGAAATTTTTGGAGTGACAATTTAGGAACAACAAAGCTTAGGAATGTGAATTTTTATAAAGACTTTAAATAAGTACCAAATACATGTAAGCTTCTATGATCACAACAGTTTTATTATGCACACATACCTAAAACTCATTTAAAAACCATCTCAGGTAGCAGGTATACTTTCCCTTGGCTAAGTTTTGGTTTTTATTTAAATGTTGACTAATTTAGTGAATTAGTACTTGGAATGCTAGACTGCAGCTGACCTGTGTTTGGGGTGGCCAGCCATCACACATTTGCCAAGTTGTGAAAGTAACCCCTCGGGTCACTTCTAACTTGTCCTTAGAGCTGAGGACATGTGGTTCCTGAAGAAGCCACTAGATGGCAGGAGAGGCATGAGAGTCACGCTAGGGAACCTGAACAATGGTCATCTGTGCTTGAAAAAAGGGGCCTGGTGGGGTGAAAGGGAGGTCAGGGTTTCCCACTGAGGAACAGGAATAGGGGTCACAATTTAATTAAATGCTCCCTACAAACGAAGACAAAGCTCTTACCTTTAAGACACGGAGCTTAACCTTCTCGATGGCAGCCGCTGTTCTGGAAGCCTCTCCTTGGAGATGTGGGGAGAGTAACTGCTCAAATGTGAACACTGCATTCTCCATGAGCTGTCCATCAAGCCAGCACAGAAGCAGAGCACAGTTAGGGGCTGGGAACACGGGCCCTGGCCTGCCTGCCTAGGCTCTGATAGGAAGAAATGAACAGAGCCCCCCAACTGTGGGTTGACACGTGCTTACTCTACTCCCTGGTCTGTGAAACAAAAAAACCTAGTGTCCACTATGACATAAGAAGAGGGTGGGAAACACCCCTCTCTATACACACGTCCGTCCGTCCATCAGTCCGCCCATCTGTCTGTCTGTCTGTCTGCATAATGGTTTCCTTTTGTTCCATCATTCTTAGTGGAAGGCTACCCCAGTACAGAGAGACTCAGAGCCATGGCCTCCTGCGGTCATTCTCTTCCTCCATGCTCTGGTGAGATCAGATAACAAGGTGGAGAAAGCTGCGCACGCAGAAGGACATAAGTCACTCTGTGCCACATACTCCCTCAATTGTCTGTCCTACCATCCCATATCCCCTCTTCCTCTGTGAGGTGTGAGTAGTGTGCCGGCTTGAGTGTGGAATGGTCCTCATAGGCTCATCCCTGGTTTTGAACACTTGGTCCTTGTCTGGTGGCACGTGTGTGTGTGTGTGTGTGTGTGTGTGTGTGTGTGTGGAGGGGGGGTTTATTGAATCTTGGGGATGCAGGACTTGCTGGAGGAGGTGGGGCTTGAGGAACACAGTGCTGCCCCACCTCCAGCTCAAGCCCTCTCTGCTTCCTGGGCGCCAGCCACACGCTCCCACCTCAGAACTCCACCATGACCTCTTGCCTTGATGGACTGTCCCCTCTCAACCCATAAGCCAAAAGGAATCCTTCCTCCCTTATGTTGTACCTTTGGGCATTCTGTCTCCGCAATGAGGAAGGGCATTAATAGAGCTGAGGACAGAGGCAGGGTCAGGGCCCCATGGCAGTAGTGACTATCACACTGGGGACAGGGCTTTATTGCTCAGGAAACTAATACAGCTCAGATGCCTTAGTCTGCAGTTGTGCCTGTGTTTGTTTCTCCAGGATCCAGAATTATCCAAGGGACTGCTTTTATATTGTTCCACAATTCTGCCATTTAACCCTTATTGTTTTGGAGGCAGGGTTTCATTCAGCCTAGGCTGGCCTTGAACTTGCAGTGTAGACAAAGAAGGCCTTAAACCCCTAATCTGTTCCTCCTGCCTCAACCTCCCCAATTCTGGAGTTACAGGTGTAACTCTGGGTATTTGATACCCTCTTCTAGCCTCCAAGGGCACCTGTATGCACATGGTGCACACGCAGACAAGCAGGCCTGCGCAAACCTACATGCAATAAAGTAAATTTTAAAAACAAAAATGAAATAAGAAGCTGTAGTGGGTCTCCTTGCAATGAAGTAGGGAATTCAGCCAGTGTTTCTAGATGCTGGCTGCATATTAAAAATAGTGGGATAGACGTAGAGGATATTCTTTAAGAATTTCAAATATATTATAAAACATTATATACACATATATGCATAAATATGCATATATATATGTATATATTGAAATCACTAGGAGTGGGACACCACATCAGTAGCTCTTAAAATTCCCCCACATGTTTCTAATATGTAGCCAAAGTTTGAAGCCTTGACTCAACCCATCAAATAATTACCAACTAATGCTACTTTATTTCCCAGATTCTTGTTTTCTGAGAAAAGATGAAGCCAGCTGGAAAGAGTGTGTGTCCTCAGTCAACCTGACTCTGGAAACAGGCCTCAATTCCCTGCGCTGCAGAGCACACCCCTGCCCTCCCCTGCTGTATCTGCCAGCGTGCATTTCTCCCTCCCCAACCCCCCCCCCGTCTCTCTCTCTCTCTCTCTCTGTCTCTTCTCTCTGTCTCTTTCTGTCTCTGTCTGTCTGTCTCTGTCTCTGTCTCTGTCTCTGTCTCTGCTTTCATTCTTCCCTCCTCCTCTTCCTTCCTGGATACCCTTCTGCTCCCACCTCTTGCATGTAGTTCTGAGTCCTCTGGACCACCAGATCCACGTGAGGGAATCGGAAGCGACTCTGGAGATCCAGCAGGCGCTCTGGAAGCAAGGTGACTTTAGTGTAACAAGGTTCCATCTTCACAGAATCCAGAGGAAGCTTCATCAGCTGGTCCAGGCGCTGCATTTTGGTGAAGGAGAAAAGCCCTTAGATTTAGGAATCTTTCCTTGATATTATATAATACCGAGACCTACATTTGAAATGATCAAGTGTGTGTTATGAGTATTGATTACTCCATCCGAGACGTTGTCAATTGTCTTCTTTCTTTCTGTGGCCCCCTGGGGCAGCTCTACTTCAAGGGAAGAAACAGAAGACCCAAACAGGCATCAGGAAGTCTCAGAGGCATACCCAAGCAGGGGTTCCAGTCTCTAAATCCTCGGCAGCCTCCAAGTCCCCACTTCCTGAACTCGAGGACCAGCCAGGCAGGCTCTCTGGCAGTGAGAACTGTTGCCGAGCTCATGAGCCTGCACAAGATGCTTTTAAGGGATGGAAACTTGTTCCATTTTCTAAACTTAGCTTAAGATGGCTTTACACTTGAACACTGGCAGCTTAAGATGAAGAGGAGAATGGGTGGAAACAAGGGAAAATGCTGACAATGAAAGCTCTCACGAGGAGCTGTGCAAGAGGCAGGTGAGTGTGAAGAACATAGGAGACCCTGTCTGACAGGAATTTTCCAAGGGCCCATCCCACTGTGCTTTAAAGGGAAAAGGTATTCACTTTCAGTAGTGAACAATAGAGAGATCTACTCAAGGGGAATTAAAGGTTAGAAGAGAAGATCAGTGTTGCATTAGCTTTTGTCCTACAACTATAAATGTGTCACTTTCTTTTTTAAAGATTTATTTTATTTTTAATTATGAGAGTAGGTTTGTTTATATGAGTGTAGTTACTCAAGAAGGCCAGAAGAGGGCATCAGATCCCCTGGAGCTGGAGTTTCAGGTGGTTTTGAACCCTCTGCCTTGAGTGCTGGGCACTAAATTTGGGTCCCATGGAAGAGCAGCAAGTGTACTTAACTGCTGAGCCACCATTCAGCAGGAATATGTTATTTTAAGAATTAATTGAATAGGCAAGAGAGGAAAAATGGGTGCCTACTTTATTACTATCAGACTACTGAGAGTTTAAGTAAGTGATAACACCCCTCACAGATGGTAACATGGGGAGAAGGCTTCCTGCCACAAATGAATCAGTACAATGTAAAATTTTATCCTTTTGAAATTTAAGGGAAACATCTGTTAGCATGAAAATATATCATTCACCCTAGGAATCTATCCCACAGAAATAAAAGCATCAAGATACAAGGAATGTGTACATATATACATTAACATGTATCTACAATATGGTAGGATATCTGTACAAAGTTATTTATTGTAGCTTTGTTCATGGTGTCAGCAGTAATGGGATGGCTGAATAAATCACAGCATTTCTAAGCATGAAATATTATGCTGTCATTACAAAAAGCAATTCAGAACTAGATCAGTTACCTTGGAAACAGTTTCATGAAATCACTTTGAAGAAGAAATATGATAAGCAGCTTACTATATAAAATAACTGTATTTTTCTAAAAGCAAACAATGGAAGATAACAGCTCTGAAATGTGTGTGTTTTCTATATCTTCTAACAGGCAGAAAGTACAGAATAGCACAAGCCGAGTTGGTGCTGATTTTTTTGTGGAGAAGTGAGTGGCACTAGATAATGAAGGGGAATAAAGGCAAGTTAAAACACATACACAAACACACACGTGCATACACACACTCTTACATATGTACACACACATACACAAGTACCTGCACACACATACCCATTCACATGCACACACATGGCTGTAATAAGAAGCATCAAGGCATTTATGAAATGATCTTGGTTTTGTAAATCACACATGTGGGTATGTGCACAAGGAAATGAGGAAAACGCAGCACAGGAGGTGACTACAGCTTACAACAATCTATCATGAATTCTATAATGAGCTCCAAGAGCTGCCAGCACACAGAAATGAAAAATGTTTAAGGGAATAGAGTGGTAATTACTTATTCGATCATTCCACACCATCTGCACATATAAACTGCTGAAACAGGCATATAGACGCTGCTTTTGCTAAAAACCTGACTCCTCAGGTAGGTTCACAGATAACTAAAGCAAGATAAGTAAAATGCGGATATCTCTACCTTCACTTAGGATGTCTGTCTCCTTTACTTTGGCTGAAGGCATAGAGATAAGCCATTGTTCGAAACCTATAGTCACTTTGGATCCTGGGAGGAGCACAGCCTCCCAGAATACTTCCACATACAGTTGAGGGCAGTTATCCTTGCAGGCGAGGCTACACCTGGAGCAGAAGACACCATCCTGTAGGGATCAGATGGATCCCAGAAGTGTTAGGATGATAAGGACTACCAGGAAACAGAAGAGCTACAGCTGTAACAGTGGTCAAGGAGACAAACAGCTAATCAGGGCCCCGGCCCAGTTCTCTTTCTGTTTAAGCCTAACGCTCACATCACCACTTTGGAGACAGACTGGGGTCTCTGGACTTCTTTTATCTGCTCCTCTCCCAAGATGGGCACATCTTTCCTCTGCCTGTCATCATTACTCATCTCTTTTATTGGCATGTGGTGACAGGTAGCTGAGCATAGCCTGTAGGGGCTACTGGAACCAGGCTTTTGCCTGCAAAGATATGGGTAACATTGTTGCACTGTAGCTCATAAATGTGTATAGTTATAATGTACCAATTAATAGGAAAAGCCCTTTTAACTGATATGGGGGATGGTGGAGAAAGAGACAATCACCCTAACAAGTCCTGTCCTTAATGATGGGTAAAGTGCAAGGCAAGTTGCCTGTGTCTGCACCAGCAAATCTCCGCTGCTGGAGTTCCTATCAGAGCAGATCACATCCTTCCCCACTTTCTGTTTCAATAGATTGAGGTGCCACTATTGATTGACAAGAATGGGTTCAATCAGGAATCTATAGCTGTGGAAACAAAGCAGCAACTGTTATGCTATGAACAAATAAAGCATGCAGGTAAACACACACCTGGCTATATCAGTAATTCAAGAGCTTGGGAATGGAGGCAGAGGGACTAGGAGCGGTTGATTCTGGTACTAATTTTGCCTCTTTGTGGACACAGAGTTATATATTGAGTTGGTCATTTCCCTTGTACAAACATTATTTTTGCAACTTAAAAACCATTAATAAAGAAAATTAGGTGGATTTAGTTATGAATGGATGGATGAATGAGTTAGTTGGACTGATAGTAGAAATGCCATACATGGGTGGAAGGGAAAAGGAAAGGAGAGAGAAAGAGAGGTTAGAGGGGACTGAAAAGGGAGAGGAGGGAATAGCAGGCAATGGGGAGATGGGACCTGGGCTCCTCCTCTTGCTCTCCTACCTCCTTCAGCTGGACACTGTCCTGGCTGGCGTGGAAACTCTGGCTGAGTTCACCCACTTCTTTCTCAAAAAGAGCACGCACTTCACTGAAGCCAGAGCTCACTGGCCCCATCAGCTCCTCCAGGATGGATGGCAGGAACGGCTGCACGCTCTCCCCACAGCTTTTCTCTGCTGGCTGAGCTACCATTGCTGAAGAAGAAAAAGGTCAAAGGAAAGCAAGGTTTAGGGCAAAACTAGATTCAGAGGCCACATCACAGCTAACCGCCCCCATGCACAAGTTCAGATGGGCAGAGCAGACTAGCATAATGGGTCCTTTGACAGCATTCACTAGGCTAGAAAGGCATGCTTTGAGACCTAGGGTGTCTCTAGGACATCTCCTTCTGCAAGCTTCATCAAGTACTGGGAAGAATGCAGTTCTCTGTTTGATCTCCACAAATGTGCAGTGGCCAAACAAATTCACTCTCCACTGTCATTGTCACAGATGAACACTTCGTCATCTAAAATAGAATTTATCAACTTTAATCCATTTCTCTAAGCACTAACCCATTCAGTGTAACTCCACCCACGTTCCACCGCCAAAGAGACCTTTTAAAAGCTCAAATATAATCTCAGGAAATGGCATGGAGTTCCATTCAATTTGCCACTCGCTTTCCACACATATCATTAAAACCAAGCAAAAACAACATCTTTCTAATGAGGATGCCAGGCTAACGGACACACACACACACACACACACACACACACACACACACACACACACACACACACACACAAGAATGAATGGTGTTTTTAAAAAATGGCTTGCAGAAGATCAGGCAAGGTTCTAGCAGGCAGCACTAGGTGGATGCAGGGTTTACCAGGGAGAGAGAGAGAATGAAGATGGAGGTGGTAGAAATGTGGAGGGCGAATGAAAGAGGGGAGTTGAGAGCAGATATAATCAAGATATATTGTATACATGCATGAAATAATCAACGAATAAACAAAAAGCCCTTTTGATGATAGATTCAAATACAAAACTATTTGAGTTTTGTAAAACTTTTAAAAAGGACTTGCTTGAAACCAAATTGCAAAAGTGCTTGTCAAGAGAAATAAACTCTCCGTTAATTAACTTTGTGAGAGGAGCCATTTGAAAAGCATCTAATTGGAGCTTCGGGATAACCCCAAGCATTGATAATCCACCACAGCGATCTGCAGTTCTGGGAATGACACTGGAGAGGTGGGTATGAGAGGGCCTATGAACGCTTCTCAGCCTTTCCTGACTGCTGCTAACTGCAAAGTGTTCGAGCCCAGCCTTGACCCCTTCATCCAGTGTCCTTTCACCTGGGCCCCTTCCTCTACTCCATCATGTCTTCAGGGTCCAGGTCATGTGAACAACCTAATGACCACCCACACCCACATACAAGCTCTGTGGCCTGCAGGTGTTTCCTTACAGGCTGAGGAAAATTTGAATCCCACACATACATACACTGTGTCCTCTTCCAAGTATACAGGGACGAGGCTGTGGTGACTGCACTGATGTGACACTAATTCAATAGCCTCCCTGATGTTTCCCTAAGGGAAACTTAGAGGGCTGGTAGGGCTGGGGTTAGAGCCTGCTGTACAGTAGGCTTGGGGCGTCAGGAATGTTCCTTGACCATGGTCTCACTTCTCCTATCTGTTCAATAGGATGGACAGTGGTGACACTCGAACACAGGACCACAGGCTTTCTCACACTAAAGCGGTACCCTGCTTAAGAGACCCCCAGTTTTCTGAAATGGTCCTTTTTGTCCTGGCTTCTCTGGGAGCATTTGTCACCTTTTCTTTCTGTCTCAGCATCTACAAAATGCTTCACTTCTTGCATTGTAAAAGGGTATTGACCAGAACTTCTTGGTCCTTACACTCAGCATGAGCAGAATGAGTTCTTATTGAACAGAAAATTGTGGTGCGGGATGGAAGATCAATGGCTTCACTCCCAAGTGCCATATGGGTAGAAATGGAATGATGACTACTGTGACAGTTTGAATAAGAACGGTCCCCAAAGGCTCACATATTTTAATGCTTTGCCATCAGAGCTTGAGAAACATCAGGAGGTGTGGCCTCGTTGGAGGAAGTGTGCCACTGAGAGTGGGATTTTGAGGCTCAGTTTCTCTCTCTCTCTGCAGCCTGTGGACCCTGATGTAGATCTTTCAGCACCAAGTGTGCTGCCATGCTCCCTGCCATGATGTTAACAGATGAAGTCTCTGAAACTGTACACGAGCCCCAGCTAAATGCTTTCTTTTATAAGAGTTGCTGTGGACATGGTGCCTCTTCACAGCAATAGAACATTGACCAAGACAACTACTTAATGGTTCTGAAGCTTTCCCAAAGTCCAACACCCTTCATCAGTGCAGCCAGCTTCCTTGTTTTAAAGGTAGAGAAGCAGGGACCCAGTTAAAATGTGTCTGCTATGTTTTCCTTCCCCTCTGCCTTTCTTCCTCGCTCCTTTCTCTTCCTCTTTGTCTTTGCAATGTCACACTGCTTTCTTTTCCAGCCTGGAACTCACCATCTTCCTGACCATGGCCTCCTGGGTGCTAAAGATCACCAGTGAGTCCACTGCATCTGCCCAATACTTTGTTTTAAAAAAGGATTATCCATTAGTTCCTTAAAGAGTTATTTTAGGGGAAAACTACTACTCCAGGAGCTACAAAAAATTAGGGAGAGACTAGTCAGATTTCAGTCTGGGTACCCAGGCCCGGATGGGTCTGGGAGAACAGAATGTTGGCAGTTTTAGGTATATATAGGATTGCAACATACACTCCTCTTGTATGGGATGTGAGGTTGGACAATATTAAACAGAAACCACACTGGTGCTAATCTGTACCTGGTTTTGGAGGTGATGCAGAAACACCCCCACAAACCCACACACTTGCACAATTAAGCCTCCTCTAACCTCCTCCCAGGAGGAACCATCCTAAGAGCTCGGAAGCTCCGTGGGCTGTAGTATAAAGAAGTGTGTATTGCAGGGAATAATCTGCCAGGCATACAACCCTGTTAGACAGGCAACCTCAGGAGCACAGTGTCTCAGGCTCCACTGCTAGCTCAGAAGGCGCTTAGCAAACGTTCAGTGTGGAAGCCATCATCTGAGCATTGTCTACTAGAGACACTGCTGAGAAAGGGTTGCTGAGGAGCTAGCACACCTTCCCTCTGCAGAGACACTAGGCACGCTCTGTGCATTGGGTTCAGGGCTTAAACAGAATATAAAACCATAGAAAGTATCCTACAGACCCCACCAACGCTACTGAAGGGTTATGTGTGGGGATGGGCCAGCCATTTCCTGCCAAGGACCAGACAGTGGATATGAGTAGTCCTTAAGGTGCCACTTAAGGTTCCAGTACAAAGCAGCTTAGACTGGGAACTTGTGAATGAACATGACTGTGTTTTATATATCATATCATCTATGGAAAGAATGGGGGCAGACCCAGCTTGAGGACCACAGTTTGCCAGCCACACTCTTGTCAGCCCTTCCAATTTCAGATTAGGAGACTAAGGCAAACAGAAGCTGAGAGTCCTTCTCAAGAACACTTGACTGGCTAATATGTACACTGACTTGGGGCTACAAATACAGATTGACTGACTCTAAGCAAACATTGGAGACTTTTCTGTTAAAGAAAAGTATGTTCTTTACCACAATACACAGGCACCTTCATCAAGCAGAAGTAAGATTCCCTCTGCCTTGAGTGTGCAAAGCACCTAGGGTAAGATGAGGATCCCTAACAATACTACAGCCTGCTCGTACTATAGCTGCTACTGTCTCCACTCAATTCCCTCGGCTTAGTTCTTCTCTGAAGCCAGATACACTATCTAAGGGCAATTGGTTCTGGGATCCCTCCACCCTCACCTCAGAGGAGGCCAAAATCCTGGGACATTAAAATTCCTGCTATCAAATGATATAGTCTCTTAATAGAACCTTGCACATCCAACTGTATACCTTGTATGCTGTAAGTCACCTTTGGTTTACGTGTAGTACTGAAGTCAATGTAGATGTCACATAGTTGTCAGTCACACTGTTGTCTGGGGACTAATAGGAAAGTCTGCCCTTGATCCTTGCCTACACTTTTCCCTGGGCATTTTCCCTCTGTGGTTGGTTGAATCTGTGAGAACCCTGTGTACAGAGGGTCAACACATTCTCTCTATGTGTGGATCTCCAAGGGGCCAGCTTATTTATTAGGAGCACCAGGGGGTTCTCCACCAACCTCTGATCTTCCCAGATAGGAAGTTCTTTGAGTTCACAATCTGATCCATGTCTGAGCGGATGGTCCCTTCCAGGCCCTTTGTCAGAGCTCTGCATTCCTGCTTCAAGGCGCTTAGTCCTTCCGACACTTGGTGCTGAACCAGATTGTAGGCTTCCTCCAGGAGCTGCAACACAGAGCAGCGCGTGACCCGTGACTAAAGGGCTAAAGAAGCTGCCCATCACAGCCTCCCATAAACAAAACCGAGCAACATTCAAACTCCAAGTTCAACTTTGTTTGGATTAGTTCTTTTGTCAGTGAGACTGAACAGGCTCAAGATAGACATTTTTCTACCTAGGAAGGAATGATTTTAAAACAACGCCAAAAGCCCTAAAAAATAAAGGGATGGGAACGTTCATTTTGACAGCACAGTTGCAAAGGAACATTGTCACTTACACCAAACCAGGCCCTTTTCCTCTCATTCTTCCTCCCCTTCATTTTAGGAAGCAGATCGGTCTGAAGGGTGGGCAGGAGCTCCTCCATCACCAGCTTACTCAGGACCTGCAGGGTAAAGGAGGGCATCAGTGGACAAAGGCCAGCTAGAGGTCTCATATCAGCATTCCTGTCTGGGCTACACAGGCTCAGAAGTGGGGGATGATCAGTAAGAGACTATGAGCACTGATGCTGAGGGTGGAGCTATGGCTGTGCACATGATAAGCACAGGAATCTTGGTTCATATTCTCAGAGGAGAACATTCTTCAACATTCACAGGGAACAGACGTGCCTCTATTGCTGTTATCTCAATGGGAAGGCCATTTTCCTCAAATTCAAACTTTTTATGTTCCCAATGAAATGACCTCGTGCATTTAAAATGACAGGGGAGCTTTCTTTCTTTTTCCAACACAATATTTTTATTGATAATTTGGGAGTTTCACATAATGCATCCTGATCACATTTACTTCCCAGTCTTCCCAGGTCCCCCTTTCCCTCCCTGTGATGCCACAAAAAAAAAAAAAAAAAAAAAAAAAAAAGAAAAAAGAAAAAAGAAAAAAGAAAAAAGAAAAAAAGAAATCCAATTTGTGTTGCCCATATACTTAGTCACTGGAACATGGTCAAACTCCCAGTGGGCAGCCCCTTAAAGACAACCAAGTCCTTTCCACCCCCACCCTTCCAGAAGCCATCAACTGTGAAGAGCTCCAGTGTAGCATCCCTACCACAGATTTTAAGAGTTGAGAGGGGAGCTTTCAGTGGCAAATAGGGTATCCTTAAACAGGACAAGCAAGTTTGTATGTGACCACTTGAGCCTGGTCTGTCTTCCTAGGACTCAAGCTTCATGTCTCATTCTCCTTATTACTCCTCCTCCCAAACATGCGTTCCATCCTCCAGTATTTACAAAAAGAAGGAAGGGACAGAGTAAAGAAGAGGTGACAGCAACTGCCAGCCCACTCCAGACTTGCACCCACTGCCCAGTCCAGTATTCGTGCTTGCATGTCCAGTGAAAGGGGTGGAGGGGGTGTTATGGGAGATAAAGCTAAGGTAGTGGACAAAACTGGAGAAGCTCTTCCAGGTGGTTGACTAAACTCCCTCCAAAGAGACCATGCTTAAAAGAACCCTGTAAAGATGCTAAGAGATGAATCACCTTTATATATATATATATATATATATATATATATATATATATATATTATAAGAAACATATGCAAACATCATGGAAAGTAGCAGATCCAGTAATTAAATTCAACAGGTAACTCATGGTCCAGAGGTCACATCCTGAAAGAGTAAGTTCTTGTTTGGAACCTCTACCCAAGAGTTATAGTGTACGGCATGAGGAGACAGAGCTAAGAGGGACAGAGACTAAAGCAAACTTAATAGGAAATGCTGTCGTAGCTGAAAAGCCTTAAGCTCAAGAATCACAAGTATCCTAATTTGTCCTTCTGCAGAGTCTGGATTGATTTTGAGCATGAGTGTGAACGGATCTGAGAAGACACAAATGTTATACACAAAGGCCAAAGATAACCAACATTCCATTTGGGTGGGCTTGCAGTTTTCTGCTCTTTCCCACACAATGTTCCAAGAAATTTGCTTCTAGTTTACAACTTGGGGACTTGAAAAGAAAATATGTCTGGGGAAAAAAAGAAAGAGGGGGAAGAGAAGCTCAAGAGTGGTGAGTGGGTAGGGGTTGGGAATAGCCCTGAAGTTGGCAGAGCCTGTGGTGTGAATAAGCCCAACCACACCTTATTCACACACCATCTTCCTCATTCTCTCACAGCATCTCCATCCTGACACCACTTTGCCCCTCTCCTGCCTACTCAGGGTCACCTGACCTGGGCAGCTCTCCATAAGCAAAGTCCTAAGCCCATGGGGCTTGTTGAGGGAAAGTAGCTAATCTAATAAATATAATAATAACAACGGTTCTCCGACCTCCCCATCAAGTTGAATATACACTTTCACTATAAGGAACCTAAAAATATAATTTTCATAATTTTGTATTTTAAAAAGGAAGGAAGATGGTTGGAAATTTTAGCTGATGAGACATAAAGATTAAAATGTCATCACACATATATGAAACCAAATGTGACATTAGATTAATTAAAATGAACAAAGTAAGCAGAGCATGGTGGAGTATGTCTCCAACATATGGCTAAGGAAGCTGGAGGGGGGGGGAGGGCAAGAGTTTGCAGCCATCCTGAGCTACATGCTGAGACTGTGTCCCTGAAACAGCAACAACAAAACCCAAACCACTCACTGAAGGCCACACTACCATGCTTCTTTTCAGGCTGAGAGATGTGAGGAGAGATGACTCTCAGGAAGGATACTGTCCCTTCTAAAGGCAGGCCCCAGGTCTGACTGGTTCCTTGGCCCCAGGCCCCTGTGTTACTGAAGGACTGTAGGCAATTGTATCTGTTTAGAGAATCACATTCAAGATCATTTGAATGAAGACCAGTCCAGAAGGAACAGGAAAGACCTTCAATGTGGGAAGGTTTCTGGTCACACAGCCAGGCAGCTCTGAGGGGTGCCAGAGATAGTCGTGGTCACCTACCTGGCTAATTTAAAGGCAGATAATAAATACATGTGGTACCTGCAGCTACTTGACATTTTTTGCAGATTTTCTCTCATGATTTAATTTGATAGTGCTCATAGATCGTATTGACAAGTAGAAAACGTGTTGATGTTTTTACCAGCATACAAATATTTTCACCTTAACAGCCTACCAGGCATGTTATTCTGAGACACTGCTCTGCCTGGACCTTTGCCTAAAATAACCATCACGTGAAGACCTGCCATGCTTGTGTGAGTCAGTACTAGGAAGAGAACAACATCAAAAGGGTCATTCAGTTCTCTTGAACTTTAGCACTTAGCACGTATCAGCCTAGAGGAAAAGGTAGAGAGGAAATACAAATAACTGAAATACTCAACCCCAGCAAAAACCTATTAAATATTTGTTTTCAGTGTAAAGGAATGTGAACTGGCATACTATTAAGATTGTGAGTGAAAGAAAATATGAAGTGAGTGTGGTAGCCCAACTCCAGGAGATGATAAACACCAGCCTGTCTCCATGACTAGCGCTGGGCTCCTGGTCAGAGGCAGAAGACAGCTTTCCTCTGTCATCTGTCATATAGCCCTGAGACCTGGCACAGGCAGGAACCATCCTCTCATGTGAGCTCAGAATCACAAGAACCCAGCACAGTGCCTGGTAGAGAGTGGGCACTAAAGTTACTGTCTGCATAAGACTGCACAGGTCACTTAGCACTTATGTTTTCTCCAGTTCCTCCACTCTAACTTCCCTTCCCACTCGTAAGACTGCCAGGACAAAGAGGCTTAGGATGTGAACGTTATAAAATACCACACAAGAGCATTTTAACACAGGTCTCTCTGCTAACTGTCTGCTCACTGTTAAATGTATTGTCTATTTGCTTGGCTAGTCAGAACCAAATGCTTGCATTTCTTATACGTTGGGTTTTCTTTGGGGGATAAAGTATTGTAAATCTTTCATCTTCTCAAAGTTTTAAATGGATGCACTTCTGTAAAATATCAGAGACTAAGAATTGTTAAAAATCCTAAAGTGTTCTCAGGTTGGGAATATACAAATATGTGCATGGATGGAGTGATGTGTAAAGACTCTGTGTCTGGCTTTGAGTGAAATGTCTCAGCAAGGCCCTTGCTGTGTTTGGGTTAATCAGTAGAGGCTGAGAAATTGTCTTGGAACTGTTTAATCCTTGAAGAAATGTTTTCTCTCTGCAGAGTCCACACTTGGTGCTACGTGAGAGCTTGCAGCTGCACAGGCCTTGGTCCTAAGACACTCCTGGCAGACCTGGAGCTCTTACATTTGCTTAAGGCTGCCATGATCAAAAGGGACTGGGATCTGTGTGGGTTGTCTGCTCTCTGGCAGCAAGAGCAAGATGACTTTGGTAGTTGGAAACTTTCCCAGCCCCTATTAACCTTGTATATGTTTGAATAGAATAACTGGAGTGAGCTAGCTGGGTGTCAGTCTTTCCAAGAAGGCTGAATCCCTCTGCTCCTTCAGAAAATGGAGGATTAGCATCTTGGTAACCATCTCTTTCTACCGCAGCACCTGCAACCCCAAATCAGTATGTGTATGTACATACTCAACACAGAGATGGGGGGCCTTCAGCTTATACTCCAAAACAACCAAGAGCATATCCATCATTGTGAGCAAACACCTGGCTTTTGGCCTAACAGAAGTGTTGTGGGCTGCCCTGGTGAATGCCAGGTCTGCTGGTCTTCATACTAGGTACCCAACCACTTGGTGACAACTGAGGGGAATGGCTTGGGAGCCACAACTCCTATTTGTGCAACTTCCTGCGGACCATTTGTTAAATGGCCTTGACCTCCTACTACTCAGAGAGGGGGGCCCATAGCTCTGAGCCCCACATTACCTGGACTTCATCCCCAGTGATCATCTCCCATGAACCATAGTGGCCCTTCTCCTGCCGGAAGAACTGCACAGCTTCTAAAAAGGCGTGGGCTTCAAATGTTGTCTGCTTCATGTAATCTAAAAGAAAAAAGGGGGGGGCATTTAATAAAGAGAAATGCTATTTTTTACTTTTCTGTGGTTCTTCAAGGAAATGACATTTTCTGTATGAAACTATGAGAACCCAGAAAGCTAAGCAAGTAGTCCATTAGGGTCCATCTGCATATCACACTGCTCACCATCCACACTGATACAAAGTAGTCAGGACCACCACTATCTTCCCCCTACCTCTCTCCCTCTTTCCTGCCTGCCTCAAATGCTTTCCCTGGGCACTGAATGATTGCACACCACCATTGATGAACCTCTCATATGAGCAATCCATTAATGGTGCGTCTGAACCCAAGCTAAAGTCCAATTTCTCTGTGAGCTGACATCAGCCCTTTCTGTCAAAGGCATGTCTATATAGTTTGCTAATTTATGCAAATGCAAATGATAATTGATGACACATATCAGGGTAGTGTTTGTTTAAGTACATCACCTACTTCATTGAGAACTGACAAAAATTCCCAGAGGAAAGCATTGTTATCACCTCATTTGACAGATGAGGCTGACAAGGAATAGAAAGCTGAATTAACAGCCTGGGGTCACATAGCGAGTGAGTGGAAGATCCAGGTAGAGCCGAGGTAGCATCTGACTTTAAGTCTGCTTCTGATCATTACCTTGCATGTCCTAGCTTGATGAGCTTGTCCCTCCAAAAATATTACCTTGAACTCACGGAGATCTGCCTGCCTCTGCCTCCTGAGGAACAGGAGTAAATAAAGGCATGTGCTACCACTATCTGGCTAAAACATTGCATTTTAATGGTGTTATAGCTGAGAAGTAATATCTCACCAGAAAGGCAAGGAATGACTGTTCAGTAGTGGAATTTAAGGTATGGAGATGGGGGCTAGGGCTGAATAACCTGCCCAGAATTCCATAAGTCACATTATGTGTCTTCCTTCCCAACACATAAAACTAACTTATGGTTGTCTTTTGTCTTGTTTTTGTTTCTGTTTTTTTGTTTTGTTTTGTTTTGCTTCAGGTTTGCTGGAGGACTCACTCTGTAGCCCAGGCATACTTGGAACACTCACAATCTTGTCCCAGCCTCCTGAGTGCTAGAATTACAGGCATCTGTCACCACACCAGCTAAAACTAGTTCTTGGAGAAGGGAATGGTGGTAATGGAATTGTAGAGATTTTGATGTAGGAAATGAACTTTAAAACTTGGACTAGCAAGATGGCTCACAGGGTAAAGGTGTTTGTCACTGCTGTAGTTTGAAGGAAAACGGTTCTCAAAGGGAGTGATACCATTCATAGATGTGGCCTTGATAGAAGTGTGTCAGCTTGGAGGCAGGCTTTGAGGTCTCAGATATGCTCAACCCATGCCCAGTGACTCAGACCACTTTCTCTTGCCTGAGAGTCACGATGTAAGCACTCTCAGCTCCCTTGCTAGCACCATGTCTGCCTGCATGCTGCCATACTCCCAGCCACCATGTCCTGACATGATGATAATGGACTGAACCTCTGAACCACAATGAAATGTTTTTCCTTTATAAGAGTTGCCGTGGTCATGGTGTCTCTCCACAGCAACAGAAACCCAAGGCAGCCATCAAGCTTGATGACTTGAGTTCAATTCCTGAGACATATACAGTAGAAGGAAAGAACCAACTCCTATAAGTTGTCCTCTGACCTATGTCACAGCATACATCCACACAATCAATTGATCCATTCATCCATCAATCAATAAATGTAATTAAAATTTAAAAATAGTCTAATCAGGTACTTCTGGGAGTTCAGCTCAGTGGTAGAGAGTTCACTTAGTATGCATTGGTCCTAAATTTGATACATTTTAAGCCCAGAGCAAGTGCGTGCATGTGCACACACTGTGTGGCACACACACACACACACACACACACACACACACACACACCATTAAAAATCCACTTCTATAAGGAGGAAATGACGGGAGGTAAAAGGCAAGCTTCCACTACAGAATGGCACATGGCTCTATTGCTAGAAACTATAGTCTATGTAACGTCTATAATCTGCAAGTATGGGTGCTATTAGAATGAAGGCAGCTGGTTTACTGCAGAGGGATGACATCATAGCACTAGACACACAGAATTACTTAGTTATAAATGGCTATGGGGACTGGGCATGACTTAAGAAAATCAGTCTGCCCTGGCAGGTAGCAACCAACTGACAGTGTGGATTACCTTCTTTGAGGTTGGTTTACTAGATTATAAAGCACCAGGCACTCAAAAGAAGAAACACATCTGAGGGCACAGTAGCCATAAGGGTTAAAGAGACTCCATAGTCAGAGTACCAGGAAGCCTATGAGGACACCTTCAAAATCACAGAGGAGGAACAAACACCTCTGACATCAACACAGAGTTCTGCTCCAAAGGGAAAATTGCAAAAATGGCCTGCCCCACAAATCAAGTTTTCAAATTGAAGTATCTTCTTTCTTGTTATTTTTCTTGGCTTGGCAACTCATTTAGTGTTTAACCTCAGAGGATTAGAAAATGAAAATTAAGGTCGTCCTATAAAGTCACCAATGCCAGCGGCGGCGCTCTCCCCACAGTGGGATGTGGCGCAGGGCTTAACACAGTGGGAAGGATTGGACGGAGTGAGATGGAAACTGTAGTTATCATGTGGGGACTCAAAATGACTCATGAGCTCTTATTTTTAACAGCTGTTTTCATTTCCAATCTAAGGAAACAAAGAGATGGGGAGAAAATGTGACTCTGTATTTGGAACGGGTGAGTATGGCCATATCTGCCAGCCAAGGAACGGAGGTTTAGATTCCTCGGCGCATTGCAAGCGGCCTGACTTCTCCTACATCTTCTCCAGCTGACCTCAGTAACTGGGGGGAGATATTTTATAACCTGTTCATGCCTTCAAAGTCGACATCAAAACAAACTGACATGTATACTGAAAAGAATATTGCTAAAGGTCTTGGGAGGGGGAACAGAAGGAAACAGGATTTGTAGAACTTGGTATTAGCTTTAGACAAAAGTCAAAGGAGGAATGTCAGAAAGCAAGCATGCAATGGTGTGGGAATGACACACCTTGACTCGGGCAGGAGTAAAGGGATAAGGGATGAAGTGGGCCACAAAATAAGCCACAGCTGGTCAACAATGGAATCCAGAAACTAGAGAGCTCCCATCATTAGGACAAATGAAAATAATCACTTTCCCTTCTTTCTTCTTTTCTTTCTTCTCTTCTTTCTTTCTTTCTTTCTTTCTTTCTTTCTTTCTTTCTTTCTTTCTTTCTTTTTTCTTTCTTTCCTTATGTGCATTGGTGTTTTTGTTTTGCCTGTTGAAGCACATCGGGTGTCCTGGAACTGGAGTTACAGACAGTTGTGAGGGGCCATGTGGGTGCTGGGAATTGAACCTGGGTCCTCTAGAAGAGCAACCGCTCTGCCATCTCTCCAGTCCACACTTAATCCTTTCTATAGTGGGAGAAAGATCCATGTTGCCAATTTATCATTAGATTTTCAATTTATAAGCTAATTATAGAAATTGATTTATGAGAAAAAATTAGGGAAGAAATCTGCCACAACTTTCTCTGTGAGTGTCTGTTACAGCGATCATAAACAAAACTCAAAAGGCAATCGCCAGCTCACTGAGCAAATAGAGAATGAAGTTTGCCAAAGACAGAGCCGTGCAGCACAGTTGTAAAATGACCTTCGTTTCTCTCCGGTTGTTTCAAGAGGCAGAGCTGAAATCAGAACAGGTGTTTGAGAGAAAACAGATTAAAGAGTTATTTGATCAGCTTCCTGTTGGTGTTCTCAAGAGAACACACTGCAGCTGCGCAGTGGCCCTCTCTCCAGCCAATGAGCAAGCTGAGAGTTTAGTTCCCTGGACTCCACCCTCAGTGGTTTGGGCTCCCATGAAGCTTTCCCTCTGCAGGAAGACTTACTGCAGGTAGTGAGCAAGCCAGAACTTCCTTTTCCCACATGTTGTAAGGCTATACAAGGGGCCAGATGTAGCAGGGAGCAACTGCGCGGGCGGGGAAGGGGGTGTTCTCAGCTGAAGGTCACACAGCTGGTCAGAGTCAGAGCCAAGGGCTGAAAAGTCGGCTCTGGCGGGTCCTATGTGGCCTTGGCATTAACACTTAAATCATAGACTTTGAGAATCAGCCGTGATCTTACTGGTCACTGACCGTGAGCTGGTGTTCAGTGCTGTCAACCTTCAGCTCTCAAATAATTCTAGTGACAGAAAGCTCACAATTTAATGAAATGGTTCTTTCTTCTTCTGGCCTGCGCTAATTACTTTAAAATTTGATTTTTTTTCTTCTTTGAAGCTATTATGTTTCCACGCACCCCTCCCCCTTCCACCACACACATACAACCCAATTTCCCTCTTAGAGAATAAGATAATAATGAATTGTCATTACTCCTTTTCCATATGGTAGGGCTGAATCCCAGGCGTCCACTGAGTGAACTGATTTCCCTTCAGCCACTCTTTAAAGAATTTACCCTTTGGGTCTTATTAATCTGACCCCCTTTTTTCCTCTCGTTGATCCACTCACTCTATTCCTCATCCTCTTGGCTCTAGAACTACCCCAATACATGGGATAGTCTCCTGCCCCTTTTCTTGCTTCTTTAAGGCAACCGCAGTGTCCGGGTGACGCATCCCTTTCTTGACGTCCAATAAAATCCATAAATGTTTTTCATATGAGGTGCTTGCCAGCCTAAGCGTCTCCTAACTTGCACTTCTACTTCTGACTTTAGAACAGCCTTTAAAGCTTAGCCATATTAAGTGACAACTTGCCTTTTTTTGTGTCTATCCAATTCACTGGTAAAAGACGTTCATAAAGTCCAGGGCACAGACAAACCCTGGGAAACTATAAGCATTTTCCGAGACATGTGGGAGACACATTGTAGCCATTCATTCAACACTCAATTATCCCCAGGGCCAAGGATCCTCTAGGAAGCAAGGCTCTCCTTGGTCTCTGCCTAGGTCCTCATCCGTGCAGCTGCATGGAAAACTCATATTTGAGAGAGATGATTAAGGAATTTGCAAGGGAAGCTGTGCTTTTCTTGGCCTCCAGGGGACAGTTATTCAGGGGGCCAGCCAGAGAGACATCATTTTTGTTTTTTTCCACATGTACAGATTTATAACATGCCTGAGTTAACCAAAACCCCAAAGCTCCCAGGCCTGTGGAGTCGCTGTAGGCTGTGACTCTGGCTGCTGTGCCATATCTGGGCTTGGAAGCCACCCTGTTATTCTATTTTATGGATAACCTATACCAAGCCCTGTTAACTGATCTGCTTAGCAGATTTGGGCAAGTTATTACTCCCAGGGCAAGCATTACTCCCCAGGCTGTGGTTCCCTTACCACAGACAGCCCTAAAATGTCCTCAGTGCCAGTTCACAGTGGCCTCCTACCTAGGTGAACTCCAATGAAGATGTTTGTCTTAGTGTTTTTGTTTTGTTTTGTTTTGTTTTAACCTAGAACAAGGAAGAGAAGGTATGCAGCAAAGATGACCAAGATCTATTGAGTCACTACCATGGATTAGAAACTGTCTCATAAAATCTCTACCTTACAAAAGATTAGGGACTGAGCTTCAGGGTTAGATCATGGACCAGCAAGTTCCACTCACCTCCTGATGCTTTCCTAACACTGTAATTTAATGCTTCAAAACCATGAATAGTGGATTCATACACTATTGTGTAAGATATAGACTGTGTAATAATGTTATATTTATACATATATAAATGATATAAAAAGAGCCTTGAATGTTCTTTACCCAGTTTTTATCCCACAAAGAAACCCAAACTTCTCATTTAGATATCTCTAATGTTACATGTATTTCACCCTTCCTCGTGTGTGTGTGTGTGTGTGTGTGTGTGTGTGTGTGTTGTAATAGTAGTAGTAGTTTAATGTTTGAAGTTATTTTCAAGAAGTGTTGTGTTGCAAAGTTTAGAATCATATAATTCAGAACTTTGATCATATGGCAGGTTTATCTACCCTAACCTCTTCATTTCACAACTGGTCCAATCAAAGTCTAAATAGATCATGATCTTATATTACTAAAATTAAATCAACATAAATATAAATGTCCTCACTAGAATTAAAATGGCTGTGTCCACTCTAATAAAATGGTGGTAAATATTTTTTTACTTTAAAACTATTTATGAGCCAGGCAGTGCTGGCACACACCATTAATCCCAGCACTCAGGAGGCAGAGGTAGGCAGATCTCTGTGAGTTCAAAACCAGCCTGGTCTACAAGAGCTAGTTCCAGGACAGGCTCTAAAACTACAAAGAAACCCTGTCTCAAACCCCTCCTCCCAAATAAACTATTTTTGAATGACAAGCCTAAATAAACATCCATCACCACATTATAGGGGCTAACCCCAGGTACTGAGAAGAAAACTGCTTATCTACCAGACATCCCTGAAACTCACCTTAGAAAACTATTAGACTAAAATACAAGTCTATTACTCACATAAGTGTGCCAGTTAGTGGACATGGACCCATTAGGCATCAAAGATGAGCATACCAGGAATATATGTACACATTTCAGAAGTCCAGTTTCTCTGAGAGTACAAAAGCCTAAGAACTCTCTCAGAGAAGATAGAATATTTCTCAACAAATGCAAAAAAGAAAAAAAAAAGTCTAGCGAAGAAAACTTGTTTTGAGAAAACTTTTAACCACAGAGAAGAAAACCAGTCATGACCAGTCATCTCACGGATTCTTGACTTGTCTGTCAATCAAACCTAAAAGACTATCAACAGAGAAAAGGAAATGGTAGTCTTTAGAACAAGTGAAGGCAGACTGTCCTCATTTCCTTCAGATAAACATATCAGATTGTCTGATTGGAAGGCTGTAGAAGACATCCTGCATCTAGATTTTAGCAAGGCACTTATCAATGGCTCGAATGATTTTGATTGGCACACTAAAGAAGTTCAGGTTGGCTGATAATGCAAATGGACTCAGCAAAACCAATTAAAATAAATGATGGAGCTGATGCACACTTTTAATCCCAGCACTTGGGAGGCAGAGGCAGGCAGATCTCTGTGAGTTCGAGGCAGAACAAGTTCCAGGATAGGCTTCAAAACTATAAGGAGAAACTCTGTCTTGAAAAACAAAAAACAAGCGAAGAAAAAAGATGGGTACTTGTTAAAGAGCTGTGTTTATTGACATCATAGAGGGAAATCAGTAGAGTATGTTAATTTCTTGGAAATGTATACATCTATCTATATAATACATCAAATATCAGATTTTATTTACCTATTAACATACCACAAACTGGCATGGGACCTGAGGATATAAAGACAGAATAGAGAAAGTTATTTAACTCCAAGGTTTCCAAAGTCTATGAGGTTACAGAATCTGAATCTAAAATAAAACATAACATGGATAAATGAATTCAGAACTTGCTCCAAAAACTACAAAATTATGTGGCAAATGCCCCAAATATTGTAGGTTCACAACAAAATACTGATAAGTACATTGTTTTTGTGAAATTCTAATTTTTTATTGCTTTTATATTTGTAGCATGTATAGTTGTATATATGTGTACATTTGAAATGCTACAGGCAGATGAAAACTTATCCTCAGATTCACACTATTCTGCCACTTAAGGTAAGACAGTTGTAAAGTATAAAATTTGAAGGCTGCTGCTAAGCCTGGGTTTCTGTCTGTGTGAGTGAGAAGTCTAACATAGTCATCCACAAAGTGAGTGAGGCTGGGCTTCAGCCTTGTGGGTTACAGCAAAGTCATCGGTAGTTGCTGAGATTTGCTCTTCCAAGCTTATCATTCTATACTATCTTTCTTGCAGAGCACCCAAAAATATGTTGCAAATACTTTTTTAAGAAAAAAAAAAAGGCCAGAGCACTTCTGAATTCGACTGAAGGAATGCAGAATCTCACAGTCCTGGAGAGAGAATTCCAGAAGGAAGGGATCCTGGTGAACATGAAGATTTGCTGTAAGAGCTTAGACCTTGCTCCATGTAGATTCAGATCCTTGAGTCAGGATGGTAAGGAGCGTGGCTGACACAAACTAAACCTAACAAATGAATTTCTAACATCTAAGCCGATCTTAAAGTCAATAGCAAGAAGTGTGGTTGACTCTGTTCTAACATCTAAGTTGATTTTAAAGTCAACTAGGTTCCAGTAGGATGTCAGAAGTTCTCCAACAGGGAAATGGTCTGCCACAACAGAATTACTTTGTATAAGACTCTCTCAGATACCTTTAATAAATCTTCTGTGGCATCACAGTCTCCCCAGTTATCATTTTATAGCTAGTATGATTATGTCAGATATAGCTCTGTAATCCAGTCAGTTCTGGAAAGATACAGGATGCTGTTTGTATTAATCATGGCTTCTTCTTCAATCCCCAGTGCACAGGATTTATCAAATGATCAAAGAAAGAGGAAGGAGGGAACAGAGGGGTTAAAGTGGTTGAGGGAGTATTAGATTAAATCTCCTATAAGGCTCCTTATAATCTGAAATTTCATGGTTACAGACAAAACCCAAGAGATGCCAATAATGAGATTGTCTTAATGAGTGCCCCACTTACTGCTTTCAAGAGCCACAGAAGGGACAGAGTTCCACCCCAGTGCCCTCCAGTGTCAGTAGGCATCAATACACCCTAGATGGCTTGTTCAATAGATTGCTGGGCACCCTACTCCCACAGGTTCTGACTTGGTGGACCTGAGATGGGGCTGAGAGTTTTCATATCTAATATGTGTCTAGGTGAAACTCACTCATGCTTCAGGCTCAGGGACACACTTTGAGAAGCATTCTGCTGAAGTATTGGGGGTGTGAATCTCACACATCAGAAGCACCAGTGGATAATAGTTCCCAATTGTGGTCCAGCAGGTCTGAGATTGGAGCCAGGCTGATTCTTCTGCTGTACTTTACAGACACATATGAAAGGGTGAATTGCAGAAGAAATAGGTATAGAAAATTCTGACCCTTGCATACTTAGGGTCTTGATGACCTTGTTCCCCCATCACCAGCAGATTAAGAAATGTCCTTTTTGTCAGCTTTTCATCTCATCCACTTGACACAAAAGAAAACTTAAAGTTACCAAAGTAATATTTAAAAGTGAGGCAAGAATGAGATTTATCTGAGAATATGTGGAAAAATCGTGACCACTTGGGAGAGTCAAAGGATACCATCTGAACCCATGAACATCCCTGCCCCCTCTTTTCAGAAGCAGCCACTGACCGGACACAAATCCTTGGATATAACCCTGGTTAATTTCATTTTCCCTTTTTGTGAGTACAGTAGATATGTGGTCACTGTCCCATATCTGACAGCCTCTTCTCTAGGATAAATAATCTCAGCTTTCTTGGTTTTAACTTTTTTTTTTTCAAAGCCTTAAAAAATAAAAATGACCCATGTCTAGCCTCATCACAAAACAAGGGTGCTGTCATTAGTTTCCTCTTACTGAATTCCATGAAATCAACTGTGGTCTCAGGTGAGAGGCACTAAATTTCCCTGTGAGTTCATTTATCACACTGTGGTTGGAGTAAGTCCAAGAGAACAAGGGCAGAATCAATAACTTCCTACAGACAAACACGGATGGCTGTACTAGCAGGTTGTGTGTGCCTTGCACTGAGGCCATGAAAGAGCATTTCTCCTTTGGAGAACTTCTGACTCCCTACTGGAACCTAGTTGACTTTAAGATCAGCTTAGATGTTAGAGGAGTTCCTGAGGAAATAGTCTCGGGGAAGACGTGATGCCTCCAACTTTGGCAAACCAGAAGCAAATGATGTTTTTCCTTTTTGAAAAGGTGAGTTTCAGAATGTCTACCATCAAATGTTTTTCAGGCAGGTGGCAATGTGTGCAGTTGGGTGGCCATTCTACCTCAACCACGGAAACTGAGTCATATGCTTCTGTGTGACATTGTGGAAAGTGGTGTGGCCAACAACTTGCAGGCAAACCTTTACCACACAACCTGAACAAAATGTAATGCATGCTTGTGTTTTTAAATAAACAGGGAAGAGTCTCTCCAGGCCCCAGACTGGTCTTTATGCGTACTAGAACTTTATTGGGTTCCTGGAAATGACTACTTACAAATTAGTAAAACACATGATCAACATAGTAAAAATGACAATCTTCTCAAAAGCAATCTACAGATTCAGTGCAATCCCCATCAAAATCCCAGCACAATTATTCACAGACTTTGAAGGAACAATATTCAACTTCATATGGAAAAAGAGATCCAGGATACCCAAAACAATCCTATACAATAAAGGAACTTCTGGAGGCATCACAATCCCTGACTTCAAGCTCTATTATAGATCTATATTTCTGAAAACAGCTTGGTATTGGTCTATGGAATTGAATTGAAAACCCTGATATTAACCTACACACCTACAAAACCTGATTTTTTTATATATAAAGAAGCTCAAATTATAATGGAAAAAAGAAAGCATCTTCAACAAATGGTGCTGGCATAACTGGATGCTGACTTGTAGAAGACTGCAGATTGATGCATTTCTATTGCCATGCACAAACCTTAAGTCCAAATGGATCAAAGACCTCAACATAAATCCAGCTACACTAAATCTCTTAGAAGAGAAAGTGGGATGTACCCTTGAACGAATTGGTACAGGAGACTGCTTCCTGAACATAACACCTGTAGCACAGATACTGAGATTAACAATTAATAAATGGGACCTCCTGAAATTGAAAAGTTTCTGTAAGGCAAAGGAGACAGTCAACAAGACAAAATGGCAGCCCACAGAATGGGAAAAGATCTTCGTCAACCCCACATCTGACAGAGGACTGATTTCCAAAATATAAAGAATTCAAGAAGTTAGTTACCAAAACACCAAATAATCTAATTAAAAAGTGTGGTACAGAACTAAATAGAGAATTCTCAATAGAGGAATCTAAAATGGCTGAAAGACACTTAAGAAAGTGCTTAGCATCCTTAGCCATCAGGAAAATGCAAATCAAAACAACTCTGAGATACCATCTTACTCTTGTCAGAATGGCTAAAATCAAAAACACCAAAGACAGTTTATGCTGGGGAGAATGTGGAAAAAGGAGCATACCCCTCCACTGCTGGTGGGAGTGCAAACTCGTACAGATACTTTGGAAATCAGTATGGTGGTTCCTCATGAAAATGGGAATCAGTCTACCTCAAGATCCAGTAATTCCACTCTTAGGCATATACTGAAAAGATGCACATTCATACAACAAGGGCATCTGTTCAACTATGTTCATAGCAGCATTATTTGTAATAGCCAGAACCTGGAAGCAACCTAAATGCCCCTCAACTGAAGAATGGATGTGATGGGAGATGTCATTCTGCAAATATGTTTCTCTTATTGGTTAATGAATAAAGCACTGTTGGCCAATAGGAAAGCAAGATAGGAGGGACTAGGAGACAAGGATTCAGGAAGTAGTAGGAAGAGATTCAACATGGAGGACAAAGATAGCAGAACTCCGCGGACCCTCTCTCAGATAAGCCAAGACCATGTGGAAACATTTAGATTAATAGAAATGGGTTAATATTTAAGACAGAGCTAGCCAATCAGAAATGTTAGTAACAGGCTAACAGCATTATATTTAATACAGTGGCTCTGTGTGTTATTTGGGGCTGGTGTGGCAGTGGGACCAGGCCAGGGGGAAAACCTCTCATAACATGGAGTACTACGCAGTACGGGGGTAAAAACAATGGAATCTTGAAATTTGAAGGCAAATAGATGAAACTAGAAGAAACCATCTTGAGTGATGTAACCCAGTCACAAAAAGACAAACACGGTATGTACTCACTAATATATGGATTTTGGATTTTAGACATAGAGCTAAAGATTACTAGCCTACAATCCACACTGCCAGAAAAGCTAGGAAACAAGGAGGACCCTAAGAGAGACATGCCTGGTCCCCTGGAGAAGGGGAAAGGAACAAAATCTCCCAAGCAAATCAGGAGCTTGGGGGGGGGGAGCGGATAGGGAGTTAGAAGGAAGAGGAGGGGAGAGGTGGTCATGACAGAGCACGAAGATTGAGTCAGGGAAAGAATAGAGGAGAGCAAGAAAAGAGATACCATAATAGAGGAAGCCATTATAGGTTTAAAGAGAAATCTGGCACTAGGAAAATGTTCAGAGATCTACAAGAATGACCCCAACTAACAGTCTAAGCAGTGGTGGAGAGGCTATCCTAAATGCCCTTCCCCGATAATAAGACTAATGACTACCTTATATGCCATTCTAGAGACTTCATCCAGTAGCTAATGAAAACAGAAGCAGACACCCACAGCTAAACACTAAGCAGAATTCTTGGAATCCCGTTGCAGAGAGGGAGGAGTGATGAGCAAAGGGGTCAAGACCAGGCTGGAGAAACCCACAGAAACTGCTGACCTAAACAAGTGGGACCTCATGGACTCCAGTCTGATAGCTGGGAAACCAGCACAGGACTGACCCAGATTCCTTGAATGTGGTGTTGGTTGGGAGGAATGGGCAGTCTATGGGGCCTCTGGTAGTGGATCAGTATTTATCCCTAGTATACGAATGGACTTTGGGAGCCCCTCCACATAGAGGGATACTCTCTCAGCCTAGACACATGGGGGGGGGGAAGCCCTGCTCCAAATGATGTGACAGACTTTGAAGATCCCCCATGGAAGGTCTTACTCTCCCTCGGGAGCAGAAAGGGGATGGGAAGGGGGTTTGTGGGGGGAAACAGAGGAGGACGGGAGGGTGCAGGAACTGGGATTGACATGTAAGACAATGTTGTTTCAAATTTAAATAAAAAATTATAAAACAACAGCAACAAAAAAGTATCACAATAGCACAGGAGATGTCGGAAGAATTCTTTCAGATTGATTCTATGGACAGCCTTCCCATGTGAACCCAGAACACAGAAGTGTTAGCCACACCCATGAGAGCACCTTTTTCACAAGTGGAAGCAGGCAGTATGGTGACTAGACCAGGTCGACTTCAGAGAATGTATCACTGGCATGAATTGGTACCGCTTCATCAGCTCCTAGCCTAACACACCCATAGGGTCCAAGCATCGTCATTACTGATGATGAATAGCTGCATCTACCTTGAACTTATCAGATTTTACAGTTTACAACATCTCATTTGATTCCCATAGCAATCTCATGAGGCAGGCGAGTCAGATGTAATCATTCAAAGGCGGGGGGAGGAAGAAAAGAAAAGAAAAGCTGAGAAGCAAAGAAATTTATGTTACTGCCCAGGGTCATAGCAATAAATAACTCATCAGGCCATCAAGTGAGCATAAAATAATAGGCAGACAACAGATTTCTAGTCTGATATAGACTCAACTTCAAAATGGACCTAGCCTTACTTAAAACTTGTAATTGTAGCCTACTTTATCTAGGGTAATATATTTCACCTTCCTTATTTATAACTTTCTCCCAAAGACTTAAAAAATTCAATTGAGCCATACTCTCCTTCCTTCTAAAGAAAAGGAATGAGTGATAGCCCCTAGCACCTGGGAACCTATCTATCACCTGTTTGACTAGGAAAGTGAGAACTTGGGCTAATTTCATGGTGCCCTCCTTGGGTGGGGAGGGGCAGTTAACTATCTGGGGCTTAAGTTCTCAGGGACAAGGTCATTTAAAAATGGTGGAAACCCCAGTAATCATGTACCAATAAAAACAGAGTCTACATTCCCGACTCATGACGAGCAGTTTGTGTTTAATTTCTGGGTTAGCTGATCCCACACAGCATATCAATTTTCATAACTGCTTTAAGCCAAAAGCACTTGGCACACATTTTGCTGTTGGGGTTTTTGAGGGCCTGGGACTCTGTATCATATGTGTTGTCTCACGAAGTAGTCACTTGATATGATTTTACACTTGGGCTCAACTGTGTGAGTTGTGAAAACTTGAAGCATTTATAGTTGTTTGCAGGAAAGGCCAGAGATGTCTTGTTAAATAACTAGCTTACAGCAAGTTTACAATGAAATAGAATTCCTGGCTGGAATGGAAAAACTAAAGCAACAGTCTAGCTAAGAAGGTCATGGAAAAGTCTAGGATTGTTTTAACTGCAAAAATCACAAAATCATATACTCATCCTGATCTAGCAAAGCAAAATACACAGGAAAATGAAAGAAAAAAAGTAAGACATGAAAAATATTGTGGGAAATTTTGTATTCCAGACTTAACATTTATAGAATCTATTAACTGTCCTTTGGAAGATACATGTTAATTTAAAGAAAAAATTTAAAATATGCTAGGCAGCCTCAGGAGGCTGTAGGCAGTAGACTGCTGAGAACAGGAGGCCAGTGTGGGATACACTGAGTTCTAAGCCAGTCTGGGCTAGACTGGGACCTGTCTCAAAAGAACATAATGACAATAATGATGATGATGATAGTGATGATACATACAAATGTACATACAGACATGCATACATACATGCATGCATACATGTATACCTACTTATCTGCCTGACCATGAGATATTTTTACATCTCCAGAGCCAAATACTCCCATGGCACTCTGCCCCTTAAATTCTAAGAGAGTGTCCATGAGCACATTCTAGGGTTCCCTCCTGCAGGGGCTGTGCCCAGAAGCCAAGAAGTAATTAGCATTAGTTGGTGGGGTGTCACACATAAAGGCAGGCTTTCTCACCCTGGAGGCAGGCTGCACTTAAGTGCAGCTCTCCCAGCAGTTGCCTAAGGGGGTGATTCCTGACTGCTCTCCTGTTTAGTGGGGTTCACTCAGAAGGTCCTACTGCTTCCTTCCAGGGTTTAACTGCTCCTGAAGTGAGAACAAACCCCTGACATGACATGATGCACTACTTTGGGGCTTCTTACAAATGTCTGTCCAAGCATGACTTTCATTAACTCTTCACCAAAGCTGAGCAGGGGCAGAGAAGAACATGTGTATATGCATCAGAAGGTAAAGATGTCATCTGCAATAGAAACAGGACAACTTGTGCGCTGCATCCTTAGGGGTGAGGGCTGTCCTATTTATATGGTACCAGAATCTGTATTTATATGGTACTGGAAGTGACCGCTGCTTCTACTGTGGGTCTGGCTCATTAAGCCTCTTAAAGGGCAGTTAGGTTGTTATCATAGAGATACTGACTTCCATTACTGTATTCTCATTTGGGAACAGAAAGTTCTAGACTCAAGGTCACATGCCCCTTTTCTTTTCTTGACTTCTTGCCCACCCTGCAAACTCCTCTGTCTCTGGGCTGTAGCTGTAAGTGTGCATTAAATGACAGTTTGTGCTCTGATTTCCCCTCCACTCCCTGAACAACAGTCCATGTTATTTCCTTCTCTGAGCTCATCAGATGGGCGATCTAATTAATTAAGCCCATAAAACAGTGAAAATATCTTAGCTTGTCACTTTATGATCTGTGCCAAGGTTAGAGTAAAACTGACACACAGGGCATTAAATCATTAAGTTAAGTTAGTCGTATGGGCTTGGTTCCTTAAATGTCCCTTTTTCTTTTCCCTTTGCAAAAAATAAGACTGACAGAAGTCATTTAGCATCCATCCCAAACACGGAACTTTATAAAACTATCCAGTTCTTCAGAAAAACTATCATGTGTCTACATGTAACTGTAAGGCGATTAAGACAGTCTATTTCAATCAGAATTTTCTCGTTAATTAAATACTTTAGAACCAAGTGTATTATAACAAAATGCTATAGAACCAAATTCACTTTGTCCAAATCAACTAGAATATAGGTCAGTCTTTGGTCATCCATATTTAATAAGGAAATAGATGCCAATAATTCTTCAAACTTGCTGCTTGGGTCTAAACTGGAGGTGTGTGTGTGTGTGTGTGTGTGTGTGTGTGTGTGTGTGTGTGTGTGTGTGTGTGTTCATTTGAATGTTGCTGATTCTGTGCTCCAGTGATCCTATTTACTTTGAAACAAAGCAAATCTGCCCTATGGGAGATCTATTTGTGTTTATCTATTCTTTATTCTTTACCTAAAATGACAGGTGGCATCTTAGACAAATACCCAAACAACTTGCTTCTTTCCCTCCTTTGCCCTTTCACTCCCCACACAGCCTTTTCTCACCCCCATGCTTGTGTATGTACACACGCACATGCACACACACACATACATACACATGCACTTCTTTTTCCAAACTGCAGAAAATAATGAATACTTTGTTCTAAAGACTTTGTGTAGGAACTAACAGGGGAAATAGAAAAACAAAGAGATTCCAGTTTACTGCCATTCAATAGACAGATAATGGGAACTATATATTCCATCCTAAATTTATCAATAGCTATAGCCACATCAAAAATAAAATAGGTAAAATTTAACTTTAATAACACATTGCACTAACACATAAATATCTAAAACACATAGCCAGCAAATAATGTTTAATTTGGTTAATTAATGTAGATTTATTTGATTTTATGTGTGTGGATGTTTTTCCAGCATGTATGTATGTGTGCCATGTACATCTCTGATATGTGTTGAGGTCAGCAGAGAGTATCAGGTCCCCTGGAATTGGAGGTAGGATGGCTGTGAGCCATCATGTGGATGGCTCCTTAGTAAGAGCAACAAGTACTCTTAACTTTTGAGCCATCTGTCCAGTCCCACTATGTTTAATCTTGGTTGTCACCTTGATTGATTTGAAAAGTGCCTGGGACATTTGTAAAGTACACCTCTCCATGAATCTGTGAGGTCATCTAAGGCAGAGACCTACCCTAGATGTGAGCAGCAGGAATCCCACAAAACAGGGTCCTATATGGAGTAAAAGAAAGGATAGAGAGATTGCGCACTGGCATACTCTCTCCTGGATGCCATGATGTAAGCTGTCTTGGCCCAACCACCTACCTACAAAGGACTAAAATCATGAACAACTTTGACAGTTGTCTCCTATAGACCCTCCTGATGGCCAGGGAGGAGGCAGAGAAGCTTGACTTTGAGGACTTCCCCCAGTGTTGAATCATAGCAGTGGTACCACATAGCACCTGCTCTATGTGGTAGAAAATTGCTAACTACCAATGGGCATAGTAGATGAGATCATTTCCAAACAGGATACAGCCTTACAAGAACCTACATTATTTATAGAAATAACTTGTTCACCCAACTCCTACCCTCTACCAAAAAGAAAAACAGCTCAAATGTTTGACAAATTTAGGTGCCTCTGGTACCTACTGTCAGTACTGGATAAAACTTTTGAGTTATGTAATGTAATTACATCCCATGGAACTGTATAACGGATTGATTCAGTGATCAGATTCCCTTATAGCAAAACAGAGAAAGAGGAAATTTAAAAAAGAAAAGAAAGCCCTCTATCCTTGCTGGATGGGTCAAATGCTTGAATGGATGAACACATGAGATTTACTTCCTACATGAGTATGTTTTTGTAAGCCAGCAAAATGCCTCTTGTGTATTCATAGTTCCTGATGGTATTTTTGTGATTAAGAAAGGCACAGTTGAATTATATAACTAGAATAGGCTCTTAATGTCTCCTCAATTACCCTATAACACAGCAGTGTTTATTTATTAAATAATGTGATAGCATATAAATTATTCCAGGCCTATTATCATTACTGATAATGGTAAAAACTACTGTGTATTAAATGGTGTGGGTTTACAGATTAAAAACTAAGCAAATGGGAGTCATTCAAAAGGCATTGCTTTAATCCCTCCACATTTTACATGTTAGAGCATGGACACTCTTGTTATCAAGCAGTCCTCCTTACCATACTGTGCACTGCTTAGGCTCCAAGTCTTGAAGCAGCATCTTGAAGGCAGACAGATGTGTCATTGGGAAATCATGATGTCTTCCCAGGACTCTTCTCTCAAGCTGAATGCTATGGTTAGATACTCCTTGACTATATCCCCTAGGTTTCACACAGTGGAGTTTAGGCCCCACTATGAAGAAGTGAGAGGTGGAACTCCATCTGACTACGGTGTTGAAGTGAGGCCTTTGGAGACAATTAGGATTAGATAGGGACTGCTTAAGATCACTGATCGTTTTTCCAGAGGACCCAGCACCTACAACCATCTATAACTCCAGTTCAGGGGATCTGACACCCTCTCCTGGACACCAGACAGGTATATGATCTACTGATGTAAATGCAGACAAAACCCAAACACATAAACTAAGATAAAAATTTAATTTGTAACACATCATCTCCATGTTTCTTTCAAGTTCTAGACTGGGCACAGTTCCTCCTATTTAAGTTTGTATGTTTAATGCAATTTGTTATACATTTCAGTCTGCCATCACTCCTATATCCCAGCATGCCTGGACTCCCTTACTCCAGTGTGTGTGTGTGTGTGTGTGTGTGTGTGTGTGTGTGTGTGTGTTTTCAGTGTTTATTATATTTATCTAAGGTAATCATTTTTATTTATATTTATGATTCATTTTCTATTTCTGCCATTGCCCCTTAACTGTGCTTGATATATACTATGTACTCAATAAATGTCTATTAAATAAGTGTTGTTCTGATCAGTACAGATTCTGAATTTCTAATTAAGATAAAATTAATATGAAACTTTCCATCTAAGCCCATATTTCTAGTTGACCAGTACATGTATTAAGCAAGACAACATTTAATTCTAAATTAAAAACAAACATTACTATAATCAAGAAAGAAACCAGAAATAGCTGTGAGAATATGGGAAATAAGTCCACAGATGTTCACCGCTGGATCCCAGCAACCAGAGCAAACACAAAGCAACTGCTTAACATGCATTTAGTAAAGGCATTCACAGTTACTTATTCTACAGTGCATGTAGTTGTGGGACAGTGAGATAATTTTCACACTGCAGATTAAACTGTGTCAGGTGGGAGGTATTCAAGACAAAGAGAGGGGTCTGGCCCAGCACACAGAGGCATGTCACCGTTTTCGACAGACAGCATTTCTTGCTTTAAATGCCCAAGCTAATGAAGCTTTCAATCTTCTCTGGAATAGAGATTTAATTTAGATTAAATTTAGATGCAGAGACCTCCAACAGAGTTCCATGGGTGGGTTCCTGAGCTCAGAAACTAACTGTTGTCCCAGTAGGGGTGTAAGGTGACACACCAGAAGTAAAAGCCCTGAGACAGCCTGGCATTTGTAGGCTCTCTACAGCTACGAATACTTTCCTTCTTCTCTTTCACTCATGTACAAACTGCAGCTTTAGGTTCTGTCTGCCAGGGCAGGGAAAATGCCCATTATGACACATGGTCTAGCCCACGAATGTGAGTCTGGTCTTTAACATGAATTTCTAACATCATGCATAGACTATGTCGTGTGATCATTTGAATTGTTTTTCAAAAATAATTTATAGCTTAATGAGCTAGCAATTAGAATCCCAGCAGGCATTAGGAGCTAATTAGCTATGATGAACACAAGTTAATAAATAAGAATATATGCTTAAAATAGTCAAGAAAGACTATAATATGAATCAATTGTAAGGGGAAATTTTTCATATCAGCTGTAATATTGCACAATGAAACCTATAATCTATGATAAATCAAAATTGCAACCATGTGGTGGAAAAGAGTACCCAGATAAGCTGAAGATATAGGCATATAACTTTAATATTCAGTGGGAAAGTTATATTACTCCATAAATGGTGCTGATACAACTATTTATCTGCTTAAGGAAAACCAGTAGACCACAGGCATACATTACACATAAACATGATCTCTGTACAGACGAGAGACTTCAGTGTAAAAACCTAGCAATAGAGAGAGCTGGAGAGATGGCTCGGTGGCAAAGAGCTCCCTTCCAGAGGAGACAGGTTCCATTCCCAGCACTCATATATAACTCACAGTCATCAGCAACTCCAGTCCCAGGGGACCTGATGCCCTCTTCTGTTCTCTGCAAGTGCCAGGTACACATGTGGATGCATAGACATACATGTAGACAAAGCACTCATACACATAAAATAATTTTAAATATAGAGAACAATATAAAAATTTTAAATACACAAGAAAATTACCTATGTAATCTAAGGTTAAGGAAAATCTCAACAAAGGCAGGAAATCCAAAAACACATGAAAGAAAAGATAGACATATTTGACTATATAAAAATTAGACATATTTGCATGGCAAAATATATTCTTATTAAAAGCCAATAGCAGCAAATTGAGTTAATGGAAACAGATAATTGATGAACTTGAAAAAAAATGTCATTAGTGGAGATATGCAAATGGATTAATATGTAAATTTTCATAGAATACTTGTAACAATAATAAAACAAAAGAGCAGGAGAATGAATGAGTGAAAATGAAAATGGAAAATTCACATAAAAGGAAATCTAAAGCTTGACAACTACTACGTAAGATGTTCAGATCCCATGGCAGTCAGGGAAGGCTCAGCAAAATAAAGAACAGAGCCATTTTTAGCCTGCCAGCCTACCAGTACTCACAAAGAACAGAAAGTCCTACTGTGAAGAAGCTGCCAAAGAGTGCTCTTGTGTACTGCAGAAATGTGAAACTTTATAGTCCAGCTGAAAATTAACCTGGTGGCATCTATTAAGTTAAACATTCATTTACTCACCAACCATACTTCCTGGGCACAGCTTTATAAAAATAAGAACATGAGGATATATTACAAGGATGTTAATATAATTGTGGATTTTAGTAGCTGTGAGAAAAATGGGAAAGGCTATTGATAAGAGCTTGGATGACCAGTGTGGAGCATGGATGACCAGAGTAGAGCATGAATGACCAGTGTGGTGCATGGATGACCAGTGTAGAGCATGAATGACCAGTGTGGTGCATGGATGACCAGTGTAGAGCATAGATGACCAGTGTGGAGCATGGATGACCAGTGCAGAGCATGGATGACCAGTGAAGAGCATGGGTGATCAGTTCAGAGCATGGATGACCAGTGCAGAGCATGGATGACCAGTGCAGAGCATGGGTGACCAGTGCAGAGCATGGATGACCAGGGTGGAGCATGGGTGACCAGTGTAGAGCATGGGCGACCAGTGTAAAGCATGGATGACCAGGGTGGAGCATGGACAGCCAGTACAGAGCATGGATGACCAGGGTGGAGCATGGATGACCAGTGCAGAGCATGGGTGACCAGGGTGGAGCATGGATGACCAGTGTAGAGCATGGGTGACCAGTGTAGAGCATGAATGACCAGTGTAGAGCATGGATAACCAGTGCAGAGCATGGATGACCAGGGTGGAGCATGGATGACCAGTGCAGAGCATGGGTGACCAGGGTGGAGCATGGATGACCAGGGTGGAGCATGGACAGCCAGTGCAGAGCATGGATGACCAGGGTGGAGCATGGATGACCAGTGCAGAGCATGGATGACCAGTGAAGAGCATGGGTGACCAGTGCAGAGCATGGATGACCAGGGTGGAGCATGGACAGCCAGTGCAGAGCATGGATGACCAGGGTGGAGCATGGGTGACCAGTGTAGAGCATGAATGACCAGTGTAGAGCATGGATGACCAGGGTGGAGCATGGATGACCAGTGCAGAGCATGGGTGACCAGGGTGGAGCATGGATGACCAGTGTAGAGCATGGGCGACCAGTGTAGAGCATGAATGACCAGTGTAGAGCATGGATAGCCAGTGCAGAGTATGGATGACCAGGGTGGAGCATGGATGACCAGTGTAGAGCATGGATGACAAGTGTGGAGCATGGACGACCAGTGCAGAGCATGGATGACCAGTGTGGAGCATGGATGACCAATATGGAGCATGGATAACCAGTGCAGAGCATGGATGACCAGTGTAGAGCATGGGTGACCAGGGTGGAGCATGGATGACCAATATGGAGCATGGATAACCAGTGCAGAGCATGGGTGACCAGGGTGGAGCATGGATGACCAGTGTAGAGCATGGATGACAAGTGTGGAGCATGGACGACCAGTGCAGAGCATGGATGACCAGTGTGGAGCATGGATGACCAGTGTGGAGCATGGATGACCAATATGGAGCATGGATAACCAGTGCAGAGCATGGATGACCAGTGAAGAGCATGGATGACCAGTGAAGAGCATGGATAACCAGGGTGGAGCATTGATGACCAGTGCAGAGCATGGATGACCAGTGTAGAGCATGGGTGACCAGTGTAGAGCATGAATGACCAGTGTAGCGCATGGATAACCAGTGCAGAGCATGGATGACCAGGGTGGAGCATGGATGACCAGTGTAGAGCATGGATGACAAGTGTGGAGCATGGACGACCAGTGCAGAGCATGGATGACCAGTGTAGAGCATGGATGACCAGTGTGGAGCATGGATGACCAATATGGAGCATGGATAACCAGTGCAGAGCATGGATGACCAGTGAAGAGCATGGATAACCAGGGTGGAGCATGGATGACCAGTGAAGAGCATGGGTGACCAGGGTGAAGCATTGATAACCAGTGCAGAGCATGGATGACCAGGGTGGAGCATGGATGGCCAGTGTAGAATAACTGATCAGTGAAGAGCAAGACTGCCCAGTGTAGAAAACAAGCCATGGAATATTATAATCTGCTGAGCAATGAGTTAGAAGCCTGCCAGTTAACTTAAAGAAGTTTCCACAAGGCTTCACTGTGTATGCAAAAACAAAGGCTGAAGATTAAGGATCAGATGATCTTACTGTTAAAACAGCGATCAAACAATGAACCTTATCAAGTGTACATGCACATGGGAAAACATGCAGAAGATAAAGCCTACTGCTGTTCCCAATGCCCCTCTTCCTCTGTGCCCCTGGGTAAGCCACTCAGCCTCCTGACTCCTGATACCATCTATCAATGAGAGATGGGAAACACACCATCTGTAAGGTAATTTCCAGCTCTGATGTCCATATTCAATACCTCCTCTTCCACAGTCACCAGGGTTAAAGAATACCAGTTTGGTTTCTGTAGCTTGTGGAAACTAGGCAACGGGATCCAAAACAGAAACTGAGCACATTCCACTACCTGTTTTCTGCTTTACCCACTCTGACTTTTGTTTTCTTAGCCTGGCCATGCTTATTTTCGTGATGCTGTAACACTGTCACAATGCATGAGCCATGTGCTAGGCACAGTTGGTGTACTCCACAATGCATTTGGAAAGCCTAGGTGCCAGTTTCATGGACAGAATGAATAGTGGGAATGCCTTTGCTATGGAAATTGAGGTCTGGGTAAGGAAAGGGGACAGTTAGCAATGGGATACAAAGCAGGTCATCCCATCCCATATGGAAAATCATGCTGTAGCTTTTAGAATCATGATCAACCGGCAGTCACATGCTTCTACAAGCCAGAAGCCAAAGCCAGAACCTTAGGAAAGAGTTCACTGAAGGAAGCCAATAGTGTAAGGATCAAGGTACAGACTTCAGGAAACAAAGTGATAGAAAATCAGAGAAGACCTGAAGGACAGAGTGTCCTGGACCAGCTAGAGAGAACCCAAGAACTACTGTGCATGGTGGAGCTGAACTGAAACTGCGGGATTAATTCAGGGCTGCAGCCTGAGATGGAGACAAGAAAGACGACGTGCATTGATGGTCATCCAAGAATGCCAAGGCTGTAGGAGGATGGGATGTGCACTTCCCTGCAGACAGCACCGGTGAATGGGAGTGGGAGACACAGGGACAAATATCTCACACATACACAGAAAATATAATTTTGTAAGCATACTAAAATTTTCAAAATATTATGAAATCACCTTCAAAAGACTGAGGAATCATAATTTATATCCTAGTTAGCTTTAATTATCAACTTGTCATAGCAGGGCATCCTTTGAGAAGAAATCATTTCAGAAACTGCCTAGCTTAGATTGCCCTATGGGCATCTGTACGAAGGGTTGTTATGATTTATTAATCGATGCAGAGGGCCCAGCCCACTGTGCATGGTACCATTCCTAGGAGGTTATCCTGGGCTATATAAGAAAGCTAGCTAAACATGAGACTAGAGAGAGCCAGCAAGCAGTGTTCCTCATGGTTTCTGCTTCAAGTTCTTGCCCTGACTTCCTTCAGTGAAGGCTATGGCCTGGAAATATAAGTCAATAAACCCTTTCCTCCTTGACTTGCTTTTGGTCAGTGTTTTATTACAGCAACAGAATGAAACTAGAACAATTTACAAGCTACCACTTTTATTTGAGATTAAAAAGCATAAAGCAATGTTGGGTTAGGAGAGAAAACGAAACAATGATCTTTTTTGTGAGATGATATAATGTGAGGTGTTATTTTCATAAAGTTATTTTTGTACTTAGAAATAACGTCTATGACCTATGAAGCAGTCGCTGTAGATTAATTAGTTGTAATGATTTCCTTGCATTAATCTTACGAAATTGCAAAGTAACCATGTGGGTGGGCACTGAGTGAGTGTCCCTGTCTTAATCCCGAGGACAGCAAAGAGCAATGAGAATAACAGAGATACTAACTAGAGGTATAGACAGTGAATGCCAGGGATGGGTCTCTAGAAGAACAAGTGCTCTTCAGGTGAGTCATCCCTTCAGCCCTGCTACTGTGCATCCTTAAGGTACAACTAGAAATCAAGTGTCCTGTTAGTGGCAAGGGATGGTAATGTGGCTCTAAGCTATCACTGGCCCTCAGCAGCCTGAAGAATTCCCTTTATCTTTTAAGACCTCAGTTCCAGTGAAACTGCATCCTTATCTTTGAATTTCAGGACATGTTTGTGGGAATCAAGAGTTAAAGTTTATTAAAAATAAAAAGATCCAGGGAAAGAATGGAGCATAGCTGTGGGCTTCACAAAGAAGAGTTATAGTTAAGCGTCTGGACCTTAGCCATAGTGGCTCAAGTAATGTCTCAAAGGGTTGCTAAGAAAACTTTTCTCTTTGTGAGAGTAAGATTATAGAGTACCTCCAGAGATACCTTGGATGGGACTACAGTATGAGATCAGGAGCCACTAGGATTACACAAGAGTTAAAAAGGGGGAGTTCTGGTGAGGACTAAGATAATTGTGTGTTTATAGCTGGGAAGGAGAAGTCTTAGGAGGCTGTTAATAATTGTGCCAGAATTCCTGATTGCCAATGGCAGAGGTTTCAACCAGATTTCTAGATGAGGGAGTCCTTTTTCTTCCCAGGTCACTAAGGATTACTGTCTTTTTATCCTGCCTTGCTTCTATATAAGCACAGTTTCTTACCATTTTCTTCACAGATTCAGGAGCACCGTACTTACTGTACCATTCAAGAAGAGAATGGTAAGATTTGGCTGGTCTTTTTCTTACAAAAAGTCAACGTGAGAGCATGCCCAACATATATAACAAAATTGCCTACTGTCTTCGTTTGCTTTTCTGTTGCTATGCGAAACACTGATCAAAACCAACTTGGAAGAGGAATGTGTTTATTTGGCTTACAAGGTCCATCACTGAGGAAGCCAAGACAGGAACCGAGAGGCAGAAACTAAAGCAGAGCCCACAGAAAGAACACTGCTCACTAGCTTGCTTCCCCTGATTTGCTCAGCTACCTTTCTTACATAGCACTAGGCCTAACTGTCCAGGAATGACACTGCCCACTGTGGCCTAAGCCCTTATACATCAAAATTAGCAGCCAATTAAATACCGTCACAGATATACCCACAGGTCAATATGATAGGGGCGATTCCTCAATTGACAATCCTTCCCAGGTATGTGGAGGTGCCAACCGACTGCAGCCATCACACCTAGACTCATCTTTTTTTTTAAATTGAGCTATACATTTTCCCCTTGTTCCCCTTCCTTCCTCCTCTTTCCCCTTCCACCCTCTCCCTTGCCCCCCACACTGCCAATTTACTAAGGAGATCTTTAGACTCATCCTGACAACTGAAGACCTGTCCTTGTTCATCTCCAAAGTCTCTGCTCCCATCTCTGCTGCATCCTGCCAAGTTCAACAACAGCCATTGTGACATGAGGGGGAACACTGATGGGCCTGTGTGATCCCCCTCCTCCTTCTAGTCCTCTTGCCAGTGAGTGCTCCATCTCCCACCAGGTTCTATCAGTTTGAGAGCACCTGCTTCCTCTGAGGAGTGATGCAGTCTCTCCTCTTCTCCACAGTGTTCGTGTACTAGCCGACACGTCCAATGCCCTCGGCTTCATGAAGGCTTTGACACCGAGACCAGTCCTTTCCCTACACCATCGCAAAGGGAACAGGAAAGCCTTAATTTTAAACCATCAAATGAGAAACTAGAAATGAGAAGAGAAACTAGACACAGCTGCTGGCAAGTCACTCACCATTGCTGGGGATTTCCCTTAACTTCATTATGACCAAACCCAACTATAAAAATCAACCAAGCTATCAGAAAGCCACTGATACTCATAACCAGCCTTGGCAGTCTACCTTAGGAAACTTTTAGCTCACAAACTATCTGCAGAAGAAAGAACAGCAGTTTCACACTTCATCCAGATCACCAGAAGTCCGTTCGTCTCTGTTCTTGGGCATTTATCAGCACCCTCGTCAGTAGTGAGTCATTCTAAAGTCAAACACCAAATGTTATGGCCATATCTGTTGATGGTCTGTTTATCTTTTCTGAACCCTCCACATGCTGGGGATGGAGCCAGAAGAAGGTTCCTGTGGAGCTGGGGATGCAAACAATTGTGAGCTGCCTGACATGGGTGCTGGGAACTGAATGTGAAACATCTATACAGCTATGAGACACAGCACCTAGACTAATGCAGTGACATTAGGCAAGACTAGCCAGAAGGGTAATTGGTAACCCCAATAAAACACACACACACACACACACACACACACACACAATATGTGTGTGCTATATATATATATATATATATATATATATATATATATATATATATATATATCAAAAGTTGCCTTGCTGCCACACTGAATGCTCTCAATAAATAGCCTTGCTGCAAAATGTTGTGGGTTGCAATTAGAGCACACAGTTCAGGGAGCATAGCTTATACTTCACTAGGATTCTTCAAACAAGAAGTACTGGCCTGATGCAAATGATTTTGCTCTCAGCAAGGATGGCTCACTGTCATCACCAAAGGGAGTCTACAACTTCGTGGAAATGCTGCTGACTTCTCAAAACTTTAAATGCTAATCCACTATCTTAATGCTTGGAAGGGGACCCAGGAGCTTGGGCCAGTCATAGAGCACTCGCTTAATATGCATGGGGCCCTGGGCTCAATCTCCAGAATGAGGCGGGGTCTCGGAAAAGAAAATCAGAAGGGTATCATCGACAATTGTCCACCTTGCAGGGATCAGAAATGTCATAGGAGGACATTTGGCCTGACTTAGCACGTTCTCTGGGACGGAACCACTGGCAGTTGGCTAAGCATTGACACGAAATGGGAGGGAATGCACTTAAATGGCATTCCTATTTCATGTTTCCTTTATTTCACTCCTTCAGCGCCAGGAGAACAGGCTCACACAACTCTCCACTGTTGACCGAATGCACTGGCTTCACAAATGCAGATTGTCTGCGCCAGTGCCCCTGTGCTTCTGCTTTGCCCCCAGGATCTAAGACAATGGTCTAGACAAAATACACCCTTTATAAAAGTTCTTTTGTCCCAACTTTTGTCTCTCCTGTAACTTGAAGGACATATGTGCAACAATTCTAGTGGGAAACTGGTGATGGCCACCGTAGTGAACGGCAGTGTGAGTGGTCATCTAATTCCTTGGGGGAGCTGAGGAGGCAGAGAAGTTTGGATGACATAAGATATCTCAGTTCTTCTCTCAGCTTGTCCTGACAGAGCCATGCCCTCACCTCCAGCAGGAAACGAAGTTGGCAGGGAGTGGCTTGGCCTGGTAAGGTGTCAAAGTGGCTATTAAGGTATGTCTTCTCTCCAATTTTGTTCCCTTTTCTAAGCCCCATAAAATAGGAGTGTCTCGGTTACTGCTAGACATTGGTGACTTCAAGCATGACTTTTAGTTTCCTGAAGAAATCACTGAGAAACAAAATCAGGCCAAGGCAGGGTTCCTCTCAGCAGTAGCCAAGAATCTATGTAACAAGCCAAGCATGGAGGATCAGACCAGTAATCCCAGCACTCAGCAGGCTGAGACAGGCAGATTAGAAATCTAAGGCTAGCCTGGATATCATAATGAGTTAGAGGCCAACTTGAGCTATGTGAGATCCTGTCTTAAGCAAACAGTCCAGTTAACAGAATTAAAGTTTTGAAAGGAAAACAAAGCAAAGGATAACTATGAACAGTGGTTCTCAATCTGTGGGGCTTGGCTTTGGGAGTCAAATGGCACTTTAATGGGGTTGCCTAAGGCTACTGGAAAACATAGATATTTACATAATGATTCATAACAGTAGCAAAATTACAGTTATGAAGTTGCAATGAAAATAATTTCATGGGTCACCACAACATGAGGAACTGTATTAAAGAGTCACAGAACTAGGAAGGTTGAGAACTACTGATTTAAGACCTAAAGAACTAGAAACACCCAAGTACTATAAGTTCTCAACTCTCAGCTATATATTTACACAAGCAAAGCAAATTCTACCATTGGAGTACAATTTTAGAGTGTGCAGTTGACCACAGAAACACCCATTTGGGTTAAGGTGCAACTTCATGTTTCAAAAGTAAAGACTTCTGTGTCTCAAATGCCACCTGGATTTCAATAGATGTACAGTGATTCACTTCCTTCTCAAACCAATACTAAGAAATTATTCATGTCAAGTTTAGTATGGAATAACTAACCTCAAATCACCAGGTCCTGAGCAGGAATTGGATTAGTTTTTTTTTTCTTAAATAGCAGCTAGTGGAATTCTGGCTCACAGTAGGTGCCTAATAAGTATCTGGTGATAAAGAGTGGCCGCAGAAACCATGGCTCTCACCTCAAAGGGAGTCAGAGTATATTCTTGAGCCAAATATGAGCCACTGTGGCTGGGATTCAGGTTGCCCCAAATTGCATGTTCCAACGTGGAACCAGTTTCATCGGGCTTTCATAGTGACAGAATAAAAGAAGTCATAAGTCAATGAATCTTTAAATGTCCTGGGGGCCAAATGTCAGCTAGGTGGGCTAAAGCCAAATGGAAAAGTTCTACAATAGGTGTCAAATGCCACCCCACCATATTATTGGTTTTTGGATGGAGGAAGATAGTGGCCTGTTAATACTTTCCAAAAGGTTCCTCTTGACAGTCACATGGCTATTAACCTTAGACTCAAAGGTGGGACAATAAATGGCCACGGAGGAGCCTAGAGATAGCTCAAGAGGACATGGCTCTCTGGTCCTGCAACATTGCAACTCTTCACAAGATTTTAAACACTCTTGGAAAACTTTAGACAGAGGTGTGGCTTTTCTCTGGAAGCTTCAATTCATAGGAGGGTTCTCTTTAGCATCAAACTGCCTGAGTTTAAAACCAACTACGGAAGTGCTACTTCAGAGACCACATCTACACAGGAGAATGATGCAATCAACAGCAGCAACCCCTCACAGTCAGGCCTTGAGGCGTCAACAGTGTGCTTTCTCAAGCACAGCACCTTAGGCCAGAAAATGGCTTTATCTGAAAACAAAGTCCTTGGAGACATACTTAGTGAAGATGATGTCATTCCAGAATAAGCTAGGCCCCTTATCTGGTGTGACTGGTGTTTTTAAAGGTGAAATTCTGGGTCAGTGAGATGACTTAGTAGGTAAAGGTACTTGTCAAATATCTGAGTTCCATCCCCAGGATACACATGGAAGGAGAGCATCAACTACTACTGTCTTCTGACCTCCACATACCACACACAAACAAATGGAGATACAAATGAATGCAGGTGTCAAAGGTGAACGAGAGGACAATCAGACACATAAACATGAAAATAACAGACACAGGGGGATGCCGCATGAAGACAAAGACAGGTCTCAGGGAAATGCTGAGTGCCAACCAGAGAAGTCTGCAGTGGATCTTTGTCCCCTTTAACTGTCCTCAGAGGAAAAGCCCTGCCTGCATTGTGATTTAGGACTTCCAGTCTCTGAAACTAGAAACACATTTCCAGTACTGAAGTTATCCAGTCACAGCACAGCAAGCCTGGCACACTGACATGGGAAGTCAAAGCCCAAAGAGGTCCTTGAAGCTACATGAAAGTACCCAAGGAAATTCACAGCTGAGACAGTCTTCTTGTTTTTTATTTTATTCATTTTTTAAGTTTATATTTTTTATTTCATTTTGCATTGCAACCACAGTTCTCCCACCCCTCCTCCTGCCCCCTCAGCCTCACCTCTCCCCTCAGCCCACCCACCATCCATTCCTCCCACAGGGTAAGGACTCCCATGGGGGTTTGACAAAGCCTGGCCCATTAAGTTTAAACAGGACCTAGCCCCTCTCCACTACAATAAGGCTGAACAATAATGGCATCCCCTCATAGGGAATGGGCTGCAACAAGTTAATTCATGCATCAGATATAAATACTAGTCCTGCAGTTAGGGGACCCTCAAATAGATCCAGCTACACAACTGAGACAGGCTGGCCTCAAACTTGATACATAACAGAGGCTAGCCTTGAACCCTTGATCTTCCTATCTCTACTCTTTCATGTCCTGGAACTCACAGATGTGAGTCTCCACACCAGCTGAGAAAATGTTTTTAAATTAAATCAAACTATTCCCAAAGGAGCAGTAGTTAAGATGACAGTAAATATTTCCACGTCAGTGACAGAATCTGGGTGTTCACAGGGGACAGTCTTTAGAGTGATAACAGGAAAATAATGGCTGCCCCAGAATTTCACAGGCAGCGAAAAGAACTAGAACCCTGCCACAGTCCTAAAACAATTTACAAATCTAAATCACTGATTTAAAATCTGCCCTCAGGAAGAGCATTAGGAGGAGCTACACTGAGGCCCTAGCCCTGGCTGAGAAGTGATTAGCAATCGATGGCTTGCTGAGAGGGAGTTAGTTTTCTGGAGATGGGTGGAGGATGGCCACTGCTAGATTGCACATGCAGTCATGGATGACCTCACACTATGCCCATGTGGACATCACTAATCCTACTCAGTGCATTTAAATAAATAAATAAATAAATAAATAAATAAATAAATAAATAAGGACAAGAAGTTGGGAGGGAGATTTGTTCCCATGTGGACATCACTAATCCTACTCAGTGCATTTAAATAAAAAATAAATAAATAAATAAATAAATAAATAAATAAATAAATAAATAAGGACAAGAAGTTGGGAGAGAGATTTGTTAGGGGGACCCTGGGAGAAGGTGAAGGGGGAGAAGAAGGTGGATATGATTCAGACACAGCACACATGTATATGGACTTGACAAATAGTCTTAAGCTAAGATGCATTTATTTGCAAAGTCCATGAAATACTAAACATATGAATAACTCCAGCCTTACCTAACTTACTTCCCATTATAAAGGGGGGGGGAACATTCCTTAGTTCTCTTTAGGGTATACAATTAGCTCAGGTTCAACCCAGGGCCTCATGTAGTCTAGGCATGTGCTCAACCACTAAGCAACAAGTTCAGCCCTCAGGCCATTTTACAAAGCATAAATGACCTTAACAGTCAGATCTGAGAATGTCATTAATCAACAGGAAACATGCACACCAAAGACACTCGTTCACATAGATGAGAAGATTCCTTAAGGTATTAGTAAACAAAATAAAAATCAAATTCCTATAAACAAGTAACAAATGAAGTACTCACAGTGGTACTCTGAGTAACAAATGCTGGAAACAGCTCAGGTCCCTGTCAACAGCCAACTGAGTGTTAGGAATCACAGCATATTAATACGATGGAATAGATATAGCACTGAAGTTGGTGGCTTACAATGACAAGCAAGAACACAAGTGAGGTACTGAAACAGAATATTAATAAAGAGATCATGGGAGAGGATGTGGTCAGAGTCTGAATGCATGCTGGTTGACCCATCACTCATACATGACGTGATAAGGCTACAAAGAAGAGTAACACCCAGGCATCCAGACAGCATGCCTTCAAAGGAAGGATGGGTGGAGGAGAGTGGAAGCTTCAGGGAGAGCAGCACTGCTCACCACACGTGATAAACACATCGTTAGCATTCTTCCATATCTACTCAATATTTAACTTTAAAACCCGAAAAAACTGCTAGAATGAGCCATAGCCCCTGATCAGAGCCCTTCCTTCTCTAACCTTCCAAATCTATCCACAGCATGGGATGAGGGACACACAGCTCACCATTCTACAACCCACCAGACTTCCCTCCAAATTCTCCTAAGTGCTGATTTGTAAAAGAAACACATGCTAAATAGAATCTTTTCATAATTCTGACTACCTCGTCACAGGAGAAAGCAGCCAACACATAATATCTCTCTCTAGTGTATTTCGATCTGAACATATCACAACTACAAGCTAAGAAACAACTTGAAAGCTATTCAAATTATCCCACAGGCAATAATATATTTTTAAAAAGTCCAGTGATTTGGAATACACCCAACCTTGATAACACAGATTTTAAATTATTGCATGTATTAACTCTTCAATTATTTGTTTGCTTAATTTGTTTTCATTATTGATCTAATCGGTAACTCTTAACTATTACAACTGCATCATTTTTAGACATCTGTGCTCAGCAGAAATGGGAAAGGGAGGGGGTGTTGGTGTCACTGAAATATTATTGTTTGACAAAAAGTATTCAAACGTAGTTCCTTGGCAACAAGGCTTTAGGCACCAAGAAACCTAAGACTGTGCTGAGGTAATAATGAACCAGAATGACTGAAAGGCACAAGCTTGATTATTCTAGCCTCCTGGGGAGGGAGAGCCTTCTTCCACTTCCAGCTCTTACATTGCTTTGAGAACACTAAGTAAATTAAACAGAAGCAAATGCATAAGTATTATAAAGGTGTACTTTAGGCCAATGACATCTACAGACTTCCAGCCCATGTACTCAAATGCAGAAGAACGTTTTAATTTAAACTGTATAAAATAATATACATTTGCATTTTAACTACATAAAATTTGACTAGTATTCAACCTCCACTATCAAATACTTTATATTCCAAGTCTATGTAAGCTAAATGATCTGGTCATATTTACTCAGTGGACAGAGTAATAAGGGCAGCTTAGATAGCACCACCAACCAAGAAACCCACACATCCCAGGTCTCCAAGGACTTAAATGACAGCATCAGATCTACTTAACTGTGGATCATGGCAACAGATCATATGGGCAGTTTGATTAAAGGTTGTGTTCAAAGTATCCAGAAGATGATTTGCTTTTTGTAAAGGAATGCTGGGAATCGGTATGGTATGTCTACCTGAAATAGATGTCAAGAGCATTGGGTCCTCTTCCACTGACAAGAAATGTTCTACTTAAGCTTTATTGTAAGTAAACTCTAAGACATAGAATGGATGACCACAATTCCTTCCCAAGACTGGGGTCTTACAAATAACCAGCAAGGTCCAGAAAAGGATAAGCAATGACTTCAGAGAACACTCATACTCACAGAGGGACAAAGGGCAATATTTGCTACTTTAGAGTATTAGCCATGGCACACAATAAGCACAAGTGGACTCGAGAAGTGGTTTGTGCAAAGAGAATGAGTTTAAGGGATCTTCTCTAGAGCATCCCTTCTAAAACAAGAAACAGACAACCTCATTTTTAGGGAAACAGCAATTACCAAGCATTTTGCTCCCAGCTCATTAAGGGTGTGTGCCTAGTGTATTTTGGGGATTCACATCTGAGTGGTTGCATGTGCTCATGTGCATACACGCATGTGGAGGCCAGAGATAGGCAGTGGATGTTTTCCTGCATCATTTCACAACTTTACTTTGGGGATAAGGTCTCTTGCTTAAAGATTTGTGCATTACAAAAAGGGACAGAATTTCTATAAGTAAAAGCATTCAAAGAGCTTGTTTATAAAAAATTGTGTTTTTTTATTTTGCTCAACTCTGAATATTGCTTATTTGTAGTACATTGGCCAAAAATGATTAGGCATAAGTTAGAATTTTCCAACTCATAGATCTGTTTGTCCTTAAACATGTGTGCCACAAATTGAAGTGTGTCCTCACATATTACATAATAAAATTCACGCAGTATCTTCAGTTAGAATTGATTGGTGCCCACACCAGACAGTCCCTCAAGTGATAAACTTGCTTTGTAGGTGTGACTAGACTGTGCGTAGATATTAAGTTGGTGAAAATAAACCTGGGATCTGCTGCAGAGTGCTAAAGAACATAAAACACCATGTCGAAATAAACACATTAAAAGGACTGGCTGCATCTCATTTGAATTGTAAAGTCCCTTTCTGTGCTGAAATCCAATTTACTCAGCAACATGTATTGAACACCTAAATACGTGAAGTGTCAAAATCAAATCTAATGAAAGTGTTTGCTTTCACATGGGAGTTCTGGATAAGAGCTCCAGGCACAGAGCACTGTCAAAGGAAGCAATTCTAAAATGCAATCACTTTATACCATCACATCCAGCTGGCTCACCCCACCGCCAGAGCCCTTGGAGGTTATAAGTGTGATTGAATCACTTTCAGGGTGTCCTTAGTTACATCATTGTGATTTTTTAGCCTAAATCCTCTGGGTTCTTCTAGGTGTTCTCCACCTATTGGCCTCATGTTTTCCTAATAGTCTACTACCCCTGCTTCCTGAGTGTTCCCAACAATGTAAATAAACACAGGCATTTGTTGCGATGTGTAACTGTCGTCCTTCAGTCTAATTTGACGCCACATCCTTCAGGCTAGCACAGCACTGTTGAACGAAGGTGCCAGCATTAACTTCCATTGTAGATTCACCACTCATGCCATAATACTATATCTTAATATCTATTCCATGTCCTCTTTTACCCAAATCCGTTAGGGCAACAATTATGGCTTTCTATTGATGAATCTCTCACTAATTTGTGCCCTTTGTCTGAACAGGCTATGGCCATCTGTTGTTACCAGCCCAAACATCCTAAGTGGCCTTCTGGTGTTACAAAATGCTACTCCCCTCTCCATGCTGCGTATGCTACAGCTACTATGACCTCTTGAAAGTAAACTGAGGGTCCTCTCCTTTATCTACTTATAATTCTTAGAAAAAGTCCAAATTCTTAATATGTAATACAAAACCCCTTTCTAGCCTGGATCTAGTTTAGTTCCCAATATTCCCTTGTCTCCTCTTTCTGATCTATGCCCTCCAGCTCAGAGAATTCCTTTAGCTCTTCTAAAAGCCCATAATCTGTGTTGCTTCCCAGCTCTTGATTATCCTATTCCTCCTCCAGGAATACATTCCCCTTGCCCTGCATCACCTGAGCCAATAAAGCAGGTGCACACTGGTAATGATCATAGACAGAGCGTGAGGCTCTGTGTTTGTGATGTACAGGACTGAGCTTTGGAGATGAAACCTCTTCAGAACATCTTGGAAGTATAAATCCCATTTTGTGGCCTCAGACATGGTCAAGGTCTGGGAACTGCCGTGTGAACTCTAAATGGATGGGCGGTGGCAGCTGCTGTACACAGATGCCATGCAATGAAATTGAGTTGAAACGTGATGTCCTATAGATTGATCTTGTGAGATCTTCTTATACCTACTCAAAAAAAGGGGTACAAAACCATACCAGGCATGTGTCCACTGCCCAGTACAGCTGGAGCTCCTTAGTGACAAGAGTCCCAGCAGCCTCTCTCTCTCTCTCTCTCTCTCTCTCTCTCTCTCTCTCTCTCTCTCTCTCTCTCTCTCTCTTTCTGAAGGATGAAGGACCATAGAGCTCTCCACTTATCCTCATCTAGCTTCAGACAGCCAGGGTATAAACAGGACCTTTGTCAAAATTAAAGAGGAAATATAAGGTTGAGTACAAGAGCAGTGTTTCTGTATTCAGAATGGATATGAATATCTAGAATAATTAGGAACCAACATTTTTGGGACAAAGTGGGCTGGACTATGTTTGACCTGAACACTAGGGGATATATCTAAAGAAGCCCATGTGGGCTGGGCAGTGGTAGTGCACGCCTTTAATTCTAGCACCTGGGAGGCAGAGGCAGGTGGATTTCTGAGTTTGAGGCCAGATTGGTCTACAGAGTAAGTTCTAGGACAGCCGGGACTACAAAGAAAAATTCTATCTTAAAAAAAAAAAAAAGAAAAGAAAAGAAAAGAAAAGGAGGAGGAGGAGGAGAAGAAGAAGCAGAAGAAGAAGCAGCTCCCACGTGGGATTGACAGGCTGGTTTCAAGTACTCCAACATCTAGGACCCAATTCTCAGCAAGATGCATGGTGTCCTTAGAGCCAACGGAGTGATAACAACAGCAGACTGAGTCCTTTTGCTTGCTTGTGGAAGAAGACAGCAGTGGCAGCAGCCCCTTCAGAGCCTCTAGCCTTAGAGTCAGTATTTTATAACCCTTTCTAAACAACTCTGGCAAATATAGCGAACTGGCAGCTTGAGAAAGCCTCTTAATGGCTTATTCAAGACCACACAATGAATAATAGGTAAAGACATGGGACAGAAAACATGATTCAGTAAAAAACAGAGGTACATTGTACCATCAAATACAAGGGAAAAAAATCAGGGGTGGGGCAAGATGGGGAAACCCCCATGAGCTCATTGGCCTACAACAACCAAGGACTGCTCCCTGCAATGCTATAATGGCCTATGTCCAGTTGTCTGCATAAAGACTCAGTGGGGAACAAATGGCCTTTGGTTTAAAGAATATGCCACAGACCAGGGAAATATAACTAGACTTTATTGTCTTCATGTCTTGACAACATCCTAGAGAGCAGAGCTGGGTTCTGAATTGACTGAGATCTTCCATAAATGGTGTCTAAATGCAGGCTACACACCATCCAAATATCCCCAGAGAAATTCCTATTATGTACAAGGAATGGGGAATGCAGCAAGTCCCTTGACTGGGCAAAACACATTCTCTGTTCAGTGCAACTTTGTATTTCCTGGGTTCAATGCCAAGTGTGTGTTCTCACTAGACCAAACCCCAAACTGCAGAGCTTCTAATTATATTGAAAACTAAGCTAGTCTCAGGAAGGCACAGACACGATATTAATAAAGCTATAAAGGCTCCAGTTAAGAGTCAATATTATGTTACTTGGAGTTGCTATAGCAAAACAGTTACATTCTTTTTTTTTAATTAGCCTCTACTGACACACATATTAAAACCAAGAAGAGTTGGGAACTGGCAAGATGGCTCAGGAGGTAATGAGTTAGGTCCCCAGAACCCACATGGTGTCAGGAAAGGACAAACTCCCAAGTTATCAACTGATCTCCATATGCTTGCCATGACACATGCACATACATGGACACACATATGCCATCCATCCACACACCATACATACATACCCAAGAACTGGCTGAGATGTAGCACCAGTTGTAAGGATTCAGGTATTATGCTGGCCTGCCCCTGTCACCTGGCAGAATGCACTCAGGCAGTGCTCTGGTCAGCCCAGGGTTCCCTGAGTACTAGTGTGCATGCAGGTGCAAAGGACCCCTTTAAAAGACAGACCCTGTCCACTTACGCTCTTTCTGCTCTCTTCTCTTTCTGCTCTTTTTCCATCTCTCTTCCCCACTGTTCCCCTGGAGCAGACAGGACTTTTCCTGTCTCCCTGTTCTCTTCAGTCTTCTCTCTGTGTCTATGCCTGTATCTCTTACCTCTTTTCTCTTCCCTTTCCCCTCCCTCCCCTTTCTAATAAAACTTCTCACTTAAGCTCTGTCTGTCTGGCGTGTTTATCCTTCCGCCTCGGTCAGGCTCACCAGCCATGGATTCTGCCATGGTCCCCCACCCAAGGTCCCCCTTCCAGTTTTATCATAACACCAGTGGCTGTCACTCTGTGGAAATGTTTGGAACCTCCAAACATGAAAATAAGTGTAGTGTAAAGTTAGCTGCAGTGTGTGTGTACTTTTTACTGTGACTCAGCTCAAAACTTATCTATCCAGAGACCTCCCCCACAAAATAAACTTAAAATGCTGCATAATGTGGGAGGTATTGCTTACTCAGCACATCCACAGCACTGTACGCATACAGGTGCTCCTTGACTTACAGTGGGGTAGCATCAAGGCACGCCACGCCCATTGTAAGTTGATACACCTAACCTGTATCTCAGTTTAGCTGGCCTGCCTTAGACAAGCTCAAGTACTTACCTAACCCTACTGCTGAGTAAAGCCATCAGCTGCCAAGCCCATTTTACAACAAAGTGTTAAATTCCTCCTGTACAGTGACAGGTGGGTGTTTTTGTCAAGTAGTACATTGTGAAACCACAAAATACAATGTCCAAAATGCTCTGGTGACCCAGCAGAGAGATCTCTTGTCAGAGAGCATTACACTGCACACAGCCAGCCCAGATGGGTACCACTTTTGCACTTTCATGATCTGGAAGATCCTTAAAGTTAACTTCAGGCATGGGACCATCTGCTTATATTTGTTGATTCAGCAGTGACTTCTAGTTATTCTTTAACACATTAACTTTGTTAGCTATCAAATTAGAATTTGTGGGTGGGCTTCTTCCTCTATCCTGTTTGCATTCAGACTCCCAAGACAGCAAATGCTTCATTACTCTACACTTGTACAGGGCTGGCACTGACTAAGCCCCTCTGTGACATTTGACTGCCTGCCTTTCTAACTGCCAAAGAGCACACAGTTCAGCTATCTGCAAGCCCAAACAAACCCTCATTCATATAAAAATGTCAAAGATGACACATCGGAATGAAAAAAATCCTTTAAAATTTTTATTTACAGGTGGATTAGTAAGTAAATCAATGTCTAAAGGCAAAATAATGCTATCTAAAGCTGTGCCATTCTAGAGTGGCCAGTGACGTCACTTGGAAGAATGTTGGAAATGCAAGACCTGCCTCCCACCAGCCGAATTGAATCAGACTGTCTAAGGGTAGAGCCAAAGCTCCTGTGTTTTAGTTAAGTTTTACGATGTGTTTTCTTTTCAATCACCTGTGTGTGTCTGTGTGGGAGTATTGCACATGGGTGCAGGTATCCATGGCAGTCAGATATCCCTGGAGGTGGAGTTATGGGCAGTGGAGAGCTCCCCAAAGTGGGTGCTAGGAACTGACCTGTAGTCCTTTGCGAAAGTAGCAAACACTCATTAACCAACCAGCTATCTCTCCGGCCTTGAATTGGATTCTCCCCACAAGTCTCACATACCTTCAAGTTTTAAGAGCTGCCTCTGTGGTTTGGGTGAGTCCTCCTAAGGGCTGTGTGCTAAAGACTTGGTCCCCAGCTTTGCGCTTGTGGCAGAGTCATCAAGGGACTCAGCAATGGCAGGAGGCCTTGGAGATGATTGAAGGCCTTCCCTGGAAGCAGATCATGGGACCTTAGCCCCCTCCTCCTTCCTGCTTCCCTCTCGCTGAGATGTGCAGACTCATCACAGGCCCAGAGTAACAAGGCCAACCAACCACAGACAGCAACCATTATGAAAGACACCATAACTTACTTTATCTGCCACAGGGTAGGAAGCTAACCAATATGACTGCCGATTGAAAAACAAGTCTTAGACTACAATGAACCACACCACTGATCTTAACTGAGTAGCCATTACACAGAAATAAATGGGAAATAAATGAAAAATGACATAGAGATTAGGGCTTTGCCAGGGTCAGCTGGCACAATCTTGCTGGTGTATAATTAAAAGTATCGGGAAGGTTGGGCATGGTGATACACACTCATAATCCCAGTGCTCGAGAGACTGATGCAGGAGGTTTACTGTGAGTTCAAGCCTGGGCTGCATAGTGCATATAAGAGCATCTAATGTTACATAGCAAGACCCTGTATTCAAAATCAAACAACCCAGAAAATGAACAAACAAATACCATAAAAGAGCCAGGAAAATGGAGTAGGAAGAATTATACAATTAATGGAATGACCAGGATAGTGGATCACCAGAAAGCAGCCTGCAGATACCATCATACTCTATGCTCTGTTCCCCAAGCCATGGGGGAACCATGTTTTCAAGGTTCACTGGCCATGACTCCCCCCACCCACCTCCCTTTCCTTCCTGGAGGCAAAGCCTCTGAGTCTCTAAAAAATTATGGCAGCACATGACTGACTGAGGCAGTTCAGAAAATATGGCCGTGAGGGAAGCAAGCGGAAGCACCTACCGTGATTGAGGTGTCTGATGCAGTCATTGAGAAGAGCGCTGAACTTCTGCTGCTCCACGGCCTCATGGAAACAGAAGTAGGCGTGCCTGAGGTAAGGCTGCCACAGGTACACGGGGAATGCCTTGGGCAGGACCACAAAGGGCTGAGAGTTCTTCTCACTGGAAGCTAGAGAAATAATGGAGGCACAGGTAGTTTTAAAGCATGAGCATGTATTTCAGTCTGTAAAAGTATCTGGGGCAGCCACAGGATAGAAAGGTGGTAGGGAAGCCTCTCCATCCTACGACCTGCCCAGTCTGTCCTTCCCACAGATGGCGTCTACTCCTCCACAGAGAGACACAGACAGCCAACACATCTTCCTCAACTCCCTATTGTTGAAAGCATCTCCAAAGACCCCACACAGAGATCCCTTCTCATGCACCTCTAGGGCTTACCTGCTCCTTGCAGGCTCCAGTTTTCCCAGGTTTCTCCCTCCTCTTGGCAAGGCTGAGCAACACTTGCTGACTGCACTGTCTATTCCTATTCTCACTGCCTCCTGAACCCAGACACCCTGGCCACCAGCCCATGCCTCATCTACTGACTGTCCTTTTGCTCTGGTCTCTAACATGTGTTGCTGCTAGCAACCCATTGTTTGGACAACATTCCCTCCCTGGTTGAGTGTGCATTTCTCTTGATTCTCATCATGTCTATTTTAGTTCTAAAAAGTGTCATGTTTTGCACCTATGGCTTCCTTTGTCACCTCTCTATCTTCCTGTCAAGGTTTGGCACTTGTCCAGTTGTGTGTTTGGTTCCTTCTACTTTTGGTTTTTACCCCTCCGAAGGGTGTTGTCCATCCATTTCACAACTTAAAGTTATTCCCAGAATCCTTAAAGCTTTCCTTCTTTTCCATCATGCCCTTTTAGAGAAAAATCATTTCACCCTTCACAAGGTGGTTCAAAAGTCACCTCTTCTGGGAAGTCTTTACTGGCACCTGCCACCAAGACAGAACTATGTGATCTCTAATGCTCTCCTGAAATATGTCAGTGGCTGGTTCCCATGCCTGGCACCCACTGGGGAGGAAGGAAGGGTAGATGAGCCTTCCTTCTTGATTCTTGGGAGCACCCTTCTCTGAACAGTGGCCTCTAGAGGATGGAGGCCACTTCTGACACATCCTTGTATCCTTAACCCATAGCAGAGTTGTGGATCCTAGGAGACACTCAGTTTCATCATGTTGAGTGACCAGATATGCTCTGTTGTTCTCAATAATAAACACAACCCTAGGGGGCTACGGGTCTAGCTCAACAGTTGAGTAGCTGCCCAATACCTGGGTTCAATTCTATCAACACACGAGCAAACACACACACACACACAGAGTAGGAGGACTCAACTATTTCTTCAATATCAATTCTGAGAAACTCATGTGAAACCTCTCTTCAGAAACCCTACCCATCTTAATCCTTGCATCCCTATCACATGACATCACACTTGGTTAAAAGATCCAACTTCTTTCCACAGCCATGGGGAGTACACTGAAGCTACAAATGCTCAATGAAGAACAGTGGGGCCTCTAAGAGGCTGGAGCATGCTGGGCATACCAAGAAATGGATCAGAACCACAAGGGAGGCTTTCAGAACTAAGTCAGCTACTGGAAAATTAATAACCCACAATAAGAATAGATTTGGTTAATACAAGTACAGGAACCTTGTTCCACTGTCCTGAAATATGAAGGCAAGAGACAGAATGGCCTGGGAACACAAGCTGAGCCCTCCAGTACCCAGCACAACACCCAGAACATAAGAAGGAATCAATACATGTACACACAATCAAATGAACAGTTACACACAGAAGAGACTCTCTGTTCCTTGCAGTGGTAAGCTTTGCCTTTTAACTGAGCAAGAAGCGTTGGAAAATGCAAACTTCACACACATTTCCAGCTGCCCTTGTAGTATGGTAACCCACTGCTCCTAAGTTCTGTCCAATGGGAAATAACCTGAACTCCACATCAATCCTCCTACAGGCATCCTTTAAAAAAGCAACTGCCGCATCCTCTTCCTCCCCTTTCTCCTTCATGCTACATGGAAGGAGCTCTTGCTCAACTATTCATGTTGCTGTTTGAATAACAAGTGCTAATAAGTGCCCAAACATAAAAGTGGAGAAAGTCAGGGGAGCCCAAGTGACAAATATGTGGACCTGCCACACTAACCCTGGAGTAGCACTCAAATACTTAGAGGAAGATAACAAAACCTTGTATACTTAACTAGAATTTCATTGTGTGAGGAAACCAAATAAAATGACAAATGATTGACTCACTGTAATAAAGCATGGGAACATTTGACAAATTATCCTGGCAGAACATTCCACGGAGAACATACATTTATCTATACCTCCAGTGTGGGTCATCCCTGTTTAAATTTGTTCTTTCAGGTGGAAGTAACATCATGGGTAGATCTGATTAACATGGTTTATGAAGCAAGTATTCATGCTTTTTCCAAGATGCCACAATTTCATACAAACAACAGAAAGTAACACTGCCCAACTCTCTATTCAAAAGCTTCAGGAATCCCTATAAAATCCAGTGCTATTATCCTCTAGTTACCTCTCACTAAAATTCCTTAACAGTTTTCTAGATTCCATCTATCTACATTTTTTTTTTCTGAGTTGAGTTACAAGAGTATCACAAATGATCTACTGTGGAATATTCTATTTTTAAAATTCAGCAGGCCACACCATACAATGAAAATAGTCATTGAAATGCTATGTAAGAGGCCCTGGGCTATCTAGGCATGAATCACACGCGCTTTCTGCTTTTCATTCCTTCTGATATGATTTCATCAATAAATCCATGAGTGTATTGTTCTGGCAGATTGCATTGGAAAGTTCTGGAGAGGTTCTCAAGAATCAACATGCTGGTGTTCTCATTTTTAGCTGTAGGTACACAGCCAACATACCAGATAGGTAGATGTTGGGAAAAAAATTCATGTATTTTTCTAGATAGTGAGCACATAAAGCATTGCTTCTGTTTGAATTATTTAGTAATAATTTGATAATCTAGTTTTATGGTCCATGTACTATCTATAATTGTATTATTAAAAACACCACACTAAGCAATCTATACCAGAATAACAACTGATGGAATGATTATATGGTTCTCCATAAATTCTAATGAAATGATGATGCCCATTAATGTAAGATTCAGGGCTCTCTTCAAGAAAGCAAATAATGAATGTGTGGTGTGATTTACACAAAGGCAGATGGAGCTTTATTTTATGCACAGTTCATGAATTTCTATGAAATGCCCTATTTAGCCTATATAGTATCCATCATTTTCTCTACATAAAAATAAATGAAATGAATGAGAATCAAAGAATTTTAAAGCTGGAAAGAGTCTTCCAGTTTTTTTCAAGTTCAAGGCTCCATTTTAAAGAGGAAGAAACAGAAGCTAGGGCCTGCTACCCTGAAAACATTGGCTAAAGCACAGTGGGAGCCACATCCAAAGCCATGCCCCCAGTTCTCAGGCCAATTATTTATAGACAGGACAACAAAGACAGTGCTTTTTTTTTTTTTTTTTTACTCTGTAGCTATGAGTTCCCGTGGCATTCTATTTAAAATGTGCATAGTTTTTTTTTAAACTAATTTAGAATATTTTATCTTGTATCATTGTAAAATGAGGTAATAATTCCTCACAGGTCAAGACTTACTTACCAAAAAATGAAATTGTACATGTCACACAGAATTCCTGACTTGTGTTTCTGCTATATTGAGTGCTGTTATCAAATTCTACAGTGTATCCCTAAAGCTCTAAGATGCTTGACCAAAAACACACTTTCCAATGCCAGAAACACAGAAACTGCCTGTGTGACTCTATGAATGCGAAGTAATAAAAACAATATAATGTCAACCTAGAGTAAACAAATTCCATTTTCTAGCTGAACATGGAGTTTCTGGATTCAGCACAGGGTTTCTCCATCTTGACATTACTGGTACCTTAGGCCACTCATCTGTCTCTTTGGGGTTGCCCTGTGTATTGTGGATTGTTTTAACAGCATCATTAGTCTAAATTCTACATTACTCGAATTCTAAGTCTCCAAACACTGGCAAATATCCCTGGAAGGGGACTATTCTCCGTCACTGAGGACCACTAGTCTAACTACACGAAGTAAGTTCAGGGAAAGACAGAGCAACTCACCAATGGGGTCTGGGAAATGTTTATCAGACAAGAGGTTATATTCCTCTTCTGAGGTTAAAACCTTGCCTCCAGCTGGAAGAATTCGGCTTTTAGGAACAGCTCCTCTCTGATAGGCCTAAAAAGAAAGACATGAATGAATGATCTCCCACAACACATATATCTGAAAAATGTCAGAAACATTTTTCAAAAGTAAAACAAGTACAGGCACATATATCTGGTGATAGATCTCTCCATACTATGTTACTTATTTATAATTATTTTGGTTTGCATTCTTGCTGCTTACAAGGAAGTGTTTTTTACTTCTGTTTAATGGTCACACCCACAATGGTAAACCAGAGTCCCTAATCTCAAGGAGACTCTGGGAGGTGTGTTCTTAAATGGTAAAACAGAATATCAGTAGCATCTATGTCTGTACCATGTTCTTCACTTCAGACATTGACGTCTCTGACTCATTTTGATAACCACAAGCTTTGCGATCTCTCTCAATCTCCCCCCGCCTCTCTCTCTCTCTCTCTCTCTCTCTCTCTCTCTCTCTCTCTCTCTCTCTCTCTCTCTCTCTCTCTCTCTCTACACACACACACACACACACACACACACACACACACTGCACGAAGTACTCTGCTGATGTGGGCCACATAAGATGCTGAGCAATACTGTAACTACACGTAACAACAATGATGGTTACCATGGAGTTTCACCAAAACCACAAAGATGTTGCCATAATAAGTGTGCAGTCATTTCAGATATGGCTGGAATTTTTGCAGTGAAGTCATTGAGATGGGAGTGCAGTCTTATGGCATCAGAAGACATTCTGGCCTGCAGATAAGACCTTCTGCTGTCTGAGAAACCCAAATGAGATCCAGTGTCCTCCTAAGTGCCTACACTGACATACCCCGGGACAAACAGATAAGGTTCCTTAGATGGGCAGGATAGTTGTCAAGACAAATTATTGAAAGTAGTAACTTGGGAGCTAGTTGAGAATAGAAACCAAGAAACTGTGGGACCCAAAATCTAAAATGTGCCCTTGAGAATAATTAAAACAACATTGATCTGGGCAACAAACCCAAAATAACAATAACACATTCTCCATCTGTAAGATGGTGCCTGGAGAGCCCCAAACAAAACAAATACTATGAAACTTGTTTTGATACTTGGAAGAACCACTAATCAGCTACTTAAACACTCTGGGAACCCAGAGCATAGCAGAAGAATCTATGTATAATTTTGAGATAGTGTGAAGCAATTGACTCAGACAGACTCAACGAAGAATTTTGTCTGGGGTTATAGTAAGTTTCTAAACACATTGTATCATTTGATCCTCAAGAGAGCACTACAAGTTAGATATTATCTCCATTTTACAAGTGAGAAAACTAAAACTCATACAGGTCCAATAACATGCAATGACCCAGTGGTGACAGATTCCAGACTCAATCTTGTATTTATCAAGTCTCCAGCAAGAGTGATGAGAACTGTTTGATGTACCCACCATAAAATTTAACTCTCAATAAAATAACAAGACATTAATAAATAGTCTTACTTTTCAAAATTATTTATACTTACTTTAGGTGCATTGATGTTTTGCCTGCATGTATGTCTGTGTGAGGATATTGGATCCCTTGAAACTAGAGTTATGGACAGTTGTGAGCTGCCATGTGGGTACTGGGAATTGAACCTAGGTCCTCTGTAAGAGCAACTGGTGCTCCTAACCACTGAGCCATCTCTCCAGCTAATGGCTAATTCTTACATGTGATTTTAAGAAATACTTCTATAACTTAACAAACAGGACCTTGTTATAATGTCCAACGATGGTGACAAACTACATGGACTCTTCGTTTAAATACCCAGGTGGTTTTTTGAACTATTTAATCATTACCCAATTTACTCATCATAATTTTAAAACATAAACAAATTATTTGAAAATAATGATCAAAGAAAAGAAAGAATAAATTTTAAATTGACGGAGAACATTCTCTAAATGTGAAGAAAAGAAAGAAAATCACCAAAATTTAATTCACAGAAATTTCATTTACTGTTAAATGTGGGAGAAAAACTCAATAAACCTGGACTAAGAAGATGGCTCAGTGCTCAAGAGCACTGGCTGCTCTTCCAGAGAACTAGAGTTCAACTCCCAGCACCCACATGGCAGCTCACAACTGTCTATAACTCTAGTTCCAGAAGACCAGACACCCTCCCACAAACAAGCAAAATACCAGTTCACATAAAATGAAAATTATTTAAAAAAGAAAAACTCAATAAATCTAATAACATGCTCTCTCAATTAGTAGCAATTATATCAATAATTTCTCTGTTGGACTACCCATATGCTCAGTGTTTCAATGTATTAGTGTATTTCTTTCTAAGTGTTACACTTGCCATTCTGAGAAAACTAAAGCTAAAGGAAATACATAACTTAGCTAAAGGCATGTTTCTTATAATGTTATAACTGTCAAAGGTGTAATTCAAAGCTCATTATATTAACTACCCATTGAGATGCTATACCTCTCCTCAGCCTTCTAAGAGGATGTCTATGAGAAGCCTATGATAATTTGTAGTGTGTTGACAATTGGGGCTGTGGATTGAATGCAATCCTAATGTAGGTGAGCATTTCAAAGAGTACTTAAGACTGAGTCTGGGAAAGAAATGTGTATAATATGGGGTTTCAAAGGCTCTGCTGAGATCATTGGATGTCACTCCTCAGTTCAGCTGAGGCTCAGAGACAGGTAAGTCTCTTGTCCACATTTTACTTCTAGTATGTGACACAACTTGTCAAAAACTTTAGATTTCCAAATTCACTGCTTAGTGTCCTTTCTATTCTAGCTTCACACAGCCTCTAGGAGGGAGGGAAGAAAGCAGGAACATTGAAATCCGAAGTGTTCCATGTATAGATGCTTTTCACACTTAATCTCATTTTCTCCCTTTGTACAGACAAAGCAAATAATGAGGAAAAGGTCTAACTGAAAAAAAAAAATCTGTAACTCTAAGTAGGATGAAGTATTCAGAGTGTTCTATGATTGCACGAACCCTGCAAATCCAAGTGCTATCTTACAGAATAACTAACTCCTCAGCTATGTATCATACATGAAGCTCAAGGTGGAATAATACAGAAACAGAGCAGTGGGAGCCATGACGAGCCAGGGGCTGAGAAGAACCTTGTAGAGTAAATGATCACTGAAAAGCTTCCTTCACCAAACACAGGTCACTTAGCACAACCTGTCCCCACACTCACTTTTCCCAAGCCTATCTTTTCCCTAGATGCCAAGCATGTGTCTGGTCAACTGCTATTCATTCAGATCCAAATAAAACCTTTGGCATACAGAGCACACTCAACAAATATCTCTTAATTGAGACGAGTACCCAGTCCATCAATTGCCAAGGCCGGGCATGTTAATTAACACAGCCAAAGTTTTAAGAATATTGAAAGAACTGGTGGTGGCAACGTGGGTGTGTCTTACCTCTTTGTTCTCATAGCTTTCCACAGCAAAATCATTTTTAACCACAATGTATCTGTCCTTCCATTTCCTGATGTCTTCAGCGTACTGTGAGAGCTCAGCTTCATACAAAACAGTTCCTGGTTCCAACGGGGGCTTTAAGAAGATGAATATGATTAATTGTCACAAGAGATAATATACCTTGCTAACACTACATTATTCATGATATTCAGGGAACGATTTAGAAAAGTATGGTGTGCAGCAATAGTGGGAAAGTTGTTTCTTTTTCTGAGATTCTATAAACTCCCCTTCATACTCCTTCAAAGAAAATGCAGACACTTGTTACATGGCATTTTTCTGATTTTCATTTCCCCCTTATTTGGATTAGGAATGAGAGCATGTGGTAGAAGAACTATCCCTTTGCATGCATGCAGCACTTAAATGTTTGATAAACTGGAGGCAAGAATAAGAGGCAGTGTAATGAGTTCACATATAGCTGTCTACTGTAACTTGCTGGCATGCCTCAAGGTTAGTTCTAGAATCAGTCAGCTGTTTTCTATTGTCCTAGTTTCATTTCTGTTATGATCAAAAACAAAATACCTTGACTTTCTAAAGCAAATTTAAGAATAAAGATGTTTGGCTTACAATTCCAGGCTACAGTCCATCATTTCAGGGAATTCAAGGTATAACATGGTGGTTTGGATGTGAATGACCCCCATAGGGTAATATGTTTGAATAATTGGTTCCAGATAGGTGGGTGTGCTTGGGAAGGATTTGGAGGTGTGACCTTGTTGGAGGAAGTTTGTGGCTTTGAAGTGTGTTGGAGGAGGGCAAGCTGTGAGCTTTCAAAAGATTTACACCATTCCAAGTCTGTATCTTTCTCTGCCTGTGGCTGTATCTCAAGATGTGAGCTCTCAGCTCCTGCTCTAGTGCCATGCCTCCCTGCCTGATGCCATGCTGCCTGCCAGGATGGTCATTGACTCTGGCCCTCTAGAACTGTGAGCCCCAAACACACTCTTTCCTATAAGCTGCCTTGGTAATGGTGTATTATTGCAACAATAGGAGGGTACCTAAGACACATGTCCATGGGCCAACTTGATGCAGATAATTCCTTATTAGTTGTCTTTTCTCAGGTGGTCCTGAGCTGTATCAAACTGACAGTTCTACCAGTTATGGTGGCCCATGCCTTTAATCCCAGCACTTGGAAGGCAGAGGCAGGTGGCTCTCTGTGAGTTCCAGGCCAGCCAGGGCTACATAGAGACACCTTGACTCAAACAAATAATAATTGACAGTTCAAAGCAGCCGTCTATACATCTAGGCTGTGAACACTTTACCCATCTCCCTGCTTTTTAAGGAGTGTGTCTTTGCTGGAAGAACAAGGCAAGCCAGCAACAATCTGTTCTACCCCTCCTATTCATGAGCCTCTCTCATCAGCCTTGACATATGCACTGTAGAGGTCTTTCTATTAGGTTCCTCGTTAGGTCTTTACTGGGTTTTCTGTATAAACAGAACCCTCATCCTGCTTTGCTACACACTTCCCATATTATTGCAACACACAGGAGTGTGCCTCTTGTCTTACATGTCACTGGTGTCACATTGATTTCTCCCTGCTAAACAAACGTGCTGCCTTCAAAACATATCACTTTAAAATAAAAAAGAAATTAAATTATAGGATTCGCATGGAAGAGACAGGCCTATTTCTTTTAAGACTTATCTAATGGATAAAATAAATTTCATTCTGAATTCCAGGGCTTAAAGACTGTCCTGACAGATAATGAGGCAACTTCCTATCTCCCCTCATTAAAAGATAAAAAAGGACCTCACTCGCCTCTTTAAATGAGGCTGAAAGCAACTTTCTAGTCATTGCCTGCAGCTTTCCTGAGACCTGGGCCACTCAATCAAAACTGTGGTCTCCTGCTGGACCTACCATGACTGAGTCTCTGGGTTCGGGGAACAGTATTTGCATTGGTTTTGCTTAAGGCAGAAAGGAGTCTGTTGTCCAGGCTCATCCCCAGTTCCTGGAATCAAGCCATCTTCCCTCCATTGTCTCCCCAGGGCTGAGCTATAATCACACACCACCACACCTGTTTGGAACTTGCATTCTTTTCTTTCTTTAAATTTATTTATAGAACTTATGTGTACAAGTGTTTCCCCTGTGTGTGTGTGCCTATGTACCATGCATGTGCTTGGCACCCACAAAGGATAGAAGAGGGCATCAGACCCTTGAGAACTTGGGATCTTGAGCTCAGGATTTTGTGAGCCACCCTGTGGTGCTTGGAACCAAACCAAAGTCCTCTGAAAGAGCAACAGGTGCTCTTAATTGCATATCATCTCCCTAGCCCCAGAATTTGCATCCTTAACACGCTTCCTAAATTCTGGGACGCTGTTAAACTCTCTGGTTAACTGGGCCTCTCAGTTGTCGCTGGACCACTCATCACTCCTTCCTTTCTTTCTTGACTCATTTCTTCTATTTCTCAGGGTGTTTCCTCTAGACTCTCTCTTCTTCAGAATCTGCAAATGTTGCTGATGCTGGTGTTTCTTCCTGCTGTCTCCATCCTTCCTCCATTATGCCTCAGGATGTTGTTTTTGGTTATAACATTACCAGCCTCCAAGTCAAAACAACCAACCACCAGGCCAACATATCCACAGATGCATGTAAAAGTCACCACCACCACCCACCACCACCATCACCACCATCATCTCAGGGGTTAGAGAGCTGGCTCAGTGGTTAAGAGTGCTTGCTGCTCTTGCAGAGGATCCAAATTCAGTTCCCAGCACCACTCCAGGTGTAACTCCAACTCCCTAGGCACTTACACACACACACACACACACACACACACACACACACACACACACACACTTAAAACTTCTGTGTCACTCTGTGTGGTAGTTTGAAAAAAAGACCCCCATAGGCAGGTCACTATTAGGAGGTATAGCCTTGTTGGAGGAAATGTGTCTCATTCTTTTCCTGCTGCCTGCAGATTAAGATATAAAAACTCTCAGCTCCTTCTCCAGCACCATGTCTACCTGCATGAAGCCATGCTTCCACCATGATAATGAATTAACCTCAGAACTGTAAGTCAGACCCAATTAAATGTTTCCCTTTATAAGAGTTGTTGTGGTCATGGTGTTCTCTTCATAGCAATAGAAACCCTAAGACACTCTATATTTGGTACCTTGTCTTGGGACTTCCTATCACACTTAAAATCAAGCCCTTACAGTGAACCTACAGACTCTAGTCCCTATCTGTTTTCATTCAGTCACTGCCAACCACTCTCCCTCACTCACAGAGCTCCCAGCAGGCTGGTAGTCTCTGGCCTGGAGAGTCCTTCCACTTCCTGCTCTATCTTCTTGGGATACTCTTTCCATGCCATTCTCCATCAGATGCCATGTCATCTCTACAGAGGACTTCCTTTCCAACCTACATCCCCCAAGGGAGACTCTTGCTTTATTTTCTCTGTGACTTTTTTCATTACCTCACCATCACCTGCTGCCAATTCTCCCATTGTTTATTGTCTGTCTCCTACATTTGAACATAAACTCCAGGAAGGTAGGGAGTTTGTTTTGAAACACACATACCAGATCAAAGACGATTCAGAGGAAATCATATTTGATCGTTGACCAAAACAAACCTAATTGCAATTTTTTTTCAGAGTGACCTTCACAACAACAAGTTAAATTTCCTGGTATCAAAGCATCAATGAAAAAATGCATATAATGAGATTTGAACCCATCTAGTTTTCTTTTCATATAGATCATACAATAAACAAGAAATCATACATACTCTCATATCAAGGGAGTATTTTTTTTTAGCATACAATGATTTTAGTGTGGTTTGAAAAGCTGTAACTCAATTGAAATATTAGCATCTATACCCCTTTCTCCAGTGAGGGAAAGATGTAAATCAAATGTCCATGAATTACCTTCGTCTTCAGGAACTGGGACGTTAAATCTCTCTGTTGTTCCACCTCACTGCGCACATAATTACAGAAAGCCACAGAATACTGGCGGTTGTAGTAGGGACTAAAGTTTTTGATAGAAGCCTCAGTTTTTCCTGGAAAAACACAAAAATCAGAATTTTGTAATGTAGCCTACTTCACAGAATAGACATCAAACTACTTTGAATACACCACCACCCCCATCTCCCAAACACCACCACTGTCCAGGTTTGTCACCAGCCTGTATTCCCTGGGAATGCTAGGAATGCTGCTACCTGCTGCACGTGCTTCCAACCCTCTCTCGACTTCTAGCATTACTCTGAAGAGCTTAGCGTCTCCAGGGACCACTCAGTAGTAAGAGGGGTCTTGTTCGGTGTACATCTCACTCACTGCTATGACCATAGGAATAGTCTATCTTGTCTCCTATCCACTCTAGCATGGTGTTTATTCTCCTACATGACAGCAACCTCAGAGCCCACTCTGCCAAACTCTGTCACATCTCCCATGTTTGTTCAGCACCTGAAAGTTGAGCCTCTAGTCTTTTGCCTCCACAATCCTGGAGAAAAACACAATACTAAGGTGGGAAGATGGCTCAGCTGGTAAAGTGCTGGTTATACAAGCACAAAGACCTGAGTCTACATCCCAATATCCATGTAAAAAAAAAAATCCTGGTGCTGGGGAGATGGAGACAGAAAGAGACAGGGACTTGCTGGCCAGAAGATGGGCTAAATTAGTGAGATTCAGATTCAATAAGAAACCCTGTCTTAAAAAAAAAAAAAAAAAAAAAGTATTCCACACACATACTATATGTGCGCGCACACACACACACAAAGACGTGGGGGAGGAGGAAGACAGGTAGGAAGGGAGATGTGTGCTCCTATGCTCCTAGTTTAGGAGACTGTTGTGATATAAAGTGTCGGATGATGGTCATGAGGTAGAGGAAGGAACTCACCTAAAGTCTACACACCCAGACTGTGGACCCATTCTAACTGAGAAAGAAATCGCTATCTAAACTCGGGCAACTCCTTCAGCTCTCTAGACCTATTGTCCCTGATACTGAAGGGAGGTAGACTTGAGTCCACATTGTTCTTTGAGTTAGGTGACACTGAAGCATAATCCTGAAGGCACAACTGCATCACCACCACAATGACCAGCAATAACATATTAGTCTCTTGATACTATAGGTGAATTTTGTTGTCAATCATGTAGGACCTGGAGTAGGAGAAAGAGTTGCCTTTCCATCCCTTGGTTAGAATGGGAGAACAGGAGAAGGAAGAATGAAAGAGTGTTCTGAATCAGATTAGAAAGCCTCTTGGCATTTCAGATACTTGTTCCCAAGTATCAGTTTTAGCTTCATCATGTATTCGGACAAGCATTTACAACATGGGATAGGTAGAATAGGAGCTTGAGAGAAAATAAAGCAGAAATAACTTTCCAAAATATTTTAAAATGTTTCATGGGAGGCTTGGATTCACTTTTGTTTTTTAAATCTGATATTTTAGTTGACATAGAACTATTAAAATATAACAAGATGTACACAGTGCGATTGTGCATGTAAAATTTCAGAAATAAATGAAGAATCTGAGCCAGGTATATGGAGATGCTTAGTAGGAGAACCTTGAATCCCCAAACCTCCTGTTTGTATGCCTATAAAATCACAGCTAAACACCCATGTGTGCAAATACCCTCTACAGATAGACACACCCACTTTTGCTTGGGCATTTTTCATTCTTATATATGAGAAAAGGGAGTTCTTTTGTATTCCCTTAATAAAATGACATTTAAGCGTTATATTTATGGGCTTTGGTAATTATTACTTGTAAGGTCCTTTTAGACCCACTAATAATAGATTCAGTGGAAATGCAAATAAAACCCCCTGTAATTTCAATCTGGCATGTTTTTGCTTGCTCCCTGGGTTTATGGTATTACAATTAATCAGTATTTGCAATTAATCAGACTTTATATGCATCTAATTGGTTATTATTTTAGTAGCTTTTATTACAATGCATAAGTAGTAGTCCCATATGTTTGTCTATAATTTTCTTACATAGGAGTGGGATATCTTTGAGAATTTCCACAATGAGAGCGAGTCTCACTTTATAGAAACATGTAAGTGATGAGTAAAACTTGCCCTTTAATTCCAGGCAAGCAATGTTTGGTCTGTCTGAAGAGTACCATGCTAATTGTTGATGCTAATGTTTTCTCTCTTTCATTCTCTTGATGACTGGTTCAAATGTAAGTAAGGCAGCTAATAGAATCACAAATCCAAGAAGAAAAGAAACCAAAGCTGGTCTCCAAAGACATGAGATTAATTTGTCTGGACCTACAAAGGAGCACCCAACCAATGTAAAGACTTTGAGGATGGAAGCAAAGTCTGGGGTTGGGACAAAATACCAGTGTGGTAAGGAGAAGGACTCTGCAGTTAGACAGAGATGGGTTCAAGTATTTCTGCTACTTGGTGGCTGTGTGATCTCATAGGAGTTACCTTTTCTTCCTTCTCATGTCAAAAATAGTGGTGGCTTCACAGAATTATTGTAACAATTACACAAAATAACTCAGTACCAGCTTCATGGTGTGGGTGCTGGGAACTGACCTCAGGTCCTCTGAAGGGCAGCACAGAACTCTGAACTGCCGAACCATCTCTCTATCCCCTTGACACGGTCTCCTGAATCCATCACACTTTCCCCACCTCAACCCCCATATCATCTATCAAGCTTTATTAACTCTCAATGTCATAAGACTCTCTTAATTGGCCCTGTGCAAGCATGACAAGGTTAAATACTTAGCTCTCTGCTCTAAAACATGAACGAAAGTGTGCAGAGCTGCAGAGGAGAATGCTGAGACTGAGGCGCAGATCCATGAAGATGGTGGAAACATTTTATTCATGAAGTAGCAGCAGATCCTAAGAAGCGCTAGGGTAGAGAATAATAGGACAGAGACAGTAGTATGGCCTCTGGGACCTATTTAAGATAAAGCTACCACACTAAACCGATGGTTTTGCCCTGAAGACCAGTCTCCTGGCTTTGAGAGAGTCAGGACATTCTTTTTAAGGCTGTAAAGTGTCCTCATTAAATACAAAGGTGATAGACTTCTGAGTCCTTGGTGACAAGGAGCTGCCCCACCATGTCACTTCCTGTGTGACAGCCCTCAATATTTCCCCACTGCCTGTAACTTCTCAGCCTGCCACTGAAGGACCCCAACCCGCCTGTCTTCTATCGGACCGCTTCCACTCAATCCAAACCTTGCCCAGTGCATATTATCAGTTCCTTTCCTATTCCTTCTCCCCATCAGAGTTCCATCATTCATTTTCACGCTCTTTAAGCACAGAGGCCAATGCCGACCCCCAAAATGATCCTTTTCACACCTGGCCAGCTGGGAACAATCTCACCACCTTCAGCATTCACTTTTGCTACAACTGTGTAAATATGGCTTATCTCCCCTCCAAGGGTATACTGTATTTGTACACTCAACAAATATTGGTGAATGGATGAGAGAACAGCTGAGCAAATATTTAAGACTGGAGAAAGTCAGCATGTAGAGTAATAATGAAGCCCATGATATCACCCCAGGAAGGAAGGTTTGGGGCTTAACTACTTATCATTAAAGATATACACCCATGCTGCCCAATGTATATTTGTTTACAAAAGTCAGAATCTTACGGGGTAATTTCTTCCAAGCTTTTAGATAAGTTTTGCCCGTGAAAATATTTGAAACGATTAACAATCGCTTCTTGGACTGTTTGATTTGATCTGTCTAAAACGATGGAAAACATGTAGCAGTCCTGCTGAAATTTATATATAAAGCCTGAAGAACCTGAATTTGTGTGTTTTCTCATTCTAGAAGAGTCATTCTCAGTCTGTGGGTTATAAGCCCTTTGGGGGTAAAATGATCCTGTCACAGGATTTGCCTAAGACCATCAGAAAACAGGTATTTACATTACAATTCATAACAGTAGCAAAATTACAGTTATGAAGTAGCAATGGAAATGGTTTTATGGTTGGGGGTCACCACAACATCAGAAACTGTATTAAAGGGTCATGGCAGTGGGAAGGTTGAGAATCACTCCCCAGGAAGTTCTTTGAAAGATAGTGCCCACAGCCACAACGGTTCATTCAAATCCATTTACCAGTTACTTGGTCTCTGCTCTATCATGCTGCTTATGGCAGATTAGTCTTCATCCCCATTTTTCCAGCTGTTACTTCAGTAACTATAAATAACCTAAAATCTTCTCAAAGGGGATGGGTCCTCTATTTCAATTCCTTTTAGAAAAACTAATTCATAAGAAAAAGAAACAAGAAATTAAAATACTACTGTGTCAAAAAAACACAAAACAATTCCAACACGAATTTTGTAGTATTCTTTCCTAATCTTTTAAAATTATATTACAGTTTTTAATCCAGTGTTATTTAGTTACCATTTGATCTGTGGCTTTTCCTGTAACAAGAGAAAGAGATCCTCATTTTAAAGATGCTAGTTTTCTATTGTGAAAGATAAAAGTATAGATATAAAAAAAATTAACATGATGCTATTTCACTGGGAGTTGAGGTGAGCTACACATGAAGAGAAACTAAGTGGGCTTTTGGTACAGTCTCTTAAGACCTGGTAAGGCTTCAAGTAAAGATTAATTTTGGTAGACAGGAAAAATGCCTCCAAAATTTCAATAATTTTAAGGTACGATATATGCCAATGTGTATTTCTCCTAGGTTTCTAAAATTGTAGAGATTTTTAAGTCTTCATGAATTATAGCATCAGTTATGATCCTGGATTGCTAAGCACCATAACCTTACACCTTAGGGTGGAAAATTGGAAATCCCAATTCACAATACAGAGGTGCAAAAATCTAATTACATACAATGATGCCTAAGGACTCTCTTTCTTCAAGTAAATGCCTTAGAGAATGAGGATAAATTGGATTCTCCATAATTGAAGTAAAGACAGGGAGGGAGGAAGGAAGAGGGAGGAGGGTAGAGAAGGAGAGAGTGGGGAGAGAGAATGAGAACACATTTATTACTGGTGCTGGTTGACAGGCTTTTAGCAGACTCCACTAGGAAATGGCAGGATGATTCATGGGCAGCCTTGACTCTGCAGATTCCACCGGCTTCTTGCAAAAACTCCAGCATGAGATAAAGGTGAGATGTGTGTAAACTAAGTTACACTCTCTGTGATTTACTCTGGATGTTAATCCAGAGATACACAAATATGTATGCTTTCAGGAGCTTACATTATGCATATTAAATTCACCAGAAATCACTCAGGGCTCAGTACACATCTGGATTAAAAGCAGGAATATCAGGAATAAGCAACAATCCATTATCCTGGGTTTCCAAACTCATACTCAGATGTCCAAAAAGGTAAGGACAGTTTGCAATGAACTTGCCCTCAGACTCCTAGAGACCCTGGTGTTTCATAATTCCTGTCTGTTCATACAACAAACCCCCTCATCTTGTAATGTTGTAGCAGAGCTCTGTCCTTAAAAGCCTGCAGATAATATCTAAGGGATAAAGAACCAATTCCAGTGAACAGATGGAAGCAAAAACAGTATTTTCCTCAAAGGACCACAGAGACAGAAGTAAATGAATGTTCCATAGGCATTACATATTTGCAAAACAATAGTTCATGAGTTAATATAAATAAGCAAAGCAGAAGACAGTAAGAGTAGGCACTATACCATTTAATGAGTTTCAATCACTTTCTCGTTCTACAGAAAAAGAAAAGACTTATTTTGGCCACCAGCTTTCCCAACGTTACAAGAGAACCTGGGGCAGGTGTATCAAACTAACCTTAAAGTCTGGTCTGGTCTGGGCTCTGGTTTTGTTGTTTGTCTTTTAGTATTGTTAGAAACACATATATCTGTACTCTCTCTCTCTCTCTCTCTCTCTCTCTCTCTCTCTCTCTCACATATACACACACACACACACACACACACACACTCACCTGTACACATACATAAACACAACCTGTATACACACACACACACACACACACACACACACTGGTAAACATACCTGCACACACATACCTGCACACACATACCTGTACACACATACCTGTACACACATCTGTATATGCGCACACACACACACACACACACACACACACACACACACACACACACACCCCTTCCTTTAGCCATAGGTAGAAATGATAAAGTGGCCCCTGTCCCCCCACCCCCACCTCTTCATTTGGATGAAGTGCTTGGAAATTTTCAAGATTACTTTGTCATTTCTCACGGCATGCTTCCAGAGTCTCATGACACATCTGATGAGTGAGAATAAATCTTATTTATTTGGCCACTTTTCTAAGTGGTCTAATGACCTCCAAGGAGTGAAAAAGAATTTAAACTGCCCTGACAGCTGACTTTCCAGACATGGCAAGGAGAATGATGCTTTTGTCCATCAGATAACTTCCTCTGGACTAAGGACAATATTGAAAATTGGGAACAAAGAGAAAGATTCTCTTGACTGTTGGGGGGGGTTATCATAATTAAGTCTTTCTGCATATCTTTTATCATAGGCTCTTTGCAAGTGAATGTAATGTGCATATTAAAAAACAAACAAAACAACAACAAAAAACCTCAGAACTGGCTCAAAACAAACCAGAAACCAAGCCTCAAGATATCCCCGATTTCCCCACCTAACACAGTAAGTTCTCTGCTACCTCTTGCAGGTTTCTCACTCCTTCTTCTTAACTGTGTCCTTCTTTTTCTTATTTGCTTTCCTCGTCTCCACACAGAAGTTTATCAATTTGATATACTTTGTATTTTCTGTCTCTTCTCTCTCAGGGATCTATGCTGGGCTGGCGAGATGGCTGATTAGGAAATGCCCCTTTCCCCAAAAGGCTGGGGACCTGACCCAGAAACCATGTCAAGATGGAAGGAGAAACCTGAGTCCACAAAGCTATCCTCACACACTTCCACACACGCCATGATATATGCAGAACCCCCGACACACACACAAAAATATATTATTCATTTATTTATTTAAAAAATCCATTCTATTAATGTGAAAACAAATTTATAGGTAAGATCTTGGGGCCCAGGTATGTTTATGTTTGCTCATCTAGGATAAGGGTGGTATTAAGAAGGTGGCACATGCCTTTAATACCAGCATGCAGGCAGAGCTCTGTGAATTCAAGGACAGCCCCGTCTACAGAATAGCAAGGGCTACACAGAGAAACCCTATCTTGAAAAATCAGAAAAAGGAGTGGGAGGAGGTAACACTAGCAAACTTCATGAAAAACTTTGTGGAACATTCGACACTTCTGTGGGCCAGCCAACATTCCAAAACTATTTACAAGGTTGACAGGGTACTCGGTAATAAAAATTATTTTTGTGCGCCTTAATTTATAAGATTTTAGAACTGCCAAAATGATTCAGACCTGCTGGCTACTTGAATTCAGCAGGTACCAAATCTCTGTATACAGCTTCTTTGTTAGCAACCCAAACAGCACCCAAGATGGAATCTGACTGATGACTGTTTAGGACATAGCTCAGCACAGAAGTCAGACTTTACTGTTTGGAAACTCAATAGATGCCAGCTGGTCACCTGGCTCAGCTAATCAGTAAACTTCAGTTGTGACACACAACTGAAAACCACACAAAAGTGTCATGTGTGATGCCCTGACACTAGACAGGAAATGCTTAGAATCGGACTCCTGAACATTAACTATTTAGATGGCACAGGACCATTCCAAACCTCTCCTTTTCTAAGGGAATTACAAGCTAAGTGCACACGGTGTTTAATAGGTGTGCTAGGACCTCATGACATCAACCCTGTGTGGAGACCAGCCCTCACAGGTGAAATTCACAGACTTCCAGAACTCAGAGGATAATAATGGTAGTCTCAAGTGTTCTCCTCTTTTCAAGTAAAAAACTTGCCCATCCTGAGGTCACAAAACTAGTTGGTAATAACGTGTTTGTGAAATCTGTAAAACTCCATGCCAAGATGTTAAGAGCATTTTTCCTTTGTTAATTCCTACATTGATTTTTATGGAAGAACTCAAACATTTCTCTTTTATTATGAAAGAAGGTAAGCAGTCCTTAGTAATAAAAAGAATATGTGCAGTCAAGGAGCCTTGGAAAAAGATGTGAAGGCTAATTTTGTATTAGCCTGACCCAGACGCTACTATTCTATTGAAAGTATCTATAAGGTTATCTTTGCATGAGTTCCTCTCTCAAGTGGTATGGCATATTTCTTCTGCCTGGCTGATCTGAGCTTGGACATTAGTTGTGATGGCTTAAACTAAATGGCCCCCATAGGCTCACAGGGAGTGGCATTATTAGAAGGTGTGGCCTCTTTGGAATAGGCAGGGCATTGTTGGAGGAAGTGTGTCACTAGGGGTGAGCGTCAAGGTCTCAGATGCTCAAGCCTGGCCCAGTGGCTCACTCTCTCTTCCTGCTGCCTGCCCATCCTGCCAGTCCAGAACTCTCAGCTGCTTCTCTGGTACCATGTTTGCCTAGGTGCCAACATGCTTTCCTGCTGTGGAGATAATAAACTAAACCTCTGAACCTGTAAGCCGGCCCCGTTAAATGCATTCCTTTATAAAAGTTGTCATGGTCATGGTGTCTCTCCACAGCAAAGCAGCCCTAAGACATTAGTCCTTTCCAGCCTTACTTGGACTGAAAGTACCCTATTAGCTTTTGGGGTTCCAAGCTTGCCAACAGACTTTGAAACTTGTGAGCTTCCACAATGACATTGGCCAATTCTTTATGCTACATATATATTCAATCAGATACAACTGGTTGAAATACATTATTGAATCCCAACACAACCATCTGTTTATTTTACTTAATAGACACCACACTTTAGATCAATAAAGTAAAAGCCATGCAAACATCTAGTGCCTCCATGTATTAAGTTCTAAAAGTAAACATCATCAGTTAAAAAAAAAAAAACAAAAAACATTCGGAAATCTGGGAATCTACACTTAAATTATTCCAACAGGCCATCTATGAAAGAGAATTGAAGCAATTGGCTTGGCTTTATTCCAGTTGGCAGAAGTTGACAAAAAAGAAAAAAAAAAAAAAAAAAAAAAAGGCAGAACCCAGCAAAGTTCTGGGTACCAGGGAAACCAGCTTATTTGAGTACACTTTAATCCTATTCAGGTGTTCCAATTAAGTGGCATCAGCATCTCAATTAAAGCTTTAAAGCTGCAGTCTTTGCTGGCTGGTACCAGAAGGTCCCCTGGGAAAGGCACTAATTAAGTCAGTTTTCTTATCTAGTGATTACAAATTTGTTTTGCACAAATTGAGGTTAAGAGGTATTAGCACGGACCAACTGTCCTCTGAATATTTGAAATGGGCTTTAACAAAGTTTCTCCTGTCTCTACATCCAACTTTGTACGAGCAACGAGGTGAGATATGTTGAACAGGCACTAGCATGGTATTAGTATATTTGTGAGTTTTCTTTATTTATGAGGTATTTCCAACATACAGAATAATATGTTGGGCATTACATATGTAAAGTTCCCCTAGATAAATAAAATGGTAATACATATCAGAGGGAACTTATTTCTAAATGAAATGTTGTAACTCCATCTGTAGGTTTTTCTCATGCTATACAATTTCATCTGGCACCATTATGCTGAAATAAGTGTTTATTTCTATAAGTTATTTTAAACTCCAACAATCTACGTGGTACCTATATAATTAATAACATTGTTACACATACTCTCAAACTTAACTCCAACTGTCATTTTACTCCCTCATTTCTGACCCTTATTACATTTTGTATATGTTTGTACATGCATATAATATTAAAATTACAATTATTATATACATAATTCTACCACTAATAATTAAGACGGTATTGTACCAGGATGGACATCTGACCACTGAAATAGAGCAAAAAAAAATTCAAAACAACCAATTCAAAAATAGAAATGTGATATGCATCACAACATACTACACATACACACACACACACAAAAAAAACCCCATAATTTAGCATATTCATTTTAGTTGCAATAGCACTAAGGTTTGGTTCCTTTTGCCTCTCACTTAGTTCTTCTTTCACCCTTACATCCAATGCTGATGTGAACATTAGTGTATGAACCTCCCAGTATGTACATGGGAGTTCCTCGAAGTGTTCATCTAGAATACTAGGACAAAGTGCGAGGGTCTCACTGACCACAGTATTGCCAAGCTTCCCACCAAGGCAGCAGCTACTTATATCCCAGTCCTCAGAAATATTAGCCTTGTCTATTTTAACAGGTAAAAATTACAATCGGTAGGCTGAGCAGCTTCTCAGGTGTTCCTCAGCCATTCAGTTTTCTCTTTCCACGAATGCACATCCTCTCCCCGTATGTCTTTCTACTGACGCACAAGCAGTGTTTATAAATCTGAAGAAAGAATCCTTATCAGACATAAACACTGAATGTATCATTTCCCAATGTGTGCTTGTTTTTTCACTTCAGTTATGGTGTTCTGTTGAGCAAAAGTTGTAGAGGTTAATGAAGTAAGACTTAAGCCATGTCTACATTAGGAAACACCCTCCTTCCTCTTTTGCTCATAGGGCTTGTCTCCTACAATTTTATTCAAAAGTGCTTTTACATAAAGGTTTTTCACAACCTGGACTTTGTTTTACATATCATTTGGGACTCCATATTTCCATGTGTAACACATACACACACTTTTCCTACTTGAATGTTTTTCTTAGGGCTCTCTGCTCAGTCCAGTGGTCTAACATTGACTTTGGAGCTATAGGTACCATACTGTCTCAATTTTTACAATATTAGACTAATTTCTACTTCTGGAGAACAATGTCTTCCCATGTGGTTTTTCTCTGAATTTTGTTAGATACTCCTCATCCAATGTTCTTTCATGTGAATTCATAGCAAATTATGTCAAGTCCAATAGAAAAACATTGGACTAATAAGACTAATTAGAAAAATATCAATGAATTTGTTATTATTATGAGACTAATGGTTTTATGATATAGTATGGATGAGCAGAGAGTCTCCCTGCCCTCATGAATAGAGAACACAGCTTGGACTAGGCTTTAACTCTGTTTGCCCTTGAGCCCTAGATCTACTGAATGGAAAATTCTGGAGGTGTAACTTAGCAAACTGTGCTTGAAAAAGTTCTCCAGGCTGTAATGATGTAGTCCAAAGTGAAAATACCAGTTTATTCAGTTACCTGCTGATGGTACCTGCAGTTTGCTCTGTCTGTTATAGCGATGCAGGTTATAGGGAACTTTGTCCCTGTGCACAGGTATATAGAAAAACATAGAATAAATTTGCAGAATGGAATGACAATCCATAGAGCAATTGCATGTCATTTTAATTAAAGTGGACACATTAATCCTCATAAGAATTATGCCATTCTTCAATGATATTGAATCATATGAGATTGTCACTCACCAACAGATGCATTAGTAGCATGTCCTCAAACTCCTGTAACCTTGTCAACAACAGACATGTCTGTTATCTAGCTATAGAATTAATGAAGAATCAAAAATACCATCCTAATTACCTGAGATTGTTGTGTCTGCCATTACTGCTGTATAGTTAACACAGACTGAAATGTATAGATATAGTTATCACAGAAGAGCTGCAAATGGCCATTACATAACTAATATTGTAGTCATGATTGCATATTACTAATTCAGGCATACTATTCATTTAATATCCATTGCAGACTTTTGCAAATTAGCATGGATACCTTTTGTTTTGTTTTGCTTTGTTTTGTTTTGAGACAGGACCTTTTTTTTACTCCAGGCTGGCCTAGAATTGACTGTGTAGCCCAGGTTGGCCTGAGATTTATGACAATCCTCGTGCTGGGCATGTGTCACCACACCCACCTAAAACCAACATGTATACTGATGAGATAGTGTATTGATAAAGGTACTTGCCTCCAAGCCTGATAACCTGATGGGACTTGAGTGGTAGGACGAGGGACAGAAGTTGTCCTTTGATCTCTACACACATACAAAAGCATAAAGTTGTCTAACATACACTAAATAAGAAATATACACAATTGTATATACTGAAATTTTTAGAGTACAAGAAGGACTATCTAGACGAGAAAAGGAATTATTATTTCCACTTGGCAAAGTCACCTTTGTGGGTAGATGAGACTTTATGGTTGGATGGGGGTAGATGAGGCTTTATGGTTGGACAAAGAAGACAGTTGTGTTCCCTTTGTGAAATGTGACTTTCTGTGTACCAGACTTCTGGCTGTCATCTGTTAACCTTCCTCTGAGTAAGTCACCCTGAGATGCTACTCTCTCTGGGAGTCCATGGGCTCCTGCACCATCACACCCAATGGGAGGCTTCAGGGGTTTCAAAGGCATCACAAAAGGACTAGTTAGTTCCTTCTAATCTCAGGGCAGGGTCTCAGTCTTCTCCCCAGTGTAGATTTCATGCCTGCCAGAGTAGCTGGGCTCACAGCGGCACCAGAGTTTACTTGAGAAAGTTGCAGGTCCAAATCTCTTTACGTTGGCTCCAAGCTTATTAGAAATATGACCTCAAGCAAGTTATTTTATCTCTAGAATGCATTTTGCAGATGTGGAAGCCATCTGCTCAAACACTTTGCTGAAGGGAATATAATGGAATTCTTTCAGAAGGCATGAAACTCTCCAGATAAAGGATACAAGCATTACAAGAAAGGTAATTACTTACAGATGAAGAAATATCCTAGGCTTATAAATGTGTTGTCTAATAGAAGCATTGTCTGTGACCAGGTTAATGGTTCTATCATCTCATCAGTTACTTGCTTGAGATTCAAGGTAGTTTTAGTTACAGTCTGTAGAAAAACCTTCATGTCCTCTTGTTTAAAATGAGAATACAGACCACGTAGCTCAGTGTTTTTGGTTTTTTGTTTATTAATTTTGTTTTGCTTTTTGCTGCTAGTAAGACTCTCCTCAATGGCTTGACTAAAGAAAGAGAGAGAGAGAGAGAGAGAGAGAGAGAGAGAGAGAGAGAGAGAGAGAGAGAGAGGAAAACTCTATTCCCTCCTCCAGACCTACTAAATCTGAAACTACCTGAGAAGCGGTGGGTGGTGTGGCTCTCAGGTAGACTCTTAGGATAAAGCTAGTTTGGTGTATTCAGCAGCACTGTAATGAATCATAGATATGGACATTTAGCAAGATGCCTGAAAATGTACATAACCAAGAGGTCGGGGCTCTCACCTAACACACCCAATCACTAACATCCAACATTCCCTTTAAGACTCTCTACAGACTAGAGAAGCACTCTTGGGCTCCAGGAATGTGTGTGTGTGTGTGTGTGTGTGTGTATGCATGTGTGTGTGTGTTAGGGGTGGGGTCATGTTCCATGATCCACAGCACTAGGCTCCTTTGTTTTGTGTGTGGGTGTGCAAGTGCCATAGAACACCTATGGAGATCAGAGGACAACTTGGGGGTACTGGCTCTCTTCCTCTACCCTGTGAGCCCCAGGTTTTGAATTCAGTTCGTCAAGCCTGGAGGCAGGCACATTCCCCCACCAGGCCATCTCTGTCAATTATTTTTGAGATCGGATGAGTTAACTATGGATGGGAGAAAACTGCAAATGTGTGACTATGCCAGGGAGATGTAAAAGACAGACAGGAAGAGCGAAGTCCTCTGTGTGGTCAGGTCAGCTGGCTTTGTAAAACGGAGGGAAAGACTTTAACAGGGCTAAAGGGCGATTTTGGACAGATAGCCAGCATTCTAGTCCATTCCTGAGTCTGCTGCTGCTTTGGGGGGGGGGCGTATATCACACAGCATCCACAGAGAATCCCAAAGCTTTGGAAACCCAGGGTGTTCCCATTCTGCAGATGAGTTCCAGTTCTTAAGGGATTGTAATGGGTCCTCTCTCCAACAGAGGATGCAGACCATGCAGGAAAAGTAAACACAGAAATGTTCTGCGCTAGTGTTTCCATGGCCCTTCTCATCCACAAAGTTAATTTGATAATATAAATGAATATTGTTGAGTCTGCTTTATACCAGATACCAAACAGGGGAACACAAAAAATGGCAAAAATACAGTTGCAGCAAATAACTAGGGATTAAAAAAAAAAAACCTAGGGCTGGGATTATCACTTAAACTTTGCATTTAAATTTTTGTAGTTTATTTAATTGTAACTTTTACATGACACTGTTTAATTATAAATAAATGTTTGATTCTTGTTTGTTACTGCAGTAAATGAAGGATAAACTAAATACTTGGAAAATATAAAATGGCACATTAACTTCCCTTTATCACCTTTTAATAACTAATGTATATGTAACATACATATACATATATGTTAAAGGTCTTATTTTAAGCCAACGAATTTTCAGAATAAGATTGAAAGTTGCCTTTTAAATTTTCCATTTAATATAACATAAAATTATTTTACACTTATAAACATCACAAAAAGAAATACAGTCTGCTTCTCCCTCAGATTTTGTAGCTTGTGGGTTTGTTTGTTTTGAAACAGCATCTCACTATGCAACAGATGGTGGCCTTGAAAATGCCATGATCCCTCTGCCCCAGCCTCCTGAGTTCTCGATTGCAGACATGAACCTCCCCCCACCTACACACACACACACACACACACACACACACACACACACACACACACACACACACACACACACACACACACACACAAACACACTGGCCTGTCTTTTAACACCACAATCAAAATTAACTTCAGTTTTCTTACCTCTATTTTCCCAGTTTGTAGCCCTATGTCTACTAATCTGCCTGTTTTCCTCACAGCTTCTCATGGCTTCCCAGCTACAAGGCAAATAGGGCAAAGCTCTGTACTGGCTTCATGGGGGGTTGGGGTGGGGGAGGGGATGAGCTCAGTCTTGGCTGTACTCTCACTATTCCTCAAACCATTTTCTCATCCCAATTCCAGTTCCACTTTTCAAAAGTGGCATTACATCTCCACCAGTGTCCTCAACCCCCTTACATACCCTCACTTTATTCTTAGAAGACTTCCTCATTTTTTAAGGAAACTGAAGTTTCATTTCTCTCCTATCCAGCTCCAAATTCATCTCACAATCAGCTATAATATACTTTCTTCCTTCCTGTTTGACTAAAACGGAGTGCCACCATATTGGTCATCTCCTCTGTCTTGGATCATCACTCCCACACAACTTTCCTCAAGTCCTGAAGGAAAACAAAGCAAAGCAAAACTCAGTCTCCCTCTCAGTCAACTGTGGCCCTTCTCTTTTTTTATAAGTAAATCTCTTGAAACAGTGCCTCATCTGCTTCTTCCTCAACCGCTCTTTCCCTGAGAAACACAAAGGCCAAAGGACAGGCAGAACCTTCAAATGAACCCTACGCAAAGTTCTGCAGCCCCAGGCTCCCTAGACCCCTCAAACATATGCCCAGCTCTCTCCCGCTAAGTAATTCCACATGAAGTCTGTCAGGCACTTCAAAATTGTCTTCCAACTCAACGAAAAGATTCATCCTCACCTGGGTACCTGTAATGGAAACCTCAAGTTTTCCCTTTATTCTCCACCTTCCAGGACTATACTCACCAAATCCTACCATTTGACCTCACCTATGTCTCTGGAATGCAGCCTTGTTACCAACTTTTGGTACAGATCTTCCTCTATTCCAAGAAGTGTTCTATCAGTGAGCTCCTGCCTCACCTCCTGCCTCTGCTCACTTCCCTTCAAATCTGATATTCAATCTGGACACAGGCATTCTTGCTTATAAACTCAGCATTCCAAAGGTTGAGGCAAGAGGAAGGACTCCTGCATCACTCTGAGGTCATCTTGGGTTATGTATGAATTCCAGGCCAGCCTGATATACAGAGTGTGACCCTGTCTCAAACAACAAAACTAACTAAATCTGACCCTCACTCACCCCACAGAGCAACATGCTATACAGTGCATAGCTAATTAGGCCCCTCTTCTAGTCAAAATCACCCTGAACTCTTCCCGGATCTTTAACTTGGCTCAGCTCCTATCTCTAGCTCCTCCTCTATCCACAGAGCACCCTAGTGATGTCATCTTCCTCCGAGGCACTGGTGACATTGCCTTGCTCGAGGCTTTTAAGCACAGCAAATCCTGATCTCCTGCTGATAATGACCACTTTTCCTGGAACCCACAGACTCTGAAAAACACCAATTCATCCTCAAAATCAAACTGAAAATCTGCCCAGAAGGCTTTGCTAACTTCCACCCACTTGAATTGATGTGAATCACTCCCTTTCCTACACTTCTGCGTTCTTCATTTGCCCTCCACCTAAACCCCTATGTATCTGTTTCTTCTCTGCAGCTGATGACAAGTTTAGGTGCCCTTTCTCTCTAACACAGCAGCTCACTGAAAATGGGAAAGGTCAGCACAGGGATAGATAAATAAGACTTCATAAATGTGTGTTGGCTTGCCATTTAGATATTAGCTCTATATCATGTATACTTTCCCGGCACACCGTCCCAGACTCCCTCCACAGGACTCCAGAGAAAACAAATGCAGATCAGAACACACAATCCAGCATTTAAATTAGAACTCATACCTCTGAAATTCTCTAGGAAATTCCAGTTCAAAACTCCTGCTTTTTTTCATACCTGGTACATTCACATAAATAATAATTTGTCAAAAGGCTCTTCCTAAAGGAATGTGGTTAATTATGTGGTCACTCAGCATGAGAAAGACTTGAGTGTTTAAAAATCTAGAACAAAGATTGTCCTGAAGCACAGGTGAATCAGGCTAAGCTTCTGGCAGCCCCTTGAGGCTAAGGAGAAGTGATATGAGGTGAAAAATTCCTTTCCTTCCTCCCCACCCCCATTCCCAGCTAAAGCTCACACTTCCTCTGGGAGTATGAGAGGAAGCATCAAAACTGCACATTTACAAAGGGTGGGTTTCAAGGTGAAATGTACTCAGGACCATGGTTATGTAGCACAAAAATACTAAATTGACTGAATCCAGCTCAGCGTGAAGCAGAAAAAGTCAACTTTAAGCAATGCAGGTATGAGAAGTTACTTACTGGAAAGAAAGATAAGACTCAAATTATCTTGGAAATAATTTACAGAAAGAGACCCTTGAGAAGAAAAGAGATGAGCGGCTGTCTTATACTATGCTTGGCTGGTTTTCAGCGGGGGCCTGTGGTGCTGTGACTTGTTTATATCTGGGTAAGGACAGCAGGTGAGGAATAAAGGCAGCTATTTTCATATCATCTACCCAGGGAGCAAGCTCTGTAAACATCCTCAATACTGAGCACAGACTGCATAGACAATCCCTTCTGTGAGTCACAAGCTCTTTAACAGTCTCCATCTAAGTAACTAAATACACAAAACACAAATAATAACCCAAATACATTTCCATCCTACACACTCAAAAGCAATCTTCAGATGGAAGGAAATCCCCTTACAAGGAAAAAGGGTGAAAAGCGTTGGCTTGTTCAAGCACCCAGGCACAGAAAGAAAAATATAGCTTGGTTGTTAAGATTTTAAGTCAGACGGAAGATGTTCCAGTCAAGGGATGGGAAATGAATGAGAAGGAAATGAGGCAAAGGACAACAAGGAAGTGGGCTTGAGCTTTCATCGGTGGAGCTTCAGGGCTAAGAGGCTGCAGGGTGTGAACTTGGAGGACCAAGGGCATCGTTGTGAGAAGGAAACTCAAAGCCTGTGAGTGGATGATCACAATGACATCTAGTGCATCCCAATTAGCCTTTTGTGGCCATGTGAAAAGACTAAAAGAAAGTGATTAAGAGAAATCGGGAAAAGAGAAAGAATTATATGGAAAGCCCTTTAAATTTACTGTCAAATGCAGGCAAATCTTTATAATAATAATCTAATGGAAGCATTTTAAGTATGGAAAGACGACACCAATGCATTTGCATATACAATCATATGGGACTTACATTCAGTAGGTCAATTGTGTGTGTGTGTGTGTGTGTGTGTGTGTGTGTGTGTGTGTGTGTGTGTGTTTACATGTAGAGATAAGAGGACAGTTTGTAGCAATTTGTTTTCTTATTCCACCTGGGGGTGGAATTCAGGTGGTAAGGTTTGTTAGCTGGCACCTTTATCCATTGAGGGTCTCACCCATCCAACCTCATATATCTTAGTTGTAAAAGATAGTAATTTATTGCTGCTTGAACTTTGTAATATAAAACAGAAGCAAATAAAAAATTTAACGCATTACAAAGATAGCTCTTGATTTAATAATGCATAGTAAAATAGAAAGCATAGTGATGTTAAATTGAGTGTAACTTATGGAAAGGTTCTAGAAAAAAGGATCAAGATAGAGCTGGAGAGATGGATCAGTGCACTAAAAAAAAAGGATCAAGATGTAAAAATGTATCAGCAAAGAAAATAAAAACACATGAACTTTCCTCTCCGGAGTGATCACAAAAAATATATATAAAGGCAAAACCTATTGAACAGGCAAAAGTGACTGGAAGGAGATATGTCAGAACCCATAGGTGACCTATTCCATCTATTTTCAAATAGAACTACATACTTCATAGCATACTTCATCTTTTAATAATAAAGACTTTTGTTGAACAATTAGCATCAATGTATAGTAATCTGCTATACATAATAATAAAACACCATATTTGCCTAAATAAAACAGTTATTTGAAAATCATATGATCACAAAATAAACTATTGGTCACATCAAACACCCAATTTGAAATAAACAATTCAGGGTGTCTAAGGAGCAATTACTTTTCTTCTCATTGAAACACTTAAGTACCCTAAAATCATAATATTTTAAATACTTCCAACAGTGCTATCCCTTGACCTTGTAAGTGATAAATAGTAAATCTCTTTTTCTAAAAGACAAGTAGGTATATGCCATCTTGATTTTTGTGAACAGCAACTCACTGAGAGGTGCGCACGCACCGCACACACGCACACACACACACACACACACACACACACACATATTGAGGCATTCTTTTTAATAAGCAAAACTCACTTTTATGAGGATTTCCATCTAAAAGTAGGTCTTATATTTTTAACACATCAAATGGATCATACATTTAAATTTGAGTTGTATTTTTCCCACAACAACAAGCAAGCATTGTCTAAACTGTGTAGCTCTGTCAATGCTTAGTCAACATGCTAAATGTAATATCTAATTGATAAGTTACCTCAAAAGCTAGGAGAAAGATGTCTGTGCTTGGGTCTTTAAATACTTTCATATTTCAATATCTAGAACTGTCCTCTGGAAGCAGTAATCAGGGTGAATCAAAACTGAAATTAAGAACTATTCTGCCCAAGGCACTCCTGAAGGATCAGTGCACTCCTTTCCATGGTGACAATTCTCCTGCTCTTGTGCCAGTGACCCTGCTGTCACAAATAGAAACAGCCAGTATGGTGATTGTTCTTGCACAGATTTGTCAGAACTACCTATAGGTTTCTGAGCTTTGTCCTGCCCTCTTCCACAACTTCAACTCTGTCCTTTTCTGGTCGGCAACTGCAGTAAAAGCCATGGCATAAAACTCACACCTACCCATCTTTGGCATAATGAACAATGAAGAGCAAAGTCTGCGGAGATTACTCTCTAGGCACTCTGCTGAGAAGAAAGTTTGACATGTGCTCAATTCAGAGTGATGGCTGCCAAAACAAAGATAAAACACAGACTTCTGCAGCCGGGAAGATGAGAAGGATGACAGTTTAATTTCCTTTGGCAGGTTCCCCGCATCTCTATTTGTAGGGTGCTCTCTGTAATAGGGGAATTCCTGAGATAAGCATGCTCAAATGTCAATGAATGAAACTGACTCATGGAGGATAAGTTAAGTGATTTCAATACAAAAAGATATTAATTATGGAACAACAGGAAGTAAACCAGACAAAATCATCCCAAAGTAATTCATTAAGTGGACTTCTAACTGGCAGAGACCAGCAAAAGTCTTTGCTTCTTCATGTACCAATTTGGAGAAACAGTTCAAGTGTGTGGATGTTCAGTTTCTACCTTCCACCCAGCAGAGCCCTTTGCAGAGGTGATGTGGTCAGTGTACATGTATTAGCGCTAGGGCATGCGTTAGCATGCATCAGGAAACCATAACCACAAAAGGATGCAATTCTAGTGCAATAACTCAGTCTTTTGAAAATAAAAGAGCTGGCTGTAGTAGTGCATTCATGTAATCCTAGCACCTGGGAGATAAATCAGGAGGATTAAGAGTTCAAGATTGTCCTTGGCTACATAACAAGTTTAAAGTAAACCTGAGCTACATGATACTCTCCCTGCAATAAAGAGGAAGGAGGTGGTTTTGGGGAGATGGCTCGGTCTTTAAAGGGCCCAGAGAGTATGTGTGAGGGCCTCAGTACAGATGCACAGCATCCATACGAAAGCAGAGCCCAGCTGAGCACATCTATAATTCAAAGCACTAGGGGCCAGGGTATTGTAGAGACAGGTGGATGGCAAGGCTAACTGAATTAATGAAATCCAGGTAACTGAATTAATGAAATACGGGTTTAGTGAGAAACTTTATCTCAAAAATAGGGGTTGGTAGAAGGTAGGTAGAGGGCGTTGTTGTGAACTAGAGAGATGACTCAGCAGTCAAAGAGCACTTGCTATTCTTGCACAAGATGTGGCATTGGTTTGTAGAACCTATGTAGCTGTTCACACCTTTCTGTAAGTCCACTTGAAGTACATCTGATACCCACTTCCCGCCTTTACAGGCAACAAGCAAGCATGTGGTACACACACACATAAAATAAAAATACAAATCTTAAAAAAATTAAATAAGGTACAGTGATCAAGGAGAGATATATGTGTATGTGGCTCCCACATTCACATACATACAGTATGCATGCAACATATGCATAGTATACATGCAGCAAGGACAGAGAGAGGCAGAGTGGGGTGGGGATACTTCAACAAAAGATAGGCTGGCCCTTGGTCATATCTTAGCTAATTCCACTGTTCCTCAGATGTACATTTTCTTCACATTTTATTATCTATAAATTTAGAGCATCCTCAAGGCTGACCTGGAACACAGAATGACTTTAGACTTTTGATTCTGTGTCCCACCTGTTTCCTACCTTCATCTCACACATGTGTCACCAAGCCCAGTTTTATGCAGTGCTAGGGATCAAGTCCAGGCCTTCATGCATGGGCAAGCAAGCACTCTACCAATTGAGCTACAACGGCTGGCCCCAGCGTGTGTCTTATAAACAATGAGGCCACCTTCCAGTTACCATCAGGATGTGGTCATGCACGAACAAACCTGTCTTAACTGTTCATTATGCTGTCACTTTAAGCCTTGTTTATAGTTAGTGTTTAACTTAATGGACACTCTACATGTCTTTCAAAAATCACAGATTCCAAACTGAAACAAGAAAACTACAGTGTGAGCAGAAAGCTATGAAAATGGGGTTGCAGGATAAGTTCAGTAATAGTGGACAAGTTTACAAACCTTCATTTTTTTTTCTAAAGTCTCATTCAATTGCTTTTATCGTAGCTAAACAATAGGGAAAGGACGCTGAGTTGCCTTTTACTGCAGAGAAACAAATAAAGGTCTACCTGTCTCATGCCAAGCAATACAGGAAAACAGACAAAAGTGCCAAATCCCAGAAGAGATGCAAGAAATGGCAAAGCAGTGAGAAGCCAGGTGACCCATCCAGATGTAGTACAGGATGACGGTTAAGCACAATTGGCACACATTTTCCTAAGGGCTCATGAGTCAATGGAGTCCTTGCAGCTGAGGTCACAGTCAAGTCCATGAAACCCCACAGCTAATTCTGCCTTTAGTACCCTCTCCTTGGTTCTCTCTTCCTTCAGATATGACAATGCCCCAGGCATTCCTGCATATGCAGACTCTCTCTCTCTCCCTCTCCCTCTCCCTCTCCCTCTCCCTCTCCCTCTCCCTCTCCCTCTCCCTCTCCCTCTCCCTCTCCCTCTCCCTCTCCCTCTCCCTCTCCTCTCTCCCCTCTCCCTCTCCTCTCTCCTCTCTCTCCCCTCCTCTCTCCTCTCTCCTCTTCTCTCCCCTCTCCGTAGTGTATTTTAGTGTGAATGTTGTAGGAATTTAGCAGAGTCACTGTGTTAGGGTAGATGTTAGAATAAACAGCTGTTTTCTAGAGGCACTTTTCCCTTGAAGAATCCTTGTGGAAAACAATGATTGTTTTCTGTGATTTGTGGAATTGTTTTACTGTAGGGTCATTATAGCCATACCATTACTTGTGCCTCAAGCATACCTGAGTCTTTTGTATTATTGTGTATTGCAAATGATACATAATAAATGACTTAACGTCATGGGGCATGTGATGCTCTCCTTTAGTAGACATATAAATTAGGTTAGGGACCTTGGTATGAGGAAATACTTTGTGTAACAATCAATAAATACACCTTTGGATGGTTATTCGGTTGTTCTGGGGTTTTGTCCTTCAGAAAGGCTGGACCTTCCTGCTGCCACATAAGCCTTAGAATCTCATCTTGGAGAGAGCTCTTTCTTCGACTGGCCTGTGATACACAGAGAACCCTGACAGTGTATGTAGAGGTCAGGGGACTTGTAAAGAGTCAGTTCTCTCTTTTCATCCGGGTCCCAGGGATCAAAGTCAGGTTGCCAGACTTGACAGCATGTGCTTTGATCCACTGAGTTTTTCACTTGTCCATTACTTTAATTTAAAAAAAAATTTTTTTTAACTTATTTCTTGAGAAAATCTACAATGCACAGAAAACCATGGGTTGAAGTATATTGGTGGATAGAGTGTGTCAATTCATCCAAATTTTGTGGTCCCTCCCCCCTTTCTGACTTATTTAGCTTTTTCATTTGGTTTCTGTGATTATTTTTAAAAAGCTCAGTAGCTTTCAATAATGTTCAGTCTGGTACTTGAGGAAAGCAAAACTTGGACGTGGAAGAAAACTACCCTGCTTCTAGTCCTTGTAGGGCCATTGTCCTAGATAGGGTTTCTACTGCTGTGATGAAACACCTTGACCAAAGCAACTTGGTGAGAAAGGACTTTTTCAGTTTATATTTATCAGGGCAAGAAAGTCAGGGCAAGAACCTGGAGGCAGGAGCTGATGCAGAAGCTGGGGAGGAGTGCTGCTTACTGGCTTGCTCCTCAAGGCTTCTTCAACCCACTTTCTTATAGAACCAGGACCACCAGCCCTGGGATGACACCACTCACAATGGGCTAGACCCCCCACCCCCATCCCCACCCCATCTATCACTAATTAAGAAAATACTCTACAAGCCAATCTTTTGGGGGCAATTTCTTAATTGTGACTACTGCCTCTCAGGTGACTCTAGCTAGAAAACTATATGTCTTCCTTTTTCTTTCTTTCTTTCTCCTCTCCTGTCTTCAAGACAGGGTTTCTCTGTGTAGCTCTGCCTGTCTTGGAACTCACCCTGTAGACTAGGCTGGCCTCGAACTCCCAGAGATCTACCTGCCTCTGCTGGTGGCACACAACTGAGATTAAAATCACACCACCACCCAGCAGTCAGTCTCTTTATATCTGGGGTTTTCCAGGGAAGCAGCAGGGGAGAGGGATGTTGATTGTTTGTTACCAAACAAAAATGACTTCTTTATCCCTGTGGAGGACTGAGTAAAGCCCTTTCAGAGCAAGAGAGGAACGAAGGGCTTGGGAAGCACAGTCATAAACTCAATAGTCCAGTGAAGACAGAAACAGATTAAGCACAAATCCCTAGTCTCCCACTGAAAGTCCTGTCAGTACTCTCTTAACAGCTACTTCACACATGCCACATAATTGCACCTCTTGCTGTCAAACAGATCCACGCAGCACCCCTGTGGGGATCCAGACCATTGTTCAAAGTTTATTCAGTCAGCATAAGGTAATCACTGTCCATTTGCTGCCCGGAGGATCTACTACTCTAGCCTCTCCCAAACACTGCATCTCCCGTAGCCCTTTAGGATCAATATGACACTTTCAATCTCCCCTTGCCTTGCATTCCCTTCTCTGACATTTAAGATAACTGGGGGTAATGCTGAGCACTTTCCCATACATTTATATAATTTCATGCTCACGTTTTCAAACAGGAGTCTCCATAGGGCCCCTGGGCATATGAAAAAATCAAGTGCTCATAAATTCACATTCATGGGAAGAGTTCCACTCAAAGCCATAACCTAGATTTATTAACTTTTGCATCTAAGGCTATTTCCATCAATATTTCAACAGCATCTATTTAATGTTATTATTATTTATATCTCTATTACATTGGGATAAGACTTGAATCTTACTCTATTTTATGTAGAGTTTGAACACCAGCTACAGAAATGTCTGGTTTAAATATGACCCAGGTATGTCATTCTTGGGCATATATCCAAAAGGATTCTAGGTCAACCACAGAGATACCTACATATCTATGCTTATTGCTGCACTCTTCATAATAGCCAGGAAATGGGGACAGCCTACATGCCTATCAGTAGACAAATAGATGAAGAAAATATGATATATATACATACATACATACATACATACATACATACATGTTCATTCAGTGGTAAAGAAAAATAAAACTACCACATTTCCAGGAAAACGGAATGGCACTAGAAATCATTATGTTAAATGTAACGAACAGACAGAGAAACACAAAACTGAAACTTTTTTTCCATACATCGAACCTAGATTTAGAGTTAAGTGTGTGTGTGTGTGTGTGTGTGTGTGTGTGTGTGTGTAGGTTGTAAAACTGGAAAGGTGATGAATATAAGAAAAACATAATTATATTTATTATTATTACTGCGTGTATGTCTGTGTGTGTACGTGTGTGCACATGTGGGTTATAGAGGTCAATTCTGGATGTTGACCTTAACCACTCTTAGGCATAGGTTCCAAACAAGAACTTACCTATCTGGTAAGTAGGTCAGAATGGAGACCATTAGTTATACATTGAATAAGATTGTTGAACCTGCTGATTTCCATCATGTTTACCTATGTCAAGTTTCTTATAATATCCTCAAAAAATAAAAATAAAAAAAAATAAAAAGGCAATTCATCTTTCAGTTGGTCACAGAGTGGTTAAGAAAGGCAAACACAAGTCCATCACTGACTGTGCACCTGTGGAAGCCCTGTCTGTTACTTCATCACTTGAGGCAGATCCACACTGAAGGGCAGATGGGAGCCCTCCAGGCTGTACTGAGCCTAGCAGCTCCTTTCCCAGGAGCCCAGGGGCCCAGAGGAGCAGCCTTCTTGTCACTCAGTCCAGGGCGTTCTGCCCACCATGCTGGAGCCCTGGAGAAAGGCCAGGTCCAGTGAGCTTGTGAGGGTGTCCGTTGGCTTGTGGCTGCGTAGGGAGCTCAGAGAGAACTTCCTTAATTCCCAATATAATTTGAATTTTTTTTGAGAAGGAGGAGGTCAGTTGTTTTGGATAAATGTTATTTCAACTTCACAGACAGACGGGATGTCTCGAGTGGTCGTGAGCTCTGCTGCCTGCTGCCAATCTCAGCAGCGCCCTTGCATTTTAGTTGCTTCAGCCGAGCCATTATCCCCAGAAGACCCCTGGCTAAGTGAGTCTGAGCAGCAGAGACTCCCCAAGTCAGGACTAAGGGCAGAGAAGAAGGGGTGGAGACGTTATGAGTGGACTTGCGGTGTACGGCTCAAGGACACATGTGCATGCTCATCACAACATTAGGATAGGTTTGGGGACGTTCCTCCAAAGCACTCTGAACACTTTAGATGTCCCTTTAAGTCTGCCTCTTTGAAAGCAACTCAGATCAGGGGGCACAGGGTTCAGAGTTGACCCGAACCACTCTGATGGTTGAGTTTTTGGTTGTCAACGTACCACAATCTAGAATCACCTGAGAAGAGATTCAATAAGGGATGCTGTCTGAATATGTTGGCCTGTGAGGGTTTTTTCTCGATTAGATTAATCCAGGTGGGGAAGCCTACACTGGATGTGGGCAGCACCACACCCTAGGTTTGTATCTGGACTACGAAAGTGTGGCAAGTAAGCACATATGCATTTATTCTCTCAGCTCTTGACTATGGATGTGACTAGCTGCCTCAAGTTCCTGCCTTGGCTCTGTTGCAGTGATGAACTATGACCTGGACTTGTGGCCAAATCAACCTTTCTCTCTTATACTTGTTTTTGTCCTGGTGTTTTATCATGACAGAAAGGAATAAGGACATACAGTTATTACCTATTCCCACCTATTCCTGTGACTGACACACAAATAGGGAAGTTCAGTCCACTTAAAGATTTGCACTTATCCTAAATTAATTAAGTCACATGAGCTTATCCAACAATCCTATCCAAATACAGCTAGGTTCCCAAGTCCCATCACCAGTCGGTGAAAGGCAGATAATGTACACTCTAAAGGAAGTCATGTGTGCTCTGCCTGAACTGTGATGGGGCTGGAGTCTGAGGGTCCTGAAGAAGAAAGAATGACAAGAGAGCTCACAAATTCCGACCATACAGGCTTGGAGGAAGACACGACACTTTTTCTCTTTTTGATCCTCTGAAGAGGAAAAACTGATAGCATTCCAGGAGAACTGGAAATGAAGAGGTATCGGAAGAGTCCTCCTGATTCCTGGACCTCATATTGACCATGCATACAGATTGAGCATCCCTAATTTGTAAAATCCAAATGCTCCAGAATTTGGAACTCTTTGAGGATCAGTATGACCACAAGTGGAAAATTCCACACCCCAAAACTGTTTAAGCAAAATTAATGAAAATACCATACAAATTATTTTCAGTCTCTATGTATATAGCATATATGAAACACAATGAATTCTGTGCTTAGATCTGGATCCCATTCCCAAGATATCTCGTTATGTACCTATAAATATTCAAATTCTAGACACTCTGGTCCCAAGCATTTAAGGCAAGTGACACTCAACTTGTATCCCCACACTATTGTGCCTTGGTACCTGTTTCTTGTGGCTAATACAATAAATCACTACACAATTAGTTGCCTAAAGTGACAGAACCATACTCTCCCATTGTCCCAGAAGTCAGGCATCTAAGCCAGTATCACTGGAATAAAAGTCAAGATAACAGCATATTTAATGCAAGGGTTAACCTATTCCTCACATCTTCCATATTTGGTGACTGCTGGCACTCCTTGGCTCATGAGTGTCTTACTCCACACTCACTGCCTCAGACTCCATATTACTTTCTGTGTTCACTGAATGTGGGCACAGGTCTGTCTACCTTCCCTCTGCCTTTCTCTTACCAGGATTCATGTGGCTGTGTGAATAACCTCAGGATTCAGGTCTATGTTGTTTTGTCTTTGGGGGCCTTAAGTGTATGTAACCCAGGCTGGCTTTAAACTCCTTGTGTAGCTAATGATGACCTATAGCTAATTCTGATCTCCCTGCCTCCATCTGTCAAGTGCTAAGAAATACATGCATGTGCTAGTTACTTTCATCTCAAGACCTTTAATCAGAACTGAAGAGAAATAAAAGACAAAAACCTTTTCCAAATAAGATATTCTTGGAAGGATCTGGGAACCAAGACCATCTTTGGGGGGATATTCTTCACTCAGCCTGTTATATCACACCAGCAACACTGATGTCTACTGTAAATATAAAGATTGCTCTCAAATAAAGAAACCAAGGCTCTAAGATGGAGCTATGGAGCAAGCCACTTCATCTTACCTCTCTCCTCTTCCCCTTTCTCTGTTCACAGGAATGTTTATTTATAAGGAATATACCATATTCCTTATCCAAGAAAGCAATAAATGTTAAGTAATATAAATGTTCAAAAATGATCTAATAAAAGTATCTAGCTGTTGACTCCTGATTTCCGTAAGTAGCTCACACTAAAATCTCTCTTTAACATGGTTCTGGAGGTCACAGAACATTCATTTTCCCATTTCTGATGGGAGATGTCATTCTGTAAATATGTTTCTCTTATTGGTTAATGAATAAAGCCCTGTTAGCCAATAGGAAAGCAAGACAGTCAGGACTAGGAGACAAGGAGGATTCTGGGAGATTCTAGGGAATTCAAGAAACTTGAGAAACTTGAGAAAGCAAAGGTCCTAACCTTCTCTCCAGTAAGATGAGACCACATGGAAACACTCAGATTAATATAAATGGTTTAATATTTAACACAGAGCTATCCAATAAAAAAAACCACTAGTAACAGGCCAACAGTTTTATATCTAATACAGCATCTCTATGCATTATTTGGGGCTGATGTGGCTGTGGAACCAGGCTGGTGGGAAAACTACTCTTAACACATTTCTGCTTAAGAAAGTACCCCACTATTTCTTCTTCCTCTATTCCTTTACATGAAGAAAAGGCCAAGGTGAATGATTCCCTTGCAAATGGAGTGTGTTCGTATATTGTTTGATTTACTCATTGATTAAACTCCTCTCATGAACTAGATACTGTGGTAGTCGATGGAGCTATATAAATGGGAAGGGAAGGTGGAACTGACCCCTCCATCATAGTGTAAATGGAAAACAGCACACACAATCATGATGTACCATGGTGAAGGAAACACGGTGCTAGGGGAAGATGACACTGAGCAAGGTGGTGAGGTAAGAGCCCAGGTTCATGAATGTCATTCCCAGTTTACCACTTTCTTGCTGTGACATTTAGACTATACTTTGAGATCTTTGGGCTTTTTGCTTTTTTTTTTTTTTTTTTCTTACCTGTAAAGTAGAGTGAAAGACGGCTCACCCCAAACAACTACTGTGAAAACTAAGTAATAGAATATATTATGTAAATCATGTTGGAGATTGCAGGTACCAAGAACATCTAACTCTGCAGGAGGGCCTGAGGCAGCTTGACCCAGTGAAAGACCCTAAACTCAAACGCTTCAAGTATGTATATACTCACAAGCAGTCTGGAATGATGTAATCAGGGGGGTCAGGAGATGCAGCTAAGGCAGTAGGCAGGACCCCGTTTTGTAGGCTAATAAGGATCTGTTTCTAATGGGGAAGTCACATGTTCAAGTTTTATAACCATATCAAGGGTGATTTGGGGATTTCTCTGTCTCTGTCTCTGTCTCTGTCTCTCTCTCTCTCTCTCTCTCTCACACACACACACACACACACACACACACACACACACACACACACACGTATTGGAGGTCAAGTGCAAAAACCCTAGCGAAAGGATATTATTTAGCACACACTTGGGCAGTGACAAAAAAACAGACAAAGAGGCTCAAATAAAAGAAGTTCTAGAGTTAGAATTTACTCTGTAGTGGCAGGTTGTCTGGAGCAGAGGGAAGAGATAGGATGGCCTTAAGAGTCTCAGGTGACAGCTTCATTATAGTAGCTAAGATAATTAGTCTCCTTCCCCCCACCCCCATTATCTCTATGGCTTTTTAATCAAAACCAATCTTTCTTTGTAAATCTAAGAATCAAGCCAAGCTGGTACACAAATAGTAGCAAATCCCCAACATATTTTTTCTGCTTTCACGTGGTTGTTTTGGCATCACAAAGCCACTGCAAAAGTATTTCTAAATCTTGCTAGGCTTCTACGTTCATAAAATGTAACAATTGTGATGGAATTCTCAAATTAAGGCATACTTCTGGCCAATAAGAAATTATAGTGTATAAACAGGACTTAGACGCCAATACACATAAAACTTTAAGTACAGAGGTTTAGATTCCTCCTAATTATGGACCAAGACCAGTGGCTAAACTGAGGCAGTTAAATTGCTACTTGGGTAGGTTACATTACTGAACAATGGTTGGCTAATTTGCGTCTGAAGCAAATTGATTGCCATTTCATCCAGGAAGCATTATGGGTTGTTTTGACTTTATGAGAAGTTTGCATGTCTCCTGCAGACTAGCAACATTCACTGGGCAGGGAATGTGTTGAGCTCTTGTTAGAGGCAGTGGGACTAGAAGCCACAGGATTCAAAAGAAGAGTTCAGCACAAAGGTGAAGCCCAGCACATTTGTCCAGGGCACAATACACTGGACACCATAAAAGTGCTATGAACAAATTCAGAGGAGAGCCATGGTCCCAGGGGGAATAAAGGAAGGCAAACACAAAAGGAGAGGGGATGAAAACTCAAAAAAACAAAAACCTTAGGCAGACAGAACCTTGTGGTAAAAAGCAGAAAAATGACAAGGTCAAGACTGATCTCTTTGCTGTCTATACCCAGAAAAGCATGCTCCTCCCACCCAAGCTTTTTTCCCTAAAATATCTCACATCCTTTCTTGTTCTCCTGGTCTCCCCCCCCCTTCCACCCCCACCCCCACTGGTCTTACCTCAAAGCTTGCTGACTCTAAACATTTTCTCTGTCCTTTTTAGGTAGAATTTAAAGTTCCCTTCTGGAGAACAAAGCCCCCAGGGGCATACTTTAAGCATATCTACTGTGCTGGTGATATATACCCAAAGCCATGGCTAGATTTCTAGCACAAAATAAATCCCTGTGTATTAGTGGGCTGCTACAGTCCTAGCACACGGAAAGCATGGGGAGTTTGCAACCAGCTTAGGCTACATGAGACCCTGTCTCAAAATATCAAATAAAATACATTTATCACTGTCTATTTCAGAATGACTGATACAGGTTGCTTATCTTTATATTTCTACACCTGGCATGCACTCGGAAGATGTTGATTTAACTAAAATTGGTTGACGGTATCTTGGAGGGGAAACAAATTAGGAGAAAATACCCAATAAGTAAAAGACTTTTTAAGTCAGATTCGGAAGAAAACCATGCATGTATAAGTTTCAAGAGTTGAGTGCACAGTGGGGCTCTCAGGAGTGAGACAAAAAAGACAGAAGGATGGGTAAATAAGGAGCCTACACTGATCTCACACTTCCCAATCGGTGGAAGGAAAACTAGGGACAGGAAGATGGAGGCAAACTGCGAACACAGGAAGTGGGGGCTTCAGGTGAAGGTTTGTCTCCAGCAGAAGTCTTAAGCAGAAAAAAGTAGGGAATCAGACTAAAGTGGTTTCATGAACAAAAGTCATTGGTAGTATGTAGAGTACTGCTTTATAATCAAATGACAGAGCCAGGCATACAGGCTAACCGGCAGTGAAATGAAAGTAATGAATATACAATCTTATCTAGACAAAATAAATAAATAAATAAAGGTTGGTGGTGAAGGAACATGGCGGCATTGGGTGGTCCTCTGGAAGGAATGACTCAGAAGAGCCAAAGAGGGGATTTCTGGCAATGGGGCGGAGACTGAGACAGATACACAGATGAGGAGGAACAGACTTTGTAGTTTGTTTCTGCGGGAGGTGAAACCACAATTCGACAGTATCTCCAATGGCAGACAAGATTCATGCTGGTTTGCATTACGGGCAGCATGAGAAACAAGTGGATGTTTAGAGGCAGTGTTGGCAAGAGACCCGGGCAGCCAAGCCCCCAGAAGAGTGACCGACCCCAAGGCTGGCCAAGAGTCTGCCATCCAAGGCTAGATACCTAATTTTGAAGAAATGAGTGATAATAAGAGAAGATATATTCCTAGTGAATAAATTTTCTCTATTGAATAAATTATTTTAGCGCAGCCAAGCTCCGATCTCGGAACTCTTTAATTTCTTCAAATTATGACTTTACAATATAGGAAAGAAAGCAATTTCTGAATGGTTGTTGTAAAATGTTTCTCTGCTGACCGCACAGTGATTATTTTATGCCATCCTAATTAGCATAAATTAGCATAGCTTCATTAATTGTGCTAGGGATCTGGAGCGAGGACTCCCTATTGTCTTAAAAATCCTGACAATAATGCAATTTCTTATTAACTTTAAGCAGGTCATTAACAAGTTTAACAAAGCTCTTATGTAATAATATAACATTTCTCATTCTGTGAGGAAAAATGCTCAGGTATATTCACATGTTCAGTTAATAGGCAAAATAATCTTGGTAAAAATGTGTCAGGTCCTCCCTCCACATGAGAAGGAGTGCTGAAATCGCCAACATCCTCTGACAGGGTGAATGAACTTCCTTCATCCCCCAGTGGGCTAAAGAGCCAAGTAAGTTCAGACACGGCAGAAAAGGCATCCAAACACCCTTCAGATGAGCCTTTCTTCTGTCTCAATTATTTTCTGGTTCACATTATCGGAAACCCCATACAGAGTTTATCAATATGACATCACTTACAATGATACCCAAACCACTTGGGGATTTAGTACACTGGAGGAAGAAAGGAAAAGGGAGAGAGCAGGGCTTAAAGAAAGGAGAAAAGACAAATAAACTGAAGCCACTGGAAGGTATTTGGCATTCCTCCCTTCCCAACTCCAAGTCCTATTCTAAATTAGGAAACCTGCATGTCTAAAATGTCAACACTTTCATTTAAAGAATCTGGGAGGGAGTCCATGGGTGTTGTGGATTCAGATCCCAGAAGGAGGGGAACAGAGGAGAATGGCACATTCCCTTTTATACTAGTTGCTTTACTCTGGTTGCTAAAAGTTATACTAAATGGTGCAGATGGAGCTATTGCCCATGCTCCTGAAGTATACCCAGAGATGCTGCTACAAGTGGATTGTGCATCACCTCAGCCGATCAAAGATAAACAGAGGAGACCATATTTGCCTGAAATGGCTGTAAGTCCTTCAACTGTAGTGCTCTGACCCTCAAGCACCTAAAGTCTGGTCCCCACAGTTGTGTGGAATTCTTAGGCCCATCACAGACTGTATCTCTAGGGTCTGGAGAACAGACAAGAGCATCAGTAAGAAAAGGCAATTCTGTAATAGAAAGCTTTGAGGTTGTTAGGCAGATTCAGCTGCTCTAGCAAAAGTACAGAGTGCAGATCCATATCTGATAAGAGGGTGTTCCCAGTTCCCAGGAGAAGAGGGATGCTTTTCACCCCAGGATGTGGAGACATTATATAGACAGGTGATGACAAGACAGAGGACACAGCTTGATGCAACTTCCCATAGCTCGTAGCTGAACACACACATCAGCACAGTGCACCTTACAAATATAAAAGACCAATGCAGGAAAATAGTTTAAAGCTCACCAGGGTCTGGAGCTATTTATTCAAATACATACAAACTACTGAGCTGTAGAATAATTTCTGAGGAAGCCAGGGAAGTTCATAACAAACTTTGTGTAGGCCAAGAGAACAGAATAACTACTCTAACTTCTAATTTCTGTGTGCACAAAAGTGATTTTTATCCTTTTAGCTGTTTCCACCTTAAAAGAAGAGATGCACATGGCAAGCTAAAAAACAAACAAACAAGCAAACAAAAAAAAAAACCCAAAACAAAACAAAACAGAAAAAAAAAAAAAAAAAAGCATTTAGCTTTGGAGCAAATCTTAGCACAAGGGGAAAAACACAAATGAAACTAACAGGAGCCTTGAATTTTATCACCTGTTTATAGAAAAATCTCTTCAAGTGTTTTTAATGGAAAACTTGAATCTCAGATATATACGTAGTGGAAACACACTCTTGAAGAATTTTCAGAAGAGCTTGGTTTGTCTGACGGGCTGTCTGTTGATGTGCCTGATGGGCAGCTCACACTCAGCACCGGGGTAATGACTGGTGCAGGCTTTCTTTCTCTCTGACTGTAACTCAGCACTGGCACTACAGCCTGTCTGTCCCTTTTGTTAGTCACGCTGAGCATGAAAAAGACACCTCCACGAGACTTGAAAATCAATCTTCAACATGGGCCAGAAAGTGCCATACGAGAAAATAAGAGTATCACTGAGGATGTAAGCAGTGTTTTTGCTTATTTTGAAGACAGCGATTCCTTATAATCTAAGAAAACAGGTATGAGTTTCAGCTCGTGAACGGCTTTATTACGTTCACGAAAGCAATGGACACTAGGAGGGAAATGTGTCACAGACATAAAATTCTGCTATGTCAAGTTCCCTAACCCCAGATACTTAGATAACTATGACAAATCTTTCTAAAGCAAACAAGACTGATGTTCTCAGATACAAATTACATGAAGGTAAGTCCCATTGGGAGCCTGTTGTTATTTGAATTTCAAATATCTGCCAAACCTCCCAAGACCACACTGGAGGCTTGATCCCTACCTGATGGTCTACGGGGGAGTTGTCCCCATCTGATGGCCTACTGGGAAGTGGCACAAATGTTAGGAGATAGCCTTAGTTACAGGAAGTTCACTAGGGGTATATTTTAGCCCTTCCCATCCCTGTTCTTCTCTCTCTCTCTCTCTCTCTCTCTCTCTCTCTCTCTCTCTCTCTCTCTCTCTCTCTCTCTCTGTGTGTGTGTGTGTGTGTCTGTGTCTCTGTATCTCTCTGTTTCCCTCCCTCCCTCTGCTTCTTCCTTTCCTTCTCCCCTCCCTCTTTTTCTGTCTCTCTCCCCCATACCTCTTGATCTCTTAAGATAAGAACCTTTCCTCCATCTCATTCCCATCATGCTTCACTGTCTTACCACAGACCTTAAAGCAAACAGGCCCAAGGACCATAAACTTCACCTTCTCTATAAGTTGTCTGTTTCAGGCATTTTGTCACAGTGACAGAAACCTGATAGACACATCTGTGTGGCCAACAAATGAAAAACACAGTGAGCTCAGCCAGGAAGGAAGAAAAGAGGTGATCACATCTGAATTTTATTGATTCTTTTATTCAGACCTAAATTTAATTTTTTAAATGACAACTTTTGGGATTAATATTGGCACTTGATCCCTGCAACTTTTTTTTTGTTTGTTTCTATCTGTTTTTTATCAAGACAGGGTTTCCTCTGTGTAACAGGACTGGCTGTTCTGGGACTCAGAGAGATCCACCTGCTTCTGCCTCCTTCATGCAAGGATTAAAGTATGCACCAACACACCTAGCAAGCCCATCATTTAAAAACATGCCATAAGATGATTTTTAAGAGAACAGTATTTGGAAAAATCATGTATTCATTTCCCCTGGGGCTGGAAAGATGGCTGGTTAAGAGCATGTAGTACACTTGCAGAGGATCTGAGTTTAGTTCCCAGGACCCATGTCATAGGGCCTGTAACTCCAACCCCAGAGGATCCCATGCCCTCTGCTCCATGGGTATCTGTGCTCACATGAACATACCCATCCACAGACACATATGCATGTGCATAATTAAAAACAAATAAATATATCATTTGACCCTGGCACACTAGGCAGCAACAGCAAAGTACTTATGAACATCCCTAACGGCTGTCTTTATGTGCGTCTAGCTTTGAGAAGTCACAGCCAGAAAACAGCTAAGTATCACCAAGTATCATTACTATCAGGAAGCCAGGAACACCATGGAGATAGAGGGTGGTGTGAGGAGTTCCATGAGGACAAGAGACAATCAGTGAATCTTGCCAGTAATTAATTCTAGAATGTAATCGTTACAACACACAAACCACTAACCCATGATCCTAGTCTCAGACCTTCACAAGAATGTCTATACTAATATAAATAAAAAGAATCATTAGCTTTTAAGAAATCATGGGCTGGAAACTAAAGTCCCAGAATCACAGACTCTTGATGCCTCTTCCTCTCCATATGTAGGGTTGTGGAAAGAGAGACTTTTGGGGAAGCAATGGACTGCAAAGAGGTGAATGGTGAGTAGGATGTCATTTCCTGTTTGATACTGTTGGGTAATTCAATGGCGAACTTTAGATAAGGAAGTACAGGTCACAAGGACAGTGAAGCAAGCCTTGGGGAATATTAGTCTGATATTTAAGTTGAACTTAAAAAAGCAATGGTCATATAAAATCATATACAGTCTATAGTCATGCTATATGATATAGGTGGAACCCTGAGATTCCGATATCAGGAAAATTCCAAAATGATACTCTGGGATTGGGGCATCTTTACAGTTATATAGGAGCAGTGCAAAGCATGACAACTTGAGAAATAGATAATAAATACAGCCTCATAATAAAGTCCTGGGATTTGGTTATACTACAAAATATATAGGAACAGGAGAAGTAAGTCTGTGCACCTCTGTGGTAAGGATGATGAAGAGACATTCGAACAAGGAGTAAGGGCAAAAGCAGAAAACACACTATTGATGAACTAGATAGGAACAGACCATGGGGCCAAAGGGAAGAACTGGATGATGTTACTGACTTAGTTTTCAGTGCTAGCCCAGAAACAGGAAGCAATGTGATGGGAACCAGTTACATTTGATTGCAGACTCCAAACCAAAGGCAGAAAGTCTGGCGAAGTTAAGGCTTTGGGCTGAGTAACAACTTTGTTTCTTCAGAGAGGAAGTAACCAAAGGAACTGCTACTTGGAAAAAAAAAAAACAGCTAGAGAAACTTTGGTGAAATCAATGATATCGTTCGTTAGAGCCATGGCAGAGCTGCCTTAACCTCATTCTACCCCACACTGCTGTTCACTGCCTCTGTAAAATGCCCCCGCTGATACCCAGTTCAGCCCATTAATCTCAAAGATCTCTGTTCCACTTGTCAGGTAATTTGTTTATCAACCACCAGTAGTGTTTCCTTCTAATCTGTCAGTCCTGGATATGGCAGATACATTGTGGACACTAAATATTTTCAAGCTGAACAAAAATGTTAGTGCAAAAAGAAAAAAGCTGCTATGAATGGAATGTTTCAGAGTTTGATAGCTACTAAAAAGAACTGCTATTGAATTATGTGTAGGCAAGACAGCTGTATAGGTTGCTTGGAAATTTAAAATCTGTAAAGAATATAGGTAGAGTCTGTTGTCCCATTGCTTCATGAAGTCTTGTCAGACTTTAAAAAAAAAAAAATGGAGACCAAAGGTCTCCATGCTCCAGTGGATGTCCTGTATACATCCATGTATGGGCAGCATTAATTGGACTTAGTAGGTTATTTTTACAAAGACAAAGAAAGGAAAGATGAGAAAAAAAAAGATTTGTTTGTTTGTTTGTTTGGTTGGTTGGTTGGTTGGTTGATTGGTTGGTTGGTTGGTTTTACAGGGCTTCTCTGTGTAACAGCCTTGGCTGTCCTGGAACTCACTCTATAGACCAGGCTGGCCTCAAACTCAGAGATCTGCTTGTTTATGCCTCCTGCAAGTCAGGATATTTTGTCTGGGAGGAGTTAGAAGGGGAACTGGCATTGATTATAATCAAAATATGTTGTATGCATGTATAAAATTCTTTTAAAAATACATTTAAAATATTATATTTAAAAAAATCTAGATGGAAGATACTATTTCAAAGCTTACAACATGGAACTTAAATTCTTTAAAAAAAGCCCATCCCTATACCAAAAGATTGATAACTACATAAATCTGTTTCATCAATATATTTTAAGTTAAAATAAAACATTCAAAGCCTGGGGCAAAAATCAATAGTACAACACTCATGGCATGCACAGTCCTCAATGAGAAGATGGACTTGGCTGGAGGTGTAGATCAGGGACCTAGTACACATTAATGTGCAAAGTCCTGCACTCAGGCTCTAGCACCAGAGCTAGAGTGAAAGAGAAAATACACAAGGCATGTATACCTCCCAGTTCTGCAAATAAAATAGGATCCTTGTGCTGCATTTATCTTTTGTTTTGTTTTCTTTGTTTTGTTTTTTGAGACAGGGTTTCTCTGTGTAACAGCCCTAGCTGTCCTGGAACTCGCTTGTAAACCAGGCTGGCCTTGAACCGACAGAGATCATCTTGCCTCTGCCTCTCCAGTGCTGGGATTAAAGATGTGAGCCTTCACTGCCAGGCTACATTTATCTTTTTATGAAGTTACTTTAACAGTCTTTTTGCTTAATTGCTCAACTCTAGTCCAACAACAACATAAAGGCTTCTAGCCTAATAATTTTAATATCCAGGTTGTTCAAGGTTGACAATGTGACAATAAAGCCTCAGCTTCAGGGAAGCAGACTTCAAAAAGCTAAGTAAAAATAGGACCCAGTAGCACACAATGTCATCCAGGTTGCCCATCTGTGTGCAGTCACTGACTGTGATTATACAGTGTCAAACAACCGAGCAATTGACTTTTATTGTGACCTCCGCTCTCAAAAGGGCTGAGTTGGGAAAGACAAATGGGGTATCCTTGGAAGCAAATGAAAAAGTAGGGGGCTCTCCAAACAAAAAGATGTCAGATAGATTGCCAGCTAAAATTTACAAAAGTCACAAACCAAGGGGTGGCTGCTGAGATCGGGCACTGTTTGGTCTTCCAGAAGACCTGGGTTCAAGCCACCATCCACACGGCAGCTCACAACCATCTGTAACGTCAGCTGCAGAGGATGTGAAGCTTTCTGGCATCCACTGGCACCAGGAATGTGCATGGTACACTGACATGCTTGTAAGCAAAGCAGCTGTACATATAAAATAAATGTAAATAAACCTTTAAACACAAACCGCCAGGGACACGACACAATGGTGCTAGAAGGACAGGCATGGAACTAGTAGACCTAATGAGTAGAACAGCAGTCATGAATGATCAGAAACAGAGTAGAAGGGACAGAGATGGCAAAGGCAGGAGTGAGAGCAAGGTGACAGCCAGCGCACACTGTGTACTCATGCAGAATCCCACACCAAACCCCATTAATACAAACAGTTACTGTATGATCATAAAAATAAATAAAACTTACACTGGGGAAAACAACTATAATCTAGTGTACTTTAAAATGTACAAGTAAGATTACTTTCTAAACTGCTGTCATCCAACAGGGATACTGACAGTGCTGAATGATCAGGTTCATCTCTGAGACCCTCAAAGATGGAGAAGAGTGAATGGAGAGTTATGCATAATAGACTTAAGCCTTCAGCTTATTTCTAATGCCAGGGAAGATTAGGGAGTTGGTGCTAATACATGGTTTGAAACGTGATGGTTTAAAGAAACACGCCATAGGCAGTGTTTCTTTCTAAGCTAACAGCTGCTATCAAATTTATTAGAGAAATAATAGAGACATTTACTGTAAGCGCAGCATGGAAACCGAGAATGACAGCTACTGGTGCAGAGGAGCACTGATTCTCTCTTTTTTAAAGAAAAGAATCTGGCTGAACTGGAAACAGAAATTGCCTAAAAGGAACAGAGTTCAAAGGGAAGGAATGCACTGTTCCTCCCACCTTGCTGTCTGTTGGATCCAGTGATGGGTAGTCAAACCCTTGAGATATCTGTAAACCCTTGTTCCTTAGGAGAATAGTAGACAAAACGCATTAGTGACAGAGGGCAAAGCTCTGAAGGTAGGGTGATGTAGCAGAAAGAGGGGATAGGAGAAGTATTGATCGCTCCCACTTACAACAGGCAAACTCCCACAGAAAGGATAGGAGAAGCGACTAGAGGCTGGGAAAGGAGGGCAGGAAGTTATGATTTGCCAGCTTTTAGGTTTGTGCTGTGGATTACTGTCACTTGGGTATGTCCCCAAAGGCTAAAGGCTGAAGGCTGTAAACTTGGTCCCCACTGTGGCATTGTCAAAAGGCAGTGAGGTCTTTAGAAGGAGCAGCCTGGCATGAGGTGGTTAGGTTATTAGGATCAACGGCCTCAGAAAGGATTAATGAAGCACTTGAGGGTCTTCGATGAGTTCTAGTAGAGAGGGTCTGAAAGGGGAAAAAAAAAGTCTGGCCCCAGTCTCTCTGGCTACCTGTCCTGAAAAATGGGGTACTCGGTGTGCATGTGCTCTGGCTACCATGGTACCTGAAACCACCACAATTTCATTAGCAAAGCAAGATGCCACTACATCAACCAGGTTGAAGTCCTTACCAAAGGCCAGATGGATGCAGCTGCTTACATTTGGACTTTCCAACACTGTTAGCTCCATAAATCTCCTTTCTTTATACACTGCATGGCCTCAGGTATTTTGTTATAGCAATGGAAAACGGGCTAAGACAAGCATAATGAAAAGGTGGGTGTAGGCAGTATAAATGCTTTTACAGTATTGTGAATTCATTTAATGCCACTGAATTGTTCGCATACAAATCGTTAAAATGATAAAGATTGTGTTGCTTATGTTTTACCACAGTAATAAAACAGAAGGGCTGTTTTAGACCAGAAACCATGAAGACTTAGATGTGAATTCCAGTTTCTTGTCATTTCAGCTATCTTCCTACACAGACAGGAGCCTTGATACTAATGACCAGAAGCAGCCTGGCCTGGGCAAGACAGAATGGCAGAGGACTTGGCATGGGAGTCAAGTGTGAGAAAAGTGACAAGGGTGGGAACTAGGAAGAATTCAGTCCTGGCACAACTCCCTGACAAAATAACTTGCTAAATATGGATTGACTGACTTTGGGAGACACGTGTTTCTACTGCGGGAGACATGAGAAGCTGCTCGTGGCTTTGGTGAGAGCATTTAAGCATGGGGTGACTTTTAATGACCTTTAAATTCCCTCCCAAAAGGGAAAACAAATAATGTTCACTCCTCTACCATGATCTTCTAGAACCACAGGACATTTTCCAAAATGTCCCCACTGATGAAAAGTAAGGGAGATAGATGGGAAAGGGACTCAAGTGATTCAGCTACTCCATCTACTCTTGGTGAAGAACAGTTAGGATATTACAGAGTAAGCAATAAAGGAAAGAAACCCTAGCAGTGAGAATTGCCAGTCATCAGATCATAAAGTCATGGGACTGGTTTTCCAGAATCCTTCAGTTACCCAGAAAGGGCCATTTAGGTACTTTCTATCTTAGAAAAATCTAAATGCCTGGTGGGGGAGGGGGTGGCTCAATCAAAAAAGAGCTGGCTCGGCAAACATAAGGACCTGAGATAGGTACATTCTCTAGATCCCCTGTAAAGAGACAACAAAGCACAGGAGTACTAATGAAGGGAGGGAAGGAGGGAGGGAGGGAGGAAGGGAGGGAGGGAGGAAGGGAGGGAGGGAGGGAGAGAGCAATGCGTATTTAAACTACTCTATCATGCCTGTAACTCTGTGCTCAGAAGAGTGACATGGGAGGATTCCAAGTTCCAGGCCAGCCTGCACTATATAGTGAGCTTCAGGCCAACCTGAGATAAGATATATTATGAGACCCTGCCCCCTCCCCATCCCCACGCCCAAAATCACCTTAGGGTAAATAAGAACCATTCCCAGTCCCACCACAAATGAACTGTGCACTCTTTGGTGCCATGTCTTTGCTAACTCACAGGCAGGTCCCCAAACATAACAGGATTGGTCTCAATATAGTATTGTGGCTATGACAAAGGGACCAGAGCCTGTTGGTGAGAAGGTGACTTTCCCCTAGGCATCCAGGATTGTTTAGCTCACTGAGATGAAATTTATAAAAGGTAACTGAGTGATGAGAAAGAGTTAATATAATTTCTTCCGCCAGAATAATTTACTTCCCATTTTCAGGCAGACAGGCCCTGGCTACACGGTCTTTTCACTCCATCATTCTCCTGCAGTATAGCAGGGGCCATTAAGCTAGGTAAAAAGATGAATTGCTAGAGATGATTATGCTTGCCTCCAGCAGCCCAGGAAATGTACTCAAGAACAATAAAAATATCCGATGACCTGTCAGGGAGATGCTTATGCAAATGAGAACATCACCATTCTACTTGTGCCTGTTCGTCAAAAGCCCATCATGAAATATAGATGGAAAAGCTGGAGCACTGCAAATAAGAAACTGGTTTCAGATTAGGATACGCTAGAAATGAAAATTCATGCCCAAACGCCTAATTCAGCTATAAAAGAAGACAATGATGGACATAGATCAGCACCCAGGCTCATTTCCTTTGGAAACAATAACGCCATGGCATGACAGTTCTTGTTGCTCTCATGAATGATACTACTGGGTGCTGAAAATTCTTAGAAGTCCTCAGATGTAAAATGCATTGTAAATCTAAGTCAACAGAGCCTTTCTGCTCTTAAAATAGTAAAGGGTATTTCTGACCCTGGATGCAATAACCTTCAAAGGATTCATGAGAAAGAAGTCAAGGCAACTGATGGACAGACAAGCAGCAAACTTGTGGAAACTGGACCTCCGGCACCCTTCGGTCCAGCCTCCTCCTCTCGGAGCTGGACAGCAAAGAGGACCCTAACTACACGCCAGGCTTTGTCTCCCAGGAGTGCTTTGTCAGTTACAACCTGAGACTCTTTACCACAGTTTCCCTGGGGCTAGGGCTTGCCATCTGCAAAAATCAGCATAACAGCACCTATCTCAGAGGGTTGTGGTGAGAATTTTAATGAGGCCCCACTTAGAAAGTTCTTAACACAGAGCCTGGCAGATAACTAGGGCCTCATTTAACACAGGCCAGTTGCTATCAGATGAGACACCCACCTGCCCACCTGTCAAATCCACTTGAATCTCTTAACAGCGTGATGGAAAAAGAACTTATCACTTGCACCCTCCAGTGTGCCTACCCCAGTCTCCCCAATTCCATAAACTATTCAGATCAGAAACTTTAGAATCTCCCCCCACACCCACAGGCTTTTATTAATTGGGTTCTTTCCTCGTACAATATCTCTGGATCACAATGTCCCCTCCCTCTTCTCCCCCCAGCTCCTCCCCACCTTTCTCTCCACTCCCTTTCTCTCTCTCATTAGAACAGAACAGGCATCTAAGAGACAACGATATAACAAAATAAAATATAATAAAATAAAAAAAGCATCATATTGAAGTTAGACAGATAAATCAATAGAAAGAAAGGAGCCCAAGAAAAGGCACAAGAATCAGAGACCCACCCTTTCACACACCCAGAATCCCATAAAAAAATACTAAACTGAAAGCTATATCCCTGCTACTTCTTTAGCAAATCCTGCAGGCTCTATCTCTCAAATACACTATAACCCCATTCCTTTCTGCTCCCTCCAGCTTCCGCATAGTCCAAAACACTGTCCCCCACCCCACCCCCCAAGTGCCAAACAGCACTCCCACAGTTTCCTAGCTGTTTCCTGCTTCCTTCTCATCCCATTAAGAATCAGCTCTCCATTCAACAGTTACAAAAATCATTCTAGGATTTTCAGAACTCTTGTGGTTTGCCCTGCCATGCAGAGTGAAGGCTCCAGTGCTTGTATAAGCCTGTGAATCCCTCTGGGTGTGACTGCTCCTCTCTCTTTGTGGCCCACCCCCTGCCCACAGGCCCTGTGCTCATTCTTCTGTGACCTCGATGGGTTTCCTTTATGATGCTTACCATCATTTGCCATCTTGTTACTTCTTATTTCTCTCCTACACTGCTTTCCTGATGAGAGTCCCACAAGGGCAGGAACTTAGCCTCTTTTTGTTCACCACATTTGATAAAACAGGGCACATGGTCTATGTTGGGAACACAATAAAAGGCTGGCCATGAATGCCTCGCTCCAAGAAGTATAAAAATGAATATAAATTCATTTCTGTTTCCAAATGGCCAACTAAAGATTTTTAAAGAAGAGGGTTTCATATAAAGTAAAATTAATCTGCAGTCTTTGAATCTGAGGTTGGAGAGAGAGTTCAATGGGTAAGACAGTTGCTGCATGGCATGGGGAATCTCAATATGACCTGAAGAACCAAGTCAGAAGCGGGGCACAGCAGTGCATGCTAGCATGCTAGTCGTCCCAACACTCAGGTGGCAGAGCCAGGTGGACCCCAGCCAGCAGAGCACCAGATAGCAAGAAACCCTATCTCAAAATAGCAAAAAGTAAGGCTGGGTGTTGGTAGCAAACACTTTCCGAGACATTATTATTCCCATTTTGTAACGGTAAGAAGGCTGCATTTGTATTCAGTGACTGGACACAGGAGGTCTTTCTACAGAAACAAAGCTCCACAGCTACACAGTGAGTCATGAGAATAAATGCTTTATAGGGGCTTACCTACTCTGTGGGGTTCTTAGATCTTTTGTACTTTTCTGAAAATTATATACATAGAAAAATTAGAAAAATATTATTTTGAAAGTTCTTAGTATACATCTTAATAAAATTTATAAGATATAGCATATGAATATATTTCTCCTTTTAATTAGCAACACAGTTTTTAAAAGACTCTAAAAAGAAATTATGAGTTTGGGATTACCATCACATTTCAAGGGTGTGTGTGTGTGTGTGTGTGTGTGTGTGTGTGTGTGTGTGTGTTTAAAACAAGGAAAGTATCACTGTATAGCCCAAGTTGGTCTAGAACTTGAGATTCTCATGCCTCACCCAGTTAGAATTAAAGATGTATGCCACCAGGCTCAGCTTCATACATGGTAAACAGTTCACAAACTCCTTTAACTACAGTTACAGGTGACCCAATGGCCCTCTTTTGGCTTCTGCGGACATCCATTGTATTGGTCAGTGGTCTCTGGAGAAGTGTTTCCCAACCTGTGGATCATGCCTCCTTTGTGGGTGTTGAATTTGACTCTTTAACTGGAGTCGTATCAGATATCCTGCATAATAGATATTTACATTACAATTCATAACAGTAGCAAAATTGCAGTTATGAAGTAGCAATGAAATAATTTTATGGTTGGAGTCACCACAATATGAGGAACTGTGTTAAAAGGTCGCAGCATTAGGAAGGTTGGGAACTATCTAGAGGAACAGAATATATATATATATATATATATATATATACACATATGATTTTATTTTATATATATAAAAAATAAAAACATATATATGATTTTATTTTATATATATGATTTTATATAATATATATATATATATATATATATATGATTTTAATTTTAGGATGGCTTACAGGCCATGGTTCAGATAGCCAAACAATGGTTGTCTATCAATGGAAGGTCCAAGAATCAAGCCTCTGTTCTGTCCATAAGGCTGGATATCTATGCCAGTCTTCAGTATATGCTGGAATCCCAAAGAAGTAGGCTCTAATGCCAGTGAGAGTGAGGGCAAGCAGGCAATGAGAGAGAGAGAGAGAGAGAGAGAGAGAGAGAGAGAGAGAGAGAGAGAGAGAGAGCTTCCTTTTTTCCGTGTCCTTTATACAGGCTGCCAGCAGAAGGTGTGGCCCAGATTCAAGGTGGATTATCCCACCTCAAAAGTTCGAGGTTAAAAAGTGGTTCTTCACATTTGAAATGATTTAAGAAGTAAATCCCTCACAGGTATACCCAACCACTTAGATTTTAGTTAATTCCAGATGTTGTCAATTTGAAGACCAAGAATAGCCAGCACACCCAGACACATGTGACACACACAGACACACGTGTACATGTGTATAAGAACAAATCTTTCCTAAATGAACCATGGGTTAACAACAAAAGCTTTGAGCCCTTTTTTGCAAATATCCATGATGCCAGACCCTGTGATGATCTATTATGAACAGTTAGTTTACGGGAAGTGGAGAGGTCCTCATGAAAGTGCTAAATAACAACATAAAAAGAGCAGACACCGAGATGTGAAGTCACGGTTCACTGACGTCATCACTGGCAAGAGGCATTCCTTATAGCTCATTTCAGAACTTAGAATTCTCACAATTACAGACAGAAGATGCAGACAGCCCTGAGAAGCAGGGACAGCCCCAGAATCTCAGGGGACATACTATCTTTACAATGAGTGCTGAGTAAGGTGTCGATGCTATTTCAATTTAAACAGCATTTTATGTGACTCAGAGCACACTTACATTTTTAAATAATGTTGCTAGGCATTATTTAAAATCATAAGCTGCAGTGGCAATAATGCAACATTTAAGACAAAGACCTTACTGTCTACAGGCCTGTGGTAGTTTGAATGTAATTGGCTCCTATGATGTTATAGGGGGTGCCACTATCAGGAAGTGTGGCTTTGTCGGAGTAGGTGTGGCCTTGTTGGAGAAACTGTGTCACTGTGGGGGTCTGGCTTTGAGGTTTCCTATGCTCAGGATACTGCCCAATGTCTCAGTTAACTTCCTGTTACCTGCAAGATGTAAGACTCAGCTACAGCACCACATCTGCCTGAACACCGCCATGCTCCCCACCGCCATGATGATAATGAATGGAACCTCTGAAACTGTAAGTGAGCCACTCCAGTTAAGTGTTCTTTTTTATTAAGAGTTGCCATGGTCATGGTATCTCTTCACAGCAATAGAAACCCTAAGACAATGCCTTTACCTTAACAGTTATCTAAATACACACTGCTCAAGAGGTCCTGTAGAAAGTAAAGTAATTCAGTGGGCAGTGAGAGGGGATGGGGAAACCCATGGGAAGCAGGCTGTGGTTCTGTGCATCTGCAATCCCAGCACTCAGGAGGCTGAGGCAGGAAAATTACCAAGAATTCAAGGCTGTGCTGGTCTACACAGCATATACTAATCCAACTATATAGCAAGACCTGGTCCCAAAGAACAACACAACTCCACCTCACTCATATGAAGAAATATTCTGGGACCAAAAGGCTTCCTCCTAGCTGTGACTATAGAATCTGGCATGGAATCAAGGGGAGGAAATGGATAAAAGAAAATAAAACCCTTTTAAAAATTGCTCTTGATGGCTATCTACTTACATCTATTTTGCTATTACCTGGCTAGGAGACAGTCGCGTTAAATACTATGGGTCCACACACTTCTGTCCTCTGAAGACAAAATCCAGGGAAGATAAAGAAAGCAACATCTTCGGCTTTTTTTGCGGGGGTGAGAGGGGTAGGGGTGGATACAGGGTTAGAGGTGTTTGTAAGTTATCCAGTATGGGTGCTGGAGCTGAACACAGGTCTTCTGGAAGAACAGGAAGTGTTCATAACCACTGAACCATCTCTCCAGTGCCCACTTTTCTTCCTTTCTTCCTTCCTTCCTTCCTTTTTCTTTTTTTTTTTTTTTTTTTTTTCTTTTTTCTTTTTTCTTTTTCTTAAAACATTCAACAAAGGGAAACAGGAGATCAGGGGTGAAAGAGGAAAGAGACTGACGCCAGGTCTCTTTTCATCAGAGTTGAGAGAAGTCATGTTCCACCAGCAAGGAGCTATAGTAGACTTTAAATCTAGGACTGGAGAATTTGTTAAACGAGGTAGAAAAAAAAAGTCTTACTGTTTTAGGGTTAAAATTCATAGTTAGAGTACCATTCTAATGTGGACTGGAAAGTTTGTTTTGGGACTGGGGGTTTGGTTTGGTTTGACTTGGTTTGATTTTGGTTGGAAACCACATAACAGGAAAAGGAGCTGAGAACCAGCTGAAAACCAGCTGAGAACCTGTTATCCGCTGTTCTGAGCAGTGCAGGCAGGGACAGACAGCTCATTCATCCTCCCAGCTTATAACAATTGAAGATGCTTGCCCTTGAGATTCTTGGCGGCACTGTGGATGCTCTAGGAATCTTTATTCAAGAAAACAGTATAAAAGAAAGACATGTGAAGGATAGATGTAAGCCACAAATGTAATTTAAATTTTTTCTTTTCGATTGTACGTTATTTTATATAGAGAGAGTGTTTTTGCCTGGATATGTGTGTGTGCACCATGTGTGTGCCTGGTGTCGACAGAGGTCAGAAGAGGATGTCAGATCTCTGGAATTGGAGTTACGGATGTTTGTGTGCCACCCTATAGGTGCTAGGAGCCAACCCTGGGTCCTCTGTAAGAGCAACAAGTGCTTTTAACCTCTAAGCCACTTCTGCAGCCTCTTAAGTTTAATTTAAAGGCTTCTAACAGCCGCACTAAAAAGTTTTATAAGTTGATTAATTACATTTTAACATACTGTGTTTGATTCAATAGTGACAGCCTTGTATGACTTTAATATGCAATTACTACTGATGACATAGTTCAATTCTTTACTTTGTTTTTAATACTTCAAAAATTGGTATAGTTTGAATTTACAACTTTGAAATTTACAATAAACCATCATGCCCTGATTTCAGCCATCCACATTTCAGGTTCTCAAAGCATACATGCTTGGACAGTGTAGGCTTAGTGTATTCTTACTAGCCTAAAGACACAACAAACCTTTAGCCTACCTTCCTTGTAGGAATCTACTTAAAAGCACAAAGACTCTTCACAGAAGGTCGAGGTCCACATGTTCAGGGGGACAAACAGAGAAAAGTGACGAATACGGCTTTGCACAGGAATTTCCAATACAAAGGGATACGGCGTGGTTGTCGGAGCTGGGGCAGTGACTCGATAAGCAAAGCGCTTGCTGCATAATTATGAGGCCCTGAGCTTGATCCTCAGTACCCACATAAAAGCCAGGCATGGTGGCTCATGCTTCAGTCCGCGTGCTGCAGAGGTGGAGAAAGGAAGATGTCTGAGTATGGCTGGCTCACCAGTGTAATGAATTAGTGAGCTCCAGGTTCAATTAGAAACCATGACTCAAAAGAAAACAATTAAGGATTAATGATGAAGACATCCAATGTCTTCTCTTGCTTTTTTCCCTCCCTCTCTGTCTCTTTGTCTCTCTGTCTCTCTCTTTGTCTCTCTCTCTCTCTCTCTCCCTCCTCTCTCTCTCCCCCCTCGCAGGTTAAGTAGAAGTGGTATGTCCCGCCTTCAACCTGGCTCACAAAACAGCCACACAAACTTCCACTTCCATCTCCCCTTAGCTGCAGATCCATGCACAAGGTCCATCTGAAGTTTTCTGTGGCCCTCAGAATAATGGAGCCAGAAGGGCAGGGGTTCTTAAACTGGGATCCAGGGAGCAAGCACCATGAACTCTGTGGGTAGGATTCAGGAGCTCCAGAAGCTGAACAGGGAAAGGTAGCATCTTTGTTTCTATTAAGCTCCAACTCTAATTCAGCATCCTGCTCAGTTATGAATAAAAGCAATGAAGCACTGTGTAATTAGCAGACCTTGTCATATGCAAAGATCACATCTGTTTTCACAGCACACTTTAATTCCCATGTATTCTAGAATAGCACTTGTTCAAAGTGCCAGTAGTTATTAAGCCTACACAAGACCTTTGTCATTAAACAAATTAATAAAGAAGCACATATCTTACCATAGCACAGGATTTTAGCATTTTAGTAAATTGGTTCCTTTTTAAGCCCTGTGATAATGATGGTTTCTTTTTGTTTGTTTGTTTGCTTTAAAATGTCATCCTGATTTTAAAAAATTAATGAATATAATGTCATTCTGGGAAGCAAAGAAGTCCATGTTGCATTTGTACTACTGAAAGAATGTTTGTCCCCAAGCAGGGCAGCTTCCATCCATCTGGTCACATTGGATCACTAAGGGTGCTTACTTCAGCCCTGAGCCCATTCTGACTAATGGACACATTAAATGCAGCTTCAGCCACTGCCTGTTGGTTCCTACTTCAAGCACATATGCACTGAAAAGAAGGGAATTAGCATGGAAGTGCATGCCTGCAATCTCTTAGCACTTAGAAGCTGGAGGCAGGAAGATCAAAAGTTCAAAGTCTTACTTAGCTATCTAGTGAATTTGAGGCCAGATTGGGCTATAAGAATTGGTCTCAAAATAAACAAATAAATAAATAAATAAAGGAGTACAGAAATGACTCCTTTATATATAATGTAATAAATATAATGTGCTCCTCAGATCTCCCATACCTACAATTATGCTAATCAATTTATTTTCCTATCAGTAATGGCATCTGGCCTTTGCAGAATAAATAATTGGCTTTCGCATTCTGCCATATAATACCTAGCTCACACATTTGTTCTGTAGACTAATTAATGTTTGAGTGTTTAAACACAATGCCTCTGCAGAAGCAATGGTATTATAATGTGTTGGGACACTCTAGTATTGTAATTAGTACTAATTAGATTCTTTTCAACAGCTTGTTGAATTTACAAATTACTGCATGCAAGGTATTCCGCTTTACTTGTTCATTATGAAAGAACCAGACTCAGTAGTTTAAATAGAAACCTTTCACATACACTTTCTCAAGGTTTGACACCAACCACTCCCCTGAAGCCAGGAAGGACGTTAGGATGACATCTTTGTAGGAACTGCCAAGCCATTGCAGAAGTATGCCAGGAGCCAGCTCATGCTGGCTGGCCAGAAATGCTTTAGACTTCCCCCTTCCAGTCTCAAGATCAGCGATTCCATATTGTGACTGAACCATTACAGGAGTGACTCCGCTCCATCCTTCCCTTCCTTCCGACCTCTCTCCCTTTCTCCCATTCTCTCCCCCTCACTTTCCTGAGGACTCTTTCTATCTTACCAGGCATTAATGCTACCTCCAGTGAGAACCTGAAGGCAGACAGTCAGTCCATAGATCAAAAATTTACAAAGAATTCAGCTTCCAACTCAACAAGTCCTCAGGAAAGTGTCATATGTGTTTTTCACATTTGACAGCGCCATTACTTAGCCATTTATGACTTGCTCTTCACATATATTTTCCTTTATAATAAAGAAGTTGCCTAAAGTCATTATATTCTTTACATTTAAAAATGGGGGGGGCTAAAATGCTTCTTTTACCTGTTTGTAAATTTCACAATGTTTTACTAGCATTTGGATGAATTTTAGTTTCTGGATTAAGCTATTTATGATCTACCATCCCATCTATTCCCATCTATTAAAAAATATTCATCTAAAAAAATAGCAGATCAGTAGCTGGATGGAGAGATGCCTCAGTGTTTAAGAGTGCTTGTTGAGCAAATGTGAAGACTTCAGTCTGAATCATAGCCCAGGTGTCATACATGCTGAGCCTGTGTTCCCTTCAGGCGGAGGGGTGCAGAGACAGGATGATCACTGGGCTTGCTGGTTGTCAGCCAAGAAAACATAAGCTCCAGGTTCAGGGAGAAACCCTGCCTCAAAGGAATAAGGTAGAGAGTGATGGAGGAGGTCAGCTAATGTCCTTGTACTGGTTAGTTTTTACACAGAGTCACCTAAGAAACCAGGCCTCAATCGGGGAAGTTCTTCCATCCAATTGTCTTGTGGGGCACGTCTATAAGACATTTTCTTAACTGCTAATTAATTACAGGAGGGCCCAGCCCAGTGTGCACAGTGCCACCACTGGGCAAGTGGTCCTGGTTTGTGTAAGAAAGCAATCTGAGCAAGCAATTGGAAAGCAAGCCAATAAGCAGAATTCTCCCAAGGTTACTGCTTCAATTCTCACCTCCAGGTTCCTGCTTTGAGTTTTTGCCCTGACTTCCCTTAGTGATGGACTGACTGAGCCATGTAAGCCAAATAAATCCTTCCCTCCCCGAGTTGCTTTTGCTCATGATATCACAGCAATAAAAAGCAAAATAGGAGACCCCCATTGTCTTCATGCACACCTATCCATGTACACACACACACACACACACACACACACACACACACACACACACACACACATACACACATGTACACAGTACACTCACCCATGCATATGTACATACACATCTAAAATTTGTTTAAATAGAAATACCAGATCACTTAGAAATGAAAAAGTTAAGTAAATGTTTTAACTTCTACCCTGGAATAAGTTACAGGAATGAATTTATACAAGACAGCCTCAGAAATCTAGAAGAACATTAGCTATTCCAGCTCTTGTCCTCTGAGACTTTACTTGCTGGACAGATAGTAGGCACTTAATAAATGTCAACTTTTACTATTGCCATCATCATGCCTCACGTGGAGAGTTATTGTTAATTAAGAGCTGACATCTCAGTTGGTTTGTACGGGCCTTAGCCATGCCCCCAAATCCTTATTTACTTTTAAATTTAAACAGGACATTTCAATGCTTGTTATTCATTTAATCCTTCTCTACCACACAGCCATTTTAAATATTTATACTCCAGATATTACACATTTGCCATTGTTGCTAATAAAATCCATCATTATTCTAATGCTAAGCCTGTGTCTCTTTGCTAGGGTAATTACTCAGACATATCATCTCACACATTCAGCATGACTTGCATAGGAAATAATTCTTTAAACAAACACATTCAATCCAAATTTGGAAAACACTCTGGATCCTTTTGAGCAAAAGGCAGAAATTGTTCCTTTCTCTGTGTGAATCCCAGAGTCAAGGGGATCTGACCACTACAAATAACAGCCTTTCAAAAGAGAATTCATGTTTGCTTCTATCTCTGAACTGACCCCGCTCATTTGCCTAGATCCAGACCAGGCCTGGGGCTTCAACAGCTACGGCCCTACACTCCTCCAAGAAGGGCAGAGAAGGTTGCAGAGTAGGTACAGCTTCATTCTCCCCAGATGTTCCAACAGGGAACAGAAACAGAGAAGTCATGTAATCTTCCAAAATACTGGCAACTGAAAGTGTACTTTTCTAGTTTTCATTTCTCTTCTTATGGCATGAGTGCCTTCTTGTCATATGGAACACGTTCCTCATTAGTGCCTTCCTGTCATTAAATTTATCACACCTGGGAATCCTGAGAATCCCATCTCTCTCTCTCTCTCTCTCTCTCTCTCTCTCTCTCTCTCTCTCTCTCTCTCTCTCTCTCTCTCTCTCTGTCCTTTTTGTTATGGATATTTTTCTGTTTCTTCAGTTTGTCTGATGATTTTCCAATGGATGTTGACTTTTATGGAATGCCCATGTTGAAAGGGTTATGTATGGTTCAGCCCTATAAGGAACCAGGCATTTGATGGGGACTACAGTTAATAAATGATTCAGGCTGAACTTGATTCTTTACTCTGCTTTTGACCTTGCATTAACACAGGTTCAAAGATCCAGAATAGCCTGTGGTTCAGGCTCATTTCAGTCACCAAGGACTCTGTCCCAGTGCTGGTGTATTACATGGCCCTTCTCCCTTGCCAGATGGGATCATGAACTACCTCTGTCAGCCCCAGAAATTGTCTAGCCCTATAAATCCATAAGCGTGTGATCTTCTGTTCTCAAAAACAGCTTTCTATTACTTCTTTGGTAACTTGCCTCCTTTATTTTCTTTATTCTCTAGTCAGATGTTAAAATTCTTATTATTGACTCTTTTTCAACATTGTCTCCTTTGCTTTTCTATCTTGTGATAGCTGTACTGTTTTCTGAAATATTCCAACTTTATTATCCAAGAAACAATAAAATTGATTTTTTGATCACAGGATATTTTTCTAAGAGCTGTTTCCTTTTTTAAAGTTCTTTTATTATGTGTGTATGTGATGTGGGAGTGGAGAGGTGGCTCACACTCATGCACACACATGCCCAGTTCACCCTCATGCACATACATGCCCAGCTGCCATGATGTGTGTGCAGAGGTCCAAGGACAACCTTGTGGAAAGTCATTACAGTTTTTTAATTTTTCTTCTTTCATTCATTCATGGAACTAACATTTATCAGTAAAGAATCAGCCAGACACTGACCTACTGGCTGCAAGTGTCACAGTGAAGCAAACTCAAGACCCTGCTTTTATGGTGCTCACACTCTAGTGATGTTAGGAGAGCAACAAACTATGACCAGGAACTTCCTCCCATCAAGTCACTCCCACTTCTCACTATTGCAAACACACCAGCTCACCACCCTTCTCCAGCCCCTTCAAGTCCCTCCCTTTCTTCCCCTCCTATGGGAACCCAACAGGCTCTTGCCCTAGTTTTCTAACTTATACCTCTCCCCCACCTTACACCATCACGGATCCTGTCATAAGCCCCCTTTATTCCTTTCATGGCCCTTATCAAATGGGGAATCTCATTTACCTACCCATTGCTACTTCCTTCTTGTAACCCCACCTAATTTTGTTCTAGAATCCTGCAACCATGCTACTCACCGTGGGCTTCAGAGAAGCACTAAGACAGGGGTGTCCTTGCTTGACTGGGTTAGCCAACCACACTAATTCCACACTCTTGCCAGTGACAACTTAGGAAGGAATGTGTGATTTGCCTTTGACCAACAGGGCTGACAGTGAAGACAAATTTAAAGACTTTGCAATCTCCAATGAATTAGTGAGTCCTGACAATGAGTGCCCACGGCCTCCTGCCTTATGTAAAGACAGGCAGCTACACATGCCAACAGCCAGTCCTCTGGGGGAGACCTAGCATCTGTCTGTACTCCTGGCTCAAACACTGACTCTCAGGCTGATCGAGAGATTGCTCCTCTCTGTTGTAGAAAATACAGAAGAATGTGTGGAATTGCCCCAGGAGCGAACTCCAGACAATGGAAAACTCCATCTGTTAAACAGATAATTGGCAAGAAAATAAGGACTTGGGGAAAACTTTAGCTTACAAGAGGCTTGAAAGAAGACATGTTTAAGTATATAAGACAACAGTGATTAAAACCACAAGGAAACATGAACAAGTCATTACAAAATATGAGATTAGGTCTACTTGTGGGACTCCTAGCAATGGGAACAGGGGCTGTCCCTAATGCTTTGGCTGGCTCTTGAGAATTCATTCCTCATCCTGGATTGCCTTGCTCAGCCTTAATACAAGGGGAGGTGCTTAGTTTTACCAAAACTTGATGTCACTCATGGGAAGCCTGCCCCTTTCAGTCTGAACAGAAACAGGAGTAGATTGAGGGGTATGGGATGTGGGGTGGGGTGGGGGTGAGAGGAAAGAGGGGGGGATGTGGTCATGATGTAAAATAAATTAATTGATTATACTTTTAAAAATCTGATATTAGTGGCCTGGTAGACTGATTTGGGCAGCCCTAAATAGCCTGTGTTGTGTGTATTCCCTCCTGGAATCTAGGATGACAGAGACTTCCCTAATCATTAGAATATAGCAAAATAATGGGATGCAGCACATCATAGCAGAAGGTTCTAGCTATGAATAGCAGGAACACAAGGCAGCTGGTCACACTGCATCCACAGTCACAGAGCAAAGAGATGGATGCTGATGCTCAATTCACCTTCTTTTAGTCATGCCCAAATGCAAGGTGAGTTTTCCCTCCTCAACTAAGCCTTTCTCGAAACACCCATAGACACTCAGAGATGTGTTCCCATGACAATTCTAAATCTAGTAAGGTTACCCATTGCAAAGCCTAAGCCATACATGTTAGCTATTTTTGGTGCCAACTGGACTGCATTTATTGGAACTAAAACCCAAGCATCTGGTTTCACCTGTAAGTGATCTTTTTTTTAATTAAATCACTCCAAGAAGCAATTAATTCTATTTTGGCTCTTTGAGGTGGGAAGATCCACCTTGAATCTGGGCCACACCTTCTGCTGGCATCCTGTATAAAGGACAGGAAAGAAGGAAGCTTGCTCTCTCTTTGCCTGCTTGTTCTTGCTTTCACTAGAAAGTCTATTCTTTCAATGGCATTAGAGCCTGCTTCTTCAGGATGCTGGATATACCAAAGACCAACTGATGCATCTAGCCTTGTGGGCTGAACAACTACTGAATTCTTGAACCTTCCACTGGTAGAGAGCCATTATTGGGCTACCTGGACCACAGTACATGAGCCAATCTAATAAATCATCCTTAGATACTGGATAGATAGGTGATAGAGATGGATGGATGGATGGATGGATGGATGGATGGATGGATGGATGGTTTAGAAGTTCTTTTCCTCTAGAAAACCCTAACACACCATAAGAAGTCCTTGCAGCTTCTAGAGCCTACTATTTTAAAAGTCTGGTACTCTACTGAAGAGACCACATAGAAAGGTCACCTGGAGGGAAAGAACTCCTCAGGTAAATTCAATCACCAGTTGATATACCAGATAAATGAAGCCACAAGAATAACCACCAATGAAAACAACCCGAACCACCCAACTTAATCCGGTTGAGAAAGCAGAACTATAAGCAAAAAATGTAAATGCCAATATCTTTAAGGTAGTTTGCTGGGTGGCAACTGAAGATAGTGGATGTTTTTGGAGTGACAAGGGCACATGGAGGCTTTTAATGGCCAGCGTGGTCTTTCCTTCAACCTGGGTGATAGCAGCAAGGATGTTGTGACTTACAATGATTTGCTGAGCTGTGCATCTGCTTTGTGTGGTTTTCTGCATCTGTGTTTTATTTTAAAATAAAAATAGTGTTTAAGAAGGAAAGGGAAATAAATGTCCACGTGGCTTGGCAACGAGAAATAGGCTTTTCATCCAAAATTCCTTCAAACCTTTTAAGCACCATTCCTAGGATCCTAGCAAAAACTGTTCTTTAATTCTGATCTCATCGACTCATTCCACAGTTTAAGCACAGAAATACAAGCTTCTTTGGGTCCTGGTCCTGGCAATTTGCTAAACAGAATTAATTGCTTTCATCTCACTAAACCTTTTATTTTTTTTCCTAAGTGAGAAAAACCATGCAGTACCAAAGAAAGAGCACTGTTGAAAGCTGGCTTATATTTTCCTATTGGCAGCAATGTGCTATTTTCTTTTAAATGCATTTCCAAGATTCAGAGAACAAAATCTGTATTGCATTTGTGAGTACTTGACTCTGTATGTGTACATGTGTGTGTGTGTGTGTGTGTGTGTGTGTGTGTTGCATTTTAATTTAAAACTGTTAGAATCTTAGCCTCATGTTCTATATTTTCTAAAAAGGCTTAAACAGACTGCAGCAGATGCATTGTGCTTTATTCCTGTCTTCCTCTCTGTTGCAAATTGTTGTCCCATGTATTCTACTTCTTAGAGTGACAGTGCCTCGCTTTACTAACAAAAAAGTAATCAAAGTTTTTGTTTAGGATATTAAAATTCACCGCCGTAATTCACGCTGCATATTTTATAAAGCTTTCACAGTACATGTATTTTAATTAAATTATAAATTCATGCTAAACTTGGGTTCCTTCTGTTCAGATACTTCCAAAGATTACAGTTGAGGAAAACTACCCTCAGTTCACAGTTCTAGGCAAAAACAACTGACAGGCTGGGGATGGAGCTCAGTGCTAGAGTGCTTTCCCAGCATGCAAAGAGCCCCTAGCACCTCACAAACCTGACACTTGCAGTCCTAGCACTTGGCAGGTGAGGCAGGAGGATCAAGAGTTCAGCCATCTATAGACAGGGTTCAAAGCCATCCTGAATTCATGAGACCCTGATAGAAACAATTGAATAACAAAAGTCGGAATTGTCACCTTGGTAGTTATGATTACTAGAAACCTTGTTCATGTGGTCCTCTCATAATCAATGTCTACATAAAGGGACGTCTTTTTAAGTGTCTATATGAACCCTCATAATGAAGACATTCCCAGCCTCCTTTGCATTGAGATGGAGATATGCAACTGACTTTTGATCAACTTGATCTAAGTAAAAGTGTCACTTCTTTCAAGAAAGTTACTGGTCCAGAGGTCAAAGTGGGCAGGAGTTTTGTTTTGTTTTGTTTTTTGTTTTCATTTTGTTCTGTCCTTGATGTTGTCTGGATATGACCTTGTCTGGATCAGCCATTTTGGACAATGACATATCCTCTTAAGGAGTTTATACAGAGCAGAATTAAGGGACAAAAGCAGCCTAGGATCCAGTTGGAGTCACATATGTAGAAGGTCCATCAGAAGCCTTGGACTACTTCCTTTATACCTTAATAAGAGGGAAATCAACTGTCTTATATAGTCAAGGCTACTCCAGATATCTGCCTTGAAAAACCAACCAAACAAACAACAGAAAAGAAACCCCGAATCTGATGCTCAAAATCAGAAAAGAATCTGTGGCTTGAGAAGAGTTTATTTTTTTTTTATATGATTCAGTAAAATCTTTACTTTTCTTCATGAGTTCTAATATGAGCCTTGAATTCTGTAGACTCAATACATGGTTTGTAGCTGTCGATATGCGTCAGCTTGTAAAGGTGCCTGCCGCCAAGCTTAATGGCATCAGTTCAATCCCCTAGGGCCCACAGGGTGGAAGGAAAGAGCTCCACACACCATCTTCCGACTCCCACAAGTATGCTGCACCAAATGCATTCACATGCATTCTCACACACACACAAATAAATAAATTTAAGGCCAGGTCAGGTTATGCTTGTTTGTTTGTTTTGTGCTTTCAAGACAGGGTTTCTTTGTGTAGCTCTGGTTGCCCTGGAACCTTAATAAAACATGTCCCTTTATGTACACATTGATTATGAGAGGACTATTGAGTGATTACTAGCAATGTTTGTCATATCTGGGTTTTTGTTTTGTTTTGTTTTGTTTTGTTTTGTTTGAGACAGGGTCTTATTGTTGATTCCTCAAGGCTAAAACCTACCTTCTTGGAGGGAAACTTCTTAAGACATGAGGGAATGAAACAACATGGTGTTTTAGGACAGGATTTTTACAAGGAGGTAAAACACAACAGGATGCTTTAGGGGGAGGCAAGATGCACAATCCTTCAGGAGAGCACCTTAAGACGGGAACCAAACAACTTAAGGAAATCCCTGAAAATGACCCGACTCACTAGGCCTCACCCTTACCAAGAGTGTATAAGTGGTAAAGACTGCTGAGGGTCACTCTCAGATAAGACAGGATGCACAGAAGACTCTGCTAGACAAGGCCAGCAGCATGGAAGAAGCAGACTCCCTCAAATGCCTAGAAGAAACAAAGACCAGCCGAGCTGACTAGAAAAGACTCACACAAATGGCCACCTGGAAAGGACACTCTTCAACCTGTTGAGCTGCCTGCAGGCTGTGCTGTGTGTTCCAGGTTGCCAGATTTTCTGAGTTGTCACCTATGCTGGGGTGGGGTTTGGTGACACAGCTGTCTCAGTCATTTCCGCTCCTGTAAGTAACCCCTCACCCATATTCCTATAAGTAATCCCAATAAAATGGGTTGATCTACCATGCTGTATTTTGGTGGAATCCACCCTTTGGTCTGTCATCACTTCCCTATCTGGGGTGAAGAGATGTTTGGTCACATCGCCCCAGAAATAGTGTCACATAACACTTATGCAACCAAGGATGGCTTCAATTTCCCTATGTAACTAAAAAGGGCTTTGAACCTCAGTTGCGCCTGCCTTTACCTCCCAGCTACTGGGATTGAAGAAAGTCAGTGATTTTTGCTACTCCAACTCAAAGAGGATTTTGCATCTCACACAAGATGTAGCTGAGGCTCATTCAGGCAGGCTGTTAGCAATCTGATAGGGTCCTCCCTCCCTGAGACTTCTTTAGCTCCAAGTACAATGAAATTTAAAGAGAAGAGCGTTCTCTTCCTCTCCCTTTGATTTTATGTTTGTTTTAGTTTTTGTTTTTTACTTTGTTTCTATTTTTTTATTAATTGGTCTCCTTGTATATCTCTGGCTGAGCAGAAACCATGTAGCTCAAGCTGGCACATGACCATCATCCTGTCTTTGTCTCTCCAGAACAAGGGTTACAAGAATTTGGCCCAGTCTTCTCTCCCTGTGAATGTATGTATATCTATACATGTTCATGTATGTATGAGTATATATGTGCATTTGTGCATGGAGGCCTGAGGTCAATGTTGGGTGTTATTCTTCAATTACTTTGAACATTACTTTTTTTGAGACAGGGTCTTTTATTGAACCTGGAACTCACAGATTCAGCTAGACTGGCCAACAAGTCCCCCAGGAATTCTTCTGGCTCCACCTGAGTAACAGACATATGCCCCAGCACCCAGATTTTTACATGGATGCTGCAGATCAAGGTCAGGCTTGAACCCTGTGGTAGAATATTATTTTCTGGTGTGTGACGTTGTTTATGCTGCATTTGTTTAATTCAGTGAAAGTTGTGATTCTTTGCCTGTCTAAAACACTTGGTGGTTCTAATAAAGAGCTGAATGGCCAATAGCGAGGCAGGAGCAAGGATAGGCAGGACTGGTAGGCAGAGAATATATATAGAGAAACAAGGAAGAGTAGAAAAAGTAGGAGAAGAAGGAGAGGAGAACATCAAGGGTCAGCCACCCAGATAGCCACAGAGCAAGAAGAAAAGTAAGATGTACAAAATTAAGAAAGATAAAAGCCCAGAGGAACGAGGTAGATGGGTTAAAGTTAAGAAAAGCTGGCTAGAAACAAGCCAAGCTGAGGCTGAGCACTCATAACTAAGAATAAGCTTCCATGAGTGATTCATTTGGGAGCTGGATGTTGGGGCCCCCAAAAGAGAAAAAAACATGTTGCTACAGAACCCTGGGGTTCAACTGAGTAGAGAAGAAACTCTCCTAGAAGCCAGTAGCTTCCCCTCCAGCATCACTGACTAGACGATAGCATAGTCTTGCCTCTTATACAAGGAGGACCCACCGCCGTGGTGAGCACGGAACAAACTCATCCAGTCTTCAGGGTCCATAATTTGGACTAGTCTTTCAAAAACGGTGCTACATTGAGAAACTTACATCTATAAACAAATGAAGGGTTCTTTTAGGAAATGGAACGGGGAAGGGATGTTGGGTTGGTCTCTGACAGTGGCTGCCATAATCTGTATCTGAATCTTCTCATTGAAGATACTGTTATTATTGATCAGAAAATTGGACTCTGAAGCCACCCTGTCATAATTATCAGGATAAATCAGATCTGGTCAGATAGTCATCTCTCAGCAACAACTGAAATGAACAAATGTGTGCACAGGTTCTGCAGCTTGGGCAGACCTCAAACAGGAGCCAGTCACCCCGCTTCTGCCCCAGGGAACTCACTCCAGAGCTATTATGGGCTTCAATTTGAGACATGGCTCATTGGTTAAGAGGACACTGCTCATGCAGAGGACCTATAAGTCCAATTCTAGTCGGGGGCTACAGTGCTCTTCTGGCTTCCAGGAGCACCCACACATACAGGGTACACATAAACCCACAAAAGCACACAGACATACATAGACGTAAATCCTTAAAAATGAACTCATCAAAGGCATCAACTCACTGATGACTATTTCAAAGAAGACATTGAGCCCTTCTCAGGCTGTCACTGACTGTGTAACAGTGAGCTAAGGAAGAGATCTCTTTCTCTCTCTCTCTCTCTCTCTCTCCCTCCTTCCCTCCATCCCTCTCCTCATTCAGCTGAAGCTGACTTTGAACTCGTGATGCTCCCGCCTTCACCTCTTGAGTGCTAGCATTCTTTACACATGTATATCACTGCACACAGCTGAAGAACAGTTTCCTTAAACATACACTTAACTATTTCCTCCACCCAGGTCATCAGGTTGGTGGCAGGCACCTTTAACCACTGAAGCCATCGTGCAGGCCCTAAGTAGGTCAGGAACAATTTCCTTAACTACTTGCTGTTAGCAGGCCCACATGCATCCACCAACCCCATGCTGCTCCGTTTCTACCAGGACTTTCACAGTCCTCTAAGGATGCCCGCCTTATGTGGAAGAATTCAGATTTGTTTTTCTTTTCATTCTTTAAAAATTCAGCAGCATTTTCAGTTTTCTACATTCGTTTACTATTTGCAGAGGTGGGAGCGTGTAATGTCACAGCAGAGTGTGAAGGTTAAAGGATATTCTATGGGAATTGTCTCTCTCCTTCCACCATAGGAATCCTGGGAATTGAAGTCAGGTCACCAGGTTTAGGAACAGGTGTGTTTACCTGCTGAGCCATTTTGCTGGGCCTTCTTTTAAGTTTTGTACTACATTTATTTGTTTGTGGAGGGGAGCATGTGTACCACAGTGTGGAAGTCAGTTCTCCCCTTCATCAAGTGGATTATTTTCTTTTTTCTTTTCGGTTTTTCAAAATAGAGTTCCTCTATGTAGCTCTGTCCTGGAACTCCCTCTGTAGACCAGGCTGGCCTCAAACTCAGATTATAAGAATCCAACCCAAGGCTTCAAGCACATACCTCTACCCACTGAATTATGGCATCAACCCTCAATAGTTTGTTTTAAAAGGAACTGAAGTTATTGTTTCAACAAGAAAATATATATTACATGTGTTTTTTCTTTCATCTAAAGTTTTATTTTAACTTTATATATAAAGTTTTATTTTAACTTTATATATATATAATGCCTATATATATTAATATACATATGTATAGATAGATACACACACATACACACACATACATACATACATATATATATATATATACATACATACATATTACAAAAAAAGGCTAACAAAATGTTTCAGTGGGTAAAGCCATATTCACACAATCCTGGTTCACACAAACACACACACACACACACACACACACACACACACACACACACACACACACATATATATATATATATATATATATATATATATATATATATCACAAAAAAGGCTAACAAGATGTCTCAGTGGGTAAAGCCATATTCACGCAATCCTGGTGACCTGAGTTCAACATCTGGAACCTATGTAACAGTAAAAAGAGAGTCAGCTCTACACAGTTGCCCTCTGACCTCCGCACACAGGCAGTGTCACACCCATACTCACACATCATACATACAATAATAATAATAAACAATTTTAATGATACAAAAAAGAACATCTTAGGGCCGGCCATTGATGCCTAGACTGAATGGGCTTCTTCCCTATTAAAGGAAGATACAACTGTTCTATACAGACAGTAAAACAATCACTAAAGGCTCCCAGGTAGTATCCTGACTACAAGTCAGTCTCAGTTACCAGAAGTCCTCTAAGATATCCTAAAGTCAATCCCTTTTAGGAAACTTGAGGGTGTTGATAATCTTCAAAACTGCCCCCTTTAAGAATGAAGTAATTCCTTGACACACCTGGCATGGCTTTACCTGAAGACTAACTGGGTTCCAAGGCACTAAGGCTCTTCAAAACTTCCACGGGGAAGTTTTGAGGCACACAGACCAAACAGCACTCATTAAGTAAGGGCAGATAGTGCTATAGAGTGTTGGATTCTAGAACTCCAGCTGCTTCAAACCCATACAAACTTAGCCACACTTAGGATTTACAGACTAGTTCTTCAATGCCCTGGCAAGGTCCAAAAGAAAGTCGCTGCCTCGGCAACAGAAGCTTGCAAACCTGTTTCACTGCAGCCTCTTTATGAGGAGCAGGTCATAAAACCGTGTTTAAACTCCACCTTCAACCCTCCAAGTGTTTTACTTACAATTCAACCAATATTAAATTGAGGATATTTTGGGGCTAAAGGATGGGCAGAGGGATAAATGAAGGGTTATGGTTTTCTTCAGGGACCTGAAACCTCGAGACTGCCAGGAAATCAGAGCCCCGTGACCTTCCTTTGCTCATGCAGAAACAATTCCCAGAGCCAAGGATTTTTCCAAGGCTCGTTTCCCTTCTTGTGTGATCAATGCTGTCATGTGACACAGACTCTTTACCCCTGGAGGTATTTTAACACTTTTCTTCCCTCTTCAGTACACACCCCATGGAAGCCTTCTTCCAAAGCCCTTTCCAAAGAGAGAACAGACTGGGGAGTGTAATGACTGCAGTTTTAGTCACTTAAACATGTCCATTACATGTGCATTACATATTGGTTTTCATAAAGAGGGCAACACTTTTTCTTATTTGAGTGCAACACTTGTAGCAGTCACAACAAAGGTCCTGACCTTGAAGCTGTAAACCAGCTCATCTCCAACCTTGCCAGGGGTCCTGATATCTGTAGATGGCTATGCATCCACTTTGAGTGCTTCTAACACTGCAGTGAAACATCTCATGAACTCCATAAGCACCATTTTGCTCACAGGAGAATGCAAGCCCCTTGTTAGTTTTCTGTGACATCTCTGAACCCAGTACTGGGGAAAACAGCAAACAGAGGGACAAGTGACTAAGTTTTATTTCCTGACATTGTCCGTTGCTGGTGATTCTCCATATCGAAGTACAGAAGCAAGAATCTGGAAAATCAGTTATAGTCTCTGACCTTCATGTGCCTTCAGATGGTATCCTTTAAAAATGTGTTTGAAACGACGTGATTGAGAACAAATATGAATAAAGAAACGGACAAATTTTTCTTTTTAGGCATAACCCGAAGGTCCAGAAAAGCAGCATCAAGAAAAACTTTACTATTTCTTTTAAAGGGTCACAGTAAAACTTGGAGCAGAAGCCCGGTGTTGGTGGCGAATGCCTTTAATCCCAGCACTCGGAAGGCAGAGGCAGGGGGATCTCTGTGAGTTCCAGGCCAGCCTGGTCTGCAGAGAGAGTTCCAGGACAGGCTCCAAAGCAATACAGAGAAACCCTGTTTCAAAAAAAAACCAAAAAAAAAAAAAAAAAAAACAAAAAAACAAAAAACAAAAAAAAACAAAAACCTTTGAGCAGAGCAGAATACATGTTTTTAAAAGTACTTAGGAAGCCGGGAGAGGGACTTACTAAATTCACACGCTAGCTAGATATCAGTGGCAGAGGGTAAGATTGGGGTGGGTGAGGTAGGAGCCAAATACAGAGTCAAGACTTCCTGCAGTTTCTCTTCTTTCCTGTACTTTGGTTTTGGTTTCTTCTGCCTGTCTCTCTTTATACTGAGTCACTCCTCCGTATCTCAAGAACTCACCCCCCCCCAAAAAAAAAGACGGGTTTCCCCCATCTACAGTTTTAACAACTGTTTCAAAACACACCAAGCTTCCCCTTTTTGTTTTCCTCCCTCCCTGGGGAAGGAAGGGAACCATACAACCTGAAAAGGTAAAGACTTCATCTTTTAGGCTGCTGATGAAATCGCCCAGCAATTGGCTTGAAGTTCGGGGGAGGTGTGGCCTGCGCTGCACTTTACAAAATTGAGCCAATGTGACCCACAGGGAAATTCTGGCTCTATGGGTCAGGAATCCCCCCCACACTCCACCCCCACACAAGGAAATCTCTAGACTCAGGGGGATATCCCCAGCAAACTATGCGGCCACATTTAGAAATCACTCACTCAGAGCCAAGTACAAGCAAGCAAGCGAGATGTTTCCCCATCAGGAAAAGAACAGATGATCCTGAGGGGCAAGGGGCGTACGCTTAGGGTGAGGGAGGGGGAGTGGGGGACGACAGAGTCCTCCCCAGCCATTCTGAGAGTACCTGCCTCTCCCGTGCGTCCCGCATCACCCCATCCCGACTCCCCTCCACACCCAAGTCGCCGACTGTGCTTGAAACAGGACACCGGCTCTGAGAGGCCAGTGCGTGTCTAGGAGCCCAACGCCCGCAAGTGGCACCAACTAGCCCTAACTCCCTTGGGGGAACCGGTGAGCAGGTGACCAGGTTAGCCCTGGCTCTGGGCTGTCCTAAAGGTCTGTGCCGCCCTGCAGCCCCGGCGCTCCTACCTCGGATGTAGGCGCACTTGCCCTCGTCCAGCTGGCTGGAGGCGGAGCCGCCCATGGCTGCGGTGCCGAACTCGGGACAGAGGACTGACACGGACTGCGTCTGCTGCTCGCTGCTGAAGGTGGATGCGACAGGGAACTGGCTCTATAATTAAAGGGCCAACTTCCTCGAGAGGCGTCGCCGGCGCCGGCGCCTCCTCCAGGCCCGCGCCCTCGGAAGATGTGTGGGCTGGCCAGGGGGCTGTCTTCCCGCCCTCGCGGTGCTTTGAGCCTCGGGGGCTGTCCAAGGAGCACCGGGACTGTAAAAGGACTTCCCTCCTTGTCTTGGCTAACTTTTCACCAGTTTGGGGACAGCCCAGACACGTCGTGGGGGGGGGGGGGAGAGTGGGAGAGTGGATCACTCCAAGTGACTGTAAAAGTCTGCCAGCTAGAGGCTTCATTGCTACTAGCCTACGAGATGGATGTCAAGAGCCCATTTGCCTTCCTGTTCTCCAGTCACCTGCCCAGGGTCTGTTTTCAAAGTCCTCCCTTGCTCGGAAGTATGGAACCATGGAGAGCCATACCTTCTTGCGATCAAGAAATTGAACTTACGAGGTGGGAAATGAAGGGAAAGTAATAGAAAAGACTAACAAACACAGAGAGGGTCTCATACACTCTAAGGTCTGCCGAAGACTCAAGGAAATCTGTCCTTCCCGGTCCTGTCTTCTTACAGGATGGGAAATCACTGGTAGGAAATGTCATTGGTCCTTTCTCACAACTTGGCAGCCTGGGCAGAGGGGTCGTCCTGATTTCTTTCTGTTCTTAGTGGTCAGATTTTTAGCAATTCCTACCAACTTGACCAGGCCTGAAAAGAACTTTAATACAAGTATTTCTGACAACTCACACACTCAGTCTCTCACACCCCGCATATATCCTGTCTAATTTCAAAATATGCCCAGTGTCCTGAGAGTTCTTACATCCTCCACTGCCCCATTTCACCAAGGGGAACCACCTGTGTTACTGTCTGGGAGCCTCATGTTATTCAAGTCAACTCTTAAATGCCAGTATCTGCGGCAACGAAGCAGAGTGCTGGCCTGGCATTCTGGAAGCTCTGGGTTTGAGTCTCATCACCTCAAGAACAAGGTGTGGCAGTGACCACTTGTAATCCCACTTGTAAATGAAGGAGGAGTGGGCTACGGAGAGAGTTGGGGACTGACTGGCTTGGGTTATGTGGAAAGCCTTTAATCCCAGCACTCAGAAGGCAGAGGCAGGTGGAGGGCAGCCTGGTTTACAGAGCGAGTTCCAGGATAGCCAGGGGCCAGAGATACCCAGAGAAACTGCATGCACGTGGTATGACAGACAGACACGCAGACAAAACACCTATACTTGGGAAACAAGTGATCTGATTTATCACTCTTCTCTCTCTTGTGCATTCACGGGTGGAAAGATGTGTATGGAGTATACTCACCAATCGGAACCTGGCAAATTCAGCCCTGTATCACTGACAGGCCATGTGACCTGCTCAGATTGCCTAACTCCAGTGTTGTGTTAGTTTTCTTTGCTCACTGTGAAAAAAATGCTGAGGATAATCGGCTTATCAGAACAGGTGTTCATTTGGCCCACAGTTCAGAGGTTCAGACCAAGGCCTGGTGGTCACAGTGCCTTTAAGCTTATGTCAGCACAGTATATCATGAGGTGGTTTGTTTTGTTTTAATTTATTTACTTGGGGTTTTTCCTACCTCACCCCATGCCCTCTTTGTTGTTGTTGTTGTTGTTTTAAAGGCTTTGCTCTGTAACCCAGGCTGGCCTGGACCTACCATCTTCCTATCCTGCTTCCTTAGCCCTAGACATGCACCTGGCTCAACATTACACATCATGGCAAGAACATGTAGCAGAGATGCTGGTCACCTAGCAGCAGCTGGGGACTAGGAGTGGGAGGGGATCTCATTATCTCCTTTAAGAACACACTTCCAAGGACCTAACTTCCCTTCAGAAAACTTCAGTTTCTAACTCTAGCACCACCACCACAGGCTGGGGACTGAGGTTTCAACACACAGACAGTAGGGGAACATCCCTTTGTGGGTTTCTTAACACCAAGAATCTGAAGCTGGTTATAGTCACCTTATTGTAAGAATCAAGTGTCATTGTGTCTTGAAGCACTTGATGTATTCCAGGGAGCATTGTAGGAGTTGCACTGGGTGGATGCTGGGTGCAAGACTGGAAATGAAGGATGTTTCTAGAAGGCATTTGTTTGTTTGTTTGTTTGTTTTTTGCTTTTTCAAGACAGGGTTTCTCTGTGCACTTTGGAGGCTGTCCTGGAACTCACTCTGTAGACAGAGCTATGGGTCTCCAACTCACAGAGATCCGCCTACCTCTGCCTCCCCAGTGCTAGGATTAAAGGTGTGCACCATCACCTACCAGCCATTGCTAGAATTTTAATTGTCCTTCAAATCATTCTTGCTACATCAAGAAAGAAAAAGGTGTTACCCCCCTCTTGCCCAAAAACTAAGATAATCTTCTCTCAGTGGTTTATAGGAAGAAATAAGAAATGCATTACTTTGATCTTTTTTTTGCAGTTATTTGTTTCTAGTGGGGAGTGCACACAGCACAGTGATTGTGTGGAGCACAGATGACAGCTCGCCAGAGTCAGTTCTCTCCTCATCTACCACGTGATCCCAGGAATTGAACTCAGGTCATCAGACTTGGCACCTTTACCCACTAAACCTTCTAGCTGGCCCCCAGAATTCTTTTTTTTTTTTTAATTTCAGTCGTAGTATTTAATATTTGCAAATCCTGTGTGAACATCATTTTATTAATTACACTTTAAGAAGAGTCTCCAAGCAATTCAATAGTTTTATGAACCAAATTCAATTTCATACAATTCAAACCAGCTAGTTTAGAAATCCCCTGTGCAATGTTAGTTTCTGCCTGCATCAACACATTTTGCTTTGAAATATTAAATAATATTAAATATTGCTTTTTTCTTCTTTTTTTTTTTTTTTTTTTTTTTGCTTTTCAAGACAGGTTTTTCTGTAACTTTGGAACCTATCCTGGAACTCACTCTGTAAACCAGGCTGGCCTCGAACTCACAGAGATCCTCCTGTCTCTGCCTTCTGAATGCTGTGTTAAAGTCATGCACCCCACTGCCTGGCCTATATTTAATGTTATTAAAGCTTGTGTGTTTGGAGATTGATTTCCTTGCATGTCATGGAACTGAGCTCCTTATTTCCAATGTTCCCATTTGAGATAGAGAGCTCTGTCACTGGACTATGTCATTGCTGGCACAGTGGCAGTCACAGGCTTTGTATTTCCACAAGTACCTTGCCCTGCTGGGTGAAATTGGAGCTGGAACTCTGTAGTTGAATGATTGCTGAGTACAGGAGGTGCTAAACCCATGGTACAGTTTAATCTTCACAAACCCACAGAAGGAAGACTATTTTTATTACCATTTTTGCAGATGAGGTTACCAATAGTAAGGAGTGTATCTAAGGCCGATTGTGTTCTGGGTCATCTGATATCACAGTTCATCTTTTTAAACCCTGTGCTGGCTCTCTTGTCCTAAATCTTGATTTTTGTTTGTTTTTGTAAGTAACCTAGGTTTTACTACAAAAATTTGGAGGTCGGAGGACAACTTAGTGGAGTAAGTTCTCCCCTTCTACCTTTATGTGGGTTCCTAGGGTTGAACTTGGGTCTCCAGGCATGCATGGCAAGTGTCCTTACCCACTAAGCCATCTCAGTGGGCCTGATGTTTTAATTATATATATATATATATATATATATATATATATATATATATATATTTGTTTTCAGAATACTCTATAGAAAGCTAAGCTAACCAAAATACTTTAGGGAGGGAGCCAGCCTCTCATGGATGATTCTGCAGACAGGGCTCAGCTGGAGTTCCAGAGAGTGCAAAGTCTGGTGTCAGAAAGATATCAATTTTTGTGGGTTTTTCCCCCTTTTTTTTTTTTAAATGGGTGAATAGTGGCATACACTTTTAATCCTTTGCTCAGAAGGCAGAGGCAGATGGATTTCTTTGAGTTCAAGGTCAGCCTGGTCTACACAGTGAGGTCTGACCCAGCTAGGGTTACATAATGAGACCTCATTTCAAAAAAACAAAAAACAAAGTGAAAAAACAAAATAAAACAGATTATTTTTTAGTTAAGAAACATTTATTCAATGTGTTTTTCAAATGTGAATCATAGCAAATAAAGTCAGAGGTGCTGGCTGGAACCAGAGATATTTAAGGGTGCCTGACACATCTTCAAATCTAACAAGACCAGAGTAGCCCAGAAGTCGGTAAGCAGATTGTACTAAAGGCCAGCTCTAACCCATTTAGAGGGGAGGGGAAAAGCTGTTGAGTTTAGTGCAAAAAGGGAAGTGCGCCACCTGCCGGGCTACCGATGATACTCCGTGCCTGGGTGGGACCTCCAGACAGAGAAACAGGAATGCCAAGAGTTTCACCTAGCCTGCACCCAGCTAGAGCTGCTTAGCTGTCATTTGACACTATCATGTATTTTTTACAAACATTTCTTTTTGAGAGTTCACAGATGAATTACTATTCTAGAAGGATGTTTTATGGAGGCCCAGTCTATTATTTAATAGTGCAAACTTGTACTCACCATGTGCAACATACATTTTAATATTCATTTTAACAGCTTAGAAAGAGCAGTTTACTGTGCTCTTTAGAGTATAAATCACCAGCTCATTGACTCTCCTAGTCAACTATTAATAGTCACTGGAAAGTGGCTGGCCAGGTTTCTGAATTTGAGTCTGATGTGTTTAAATGGAGAACTGGGAACCTCGAGGACTCTTGGAACCAGGGGGCTGGAACATCGGGGTGAAGAGGAATATTGCAGCACTTGCACTGTGTGCAATTTCTCCCTGTGATGATTTTAAAATGATTTTTATTATTCTTATTATTATTATTATTATTATTATTATTATTATTATTATTATTATTATTATTGTAGACCACATCCACTTAGCATTCCTCCCCCATAGACTTCGGAATAGTTGCATTCACAAATGGAATGAGGAGTGGTGAAGAGATGTCCATATATTTATGATATCTACACGGAAAGAATATACCCATTATTAGTTGGCACGACTAACTATACCTGACTAAAAGCCTTCATCCAAACGTCCTTAAATTCTGTCTCCTGTTGGATAGTGAACCACTTATTTCTTTTGAGGTACACATGATGATGCTATCATATCAAAAATGGTTTACTTAATTAGATTTTTTTTCCACTTAAAATTTAGCTCAGATCAGCTCACTGCCAGAATAACATTTGAAGGGGAAGACTGAACAAACAAATTCTGATTAATTACTAACCCAGGCCAATCACGATCTTGACCAGGATTATTGGTTTTAAGGAAGACGGACTTCCCTTGAGGTTGCTGAGCTAAGGATATGAATCTTAAGCTACCAAATGGGTATTTGTCAACCAGAAGGAGAAGCCCTGCTTAAAAGAAATGTTCTGGTGACATTACATTAATTTCATCCAAGTTTATCCAGTTTGACAAAACAATAAATCTGCCTGGATTTTTATTTGTTGATTTTTTTTTGTTTTGTTTTACTTTGAATTGGATTTCTGTCTTCCTTCCCATCATTGAGTGTTTTGATAAATACAGGGCTTAAATAGCGCTTATTTGCAAGATAAAAATCATTCTGTTGCTTTATCTTTATGTGTGGTTGATTAAGAGAAGTATAAATGGCTATCCTTTTCTATGACCGACAATAGCATGTGCCAGCATGGGTCAGTGCTTACAGTATATGGCCATTTATTCTTGGTGATTTGTCATTCTTTACAGTCTATTTGGAAAGTGATTTTCTTTCATCCAAGACATTTGATTGATTATCAACTGCATTATACACAAATTGCAGCTTAGATTTAAAGGTAGCTGGCTCAAATTTTGGCAAGAGAATCTAAGTTCTTCTACAAATAATGATCTGTGTGTATACACACACTTCCAACTTGCATTTGACTCCTTTTAAAATTAGATTCAAAAAGTTGTAAATTTTGTCTCCAGTCATGATACAATTACATGAAGAGGGATACACTGCAGAGGCACTAAGTTAAATCAGATTGGCAGGAACTCTGACACCCTAATGACTCTGCTTTACATGGTATTATTAAAGTTGTAGCCATGAAAGTCACATAGCTTACTCCTGAAATTGTTGGAAATTACTACTACAAGAGCTATAATAACTTTAATTCGGAGGGAGCCTATTCAGAAACACTAAGAAAAGGTTCTGTATGTGTAAGTAGAAGCCCAGCTTTTAAAAAAAAAAAAAAAGGTCCATGTCCCAAGTTGCCTGCCTTTCATTGCTGCTGCTGGTATCCTTGCTTCTGCCTGCTTGCTTGCTCCATTGAAACACGTGCACCATTATCTAAATGATTGTTAATAACACCAGGCTTCTGTTGGGCACCCAGTAAAGGCTTGTTGAATGAGTGTTTTACACTAGATACAGACCGGAACCACATTTTATTTTTCTGTAGCTGTTCCAGATTCTAAGCCACAGTACCAGGGATGGAGCTGGAAGAAGTAGCAGGTCACTTTTTCCCAAACTTTGTCATCCTGATAGTGAAGAAATTGAGACCAGAAGAAGTGAAGTGACAGTCTGAAACAGCTAAAGGCAACAAATCGGGTAACAAACTTTTAGCATATTCCCTAGGCCGAAGGGGGATGGGAAGGATGCACTGTTTCAGATAGCAGAGACAATGGAGCAAAATCTTGCCATCAAAGAGCTTCCAAGCGAGTGATGAGAAGCGGAGAAATGGACAAACTATGAAAATACTAACACACAGTATTGGGGTAAAGAATTGCTGGGAGATGGATGAGTTTAACTATACTCTACAACTCGGAGCTGTCCTCGAGACTGATCGACGTGAAGACACTATTCTTTATACACAGACATGGAAGAAAGCATTGGAAATACAAGCCCAGGACCTGGGAGATAGCTCAGTGCTTAAAATGCTTGTCACAAAAGTGTGAGGATCAGAATTGTGATCTCCAGAACCATGTAGAGGCAAATGACCATGGTGCCTACTTGTAATCACAACACTCAGGGACAGAGAGAATCCCCCCGGGGCAAGCTGGCTTGCTAGATTAGCTGGGATTGGTCACCTTTGCAGCCAGGGAGAAAACCTGCCTCAAAAAATAAGGTGGAGATGGATTGAAATCAACTTCCAGCCTTCACACGCATGTGTGTGCATACCTATACACATATGCATCTACACATAGACAAAGTACATGTTTGAACATGTACTCATGTCACACACATACACACACAAAATGACTAATAATAGTAATAATAATACTAACAGTAATGTGCAGATGTGAGACAGGAACAAGTGTGACATATTTATTAAAAAGAAAAACAGCCAAAGTGCCTCATCTGGAATGAAGAGAGACAAGCAGACAAAGATGAAGGCAGATGAAACAATACCACAGCCTGTCATGCTCTGTGACCTGGAACAGGAGCTGAGTTTTATCACAGAATGTGTTGAGAGACTGGTAAAAAGATTTTGAGGCAGAGATGGAGATGTGGTTCAACTTGTAGGATGCTGGCTTAACATGTATCAGGCCCTGGATTCAGTCCCCAGTACCAGATAAAGCCCATATGTGGTAGCATATGCCTATAATCCAGCACTCCAAAGGTGGAGGCAGGAGGATCAGAAGTTCAAGATTACCCTTGACTATTAATAAGTTCTAGGCCAGTCTAGGATACATAAGACTATCTAAAAATAAATTGGTTAATTAAAGAGATTTTGAGGAGAGGAGCCATATAATTTGATTTTCATTGTGTTTACTTGTTGCAACAATGGAGAGCACAGCTAAGGCCTTGACAGTGTTAAGCGAGTGCACTACCTTTGAGCTAACCTCAGGCCCTTCGTTGCCATTTTAGAAGAATCACTCTGACTGTCGAGTAGAGAATGGATCAGAAGGAAGGGAAGAGATGTGCTCTGGGGATATGGTTGGTAGAGAACAGACTTGTGTGGTTCACATAAGGGAAAACAGCTTTGGGAGCAAGAGTCACCAGGGAGATTCTGCAACTGTTGAGCCAGCACAGCAGCCTATTTAGAAACGCCAAGGACTCACGTGTGGGCCTGAGACTCCAACTTCTAGTGGAGAGCTTGGGCTGAGGGTACCATCATTAGCAACCCAGATGGGAGCCCCATGGGCAGGGGCAGAATGTTATGAGAGGGAACTGCATGCAGGAAGGGGTAGAAGGTCAAGGAAGGACAAAGGTAGAATGGAGTTTATACAAAATTCATTGTTTTAAACATTGCTAAGTGTCCAGGTCCCAGCCGGACATAACTCTGCTTTCCCACTGATGACAAGGCCTGGCAGGCATTAGCTTTGCCTGAACAGGTCAGGAAGAAGCAGGGATAGGTACAGCACCTACGTACATGGCCTCTTGTTTCTTTACTATTTAAAGAAGAATAGATAAGAGAAGCTAAAGAAACACATCAAGAACAGACCCTTAAGAACTGGAGAATGGAGAAGCTGAAGGGCGGGCTCAGTCCATGTGACAGAGGACCATGGAGATGGAAGGAGAGAAAGCCCTTGTCACAAACTACATTCCATAAGCCAAGGTGAGAGAAGCAGCTTCATTTAGAGATGATGAGACTGGAGACACCATAGGGGTGAATTCAAGAGAAGTGAGCAGCAGAACTAAAGTAACCAGTATCCTGTACATACAGGACTAGGGCCCCCAAATCTTTAAGGTGGATGGGCTTATCATTTCTGGCTGCTCATATGCTGATGTTTGTGCTTCTGAAACCTCAAAAGACATCAATGCAACCTCTGCTCAAAAGGAAAAAGTATTCCAGTTGGATGTAAAGATGTGAGCTTTAACACCAGCAAGTGGGAGGCTGGGATAGGAAATATGAATTCAAGGCTAGCCTGTGCTACATAGCAAGATCCTGTCTCATGACAAAATAAGACTCTAAGTGCTTTCAACCCCTGCAGGCGAACACTGTGACTGTCTCTTTGAGCTAATGATTACATTTTAAACAAGAAGCTCAGCTGATCACTAAACAACAGTTACCTACAATGGTCTTGTCCTGTAGTAAATACATCCACTAAGCTCCCACATCTTAGAATTACTACATTTGATGAAAGCATCCAAGAGCAGGGCCAGCAATATGGACCAGCAGATATAGGCACTTAACACCAAGCTCCACGACCTTAGCTTCATTCCTGAGATGCTCACAGTGGAAGGAGAGGAACTAACTCCTGAAAGTTGTCTTCTGACCTCCAAATGTGTGTAGTGGCACACCCACAACCATCCCCAACACACACACACATGGCATATAAATAAATAATTTAAAACTTTTTTTGAATCTAAGAATATAAAAAGTTATAGGGCAGTGGTTCTCAACCTGTGTGGGTCATGACATCTTTGACAGTCACATATCAGATATTTGCACTATAATTCATAACAATAGCAAAATTACATTTATAAAACAGCAGTGAAAACAATTTTGCAGTTGGAGGCCACCAAAACATGAGGAATGGTATTAAAGAACCGCAGCCTTAGGAAGGTTGAGAACTACAGTTATAGAGGGTTTTTGTTTGTTTGTTTGTTTTTTGTTTTGGGTTTTTTTGCATGATAACTATCTTTAGCCTTTCAAATATTCTAAGACTTAATTTGAGGTTTGATATGTGGGCTATTCTGGAAAAGTCTCATGACTTGAGAAGAATGAACAGCTGCTGTTGTGGAGTAGTGTGTTCCATACTATTATGGTTGATCTCAGTTGTCTATTTGTCTAGGTTGAGCTATGCATAGCAGATTGGTGAAGCAGGCTTCTGGGTACATATATGAGAGTGTTTCCAAAGAGAACTAACTACAGGGGAAGAGTTGCCTGGAATATATGTGAAGGACCAGGATAGGATAGAGGACAAAAAGAGAAGGAAGCCAAAAAAATATCCCTCTCTATATTTCCAGTCCATCGCACACCAAGGGAGTAGCCTCTGCCATATGCTCCTAGCACTATGATGTTTCTTCCTCTCCATGGACAAATTCTTTCCAAGGCATCTATGCGGTCCATTCTTGTAACCACAGGACTTGGAAGATTGAAGAAGAGGGTTGTAGATAGAGGCCAGCCTGGGCTATATGGTAAGAACATATCTGAACATAAATAAGCCATCCCGAGCTACATAGGGAGGAAGTTCCTATCTAGGCTAGAGCAGGGTGAGATCCAGCTTCACAGAAAGAGGAAAAAGTAAGCAAAAGGAAAAGCTTCTGTTTTGATGATTGTGGGCTCTGTCTGTTGGTACCAAGAATCAGCCTGAGGTGGACACTTAATGTTGCCTTGGGTCTTTTCTGAGCTTGTTCCCTGATCTACTTTCAGCTCTATTTGTTGTTGCTTTTGGACAGTATGGGTCTTCAAGAGGGGCTGAAGAAAAGGTTTTAGCCCTTTCATCCTCTACAAGTCACTTCAGCCACATATGAAGAGACCCCGGAAATTAACAACTATTGCCTCTTCAGAAGCTGTGACCCATAATGACAATCAATGTCCAAAGCATTTGATATGTCGAGATCAGAGCCCTTTTGCCCACCTTGGTGCCTAGAAGTTGTGTCTGAGCTTTGTCGGATAGATGCACAGTTGCCTACTTCACGGTGAGAGCATTGAGGTCGCAAGTGCTAAGAGCTGAAACTGACAGAGGTGAACTGCTCCTCTTCATGTGAGCCTTTCCTTAGACGTTACAATTCTTCAACAGATCTGAATTTCCAGTGTAGTCTTTTGTGGAACATTCCTTCACACTGTGTGAAGATATGTCACTGTGGTTGGTTTAATAAAAATCCAAATGACCAAGAGTTAGGCAAGATTGGGGGGGCAAGGAGAAAGCTGGGAAGAAGGTGAAGTCGTGAGCAGGACACAGAGGAAGCAAGACACACAGGAACGAGGAAAAAGCCACAAGCCACACAGCAGCATATAGATGAATAGAAAAGGGTTAATTTTAAGTTATAAAAGATAGTTAGAAACAAGCCTAAACTATAGGCTGAGATTTCATAATTAATAATAAATCTCTGAGTTGTTATTTGAGAGCTGGCTAGTAGAACAAAAAAAAAATCTGCCTACTGAAGTCACATCAAACAGCACAATTGTTGTCGATGTAGATAACATATTTCTGATGCCTCTACTCTGCTAGAACGCGGGATTCCCTGCAAGTATCATGGCTAGAAGGGAAATAGTTCACATGAGGTAAGACATAAACTCATTCAGCATGACTTAATTATCCTGTGCTGGTTCAAACTCTTGGAGTCTAACATTAAGCCAGTTTATTTAAGACATATTTAAGGCAATTACCCCAGTCCCTTATGCATGATAAAGCTTAATACATGACTTGTGTTGAAACTCTTGCAAAGTACATGTGACCTCCACCATGAAGATAGGTTCCATAGCTTAAAGGCCTAGGATCTGGTGGGGTCTCTGATAAAATAGCATAGAGGTCAGCAGGCTATAAAGTCCTTGTGGCATCTCCCCTAAGGGTGGGTTCTCCTGACTGAGAAACAAAGCTATAGATAAAGGTCTAGGGAGGGAAAGTCTGGAATGACCATTCCAGGGCAAAGATCACCAGGTTATTAACAGCATCCACGCCCAGCCTTCTGGGTGGAAGACAGGTGTTCATTTCCTCCATTGAGAAGACAACCATAAGTAATTAACATTCCTGGATTCCCCCAGTGCTCATGTGTGAGCACTATGCCTTCTACACCAGAATTCTCTTATGGATGCTACCTACCTCTTCTGTCCTCATTTCTCCCATCAACCCTATGGAGAATCTTACCACTCCAAAATAAATCATTTTCCTCAAGCTAATTTTGTCTCTAAAATAAATTCTGCTACCACTTAAAAGAAAATTTTCTTCACTTTTTACATCTCATAAGACTTAATATTTACTTAGTCACAGACCATCATCAAGCCTGCTGTCACTATGCTTGAATCTGAGATATCCCCCAAGGGCTCATGTGTTCAGAGTTTGGTTGTAGCTGGTGGGCTTTTGGGAAATGACAGGATCCCACAAACTTCTATGATGGATTCATAATATGATAATTGTATTGGGAGGCAGGGCTAGGAGCAGCAAGTCATTAGAACCATGCCCTGGAAAATATGTCTTAGACCCATTTCCCCTGCCACCTTTCTTTCTTTCTTTGTCTGCTATGAGATGAGGTATTTGGATCTATGGCGTGCTTCCCACAGACCTGGTGTTTAGGTCTGCAACAATACAGGTATCTGACAATGTACTAAAGCCTATGAGACTATGAGCCAAAGTGAAATATTGCACCTTTAAGCTGTTTTAGCTAAAGAGGAAAAGGCTGACTAACTCAAGATGATAAGCTGATCACGAAACAAAATGCAACCCAGTTATAGTGGTGCGTGTTTTTAATGTCAACACTCTGGAGGTAGAGGCTGGTGAATCTCTGAGTTCGAGTTTGGTCTAAAGAGTGAGTTCCAGGACAGCCAGAGCTATAGAGAAATGTCCCAGAAAAAAAAAAGAAAGAAAGAAAGGAGGAAAAAAGAAAGGAAGGAAGGAAGGAAGGAAGGAAGGAAGGAAGGAAGGAAGGAAGGAAAAATGCAAAATGAAATAAGGGAGAAAGACGGGAAGGGGAAGAGAAGCAATCCACCAACAGATAGGAAAGAGATTTCACTGAATTAAGGACACCCATCGCGGGAGATTTGAAAAGATGTTTCACACACCAGAGCACTTAAGGAACTGGGAGTGTAGCTCAGTTGGGAGAGAGCTAATGTAGCATGAGCAAAGTCCCAGGATTGATCCTAGCACTTGGAAGTTAGAGGCAAGAGGATCAGAGGTTCAAGGGCAGCCCAATACAATGGGCATTCAAGACCAGCTTGGCCTAGAGATTCTGTCTTAAAAGTCAATAATTAAGTTCAACACTACAGGCAGTAATATACTTACTGTCCAACCTTCTTGCAGCCTACTCAGTTAACTCTTCTTAAAAAGAAAAGCTGGGGCTGCTCAGAAGTCAAAGTGCTTCCTTTGCAAGCCCCACCAATCAAACGTCGATGCTCGTAATCCATTTAAATGTAGGAAGAGAAAGCCAGTTCCACAAAGTTGTCCTCTGACCTCTACATGTGCACTATGGTGTGCTTGTCCTACATACACAAAAGCACACATATTACACACATGTACACACATGTACTCACGTGAACATGTACACATGTTCCTATATACATGCTCATGCACACATACATACATGCACACAATGAAAACAAATATTTTAAAGAAAGGCACTTAAATAACTATTCATTTTGGCTGTAATATATACATATATATAAATCACCTAACCAGTTAATAGACTATGAGAGCATAAAACAAAATACATTGAAACAATTCATTCTCTCTAAAGCCTCCAAAAGTTACTCCATATTCCAGTGACCTTGGACCTTTTGGCCCTGTTTCCTTTTTTTCATCTTCTGGAGACTGACTTGGAGCAGCATTATTAGCATGAAATAGCAAGCTACAGATTGTTTATTTCACACCTTGTGGTTCCCCCAATGAGAACGACAGCTTGTAATAACTAAACAAATTAAATTACTGGAAGGTCAGCTTATGATGAGGCCACACTAGCTAGACAATTAACAGATATGGGTCACTAGCCTGTCTGCCAAGAATACACTTAATAATGAGATAAGTAACACTTATTATCTACTATGTCTTATCATTTCAGATAGATGCTCTCCTCTAACCCTTACATCCAGGCCACAAGGTGAGTCTAAACATCTTTATTTTGTAGTTTGAAACATTAGGAAGCAAAAAGTCAATAATGGTCTCCCCTACCCCCCCCCACACACACACACAATTAAGCAGCTGGAAAGCCAGTCAGAGTGGTACTCATCTATAACTCCAGCAATTGGACAAAAGCAAGAAAGATTGTGAATGAAGGGTAGCCTGAGCTACATAGCAACACAGAGATTGGGGTCTAGCAAGATGGCTCAGTGCATGAAGGCTCCTGTTGTCAAGCTTGACAAGCTGTGTTTGACCCCCAGAACCCACATGACAGATGGAGGAACAAACTCCTACAAGTTGTCCTCTGACCTCCACATGCTCACCATGTCACACGTCTGCCCCCTCAATGAATAAATGAATGTGATTTTAAAAATCGCTTAAAGACCAAGGTCTGCCTGGGCTACATATTGAGACGTCACAAAGTAAATAAATAATAACTAAGAGTAGGTGACAGATCCTTCTATAAACTCAGTATTTTTCTTACTCAAAAGTCTATAAGATGCTTTTTGTTGGTTTTTGTGTATAGTGCTAGGAAGGGTCTTATGAATCCTAAGCAGATATTCTACCACTGAGCATCAATCCCATTCTTTGTATGCTGTGAGTACTGTGACATTCTGTCACATGGGAATGCTGTTCATTTTAATAGACTCATTCATGGTTAGTATTTCATCTGAAATTAGGGAATAAGGGGACTTCCTCATTGATACCATGGCTCCACTGGGCACACACAAATCAAATTTCAATTGATTTACTTACAAATTTGTAATCCTAGCTTTAAGAAATTTAAATCCTTTCAAGAAAACATTTTAAATGTTTTTCAAATAATAATCTTGTTTGTGTTTGAGATGAGCCTTACATATGTCCTGAAGCATTTACTGAATCTTGGCAGGAGTTTATTTCACCCAATAGATGAAGCAAAATATACACAAATGTTTTTGGAAAGTTGTTTATTTACTTATTTGTTTATTTTGAGAAAGGGTCTCACTATGTAGCACAGGCTGTCCTGCAACTCACTATGTAGATCAGGCTGGCCTCAAACACAGAGATGTGAGTGTTAGGATTGAAGGTATGCCTCACCATGCCCAGTCCAAAAATTTTCCTTTCTTATAGATATTATCATAAATATGTTTTCATGTTCATCACTCTGTCACTTCCCTAAGTCTCATTCAAATTGCACAGCTGCAATCTGGTTTCTTCCTCCTGCCAAGACACCCACATATCCATACCCAGAACCATAAACAATAAACCTTGATGATATCATGTCTATAAAGAAGTTTAAAAACAATGGCTTTTTTTTTTCTCTTCCCAATAAAAGGAAGTTTAGATATACATTATAGTAGATTTAGATATAATAAAACCGTTCGAATTCCCCCAACCATGGTGACATAGGTTTGTGACCCCTGTACTCAGAGGTTGAAGCAGAATTAAGTAAAAAATCTCTAAGTAAGAGTTGTGATCGGAAGAATATGATTGAAATATATTTAAATTTAAAAATTGTTTAAAAAATTAAAAAAAAATATATATATATATATTAAAAACCTCCAAACAAGCCAAGCAGGGATGGTACATGGCTCTAATCCCAGCACTTGGGAGGCAAAGGCAGGCAGATCTCTGTGAGTTTGAGTTCAGCATGTTCTATAGAGTGTGTTCCAGGACTGCAGAGCTATATCGAGAATCCCTGTCTTGAAAAAACCAAATAAAATAAAATAATAAAAAAATCTCCAAATAGGGGCAACAAGATGGCTCAGTAGGTAAAGGTGCTTGCTGCCAAGCCTAAGGAACTTTGATCCCCAGAGCTTACTTAGAAGGAGAGAACTGACTTCTCCAAGTTGTTCTGTGAGTTTCAGACATGTGCTATGCCGTGTGCACACACACAAACACACATGTACCCACAAATAACTGCCATAACATTTTTAATTTTTAATTTAAGAAATCTCCAAATGAACAGAGCAGTAGTCTTTGGCAGAGTAGCACCGCCAACCTGCACTAAATAGAGTTTTGTTTTTGAGACAAAGTCCCTGTGTAGTCCAGGCTGACCTCAGGTACCTTCTGAGCAGGTCCCATCACACCCAGAAGGCTTGGTTTTGTTGTTGCTGTTGATCATTTTTCAAGACTTGGTTTTGCTATGCAAATGAGGCTGTATTTGAACTCGTGGGTGATCTCCCTGTCTCTGCCTCCTGAGTATTGTGGTCACTGGCTTTGGCTTAATATTTTTAGTGTAGGTTTGCATCTGTGGTTACAGAGGGGTTAATGTTAAATATATAAATGAATTAATATAACTTCCTTTACTGAATTAGACACTAACACCAAGAGAGAAACAACAAAGGCTGCTAGGATACCACTAATCTAGCCAATTATTAGGGCTCCAAGCTTTTGACAGTTTACTATGAGATTAACAAAAAAAAAAAAAATAGCTGCAGTACCCATTTGGTAGGAGATTTCAGGGAACAGTAGTGAGTGTGCATGCATGGTGTGTGTGTGTGTGATAGGCACAGGAAATGGAACCCAGGGCTTTGCTGTGAATATGTGACAAGAAAACATTCACCTTTATACACTATTCATTAAAAATTGAAAACTTAAATAGTATAATTGTTTTTCAGGCAGGCATAGTGTTGTATGACTGAAATCCTAGCACTCAAGAGGTCCAAGAAGAAAGATCAGGAGTTCAAGGCCAGCCTTGCATACATGAAACCTGTCTCAAATTTGCTTCGGAGCCTGTCCTGGAACTCAATCTCTAGACCAGGCTGGCCTCTGTCTCCCAAGTGCTGGGATTAAAAGTGTGTGCCACCAACACCCAGCAAAAAAATTATGTGTGTGTTTAAAATTATATATCTGTTATTTGTGTACTTGTGCACATATGTGTAGTGCCCTGTGCCCCATGGAAGGCTACAGTTATAGGCACTTGTCTGTTCTCTGACATAGGTGCTGGGAAGTGAACTCAGGTCCTTTCCAAGAGCAGAAAGTACTCTTAACCACTGAGTCACTCTCTAGCCCCATCAGAACTTGTTTTTAATTTTAACAGTTTAACTATTTGAATGACCACTAGTATTTCCATATGAAGGGGTCCCATATAGAAATAGTCAGTGTTGATACAATGCATGTATATGGATATATATCAGTCTTACACAGGAAACGTGTGTAAGGATGATTATCATACTATCTCCCCCATGTTAATAGCATCTAATTTACAAGTGAAAATGCTTGCATTTACCTAGGCACAGATCTGTGACCCCAGTACATAGAGGCTGAAGCAGGAGGATCAAGAATTCAAGATGGTGACCCATGCCTTTAATCCCAGCACTCGGGAGGCAGAGGCAGGTGTGAGTTCGAGACCAGTCTAAAAAAGCTAGTTCCAGGACAGCCTCCAATGCCACAGAGAAACCCTGTCTTGAAAAAAAACAAAAAACAAAAAACAAAGAAAGAAAGAAAGAAAGAAAGAAAGAAAGAAAGAAAGAAAGAAAGGAAGAAAGAAAGGAAGGAAGGAAGGAAGGAAGAAAGAAAGAAAGAAAGAAAGAAAGAAAGAAAGAAAGAAAGAAAGAGAGGGGCGGGAGGGAGAGAAGGAGGGAGGGAGGGAGAAAGGAAGGAAGGAAGGAAGGAAGGAAGGAAGGAAGGAAGGAAGGAAGGAAGAATTCAAGGTTATAAATACCACAAGTCTTGTATGTGGATGTCAATTTCAAATTTTTAGGTTTATGCATTCATCTTAAAAAGCCAGGAAGCTAGAAGGGAGCCATTAGAGAGGGTGTATGGTAAAGAGGCCTTATGGCAACAGTAGAATGAAAGTTCAGTGAGACCAAGGAGAGAGGGAATACTGAGGTTGTAGTGGTTAAGTGGTAATAAGGGCAAGGATTAACCCAAACTAAAGGTGTATGAAAATGAGACACAGTATCACCCAGGGGGAGAGGCAAGATTAATATTCTTCTAGCATAACACTTACAGGGATAGGGGTGTGACTTGGTACTAAAGTAGTTGCCCAGAAAGTACAAGTCCCTGGGCTAAAACTCTAGCACCAAAAAGAAAGAAATGTGCTATAGATTATAAAGACATTTTGAAGCTAACATCTATGAAACCAACATAAAAATAGCAATTCTTTGACAGTGTCTGATAGCCACCCACTGCTCTGTTGGATTCCATCACTAGTATACATTGTTTTGAATTCCCTAGAGAATGCCCTTGACCTGGGAAACTACTACCTGATGCTGGGTGTTGGAGCCTAGACTTGTAATCCCAATATTTGGAAGGCTGAGGCAGGTGGAGACCAGCCTGCTACTACCTTGAACTTGTGCTGGGGAAAGCTGAAACACATTTCCAGTTAAATGTGTCTTCTGTTAAGGTTAGAGAACTCATATAAGCTCTGGGCCAGCCACACTGTTTTAAGTGCCCTCTTTGAAGAGAGGAGGCTGGTAATTCTTTAGTTTTGGTCTAGTGCTGTTTCTATACCTTCCTTTCACTTTCAAAGAGATTTGTCTTGGTTGTTTGCTTTGGAGGAGGTTATTATAACCTGTAGCCCACTGACCCTGCTTGACTTCTATTCTAGTATGTGTGTGAGTTTAGTTTAGTGCCTGCCACTTCAGTCTAAACACACATTTGCCTGGTAACAGCAGGTGACATCACCTTTACATAGGAATATGATGTTCCTAGACTCGATTGTGGCTGGCGGCACAGTACTTTGGTGAAACAGTATATAGAAAGAGTACTTCCTGCATGGTGGGGGTGGGGTCACCAGAGGAGGGATGATGTATTTCTTCTTTAGCTTATCATAATTAGAGATATTTGTGTGAAAATAGAGCCTCTGTTGCTTAAGTGTTACTCAGCTCCTGCTGATAGGTTCTCACTCACAGGCAGCGTCCTTTGTGATATAATAGTTAGTTGCTGTGGAGATGATTATCCTGTCATAGAGAAGAGAGACTTATGAATTTAAATGAAGAATGAGCAGCAGGAGCAGAGGAAGCCAAGCACTTCATCTAATTTAATTTTCTCTTGCCTTTTTAATATATGTTACATCATAAAGTTGGATGTATCAGCTTAAATAATAGTTTCAGGGCTAATGGTGAATAATGTCAAAAGAAATTTTAAAAGAAAAGGCCAGCCAGAATATTGCCATACTGTGAAGAGGCAAGAATCAGTTTGAATCACAAAACATGCGGCAATAATAAGCATTCACTGTTGAGCTATACCCTAGTGTTTAAATAAACAAGCTAGATATTTCTATTATTGTCGAACTTTTGATGAGTTGTTGAAGTGATTCAGGCCTTAGCCATCAAGTAGGATGCAAAGGTTAGTATAGAAAGGGCTTTGTATTAGAGGAGATAAAAATAAAAGCTTGAGGAATAAATAATAAAGAAAAAAAGGTGTTTTTCAAGACTACCCAACTGGTATGGATGCCTATGATTGTAGCTCTCTATAGCTATACTGATGTAATAGATAAATTATGAAATCCCAGTAAAATTGTATTTCTTACTTTCATAGATTCCAACGTAGGCCAAGCAGATTTCCTTCCTTTTGGGGCTAAAGGCTTCCAGCCCATAATTTTGATAGTAGCAGGAGGGAGAGATGAGATAAGAGAAGCACACCAGCCTTTTAACTTTCTGCACTCCAAACAGGCACATGTGGCTTCTATTCATAGACCACTGGCCCAAGCTATCTGCACTCAGTCAGACACTTCACCCCCATCCACAAGGGAGACTTGGAAATGAAGTGGGAATTATGAAGTTGCTGATGGGTGGGTAGTCTTCTTATGTCCTCAATTACTTTTTGTGAGACTTAGATGAAATAGTGTATCCCACAGCTTTACAATTTTGCCGATGAGCCAGTTAGAATAACAAAGGCTGGTCCAGGATCAAGAACTGGTATGACTTGGTTAAGGTTGTATTCCTTGTCATCTAAAACCAGTAAGGAGGCAGAAGGAAGGGTACACTGGAAAGTTAATTCGGGAATCAAGATAGTGTATGTTGCATGCAGGACAGCAGTACACACAACTGCTGGATTCCTTATTGAAGCTTGTCTCAGACTCAGCAGCCTTCCCTCCAAAACACAAAGACACAGAATGCCCTTTCTTCAAAACTTCTGATGGGTTTTACAGCGTGAAAGTCAACCCCCTGGCCTTATGTCTAATAAGACCCATATAATATAATAATGACATGTCTTCAATCTCTATTTCATCACCACTTTCTCACTATCTATTACATACCTCTTGCAACTCCCCAAATAGACCACGTAGTTTAACACTACTCATCTACCCATTTGGCTCCCACCTGGAATATTCCATTCTCTGCTTGTCAAAACCTTAGTTTTCCTTCATGACCTGTAGCTCAACGCTCCTTATTTGAAACAGTTTCTTCCTCTCAGAAACCACAGAATTTCACTCACTTGATGCAGCAGGCTTCACTGTGCTCATGTCTACCAGAAAACTGTGCTCTCAGAACCGACATAGGCCATATAGCACTGTATTTTTTTTTTTAATGAAAAAGATTTAAGAAGCTGAAAGTTCTTTTTTTCTCCTTTCTCCCTTTCAGGCATTTTGTAGGGCAAAGTGTCTTTTTGTTAATTATTAGTAAAACATTCAGTTCCCTGCAAGAGTACCCAAAGCTTCAAGCTGGAAATCATGATACAAATCTTGCCTTGGGGCTGTGAGTGACTAATGGTTACAGTACAACTTCATTCCTGGCACAGGACTGACTTCTAATGCCTGTTTCACAGCACTTCCCTTTTGAAATCTACTTGAGAAACATGGGTTGGCCCTTTCTTCCTGAAAGCTGAGCTCTGGCCCATCACATTATCACATGGCTCATCTCCTATTCTGTACAAAAGCTGCTTCTCACAGATTCTCAAAGATAGCTTCTATAGCTGATAACCAAGGACTTTGAGGGATAGAGATGTTTTCCTTGAGTCTCATGGACCTATTAAGTCAAAGCCAATACTTAATGATCTGTGCTGATGTAATATATCCATAGCCTGAAGGGTTGTGTGTGGTGGTACACACCTGTAATCCCAGCACTCAGGATGCAGACATGGAAAGATAGCCACAAGTTCAAAGCTACCCTGGTCTACATAGTGAGTACCCAGCCAGCCAAGGCCACATAGTGAGGCCCTATTTAAAAAATAATACATGAACAAATAAACAAATGAAATTCCCATCAGCTGGATAGATAATGAACAGAAATTTATTTCTCATAGTTTTGAAGGGAACTCTGCTTGGTTGCAGGCCTCTAACCTCTTGTTATCCTTACATGGCAAAAAGTGGGCAAGAAAGCTTTCTGGGGTCCCTTTTATTGAGGGCACCAATTCAATCCATAAGCCTTTGGTCCTTATAATCTAATTGCCTAACAGAGGCACTTCTTAATGTCCTCTGGGGCTGGAATAACAGTCTGTGAATGATGAAAGATAGAGTCATCGCAGTTCCTCACAGTATTTAGCAACTGAAGGCTCAAGGATAAAATGACAGACCTAGTTTCCACTGCATCAGTTCTTCTGACTTAGTCTAAAGAGTAATGCAACCCAATAGGTTACTTCTGGATAAGAAAAAATAGATCCTGAAGTTTATAAAGCAGAAATAAGCACACACGTGCGTGCACACACACACACACACACACACACACACACACACACACACACACACACACACAAAACTAACACAGTAAATTCAGGGACTGACACTACCAACATCAGGGGGTTTTATTTGTTTGTTTGTTTGTTTTGTTTATTTCTGGCTTTTCAGAACGGGGTTTCTTTGTGTAGCTTTGGCTGTGTCCTAGAACTAGCTCTGCAGATGAAGCTGACATTGAACTAACAGAGATCTGCCTGCCTCTGTCTCTCAAGTGCCTGGCCAGGATTACTATTAAGCTACAGTAATCAATAAAAATAAGTCAATATGGCCAGCAAAAAAATTTATGGTAAAGGTGCTTGCTACCAAACATGACAACCTGAGATTGTATCCCAAAACCTTCATGATGTAAGGCAAGAACTCTGGAGAGCTGTACACACACAGACATATACACCATACATACCACACACACACACACACACACACACACACACACACACACACTACATACACATACCACACATATCACATATACATACCTCACAAACACACCATATACACATATCACACAAACACACCACACACACACATACACACTACATACACATACCACACATATCACATATACATACCACACAAACACACCACACCCACACACCACATACACATACCACACAAACACACACCACACACACACACACTACATACACATATCACACAAACACACCACACCCACACACCACATACACATACCACACAAACACACCATACACATTAACACACACACACACACACCATACCACATACAAATACCATACAAACACACCACACACACACACACACACACACACACACACACACACACACACACACACCACATACACATACCACACAAACACACCATACACATTAACACACACACACACCATACCACATACAAATACCATACAAACACACCACACACACTAACACACACACACATACCATACCACATAAACATACCACACACACGCACCATACATACACACCACATACACACCACACACACACACACACACACACACACACACAAATAAATGTAAAATTTTTATTTAAAAATAAATAAATACAACAAAATAGGGAATCCAAAAATTGATTGCCATACATTTAGTAAAATAATCTTTGACAAGAAATCAAAATCCTTACAATGGACAAAGGTAGTTCTTTGATATCATTTTTGTTTGTTTTTTTCTTTGTTTTACCTTTTGGTTAATCTTTAAAAGAAGCAGAGAGGGGGCACATTTTGCTTAGCCCAAGCTAGCCTCAAACATATTGTAGAAGAGAGCTGATCCTAAACTCATGCTCCTCCTGACACAAAGAAACTATGACCTTGTAACTCACCATTTAGCCCAGGGCTGAGATTAGAGGAATGAACTAACAATGGGTGACTTCAAGGCAGTCTTTTCAACAGCTGGAAATAAGAAAACTAGACAACCACATGCAAAAGTAAATAAATAAATAAAGGCACTAACCTTATTTAAAAAAAAAAAAAACTGCACTTGCACACAAACAAACAAAAACTCAAAACAGGGCACATAGGAATGCGTCCTTGTAAATCTTATTGCAAACCCAAACATGATGATCCTGGAGGATAAATAAGAGAAAACACAAATGGCCTTGTGTGTGAGGATGGCTTTTAAATATGGCATTAAAAATATGAAAGGGGTGGTGGGCTTCACTAAGTTTAAAACCTAGCTCTAAAAGATACTGTCAAGGGCTGGAGAAATGGCTTAGTGGTTAAGGGCATGACTGCTCTTGCAGAAGACCTGGGTTCAATTCCTAGCACCAACATGGTAGCTCACAACCACCTGTAACTTCAGTAACAAGGGATCTGAAACCCATTTCTGGGATTCCTCTGACTACACATACACACACACACACACACACACACACACACACACACACACACACACACACACACGACATACAGACATATATGCAGGCAGAATACTCATTCTGTTATAAAGTAATTGAAATAATAATCTTAAAAAGGTGGTATAAAGAAGATGAGAGGATAAGCTACAGGCTGAAAAATATGGAATCATTTGCAAAATACATGGCTGCGAAATGTATAAAGATCTTTAACAATTCAGTGAGAGGAAAATAAACAGCCTACTTAAAAATGGACAGAACATCAGGACAGACACCCCTTTTCAAAGAAGATATCCTCAATATTGTATGTCACTCACAAATTAAAACAAAAATGAGATTGCACATGTTAGAATGACCAAAATCCCAAATACCAACACCACAAAATGCTGGTTGAACACCCAGAAACAGGAACTCTTGTTCTAGCAAAATAATAAAGCCACTACAGAAGGCAGGCAACAGTCTCTTACAACACTGATTATGCTCTTGCCACATAATGCAGAAGCTGTATTTACAGTGTACATTTACACACATGAAATGAAAATGAACATTCACCCAAAAACCTATCCAAAAATATTTAGAACAGCTTTATCCACAATTACCAAAGATTACTATTGTTTTGATTTATGACAGGGTCCCTGTGTAGTCCTAGCATCCTGGAATTTGCTATGTAGACCAGGTTAGTCTTGAACTCATAAAGATCCTACTGCCTCAGTCTCCCAGAGTGCTAGGATTAAAGGTGCATGCCACTAGCAATTACCAAAACAAAACAAAACAAGAAATTCCCCTCAAATGATAAGAAGATAAATAAGCCATAGCATAGCCTGATAACAGAATGTTCAACACGAAAATGAGCAAGCTGCCAAACCACACAAAGATAAAAAGATGCAGAGGCTGGCAAGATAAGTCATCGGGTAAAATTTGCTGAGCATTTGTAACTAATATTAAGTTTCTGTGTAGTCATTTGGGAAGAGGCTGGCTGGGCAGGAAAGTCTGCCTATTGGGAAGAATCAGAATTCCCAGAATCTTGTGGTACAGCTAGCCTGCCTCATCTAGCAGAAAATGAGCTTGTCTCAACCAACATCCAAAGCTGTCCTCTGACCTACTGTGTGTAGGTCACATACTGAATTTCTCTGTGGTTTTGAAGGCTGTCCTGGAACTCACTCTGGAGACCAGGCTCACCTGGAACTCACAGAGATCCACCTGCCTCTGCCTCCCAAGTGCTAGGATTAAAGGTGGATGTGCCACCGGGTGGGGATTTTTAACACACACACACACACACACACACACACACACACACACACACACACACACACATACATTCTGGAAGCTACATATCATATGGAAACAGGGAAAGAACCTGACTTCCAGATATCCAAAAGGAAGGTGAGATTAATAAACATCACAAGGGACTTTTAGGTCATGAAACTGCTTGGCTATCAGGAAGGAATGGTGACAGTTAATCCCGAGTGTCAACTTGATGGATCCAGAATCCGCTAAGAGTGTCGTAACCCACAGTGAGGGGGCATCTGTCGGGTCCAGCTGACCTGTCTGGTTCGTATCTAAGAAGGGGAGTGTGGATTGAGGGAAGAAACAGGCTAGAGACAGAAGATAGAGTCAGGAGGACACCCAGTGAGTACTAGAATCAACCCCAAGTTTATTACTCAAAGCTCTTGTACACCCCAACCAAAAGTGGGTAAGGCAAAAAGTTCCTTACCAAGATACAAAGAACAAGCAAGCATAATTACCTCCTCAATACCCACAACATCTGGTAAATGCCCTAAACCAAATATCCTGTTGTCAAGATGAGACATCCATTAGCAATACTTTAGGTCAGATATCCTGTCATGGCAAGACACACACTAGCCACACCTTAGGCCAAACACACTGTGGATTTAACCTTGGAGGAGCAATAATGGGCTCAAACTCTCTGATCTTAAGTCAAGATGAAAGGGTCCACTTTTATGGGACCCTGACATATAAGAGACAAGCCTTTGAGTAGGTGTGTGAGCACATTCCCAGGAAGGATTAGCAGAGGGAAAGAGATGCTCCCATAGAATGCTTGACACTTTCTGGAGAGTGGCAGGCGGTACATACATGAAGAAATCCCAGGAAAGGACCAGGTGGCTTGCTTGCCTGCCCAGCTCTGCCTCTTGGTGGTGACTTCTGTTCTTTCTGTGGGTCTGTTGCCATGCTCCACTAACATCTGACTCCAGCGTCTGCCTCCTGAGATGGACAGAAGACCAAAATCTCTCCCAGCATCCTCCGGGTCTCCAGTGCCAGACTGGGGCTCCTGAGGCATCTGGCTTCCTGGATTCTCAGCTTCTCCAGTGTGAAGGTGGCCATTGTTGGATTATTCTATAAGTTACTCTAGTAACCCCTTTTATAATATTATTCATCTATTATTCTATTATACATCTGTAATATCTATTCATCTATACACATTCTCTCAAGAGAACCCTGCCTTTGTAGTTTAGTCAAAGCTGGAACAGTCCACCATGTGAAGACTGAAGCTGAGTAAGCACTGGTTTTAGTTGCTGATGGGAGCACAGACCAGCTGTGTAGAGAGCTGCAAAGTGCTGTGCCTTAAAGATGGTACTGGCTTCCGCCTTCCACCTCCCCAAGGGTGAGTGCTCTCTGGTGTAAACAAGCCCTTATTTGGTTAAGTCTGTTCAGCCTGTCTGCTTCCGCATTAGAGTAGCCTATCAGCAGGGTCCACGTAGCTCACTGGGGTTGGTTAGTGCAAGGGTATTTAAGCCTGTGCAGGGGTCCCCCCCCCCGGCCTCTCAAGTCAAAAGAACATGTTTCAAGGATCCTGACTAAAACTGCATGAAGAAGATCTTCCCGGAGTCGTGTCTTCCTTGCTGGTCAAGGGGTAGGCGAGTACACAGCTGCATCAGGTGTGTCACTGTGGAGTCTGATGTGGAAATAGTGAAGACTATGTAGCTGTGAGGTGGAGCCCATACAGGAAATCAGCATCTTCAGCTTGATTCTGCTATGAATCTAAAACTGTTCTAAAAAAAAAAATAATGACTGCTTAAAAATCATGGCATAGGGGACAGGAGAGATGGCTCAACAGCTTAGACACTAGGTGCCCTTCCAGAGGACCAGAGTTCAATTCCCAGCACCCACATGGCAGCTCACAACTGTTTGTAACTCCAGTTCCAGAGGATCTAATGCTCACACATAGACATACATGCAAGCAAAACACCAATGCAGAAAAAATAAAATTAATTTATGAGTTAATTATAAAAACCATCAAGGTGTAATTCCAACACTCAGTAGGCAAACTTATCCTGGTCTACAAAGGAAGTTTCAGGCCTGCCATGGCTACATAGTAAGACTGACTCAAAGAAAAAACAAGAAAAAAAAAACAAAAAAAAAAAACAAGACATAAGTAAGTCTCAGAGAAAATATTCTAAAGAATTTGCATTAAAATATGTAAAAGACTAAAAGACTCATAAGTCAAATCAAAAATATAATGACATAGACTAGAGAGATGAGTCAGCAGTTAAACACACTACCAGCTGGGTGTCGGTAGCACACGTCTTTAATTCTAGCACTCGGGAGGCAGAGACAGGCAGATCTCTGTGAGTTCAAAGCCAGCCTGGTCTACAGAGCTAGTTCCAGGACAGGTTACAAAACAATACAGAGAACCCCTGTCTCAAAAAAAGAAAAAGAAAAAAATGTACACACTACTGTTGCAAAAAAAGCCCATTCAATTCCTAGAAGCCACGTTGGGTAGCTCACACCACCTGTAAATCCAGCCCCAGGGGAATATGATGTTTCTGGCCTCTGAAAGTCACCAGCACACATGTGCACAAAACAACACAAACGCACAAACACATTATTAAAAATAATAAAATAAGTATGTTGGGTGTAGTGGTGCATACCTTTAATCCCAGCACTCAGGAGACAAAGGCCAGCCTGGTCTTCAGAGTTCCAGGACAGTCAGGGTGCAAAGAGAAACCCTACCTCAAAAAAACAAATGAGAGAGAGAGAGAGACAGAGAGACAGAGAGAGAGAGAGACAGAGAGAGACAGAGAGAGACAGAGAGAGACAGAGAGAGACAGAGAGACAGAGAGAGAGACAGAGAGAGACAGAGAGACAGAGAGAGAGACAGAGAGAGAGAGAGAGAGAGAGAGAGAGAGGAGGAGGAGGAGGAGGAGGAGGAGGAGGAGGAGGAGGAGGAGGAGGAGGGATACACCTGAAAAACAGGCAGAAAAAACTTTGAACAGATATCTTCCGTTTTGTTTTTCAAGATAGGATTTCATTATGTAGCCCTGGCTGTCCTGGAACTCACTTTATAGACTAGGCTAGCCTAGAACTCAGAGTCCTGCCTGCCTCAGAGTGCTGGGACTAAAGGCATGTACCACCGCCACCCAGCTTGCACAGACATTTTTAGGGTCTCACTTAGGTTTAGTATTTTTTAAATTTTCATACAATTTCATACTCTCTTCCAAGTCTTCCTGGGTTCTCCCCGCCTTCTTCCCCACCCAAATTCATGTTCTTTCTCAAAACAAACCATAGCAAAAAAGAACACACACACACACACACACACACACACACACACACACACACACTATGGAGATTGTTCTGTGTTGGTCAACTTCTGAGCATGGCTTGTCCTGGAATGTAGTTGATACACCTGATGCCACTCTGTTGAAGAAAACTGACCTTTCCCTTTCCCAGCACGTATCAAGTCTAGCACCTCTGGCTCTTACAGTCTCTCCCTTCTCTTCCACACAGATCCCTGAGCCTGTGATGGGGGGCAGGGGGGGAGGAAGTGTTAATATAGACATTCCATTCCTGGCTGACTGTGCCAAGGTCTCTCACTGTCTGCACATTTTGAACAGACATTTTGTTTGGAAAAGAAGATAGACATGTCCAATAAATATATAAAAAGTTGTTCAACTTTCTTACTCATCAGGGAGATGTTAATTAAAACCACAGTGAAATTCCCCTTTACACCCACTAAAATGGTTAAAATTGAAAATACTAACAACAGATGTTAATGAGGGTGCGGTGCAAGTGGGATTCTTACAAGTTGTTGGCATTGTCTAAAATTATGCAACTACATTATAAACCCATCTAATGGCTAGCAGTTTCCTCTCTAACCATTTATCCGAACTAGCAAGATGGCTCAGTGGCCAAGAGCACTTGCTGCCAAGCCTTAGGACCCAAATTTGCTGTACTATGACACACTGACTATATACACTCATGCATAACACATTATATACACAATAATAGCAAGTGAGATTTTCTTTTTAAAAAATTAAAACTAAAGTATTTACCCAAAGTAACAAAGATACATATTCACAAAAAGACTTGAGAAGGGATGTCAATGACAACTTTATTTCTGATCATCAAAAACTAGCAACAGCAAATGGAACTATCCAGCCTGATGTCCTATTGTAGTATATTAAAAAAAAAAACTATTACTTCCTATAATAAATGAAAGAATAAATACTAAAAACTAGATACAAACTGAAATGTCCATCAACAGGATTATGAAGTACAAGAACTGATACATTTACACAAACAAATATTGTGAAATTAAAAAAATGTAATTAGCTGCTAGTACAATACCATGAATCTCTAAACCAATGGTTTCCAAATGTCTTCATGTTGAGACTCTTTAATATATCTCCTCATGGTGTGGTGACCACCCACAACAAGAAAATTATTTCATTGCTGCTTTATAACTGTAATTTTACTATCATCATGAATCACAATGTAAATATCTGATACCCAGAATATCTGATATCTGACCCCTGTGAAAGGATTGTCACACCTCCTCCGCAAGGGGTCAGGACCCACGGGTTGAGAACCTCTGCTCTAAACTATGAGGTGTACCCAAAAAGTAGCTAAGAATACATATTGTACTGTCTGTTTCTGTGGCTTTCCAAATGATTTGTCCTGTGGTGACTGCAATCAGAGAGTTTCTCTAAAGAAAGGGAAGAGAAGGAGGAGGGTGTGCAGGAGGTGTCAGACATTCACCACTGTGGCAGACACTAAAGAGATTTAAGGATTTATTCTGACTCCTGTTTTTTGTTTTTTTGTTTTTTATTTTTTTTTTTTTTAACATGGTCCTTTGTCAGTGTTGTCTGTGGGCTTGTGGTAAGGAAGAGCATCACAGCAGAGAGGTGGGTGCCGTGCAGCACAGTTGTTTACCACGCAGCGGGCTGGAAGTCAAAGTCAAAGAGCTAGCAACAAAGGGTCCAAAGAACAGGTGGTTCTTCCAAGCCTCACCCCCAGTGAACTACTCCCTCCATTTAGGCCCTACCTTCCAATAATGCCATCAATCAAGAGGTTAATCTATTGATTCTACCTTCGAGATCCAATCACTTCCCCCAAAGCCACGTGAACATTTGGGGAAATGTTTCCAATTCAAACTATAACATTCCATTCCTGGAGCTAGTAAGGTGATGGTCATTTCAGAAGGCAGAAATATACCTTCAATCTGTGTAGAAGCTTCCGTGATCTTTTGCCTCTTGTATTCCACATATCTGCATAACCAGCATCTCCAGGACACCGAAGCCTGGCTCCAGCTTGAGCAGTACCAGAACTCCCTTGGACTATGGCTGCATGGTCGCTGAGTACCTAAGCTGCTGAACTGGAGAGACGATTACCCGATTACCCGGTCTGCCCTGGACCAACAGTTGGTCCCAGGGGCATGCTTTTCTCAGGGGAAAGCCCCCTGAAAGGCGTTAGTCCTTGACTGTACAGGGCCTGCTCTGCTGATTTCCTGGGCGGTCCTCAAACCACTTTCCAATTGTGCTAATGCTAAATAGTTAATGGTGCTAATCTCTTTACCAACTTTCAACTTACTGCCTTTCTAGCCAAACTAAATGGTTTTTTTGGGTTTTGTTTGTTTGTTTTTGTTTTGTTTTGTTTTTTGTTTTCTCCTGTATCTTTTGCTTTTAAAGCTCTCAGTTTTTATTTTAAATCTGCTAAAAAAAAAAACAGTCAACAATAACTCACTGCCTAAATGTTGGGTCTAGTTCCTGTCCTTCAAACTCTACCTCCTGGAAAGTCTCAGGGCAGGGACAAAGCATTGAGAACAAGAATGTTTCTACTCAAAGTCCTGGAATCTCATGAATACACTCTTTTTCCTCCGTGTTTCTATCTGTATTCCCAACAGAACTGCCCACGAAACTCTACAAACATCATTTTAGGGCTTCTTTAGTTCACGCCTTTAAATTTCTCCAAATCAATTCCAAAATTCTCTGGACCACATGTTCCGGAATTAAGGAACTCTTTTACTTCTCTGGTACCAATTTTCACATTATACAAACTTTCCATTGCTGACACAATGCTTGGGAAGGTAATTTTAGTGAAGAGAACTGTATCTTCTTCCCTGCCCTTTTTTTCTCCTCACTGTCCACCTCTTCATTATGATGCTTTATCTCAGGGTCACAGCAATTGAGCCAAGTAACCATGCACTGAAACCTCTCAAACTGTGATCCAAAACTAAATCTACCCTCCTGTTCTGGCTAATTTTATATCAGTTTGACCCAAGCTAGAGTCATCAGAGGAGAGAGCCTCAATTGAGAAACTACCTCTATAAGATCTGGCTGTAGGAAGCCTGTAGAGCATTGTCTAAATTAGAGATTAACTGGTGGAGGGCCCAGCATTGTGGTAAAGGGACCACACTCTCACCCATCCCCCTGCTTTAGCAGACACGACAGGCTGCAGAAAAGACTCAACATGTGCTTGTCTGATCTTGCCCATCCTAGGAGGTCAGATACCCACGTGGCAAGGAACCAATCAGAAGTTAGCTGGCGGGCTTGGGGCGGGCTTTACAGTAAATGTGGTGTAGCGGTGCCCTGCAGAGAATAGCAACTGCACTGGGAAAGCCTGTAGCCATAACAACCAGTTGACCAATCAATGCAGGCCAGGTCACCCAAGCTCAGAAGCGTATGAATTCTGAGACTGTTGGTTGGTACTCCTATACATTAAATTAAATACATTAAATACATTACTCTTACTCCTCCAATAAATTCCTCACGCCATCTGCTATGATGAATGGACGAAGGGTCTGAATTAAAGACAGTTAACTCGTTAGCCAATAAAAGACTCTTTGCTTTTGCATTGGAATGGGTCTCTTGGTGATTTTGGGGTTCAGCATTTGGGCACAACAGTGAGTGGTGTTATACCTGGGCTGGTGGTCCTGGGTTCTATAAGGAAGCAGGTTGAGCAAGTCTTGAGAAGCAAGCCAGTAAGCAGCACTCCTCCATGGCCTCTGTATCAGCTTCTGACTCCAGGTTTCTAACCTGCTTGAGTTCCTGCCCTCACTGCTTTTGATGATGAACTGTTACATGGAGCTGGGAATGAAATAAACCCTTTTCTCCCCAAGCTGCTTTTGGCCGTGGTGTTCCATCACAGCAATGATAAACCTAACTGAGACACCTCCCTACATTATTTTCTCAGTTTTTTGACTCAGCAATGAAAAGTTCGCCACAGGAGCTCTCTGGGCATTACAAAAATGTCCTGTTTTTCGTTTGTTTGTTTTGTTTTGGATTTTTTTCAATGTATTCACGACATTTTCACACATGTATAAAATGCACTTGGATTATATTCACCCTTGTCACCCGTTCTTAACCTCTTCATTTTCTCATGAAATATGAGAGAAAACGTATTCACCTTTCTGAATCTGGCTTATTTTGCTGAATATGATAATCTCCAATTTTGTACATTTCCCTGCAGAGACATAATTTCGTTCCTTACGGCTGAGTAATATTCCACTGTATAAATATGCCACGTTTTCCTCCCCCCACCCCTCTCTCATTTTCAAGGCTTGGTTTCTCTGTGTAACCGCCCTGGCTATCCTGGAACTCACTTTGTAGACCAAGCAGGCCTTGAACTCACAGAGTTCTGCCTGCCTCTGCCTTCCCAGTGCTGGGAGGCACCTCACCCAGCAGAAGGAATCTTAATTGAGAAGATGCTTCCATAGGATTGGCCTGCAGACAAGTCTGTAGGGTACTGACCGGATTAGTGATTGATGTGAGCAGTGCCATCCTTGTGCAGATGACCCTGTGGTATATAAGAAAGCGGGCTGAACAAACCAGTAGGTGCTCCTCCATGGCTTCACTCAGTTCCCACCTTCAGGTTCCTGCCTGACTTCCTTGAGTGATGGGTTAGAAGCATGAAGTGAAGCAAACCCTTTCCTCACATGTTGCTTTTGGCCATGGTCTTTTATCACAGCAATAGAAACTCTTACTAAAATGATTGCTATTTTTGTTTTGTATATTTGTTTTGAGGCAGAATCTCACTCTGTAGCCAAACTAGCCTAAAACTATACAACACAGAATGACCTCAAATTCATGGAAACTTATGCCTTAGCTACTCAAGCATTGCATGAGCTATCATATCTAGCTTTAAAACATGCCATATTAATACCTTATTCATTTCCCCACTGATGGACACCCAGGCTGATGACATAGCTTGGTTATCATGACTAGCACTGTAGTAAACACTGGTGGGTAGGTGTTTCTATTGTATGCTAACTTATTCCTTTGGGTAGGACACAGCAGGAGCCTAGGGCAACTCTATTGCTTTTGGAGAAATTTCCGACAGCATATAAGTGTCCCTTCTCTCCCAGATCTTTGCTAACATATGCTATTTGTTTTCATAATGATTGCCATTCTGACTGGAATTAAATGAAATCTCAATGTAGTTTTTTAAATTGATTAATTAATAGTGTTGGGCTTGAATATGGGGGCTTTGTGCTTGCCAAGTAGGCATTATCACTTAGCTATAAGCCAAGATCCCCAGTGTAGCTTTGATTTGCATTGTCTCTGTGATTATGGATGCTAAACATTTTCCAGCATTCATTGGCTAGGGACTTTCCTATGCATTGATTAGGGTATTGGCTACATTAGTGTGTAAAGTTGTTTTAAAAAAAACCAATTGTATTCATAATACCTGTGCATTTGAGTATGTATAAATTTTTCCTCTACATCTTAGGGTTTCTATTGCTATGAAAAGACACCGAAACCATGGCAACTCTTATAAAGGGGCTGGCTTACAGGTTCAGACGTGTAGTCCATTATTGTCATGGCAGCACACAGGCAGGCATGGTGGCAGAAAAGGAGTTGAGAGTTCTACATCTGGATCAGCAGCAGCAGGAAGAGAGAATGAGCCACTGGGCCTGGCTTGAGGTTTTGAAACCTTAAATCCTACCCCAGTAACACATTTCCTCTAACAAGGCCATACCTACTCCAACAAGGTCACATATCCTAACCCTTCTAAATAATGCTACTCCCTACGAGCCTATGGGAGTCATTATCTTTCAAGCTGCCACACTCTATAACAAGGAAATGTGAGCATGTAATCACCCTGTATTAGTTGATTTTATCATTGCCATGACAAAATACCTAACAGGTTATTTAAGAGAGGAAAGATTCATATTGGGGGTGGTTTGGGAGGGTACTGAGCATCGCAGTGAAGAAGGTATAGTCGCTAGAGCTATAGTACTGGCAACGGGAGCTTTCATTAAAGTTTATTCCATCTCAGCAGATAACAAAGCAGAGGGTGGAAATGGTCCCACCCCCTCAACAGCCTACTTCCTATAGCTATGTTCTACCTCTTAAAGTTTCGTAGCAATGCCACCAGCTGGGAACCACACACATGAGCCTATGGGGGACATTTCACATTCAACTTACAGCATACTGTAAGCTTTGAAGGAAGACTTCATGTATCCATTTTATTGGTTTTCTCCCCAGTGCCTAGAAGAGTGTTCAGAACGCAATGAATCCCTCAATACACATTCATGGAAAGGTAAACGCATGCAGTAACTCTTGGGGTACCTTATAGACACATATGACATTTAGGTAGCCTTTATTAGGTGCCACTTGCTTATTTCCTACATATAATTTCTTTTAGGAAAAGGGATGGGGTGAGCTGGTAAAGTTCTTGACCCTCTAGCCTGACCCACACCAATCCCTAGAATCCTTGTAAAAAGGGCAGATGCAGTGGCCTCAGTCTGTAACTCCAGAGCTCCTATTGCAAGATGGGAGGAGGGGCAAAAGAATTGGCAGAACATGAGTGCAGTACCACAGCAGAAATAACAAGATGGACTCTGCCTCAGAAACAAGAGGGAAGCAACAAACATGCCAAACCAGATGGGGAAAAAGTCACAAGACCTCAGCCCCACACAAAGTATTATAGAAATTGAGGAAATCTGGAAGTGGGAAAGATGGATTTTCCAAAATGGTCAATGCTGAAAACATACATACAAGTACTGTATGGTTGATGGGTTTAATGGATTACATTTAAGAATATATATGTAACTGGGCAGTAGTGGCATATACCTTTAATCCAGCATACAGGAGGCAAGAGGCATGCAGATCACTGTGAGTTCAAAATCAGCCTGGTCTACAGAGTGATTCCAGGACAGCTAGTTCTATACAGAGAAACCCTGTGTTGAAAAACAGGAGGAAAAGGAATACATATGTATATACAAATACATATATGCATGCAATAATAATTAATGAAAAAAATCATGAATTCGAAGGAGTGTGGGGGAGGGTATATGGGAGAATTTGGAGGGAAGAAAGGGAAGACAAAAATGTAATTTAATCACAATCTCAAAAATAAACAAAAACAAATTTTAAAAAGTTGGGACACGAGAACACCTCCCCAAAAGTTGTCCTAACTATCACACATTTGCCATGGCATGTACTACACATACACGCATGCATGCATACATACATATATACATAAATACATACATATGCAACTTTGCAGGAGAAGGGAGTGGACCTTTTGTGCTTTTCTTGGACTCTGAGCAATCACTCTAGTTTTGAGCAAATTAATTTTTCTTGGCAGTCATTTGTGTGAATGTGTGCAGATATGTCTCTACAGCATAATTAATTGTTGTAGATTGTTCTCCTCTATTAGTACTGTCTAGATTGACTACTTAAAATTTATTTATTTTTATTTTATGTGCATTAGTGTTTTGCCATGGGTATAGGATCCCCTGGAACTGGAGTTACAGACAGTTGTGAGCTGCCATGTGAGTGCTGAGAATTGAACCTAGGTCCTCTGAAAGAACAGTCAGTGTTCTTAACTGCTGAACCATCTCTCCAAACCCTATTTTAAAATTTTTATCTTAACATATAAAGGTACCATAATGACAAACCATAATCAAAAACAAAATCACATGTATTAAAAAAAACTTTGTTTACCTGATTAAGATAATGTCTCTTTAAAAAGAAATGTCTGAATTTACTTTTGAATGTCTTTCTCCTACCTGCCAGTTTCAAAAAAAAAAAAAAAAAACCATTTAGAGGCTTATATTAATTACAAATGCTTGGTTGATAGCTCAGGCTTATTATTAACTAGCTCTTACATTTAAATTTATCCATTTCTTTTAACCTATGTATTACCACTTGGCTCACAGATTTACCTGTCCTCTAGTATCTTACTTCCCTTGTGGCTGGCTGGCATCCTTGACTTTGCCCTTCTTCCCTTCCTTAGTTTGATTTTTCCACCTAACCTTATTCTCCTGGGCTGTTGGTCAGTCAGTTTCTTTATTAAACAAGTCAGAGCATTATTTTACACAGTGTTCAGGAATATTCCACATTACATATTCCACAATGTATATATATATTGGTTTTCAAGACCTGATTTCTCTGCGTAGCCTTGGCTGTCCTGGAACTCATTCTGTAGACCAGGCTGCCCTTAAACTCACAGAGATCCACTTGCTTCTGCCTTCCAAGTGCTAGGATTAAAGGTGTATGCTTTCACCTCCCAGTTTAAACTAAAGTATTTATGATTAAAAGTGTTTCCCCAAAAGCAATTCTAGTTTTTGAGATTAAGCTCAACATAATGGCCTGTAAGATGAATGGAAGCAAGAAACATTAGGAGTTCAAAGATATCCTCAGCTACACAGTGAGTTCAAGACCTTCATGGAGTACATGAGATCCTGTCTCAGAACAATAAAAATGTAAGAACTTGTGAAATGGCTCAAGGGACAATGATACATTCTGCCAAACCTGACAACTTGGTTCAATAGCCAGGACCACAGGGCAGAAGGAGAGAACTGACTCCAGAAAGTTGTTCTCTGATGAACACACACATGTCATGGTATGCACACACCACACACACACGCCCAGAGAGAGAGAGAGAGAGAGAGAGAGAGAGAGAGAGAGAGAGAGAGAGAGAGAGAGAGAGAGAGAGAGAGAGAGAGAGAGAGAGAGAGAGAGAGAGAGAGAGAGAGAGAATACAGCACCATGTCTGCCTGCACACCGACATGTCCCACCATAATGATAATAGACTAAACCTCTGAACTGCAAGCCAGCCCCAGTTAAATGTTTTCCTTTATAAGAGTTGCCACAGTCATGGTGTCTCTCCACAGCAATAGAAACCCAAATTAAGGCAGAAGCTAAGGCATGAACTCAAAGCAGGCACCGGGAGGCAGGAACTGAAGCAGCAGAGACCATGGAAGAATGTTGATTACTGGCTTGTTCTTCATAATTTTCTCAGCCTGCTCTTTTTTCTATACAACCAGGACCACCTGAAGCTGGGGGGTACCACCCATAGTGAACTGGGCCCTGCTGCATTCATTATCCCTCTACTTCTCCATCCCCACACCACAGACATGCCCACAGGCCAATCTAGTGGAGTCAAATGCTTACTTGAGGTCCCCTCTTCCCAGAGGACTCTAGTTCATATCAGGTTGACAAGAGCTAATCAGCAGAAGCTTGCCCTGGCACACCTGGCTTTCAGTAGCAGTTTGAACTCTTGAGCTCCATGCATGTTAAGCAAGCACTCTACTATCTACTATTGAGTTAGTCTCAACCCTGAAAGAATACATGTTTTAAGTTTCCTTTAAAAGAAAGCAGATGGTAGACAAAAAAAAAAAAAAGTGTTGCTGAATTCTATGTGATATCTGAATTCCAGATGAGACAGAGCAAATGGGAATTGTGCAAATGTTAATATTTACATATCAGCGCTGGATTTCTGGGAATACTTTACTTAAGCTTATGTAAAAATTACTCAGAGAATTTTGAGACTTTCTGAAGATGAAAATAATTGCATTTCAAAAGCCAAAAAATTTCCTAAACTTAGAGATTAAGAATTAGAGTTCTGTTAATTTGAAAAGATGAGGGAACTCGTGAAGCTCCACAGTAAGGATTCTGTACTTTCAAGTAGAGGGCAATTTCTTGAATCTGGGCACCACAGTTAGCCTCCTCCTCCTTCAAAACACATCTGTTGTAAGGTTCTGCAATATATGATAAGTCAATTCATAGCACATAGTAAAGTTTGAAGAGTGTATGCCTGTAGAATTTGTTTTCTATTCTCAGTCTTTGCAAATAGGAAGTCTATCTTGTTTATTAATATTACAGTAGTAGATGGTCCACAAGGCTGAAGAGATGGCTCAACCATTAAGAGTACTTGCTGACTTTGCAAAATACCAGAGTTCAGTTTCCTGCACCCATGTCAGGCAGTGTTGTAGTTGGTTTTATTTTGGCACCCAACATAGGGCTAGAGTAAAAGAAAACTACCATAACAAGGCAGCTCACAACTGCCTGTCACTCCAGTTCCAGGTGCTCTGACACCCTCTTCTGGCCTCTGCAAGTACTTATGCACAGTCCACACACATATTCAAGAGCATCCACACACACAAATAAAAACAAATCTTTAAGAAGAAACAACCCAGAACACAGAATGTGCTTTGTGCTGTTAGTTTTGTGGTGTTGGGGATTAAACCCACCATCTTGGGCATGCCAGGCAAGTCCTCTACCACTGAGCAGAATGTGGCTTAGAAGGAAGTACCTGTTGCTAAGGGCAACAGAGGAGCTTGAAAGAGCCAGTCTCTGCTGCTGTGTCCATAAATTGAACATTTTGTGGGGCTGGACTTCTTATGAAGTCATTTTTTTTTATAATCTGTGCATGTTGGGTAACTGAAGATTCTTACCATAGTACAATGGTATGCTTACCATTTGGCTTATTCATATTTTTTCTTCTTTCATTTAAATACAAATGTGATGTTCAAGACACCAAGTACTGATTATAAGAAGCTGGTTCAAGCACAGAGATAAAGGGTGTGAATTTTCCTACCTTGTCATTGTGAGGCCATTCAGAAGAGTATTGAAATGCACCAAGCCTCTATTTATAGGTTATGAGATGGAGAGGGTTGTTTCGAAGAGTAAGTGAAGTGACACGTACCACACCCTCAGCACAGCACTTAATGTACACTTTATAAGGCCATTTGTTCGCTCAGGACAGCTGTGGCTTTGCCTACAACTCCTCTGATTTTCCAGGATTACAGCTAATATTTCATGACTGGAGCTCTGTGGGAGATGCTGTCCCATAGCATACAATCAATACTAATCCAGGGAGAGTTATTCCTGTTGCCTTTACACTTATCACCTTCATCACATTTGCTAAGGGGCTGGATTCCCAATGACACACATAACTTTTAGAGAGCATCTATGTTCTACCTTAAATATTAAGGTTTTGTTATTTATAGACAAATTTAAATATATATTCACATATGTATTTAGTGTGTGTATGCATGCACATGTGCACATGTGTGGAGGTCAGAGGACAACTTGGGAGACTAGGTTCTCTTCTCCCACCATATGGACCCTGGAGATTAAACTCAGTTTGAGGCTTGGCAGCAAGTGCCTTTACCCGCTGACCCATCTCCCAAGCCTATTTATAGACTCTTTTATTTGTGTGTGTGCATGTATGTGTGCATTTACATATCTTGTGGTGATATATTATTTCTTAAAACTTGCCTAAGGGTACAGAAAGCAAAGCTAGCCACAAGCCATAGAGCCAGGCAATGATGGCACACACCTTTATTCCCAGGACTCAAGAGACAAGCAGATGGATCTCTGTTAGTTCGAGGCCATACTGAGCTACATGAAAATGGCCTAGTCCTAAAGAGAAGCAGCTTACCCAAGGTGACCTCAGCACTTGGGATTCCATGTCTTTAATCCCAGCACTAGGGAGATATAAGAGAATCAAAGGGTCTCATGAAGATTTATTCTCCAGCCACGTCAAGAAGAGCATAGCAGTCTGAGTGCATCTGAGGAGCAGTGAAATCAGGAGCAGTAGGAGGATCACCCCTTTGGTCTGAGCATAAGTAGAGGTAATAGCTAATGGCTGGCTGCTTTGCTTCTCTATCTTCAGCTTGAAGCTTGAACCCTGATATCAGTCTCTGGGTCTTTGTTTTTTGTGTTACTCATCATCATGTGGGTGTCTGCAGAGTCCAGAAGAAAGCATTGTAGTGACAGGCAGTTGTAAGCTGCCTGACTTGGGTGCTGGAAACTGAACTCAGGTACCCTGGAAGAACTGAAAGTGCTCTTCACCTCTGAGCTACCTTTCCAGCCCCACATTTGTAGATTCTTGGTAAGTGAATAATGTATAATGGAAATTGCATTCAGACATACTTAAAACATTATATTACAGCTGAGTTCTTTTGGGTTTTGTGAGACAGAATTTCACATAACCCATATTGGCCTTGAACTTGCTATGTAGCCAGGCTAACATGACCATAAACTTTTGATCCTACAGCTTGTACATCCCAATTTCTGCCATTACAGTCATGTGTTACCATGCCTGGCTACATTTGACCTATCTTGTGGTTGTTAAGTAATTATAATAAAAAGTAATTTTCTTTAAATATTTTTAATCTAGTAAAACAGCATAGTACAAGTACAAATAAAAGGATATGTATTGTGTTTCCATTCCAAAAAGATATCCAGCTTTGCCTAGTGGTGAGTTGTCGTTTGCTTTGTTTGAGATGACAATGTTGCGGTCTTGGCTTACCTCCAACTCCAGGGCCCAAGTAGTCCTTAGCCTATCTTACCTTTCCAAAGAGTTGGGTAATAACCATCACACATGGCTGGTTTAAGCCTTTTCTTGGGGGTGTGTCTGATATCTCATGAACTCTCTATGTAGCCAAAGATTACCTCAAACTTCTTCTTGCATTTATTTTTTGTTTGTTTGTTTTGAGATAGTGTTTCTCTGTGTAGTCCTGGCTGTTCTGGAACCCCCTTTGTAGACCAGGGAGGCCTCAGATTTGGAGATCTATCTGCCACTGCCTCCCAAGTGCTGGGATTAAAGGTATACACCATTACATGCTTGTCTTTTACTTTCTAAGTGATGGAGTTGCAAGTATGTCCCACCATATCCAGTGTTATGAGTTTCTGGGGATCAAACCGGAGGTGGCCTTATGCATACTAGGCAAGCACTCTATCGTCTAATCTGCATCCTCAGCCACCATTAGGCACTGTGACATTGGATACTTATAGATATGTATAGATGGGCATAGTGGTAGTTGGAGATAAATGCAAAAAGATCTGCAAGAATGAAACTGATAGAGTGGTCCATGAATTTGGAGAGAATTGAAATATGTCAGCGTGTAGATGTTTTTTAAAAGTCATGTAACTGACTAGGATCATGCAGGGGAAGGGCATAAATGAAGAAAGGGGGAAATCAAAAGTAAATCCTGGGACATTTCAAGACTTACAACATGAGGAATGGATGGGCAAGTACAAAGGAGAGTAAGGAGAAGTGGGGTCAGAGAGAGAAGGGATCCAAATGAAGGCATCCTCACTGGGGCCTGCTCTTGGTGTGCATGGTGCCATTTAGCAAGCAGCTTTTGACTTCATTTTGAGAGTGGAGAATGATTGGGACCATGGATATATGGGTAAGCAGCATGATTTATTGAGTACCACTCACAAAACACAGACTGATAAAAAACAAAAACAAACAAAAAACAAAACAAAACAAAACAAAAACAACACCACACATATTCCTGATAGTAGAGAGCATATCACCCTATACATTTATCAGGGTCAATTGAGACTATAGGGGCAGGTGGCATATTAAGATTGTATCAGGGAGTATATACCCAAATGACCCACATCCATGCAACAAAGACATGTGCTCAACTATGTTCACAGCAGCATTATTTGTAATAGCAAGAACCTGGAAGCAACCTATATGCCCCTCAACTGAAGAATGGATAAAGAAGTAGCACATCTACACAATGGAATACTACTCTGCAGAAAAAAATAACGAAATCTTGAAATTCGCAGGCAAGTGGATGGAACTTGAAGAAACCATCCTGAATGAGGTAACCCAGTCACAAAAAGAGGAACAGGGTATGTACTCGCTCATATATGGATTTTAGACATAGAGCAAAGAATCACCAGCCTATAATACACACCACCAGACGAACTGGGATACAAAGTGTATTCTAAGAGATTCATATATGGTCCCTCACAAAAGGGGGAAGGGACAAGTCCCCCAGAGCACATGGGAAATGGGGGGACAGTGAATGGAGAGAGAACTAGGAGAAAGAGAAGGGGAGGAGAGGAAAACACGAGTAAGGGTGAGAGGGGGGGGGGACATAAAAGAGGGAGCCATTATTGGTTTGAAGAGAAAACTGAACCTAAAAAAAGGTCTAGAGAACTACAAGACCAACTCCAACTAATAATTCGAGCAACCATGGAAAGGCTACCATAAATGCCCTTCCCTGATAGTGAGATCATCAACTAAATTATCCACCATCATGGAGTCCTCATCTAGTACCTGTTGGAAACAGAAGCAAACACCCATAACCAAACACTGAGTCGAAATAGAAACCAGATGCAGAGAGAGGGGACAAGACCAGGTTGCAGAAACTCACAAAGACAGCTGACCTGAACAAGGAGGATCTTGGGCCCCCCAAACTGATAGCTGGGAATCCAGCAAGGGACTGACTCAGACCCCCTGAATATGGGTCTCAGCTAGAAGGACTGAGCAGTCTGGGGGGCCTCAGACAGTAGAAACAGGATTTATTTCTGGTGCAAAAAAGGACCTTGTGGACACATCCCCCATGGAGGGATACCCCCTTAACCTATAGACAGGAGAGAAGTCCTAGTCCCTACTTCAAATGACTTGACAGATTTACATGATCCAACCTGGATACCATAGCCCTACAAGTGGAATGGGGGTGGGGGGATGGGAGGGAGGGTGGCCAGGGTGCATGTCACAGGGGTAAGAGGGTAAAAGGGAGGGAGAGTGGAAGGGAGGGAGGGAGGGAGAGGAGACTGAGATAAACATATAAAATTTTTAAATTATTTTATTAATAATAATAAAAAAGATTGTATCAGGGAACTAATTCCAAGAACTTACCAGGTATGTAATACCAGGGAAAAGGTGTAACTTTCTCATCAGGGTCTATAAAATGGTAAGTTGTGGAATATTACTTCTACTGGGCAAAATGTGTTACATTTATTTATGCTGCATTTGTTTAAGGATGTAAAAATGTATTGCATTTGTTTATGTTGCATTTGTTTAATGAGGTAAAGATGTGTTGCTTTGCCTGTCTAAAGCATCTGATTGGTCTAATCAAAAGCTACTAGGCAGTAGAGGGATAGGCAGGGCTGGTAGGTAGAGAGAATAAGGAGGAAGAGGAATCTAGGCTGTAATAGAAATCTAATTGTTCTTAATAATAAAAACTCAGAGTCAGATGTTGGGGTTAAAGTTGAAGACCAGAGAAGCAGCCACTAGAGAGTTCTCACCTCTCCCAATGCTCAGACAGAAAGGTCCGATCCTGTCCTCAGACTGCATCTCCAGACTGCACTGCTTCTCAGACTGCAATACTCTTCACCAAACCTCACACTGCACTGAGCTCTGGTCTCTTCCCACCTTATAGTCTTCTCTAGTACTGGGATTAAAGGCTTGGGACCCCAAGTGCTGGGATCACCCTTGTGTGAGCTCTGTTTCTCTTTTAGACTGGATCAATTTTGTGTAGCTCAGGGTGGCCTTGAATTAACATAGATCTTTCTGCCTCTACTTCCTGAGTGCTGGGATTAAAGGTGTGTTACCACCACTGCCTGTCCTCTATGGCTAACTAGTATGACTAGCTTTGCACTCTGATCTTCAGGCAAGCTTTATTTGTTAGAACATAAAGAAAGAAAATATCACCACACTAGGCTAGAGAGAGGAGAGAATGGGGGAGAAAGAAAGGGAGACGCCTGGGGCAGGCCAGCCAGGCAGCCACCAGCCAGACACGGAGGAAAACAGGAGGGACATGAAGAATGGAAGAAAGGTAAAAAGCCCCAAGGCAAAACATAGATGAGGAGAAAGCAGGTTTTAAACGTTATAAGAGCTAATTGGACAAGCATAAGATAAGGCCTAGCATTCATAACTAATATTATATCTCCATGTCATAATTTGGGAGCTGGTTGGTGACCAAAAGAAAGCCTGCTACAGTGATAGACACAACATCAAGATAGGAATGGGCCCAGGCTAATCTATCACCTGATACCTGGTGTGTTCATCAAGGACTGACAGGCTGAAAACTCCAGACTGTCCCTGGGGCTTTAGCTCTGCTCTGCCTGCTACTGTTGACTCTATTGACATCTGCCCATACACACGCTCATTTGTCTAGACCTGTGTATTAGTTACTTGTCTGTTTCTGTGTAAAGCACCACGATGAACACAACTTATGGAAGAAAAAGTTTATTTGCCTGAAGGTTCCAGAGTGATAAAAGTCTGTCATGATGGGGAAGGGTGGCAGCAGGAACTGGATGCTGAGAGCTCACATCTTCAATGGCAAGCATGAAGCAGAGAGAAAACTGCAAGGAGGACAAGGGCCTAAGTTCTCAGCGCCCTTTCCACACATATTTCCTCCAGCAGGTCCACACCTCCTATCCCTCCCTGAACAGTTCCACCAGCTGAGGATCAATTGTTCAAATGCCAGAGACTATAAGGGGTATCGCTCATTCAAACCTCCACAACCTAGACCAACTAGTTTTGTCTCTGTAGCTGACCACATTTTCTCTTCTGCCTTCTACAAACAGTTTCTTTGAGGTGAGATTCTGGGATTGTTAGTTTGTTAGTTTGAATTTCTGCTTGCATTTCTCGAAGCTCACTTATGAAATCTCTTGTTCTGCTTAGCTCTTTAGCAAATGAATTTTATAATAAAAGATTTGAATGGGGTGTGTGTGTGTGACTGAACAGATGGCTCAGTGGTTAAAAGCATTGGATGCTATTGCAGAGATCCTGGGTTTGATTCCCAGCACCCACACACAGAACCTTCTGTAACTCCAGTTACAGGGCATCTGATACCTTCTTCTGGCCATAATAAGCACCAGGTAATAAAAGATTGGAACAGAGTGGGCATGGTGTTGGCACAAGGAGGCAGAGGCAGGCAGATCTCTGAGCTCCAGGCCAACCTGATCTATGTATCAAGTTCCTATATGTACAATATCTCCTTGAGGGAATAATTATTCTTCCCATCTCCGTAGTATGTCTTTAGGTGAATTAGCCTTCCTAAAGGGTGGTCTTATTACAACAATTATTGTTACTAAACAATTTATTGTTACTAAAACAATAAATAAAACAATGTTATCATATAAGGCTTGTTAAACTTCTACTTCTTATTGTCATATCAACTCTTACATATTTCTGTTCTTTTAATCAAATTGTAACCTGAACCAGAGTCTCACCAGTGGATTCTGGCACAGTGAACAGAGCTGCCAGGTCAGTGAATATTCTATTACTCTCCCTGTCTAGTCCTGACCATTGAAGCCATGTGTGTATGTAGGCTTTGGATCCTCAAGAGCAGCTGAGCCGAAGGACCAGGCCTTTCTTGTCAATCTTTTTTATCTTGAGTAATGTTCATTATTATTGCTCTGGGCAATTTCAGATCATGTTTTTCATGATAACTTTTTCTTCTCAATCAGATGTCTCCAAATTGGAGTATAGCAAACTTGTTTGAAATCCCTTTAAGACTGTGTTGCAGTATGTTTTTTTTTTTTTTTTTTTTCCTTCATCCTTATTTTCTTTTAATACAGAGACACATGTAGACTGGGCTAACATTGAATTTTCCATGTAGCAGAGGATGACCTTGAACTTATCTTCCTGTCCCATCTCTGCATGGCTGTGATTATAGGCTCGTGCTGTGCAGTGCTCTGAATGGACTCAGTGCTTGGTGCAGCCAATACAAGCATTCTACCAACTGAACCACACCCCACTTGTTTTGCTGTGACCACCTCAATTTCCATTCTTTTCTCTCTTGGTACTATGGATTGTGTCCCAGAGCCCTGTGCTTGCTAAGTGCACACAGTGATGAGGGAAGGAGAAAGAAGCAGATTAGACAGTTTAGGACAAAAACCCTGTAGTGGGGGGGGGGGGGAAAGGAACCCTAGAGGGCCAAGAAAACAAAACAAAACAAAAATAATAGAAGACAGCCATGTGGACTGGTCAGTGCCTAGTCCAGGCTACTTGAAAGCCAGACAGTACTCTTTGGATACATAAAGACTAATCATATTCCTCAAGCAGCCCGGTTGTCTTTCCCTTCCCTCTCATTCTAGCCAACACTGCTTACTATCAAGTATTCTAGATAATCAGGTTAGAATATCCATCACTATGTAGGTAGCCATATATGGACCACAAAAAGGAAACCCCAAAATCATATTTTAAAACGATAAAAATTTTTTTTTTACTATACTGCTCACTCTTTTTTTTTTTTTTGCCATTGTTTTGTTTTCTCCTTACAAACAAGAGCCTGAGCATGCGCATTAAAGTTGTTTTCCTGAAGCCCCAGATCCACCTTTCTGTCAGAATCCTACAACAGCCCTGAAAGCAGCAATTCCATTTTGTCATGGCCAGAAACTAGAAATGCCCTTGGTCTTGTCATGCTGATTCCTGGTTTAGCGCCTGAATGATTGGGGGCGGGGGGAGGTGTCTAAACTCTTGCGGTGCAATGTCTTAGAGGACTCTGAAACTGTGGATCCCACCTTCCTCTTAGCAGCAGAAAGATAAACATTAGCTTCCCCACTCCTTAGGCTTTCAAATCTCATACAGATGGAGGCATCTAGGCTCTGTCGAAGTCCTTGGAGGAAAAGCTGTTTTCTTCTGGTCAAAGGAATGGAATCTACTTCTAGTCCTGGATAGAGATAACCTTCTGGCCTGTTGCAAAGAACATTATATAGTATTGTCTCCTCTCTAAAAAGTTTCCAGCTGGGCCTGTCAATCAGTCACCTGGCCAGGAGTCCACCCCATAGAAAACCCATTTATCTGAAGCCATGCTAAGACGTTGGAAAGAATGATTGACCCGTTAATGAGATAATGTAATTAACTCTTGCTCCAATGCAGTCTCTACCGGAACTTCCATCCTGTGTCCTGCCGGCTTTTCTGATGTTGCTCAGAAAACGGTAAATTTTCCTCTGCCTTCGTTTTACCCCTCACCCCCAATGTTGGCCAAAGCACAGGCATGCTTTCCCAGACAGTTTGGGCTTTCTCTTTCCTCTTCTCTGAAGGCCCCAGATACCCTTTTGCCATATAGCCGCTTGGTTAGTGTGGCAACTTGCAGACCCCTTCCATTGTGTCTGTCTCCTCTCTCTTCCCCATCTCCTTTCTCCCAGCAACTAATGAAATTTACAGCTAGCTTGCCTCGGTGCTTTGTTCGCAAATTCTTGACTTCCTTTCAAATTCATTTCTAAATTATTTCATTAATAAGACTAAGAACCCAGCTCGGCGGTAGTGGCACATGCCTTTAATCCCAGCACTCAGGAGGCAGAGGCAGGTGAGTTTAAGGACAACCAAAGCTTAACCGAGAAGCACTGTCTCAAAAAATAAAATGAGCCAGGCAATGGTGGCACACACCTTTAATCCCAGCACTCAAGAGGCAGAGGCAGGTGGATCTCTGTGAGTTCAAGGCCAGCCTGGACTACAGAATTAGTTCCAGGACAGCCAGGGCTACACAGAGAAACCCTGTCTCGAAAAACAAACAAACAAAAAAGATTTCCACTCTCTTTGGACAAGCCATATAACTCTTTATTTCATCTTACTTTCATCTTTATTAATATTTCCTTTATAAAATTATTTCCTAATAACCACTTAAAATTTTTTCACCTTCTTGGGATTAAGTGCTCTGACTGCCCCTCCCCTGTCTTTTCATTTAGTTTGTTAATTGACTTAAAGGTTTCATTAGCATCTATAAGTTCTATGACAGAAAGTAGAAAAAAGGTGCATCTTGAACTGTCTTTCCATTTTGCAGCAGCAAAGATTTAATTTAATGTATGTGCCCTTAACCACAGCATTTACTATGATGGTAACGAGTATATTCAGTGGTTAAATATTGTGCTGGATAGTCTTATGTCAACTTGACACACAAACTAGAGTTTTCTGAAAGAAGGGAACCTCAATTGGGAAAATGCTTCAGTATGATCTGGCTGTAGGGCATTTTCCTAATTAGTGATTTATGGAAGCAGGCTCAGCCCATGGTGGGTGGTATCATCCCTGGGCTGCTGGTCCTGGGTTCTACACAAAAGCACGTAGAGCCAGGTTGTGGTGGTACATGCCTATAATCCCAGCACTTGGGAGGCAGAGGCAGTCAGATCTGTGTGAGTTTGAAGTCAGCCTGGTCTACAAAGTGAATGCCAGGACAGCCAGAGGATCCTTGTCTTGAGAGACCAAAAATAACTAACTCACTAACTAAGTAACTGAGTAACTAACTAACTAACTAACTAACTAAAAAGAAAGCAGTCTGAGCTGAGCAAGTCATGAGAAGCAAGCCAGTAAGCAGCACCCCTCCATAGCCTCTATCTACATCAGCTCCTGCCAACAGGTTCTTGCTCTGCTTGAATTCCTGTCCTGACTTCCTTCTATGATGACCAGTGCTGTGGAAATATAAACCAAATAAACTCTGTCCTCTCAAATGGTTTTTTGGTCATGGTATTTTTGTCACAGCAATACAAACCCTAACTAAAACAAATATCTTAGTCATATAAAAACTAGTCCCCAAACCATATGGCTTAAATATGACATGTATTTGCTGCATTTATCTGAGATGGTCCACATACACTGTTAAAGGACAAAATTACAACAATTGTACTTTTGCAGATTTTAATTGACTTTATTTGCAAGTTCTCAAATCAGACATCAGTCTAGACCAAAAATGGTTCAGAATGTTCCTCTTCACCACTTAGGCAAGTTATATTTATAGCCAGGGGAATGGAAATAATATGCAGAAAATGGAAATGAGGTATAGACACAGCCCAGCTGTATCCAGCTTTCCTGTCTTATTGGAACATGTTTTGAAGCATTGGCCACTTGTGACTGAGGCTTAGCCACTTCTTGTATGAGAAAGTGACAATCCATTTACATGGTGCACTGTGCATAGAAAAAGTTTTAAGTGGAACTAAAATATACAGAGAGGTGATGGGGGATGTTCTTCTGTATATTTTCTCTTATTGGTTGATGAATAAAACACTGATTGGCCAGTAGCCAGGCAGGAAGTATAGGTGGAGCTACCAGCCCAGGAGAATTATGGAAGAGGAATGAGAGAGAAGTGGCCAGAGAGATGGGAAGATAGGACACCAGATGTTCTCTGGTAAGATAAGACCATGTAGAAATACATAGTTATAGGTTAATAATTAAGAGAGAGCTAACCACTAAGAAGCCTGAGCCATTGGCCAAACAGTTTATACTTAATATAAGTCTCTGTGTATTTATTTGGGGCCAAACAGCTACAGGACCAGTTGGGATGAAAACTCTGTCCACAGAGAGGCTGTTTAATACTGAACTTCACAAGGTGAGGCCTCTTTCTCTGCATAAACATATTTCACAGTGGCTTTGATTCAGTCTGCTAGATTGGTGGTTTCTTCTGCATGTGAGGATCAAATCCAGCCTTCCATGATGTGAATCTAGAGGTATGCTGAGGCACCAAAAAGATGAGAACATGCCAGGTGGTGGTGGTGCACACCTTTAATCCCAGCACTTGGAAGGCAGAGGCAGGCAGATCTCTGTGAGTTTGAGGCCAGCCTGGTCTACAGAGTGAGTTCCAGGACAGACTCCAAAGCTACAGAGAAACCCTGTCTCAAAGATAAAAAACAAAACAAAACAAAACAGATCAGAACAAAACAAAATAACCCCCCCCATAAAGCAGAAAACAAAGATGAGAACAGAGAGTTGGTTAGAGCTAAAAAGAGGAGAGAGAGAGAAACAAGGAACAAGACAAAAAAAGGCAGAGTGAGCTGGGGGAGACAGCTCCATGGGTAAAGTGTGTGCTACACAGTCATGGGACCCAAATTTGGATCCTCAGCCCCATTTTGGTGAACATTTGTAACCCTAGTGCTCTCAGGCAGTTGGCAAGCTCAGCACAGTATCTAAAGAATTAAAAAAGATGCAGTTGTTGTGTTAAATGGCCACACTGTCAAATTGCCTTCTGTATTAGTTACCTTTCTACTGCTGTGATAAAACACCATGACCAAGGTAATTATAGAATAAAGCATTTATTTGAGCTTACAAATCCTGAGAGCTGGAGTACATGGTGGCAGGCAGACTGGAGGCATGATGGCCGGAGCGGGAAGCTGAGGACTTATATCTTGGAGGGCAGGCACAAAGCAGACTGACTTCTGAATGTGGCATGGCTAATGCACACATCAACTCCTAGCACCTGTGGACACCTGCACAAGACCAAGCTAATCAGAATTCCAGCATAGGTTATGAAAGGGGCTCCAAGCCTCCACTCTTGCTAGAGGAGCTAATAGCACTTGATGGTTGATGAAGGAAAGAGACTCATTTTCCTTTGGGGAAGTGGGTTGTCTGTGTCCCAGTGGGTAGCCCTATACCCACACACCAAGGGGCAACACTAATTGGACTTGGGGTTATTAATGCCAACATAGAAAGGAAGGCCATTAAAATGGGAGAGTGGAAGGATTTGGGGTACTAGGGTAGATAAACTGGTGACAGGGCTGCTCCATGGTAAGATTATGGAAAAATTTTTGTTTTATATCTGAGAGACAGAGAACAGCCAGAGGCATCTGGCAGGGACCAGAGGCCAGAGAGAAAGTAGTGGATTGAATACGGACAGCAGACTGGGCCTGGCCATGAGAGAAGAAGAAGCTAAGCAGAGAGAGAGAGAGAGAGAGAGAGAGAGAGAGAGAGAGAGAGAGAGAGGGAGGGAGGGAGGGAGGGAGGGAGGGAGGGAGGGAGGGAGGGAGGGAGGGAGGGAGAGAGGGAGGGAGGGAGGGAGGAGAGGGAGAGAGGGAGGGAGAGAGGGAGGGAGGGAGGAGGGAGGAGGGAGGGAGGGAGGGAGGGAGGGAGAGAGGGAGGGAGAGAGGGAGGGAGGGAGGGAGGGAGGGAGGGAGGGAGGGAGGGAGGGAGGGAGAGAGGGAAGGAAACGGAGGGAGACAGTGAGAGAGGGAGGGAGGGAGAGAGAGAGAGACATGCAGAGAGGGAGAATTGGGGAGGAGAGGGGGGAGGAAGGGAGGGAGGGAGAGAGAGAGGAGGGAGGTGGAAAGGGAGAATAGCCACAATGACAAGGTTATAAGGAAAATGAGTGGGCAGGGGAGCCCGTCAGCTGGAGGAGTTTAGGGTAGGGGAGGAGATGAGAACAGTATGGACTGTGGAATGAATAACAGATTACTGAGGGAGCCTGGAAGCCAGCATGGGCTTTGACACATGGCACCACAGATAGCCATTTAAGGAAAAGCATTTTCCTTTCTGACTTGACTTAGGGTAGTGAGGGTGGATAATGGTGGGTAGTTATGATCATAATAACATTGTGTAAATGTATGAAATCTTCAAGTAATACATAAAAATATCACCTAAAAAATAAGATGGAGATTAGAGCAAGACTCCTGACTTTGGCTTCTGGCCTCCACATGAAAATGCAAACATATGTGTTTGTACCCACATCAAGATGAATGAACACAACACACAAAGCCAAGTCAAGGAATGATGGTGTTGACAAGGAGTTGAACACTGATTGGATTGTGTGCAAGAAAAGATAACTTCGTAGACAGCAGACCCATAGTGGACTTTCAAATTTTAGAAAGAGGTCAAACCAAGGCAGCTGATTGGATGAGGTTCAAGAGTATGCAGTCTTGGGGCTGGAGAGATGGCTCAGTGGTTAAGAGCACTGACTGGTCTTCCAGAGGACCTGAGTTCAATTCCTAGCACCCATATGACAGCTCATAATTGTTTGTAATTCCAGTTCGAGGTGACCTGACACCCATGGCAAAACACCAATACACATAAAATAAAAATAAATCTTAAAAAAAAAAAAAAAAGCGTATGCAATCTGAGAACTAAGGCTGTATACCCTGCAAGAATAACAGACTTGGAGGACTGGGTTGGGTAGCAGTTTCCTCTGAGATCATAACCTTCCATTTTGGAGAGACGCTTGTGAAGACACAGGATGGGAAAGGAGGTGAAACTACAGGCTGTTCTAAGGGAGGTGAAACATCCTGCAGGGAAGCTTCTTAAGTTCAGGAAGTAAATAGCTTCTTAAGAGTGTGTGGCCACAGCCTCCTCCTTCATCTCCTCTTCCTCTTGTTGCTACCCTTGCTCCTCTTCCCACATCTTCCCTTTTTTCCCCTCCTCCTCCAGACAAGATGTTATGCATCTCAGCCAGTCTGGCTTTCAACTCCTATGTAAGTGAGGATAACCTTGAACTTCTGAACCTCCTGCCTCTGAGATTACAAGTGTGTACCACTATACCCCATTTTATGTGGTTCTGGGGATGGAATCCAGGTTTTTGTGCATGTTAGGCATTCTATTGGCTGAGATGTACCCCCCCAGCCCAATTATGAAGAATTGTTTTTGTTTAATTATGATCATCATGTATGTATGTATGTATGTATGCATGTATGTATGTATGTATGTACATATTCATGTATCTATGTATCTATGTCTGTGTGTGCATTTGGTGTGCAGGTACCCATGGAGGCTTGAAGAGGACTTCAGATGCCCTGGAACTAGAGTTACAGTCAATACGGCTGATGTGGGCGCTAGAAACCAAACTCTGGTCCTCGGGAAGATCAGCAAGTGCTCTAAACCCCTGAGCCATCTCTAGAGCATCCCTGAGTTTTACTGTTTTTGGATCACCCCCATAGCACAAATCCTATCTGTACCAGTCATTTTGAAAGAGGAAAAAAAAACCTCAACTGAAAAGGTTTGTTTTATGGAATACTTTCTACATATTAGAAAACTAAAAGCTAGAAATTATCATTTTTAGCTTATATTTGAAATGGATACTACAATAATATTTCACACTAGTGTACGTTATTAACCATATAGAAACAAGCCTTCATGATTATTTTTTTCCTTCTTTTTTTCCGGAAGCCATCACAAATGGGACTTTTTGTATATCACTAAGAGAAGTCTGGATTGCATACAGATTGTTGGGTTAGCAGTTTGTATCCATTGGTGCCGTCAACTTCGGTTCCTGTGTCATCCCCAGTAGCCTTTCCAGAACTGCCACCTTCACCATAGAGCTCCATAAGTTTTCTCAATTCAAACTTGGGTTTGCATTTTTATTTTTCTTACGAAGACATTGTGAAGAGGATAAATGAGCTGGAAAGCCTTTTCTATGTCTTTCCCAATGCAGTCTGTGATCAATTTATTACTAATATTATTGCTATTATTAACTTATTTATTTTGTGATAGGATCTCACTATGCAGCTTTGGCTGTCCGGAAACTTCCTATGTAGACCCGCTGGCCTCTAATTCATGGAGATCTGCCTACCTCTGTCTCTGGAATTAAAGGCATGCACCATCACTGCCTGGCCATCTTGGGTTTTCTAAATACAACTTCATTATTGGGCAGAAAAGCAAGGTCCACTTCAAACACACCACCCTAGCTGGGCAGTCTCAAAAAACCCAAACAAACAACAGTCCCCCCCCCAAAAAAAAAACAATAAAAAAATTTAAAAACCACATGAGTCTCTAGGCAATTTGGGTTCTTAGAGTTCTTGTGACTAGTGTTTTTCCATTGTTTCTAATATCAAACATAGATGAGACTTTCACATTAAACTAATATCTTAGAAAATAAATCAGTTGGATATGGTGGATTTCTGTGAGTTTCTAGCCAGCCTGGTTTATATAGAGAATTCTATACAAAGGGATACATAGGAATACCCTTTCTCCAAAAAAAAAAAAAAAAAAAAAAAAAGACAGAAAGAAAAAGCCTGGTGGTTGTGTTAGTACATGTCTTTAATCTCAGCACTCAGGGTCAGCAGATCTGGACAGCAGTTCCAGGACAGCAGGACTATGCAGAGAAACATTGTCCTGAAAAAAGAAAGAAAAAGAAGGAAGAATGGGAGGGAGGGAGAAAGGAAGGGAGGAATGAAGGAAGAAAGGAAGAAGAAAGGAAGGATGGATGAACGGACCTTCTGTAGGGCTCTTGTTCTGGAGTACTGACATAATGTCATTCAGAGAGCCAAAAGGGCTTTTATTTTTGTTTTTGACATAGGGCCCTCTATGGAGCCTTGGTCAGCCTGGAATTTGCTTCCAGGTTGGTCTTGAAATTGTGGTGCTTCTCCTGCCTCTGCCTGAACGTGCCACTAAACCAGACTTCAAAATAAAAACTTTAATTCATTCTTTTGACTTCATCACTTTAGTGAAATGTACTAACAGATGTTATGCAGAAATGGTCACATCTGGGACATGTAAAGCGCCATTCCACATCTCCAGGGGAAGAAAAAGCAGTATTGATTTGTCCTTCCCAAATGCCTATCTCATGAGCCATCTTATTTACCCTTCAATTCATTTCAGCAGAATACTTTGTGTATAAGAATAACACCAAATATTTTAGTTGTCTTGGGAATATAAAAAGGAGCTATAAGACCAAGGGGAGTATTGCAAACAGAAACTCACTATGCTAAAATAGGAGAAAAGCTTCATTCAGGTTTGTGGTTAGAATTACAATTTTTCAGCCGAATAGGTGATAAATCTTGAATTCCTTGCTTCCTGAAGCCACTTTGAATTATAGGTCTCTTGGGACCTTTCTACAGTTTTAACTTAACTTGGTTCTTTCTGAGAAAGACATGATGACATAGATCATATACAGCAAATAAAGATCTGGCTGAGGATATCTTCTGTTAGCAGTACATTCACAGGTAGTGGTTAAGCCCCAAGCTATTCCAGTCTTCTGTCTACCTTTCATTTTTAATTTTGTTTAATTTTCTTAAGCCAAGTTTTCTAAGAAAACAAAAACAAAACCTGCTGGTTTCCTGTCAACGGATTATTATATTTGCATTATGTCTAGCTTCTTTTTTTATTATGTTTGTTTATTTATCTTGTGTGTGTGGGGTGGGGAGCATGTGCAAGAGCCACATGCTTGCCACAGAGCAAGTGTGGGTGTCAGAGGATAATTTTAGGGAGTTGGTTTTCTATCTCTACCTTATGGGTCTTGGGGATGGAACTCAGGTAGTCAGGCTTGGTGGAAGGCATCTTTACTTGCTAAGTTACCTTGCTAGATTTAAAAAAATTGACCAAACTCAGAACAGCCAGAAACACAGAAAAACCACATTTCAACAGACAAACACAACTAGGGAGATAAACAATTGCTTGTTATGCAAGCAATGAGGACCTGAGTTTTGATCTTCAGCATATGTGTAGCACACATGTATTTCCAGTGATGGAGGTGGAAGGGGGGGGTGTGTGGAACGAAAACAAGAGGATCCAAGTGCTTGCTGGGTAGCTAAGCCAGCCAAAACAGTTGGCTCCCCAGGTTCAGTGAGAGACCCTGTCTCAAAAGGAAAATGCATAAGTGACTTTGATCTCCAAACATGCATTCATGGGCAAGCACATCTACAACACACATAAATATACACATTAATAAGTAAATGAATATAAAAACAATCATATTGATGTTTGAAACAGTAGCTGTGGAGATGTTTGTCTCATAAACCACTTACACACTGAAAAGAGGAAAGTCACCCCTGAGGGGTGAGCCAAAAGTGACACCATGAAAATAGCTAATCTTTATTGTCAGCCTGGCCACATCTGAAATCAACTAAAGCCCAAGATCCTGGGTATTACTGTGAGGTGTTTTTCTTTATTTATTTATTTGTATTTTGTTTTTTGAGACAGGGTTTCTCTGTGTAGTTGTGACTGTCCTGAAACTTGCTCTGTAGACCATGCTAACCTTGAAGCCTCTGCCTCCTGAGTCCTGGGATTAAAGGTGCGTGCCACCACTGTCTGACTTTAACATGGTGTTATCAAAAATGTTATTTCAGGATTTTATTTTGAGACGAGTCTCATAAATCTCAGACTGGCCTCAATCTCCCTATGTAGCCCATGATAGCCTTGAATTTCCATTCCATATGCCTCCACCTAGAGCTAGATTACATGGTACAAGTATAAATCACAAAACATGACTTTATGCATCCTGGGGATAAAATCCAAGGCTTTGTGCATGCTAGGCAAGTACTCTACCAACTGAGTTACAGTCCTAGTTCTGACATTAGTTTTTAATTTGTCTGCTTTAGTTTTGAGACAGAGTCTTGATATGCAAAAGGTTTGCCTCCTCTCAGTCTCCAGAGCACTGGAATTACATGTGTGCATCATAATGTTCAGATGCAGGATGATGTTCTTTATACAAAATGAAAAACATTAGCAAAAAGAATGAAGCCTCCATATGACACACATTGACCATGGAGTATATACTTATTAATACACAGATGCTCCCTGATTTATCAGGTTATATCAGTGAAAGACCCCAGAAGAGGACTTCCCTCCAGGAAGAGACCCCTGGACCCAAAGACCAAGCCGAGACCACGGATGCGGATGCAAACTGCAAGAGGTTTATTTGAGATACACTGGTAACTGTGGGCGACAAAGTCTCTCGGAGGACTTGCGCGCCCACAGGCTGGGGAGAGGGACTTTTATAGGGCTGGGTAGCAAAAGCATGGGTACAGAAGCGAGATGCATAGTTACAGGGGTCCCATTGGTCAGCTCAAATAAGGCATTGAGTCATCCGAGGACAAGCCTCTTACGTGTTTGGGGATCTGATAATAGCTGACTTAGCTCATGTTTGGGTTTTTCTCCGTACTCTCTGCTCCCTTCCCAAGGCCAGATGTGGCAGCCTGTGAGTACTGACCTTGTCCTGTACTTTTACTTGTTTATGTGGAAGCCTTGCAAAATGGCGTTACCATTGCTAACCCAGGCCTTAAGCTATTAGCCTTGAGTGGGGGTTTTCATCAGTAAGTCCACAGAAACTTGAAAATATTATGAGTTGAAAGCACATTTAATATTTATAACTGTGGAACATTATAAGCTAGCCTCTTTTAACCACACTCAAAACATTTATACAACGCTAAGCTTCATGGAATTATCTAGCATGTAGCTGATTTTATAATAAAGCCACGAAAAACACAGAAATTTTACTCCAGTTCCAAAGGATCTGACGCCTTCTTTTGACCTCCACAGGCAGGCTGCACATAGTGCCCTATACACATTTAGGCAAAACACTCATACACATAAAGCAAATAAATCTTAAAAAAATTAGAGTAAAAAAATTATAAATTAATCATTGTAATTTGATAGCCTGTATTGTACAATTAAAATAAAAGGGGAATCAGATGTAATGAAGCATGCCCATAACCCTAGCATTTGAGAATATAAGGCAGAAGAATTAAGAGTTTGAGGCCACCAGGAGCTACATAATGGCTTTGCTTTAAGAAAAAAAAACAAACAAGCAAAAGCTGGAAGTGATGGCATAAACCTTTAATCCCAGTACTTGGTAGGCAGAGGCAGGCAGATCTCTGTGAATTCAAGGCCAACCTGGTCTATAGAGTGAGTTCCAGGGCAACAGGACTGTTTTGAAAAACCAACCAAGCGAACAACAACAACAAAAAAAAAACAAACAACAACAACAAGAAACCAAGCAAGAAAGAAAGGAATGGAAAATCCTTTGAGCTGTTATCCAAGTACAAAGATAGGAAGATTGGCTATGAGCTTGAGGCTGTCCGGGACTACACAGCAAGGCCCTGTCTCAAACAAAGCAAAAAGAAACAAAACAAACCCCAGCAACAACCACAACAAAACCAACCAACCAACCAAGCATGAAAACCCACAGATCCCCCAAACAATCAAACAAAAACAATGAGGCAGAGATTGGAAAGTCTACATTAGACCGGAGGAAACATGTACAGTTTATTTTCGAAGAGCACAATGTTCAGGAAATCACCCAAGAACTAAAGTTAGTGGAGTAAAATTTCTTGAAGTGTTGCTCACGGCGACCAGGAGCTCATGGGTGGTGTCACTTTTGGTTAACATTATTATTGTTCATCCTTAATTCCACTTTTCCTCCTCAGCTTAATTCAACAGTTCACTCTCCTTGTAATGTATGGAATTGGGTAACTAGTTCTGGCCAATGAGATGTGATCAGTGATCTTCATCCCTTCAAAATTAAGGCTTTGAAAGTACCTGGTTGTTCTGCTATAGAGAATGAATTACTGTGATGGCTGTTTTTGATTATCAAGTTGACTACATCTGGAATTAACTAAAACAAACAAACAAACAAAAAAGAAACAGAGGGGCACACCTGTGAGAGACTTTGCTTAATTTGAAATTGGAAGATCCATTTTTTTTGTTTGTTTCTTTGCTTGCTTGCTTGCTTTGTTTTTCGAGACAGAATTTCACTGTGTTGTTTTGGAGCCTGTCCTGGAATTACCTCTCTGTAGAGCAGGCTGGCCTCAAACTCACAGAGATCTGCCTGCCTCTGCCTCACGAGTACTGTGATTAAAGGTGGGCGCTGCCACTGCGGAAGGAAGACCCACATCTAATCTGGATCTTTGAGCTGGGAATACCTGCCTCTAACCCGGGACATGCCCTCTGCTGACAGCCTGTATAAGGACAGGGAAGAAGGAAGCTCTTGCTCTTTGCCTGCTTGCCCTTGCATCACTAGCAAGTGTATCCTTTCACCAGCATTAGAACTCATTTCTTCAGAGTTCCTGTGTGTACTGCAGACAGCTGAGACATCCCACCTTGTGGACTCAACAACTACTGGATTCTTGGACCTTCCATTCTTAGGCAGCCTTGTTGGATTAGCTGGACCACAGCCCGTAAGCCATGCTCATAAATTCCTATATATATATATATATATATATATATATATATATATATATATATATATATATATTCAATCTATGAGTTCTGTTACTCCAGAGATCCCTGACTAATACAAGGTGATATGGCTAAGAGATAATGGCGGCTCAGTCAATCTGGTCCCTAGAGAGACTGGAACAGAGTCTGATCCTCACTAAGCACCAAGGATGAGCAGGTGATTAGCTTTTAATGTGTTGAAGCTGAAGGTCTTAGGGATGCTTGTTACTAGATGCCAGAACGTGCGTAACTTTTCCGGTTGAATCCAAATCATGACAAGTTTTGTTGTAGTGAAGAGATAAAATAGATGAAAGAAGTTACATTAACTTGTCAGAAGTATCTTTTCATTAAAGGATTTTAGCCTAAGGTCTAACTTTTTAAATAATTTTAAATTTAAATATCACATAAGTTTTCTATTTTTAAAACAATCCTACTGTGACTCTTTAAATATATTAAATTCATCCATAAAGTTTCTGTGCTTTCTATAATCCCTCAGCATTAATGGATTTGCAAAATCTAGTCAGACACCATGATTTCCAAAAGCATTTGAACTAGAGCAAAAGTTCTAAATAATGAACATTCTGTAGCGGGGCATCCATCATTGTTTTGCTTTTTACATCTGAGGAAAGCTTAAACTTGAAGGGCTTTTTGAAGTCAGAGAATTGCTAGAATGGACATCAAGTGTGATGGCTAATCTTGGTTTTTAACTTGACCACATCTGGAATCAACAAAAACCAAGCACATGGGAACATCTGTGAAATATTGTCTTGATTGAATCATTTGATAAGACCCACCTAAATCTGGGCCGCACCTTCTGGTGTTCCTTTGGGAGAAGGAAGCTGTTGCTTTTTTCCTGTTTCCCCTCATGCTCACTGGCATGATCATTTATCCTGACCCTGATGCTGAAGCATTACTTTGTTTGTATTAAACCTACTTCTCTGGGATTCCAACACAAGCTGAAGACAGGCTGAGACATCCAGCCTTCAGGACTGAACAACTGCTAGATTCTTGGCCTTTCAGTTTGGAGACAGCCTGTCACTGTTGGACTAGCTGGAACACAGCCTGCAAGCCACTTAAATCCTCTTTAAACATATATATGTACATATATTTAATATATATTAATTCTATTAGTCCTGTTCCAATAGAAAGCCCTGAATAATACAATAGGAAAAAGAAAAAAAAAAAAAAGAAAAAAGAAAAATTAAGCCACAGAAAAGGAATGCCATAATAACATTACTGGAAGCTATAAGCCAGCTTGTTCAATTTCCAGTGCAGCCTATTCTCTTATGCTGCAAATGCCTTCCCATCTATCATCTGCTCTCCTTGGTTATTTTTTTCAAGGTTATCTTTTCGATGCAACATTTTGAAGTTAGGAAACTTTTTTACTTGTTAGTCCTTTAATTCAAGATTTAAATGCAGGAATTACTGAATAATTTCTTGTAGGCTAATTGGTTTTTGTTTTGGGTAATGATGACTAGTTATGCATAACTACTTAAATTCTCAACTTCAAGTTCATAAGATAATTAATACTCGACTTGAAAGAGCCAAGGAGGTTGACATGAACAGCAGCAAAGGGGATAAGAAGGAACCTAGAAACGGGCTCCCAACCATACAGGGCCAGAACTGAAGGTCACTTTCCTTAGATCTTGCTGATTTACTCGTCAGGGACGAAGTGTCTGTTAGGCTGGGATGCAGAGAAGCCAAAGTCAGGAAAGTTCTGCAGCTGAAATCGTTAGGATTTCTAGTGCTGGGATGTGTAAGAGGACGAAGTCAGGGGCTAGCCGTCCAAGCCTAAACCTCAGCGGCGGGCGGGAAGGCCCAACCTGTGCGCCCAGGCAGGCCCAGGAAAGCTCCAGGACGGGAATGCAGAGAGGAAGGAGGCGCCCAAGTCAGCACACTCTGGCTGGGGGCTGCGCCGGCGCTGGGGGCGCCCGGCGTGGCGTGGCCGCGGGCGGGGGCGGGGCCAGAGTGTGGGCGTGGCCGGGCGGCGCCTGGCGGTCGGGGCCTGCACGAGGCACGCCCCCTCTCCTACGCCGGGGGCCTCCCCGCGCGGTGCACGTCCGCGTCCCGCGCCTCCGCCTCCTCGCTCGCTCCTTCCCGCCCTCCCCGCAGCTCCGGCCGAGCCGGCTTCCCCCCTAGTCTCTCATGAATATTGAGCGGCCCCTGTTGTATTTCCCGAGCTCCATTGCGGAAGCCGAGGCTCGCCATATTGTGCGGCGGCGCCGGCGGTTGATCCTCGAGTCTCGCTCCGGCCGCGGCCAGAGGAGCCCCGGGCTGGGGCAGGAGCCGGTGAGCCGGGCGGGCGGGACGGCGACGGGTGCGAGGGCGGTGGGCTGCGGCAGTCGGGGGGACGCGGGCGGGCCGAGGCCCGAGCGGCGGCGGGGCTGGGGGTGTGTGTGTGTGTCCGCGGGCCGCGAGGGGGCCGTGAGGCGATGGCGTCGCCGCCCCCGGCCGCTCGCTCGGCCGCTCGCGGCCCGCCCGGGAGGGCTCATTGTTCGCGACCCGTGAGCACCGGGCTGGCGAGGCGTCGGGAAGACCTTCCCGTGGAGCGCATTCGCGCCGCCCTCGCCGCCCCCGGCTGCCGGGGCCTCACGGGCGGCTCCGGAGTGCTACGCGAACTTCCCCCCGGGCTTCCCCGCGGGACCGGGAGGTCCGCGCCGTGGGGGCGGGGCGGGGCGCCTCGGGCCGACAGCCCTCCGTCTGTCGGTACCTGGGTTTGGGGTGGTCTAGGGACCCCCTCCCGGCCCCACATTCCTGGAGAGCCGCTCCCTGCCCGGGAGTATCTGTTGCTGCCTTCGGGAGCCACGGGCTCATCCCCAGAGGCGGCGTGGGGGGGGGGGGAGAGGAGGCGGCTCGGTCTGTTTTTCTGGCAGCTTGGCGTTTTGAACCCAGGACGCTTGTGCCGAAATCCTTGATTTCCCTGTCGACTCCTCAGCCCTGGTCTTAGTTGTTAGGATCCTTTCCCTGCTACAGAAGTCGCCTTCGTAGTCGCAGACACACTGTTAGTTCAAAAGAAAAAAAAAAGAAAAAAAAGAAAAAAATTGGTCTTGCAAACTTTGAGGTTCATTCTGATTATTTTGTTCACTAAAACAAATAACCGGTTCATGTCCCCAAAGCCGAAGCCCCTTTGGGTGTCTTTTGAGAGGACTGTCGGAAGTTTGTATGCCTTGAAATGTATTGTGAAAATGTCAGACTTCTTATTCGGTGTGTGAAAAATCTTAGATGTGCATCAAGCATTTTTAGTAGTATGCGGTTCTTTTGAAATAAAAAAAGGGTAGTATAATGCCAGTAATTTATGCATTAAATAATTTATTTTTGGTAGTTCCGAGATGATCAGCTGGAGTGCTTAGTGGACTTGGTAGCTAATAGTTCTTTTTAAAAAAATATTTTTAATAATTCAGATTGATGTTAGGTCTTGGGATTTTGTGTGTGTGTGTGTGTGTGTGTGTGTGTGTGTGGCGCGCGTGTGCGCGTGTGACAGCAATCCATTCTGTATAGTCCAGGCAAGCTGGCTTCATACTTGGTATGTAGTTCAAGGCACCACAACTGGCTTGCATTTTGTGTCTTAAATTGAAATTTGAAACTTTGATTTATAAAGAACCTAAATGACAGCAGTATTTCTCTGAGATGGATATACCTCTTTGCCCTCTGAAGTTTCTACTTGTCAAAATCAACAGGTATATTTCATTAAAGTCTTTGATTGTACACCTAATCCATTATTTAGTGAAATAATTGGAAACCATGTAACGTTCCAGTTTCTAGGGGTACCACAGCTGTTTACTTTTTATAAGTTTTCTTTAGTAATTTCTCTAAATCACCTGTGTGGAAAGAACACTTGGCAAACTAATGTGACAAGCTTCAGACACATAGCTGTGACCTAGTCTTCAGGAGTGGAGATAGGATGGTCAGGAATTTAAGGTCATACCTGGCTACATGAAGCCCAGTGTGGGCTCTGAGACTACCTCAAACAAATAGCCTAGCAAAAACCAAGCCTCCAGAAGATGATGCTATGAAGGATAATTGGCTGAATTCTGCTAGTCTTTGTATTTGAAAAATGGTCCTCAAATGTGTTGCACAGGACGCCTCTAATTGGAACAAGTAATATGACATAGACTGTACAGACAAGCAAAATACTGGTCATTTAGTGGGCTTTGTTGTTGTTGGCTTTGTTAGGACAGTGCCTAGGGTGAAGTATATAGAGACTATATATACTTCAGCAAACATGTTTGGAATTTCATTAATCTGTTACTGATCTTAGGGTTCTGATGTCAGCTCTGTACTCGTTAATGTGATTTACTCATGATTTGTGTTCATTTTATGCAGTTTTGGAATAAAGGTGATGCTTGTCTAATCAGTAATATATAACCAGATGTTTCAGGGACAGTTTAATTTCTATATATTGGCAAAGAAGCATAAGTCCTTCTAACAAGAGAAATGAGTTCACATTAAAATGTACTTACTTTGTTAAGTGGTACAATCCCAGCACTCAGGAGGCAGGGGTGGGCAGATATCTGAGTTCAAGGCCAGCCTGGTCTACGGAGGAGTTGCAGGCCAGCCAGGGATACACAGAGAAACAAACAACAAAAAGGTGCTTTGTTAAATTATGGGAGTGTTTCTAGTATGACTTAAATTGGTAGTTCTGGGATGACTCATTCTCTGAATTCTGGAGAATAAAAAAATATGTATCATAGTTTGAGGTGGGATCTTATTCTGAAACCTAGGCTTTCCCTGAACTTCTGGAAGTCCTGCTGGGATTATAGGTATGGGCCCTATAGGTAAATTATAGGATTATGCCCTATGCCCTAGCATAATACTTTTTGGGTCTCTCAGCAGTACTTGCCCCCATGCTAGCTTTACCATCCAGTTATATACCTAGCCCCACTTTGTAATCTAAAGAGGAAAAATACTTGAGGTTGTGGATACTGTGCAAACACACACACCACCTGCTCATTTTTAATTAGTGTTATATATTATGGAAGAATAACATCATCAGACATCAGTTGCTTGACTTCTTGCCTTTAGTTGTCTGAAATTTTAGTAGCGTCTAGACCATTAATTTGCATTTGAGTAGGAGTAGTTTGAGTATAAAGGTACCTTAGCACTCAGTACATTTCCTAAGGGTCTAAATACCTTTAATTTCAGCATTCATGAGTGCCCAAGTTGCTGCTCAGGTCACATGGATTCTAGGATAGCTAAGAATGAGACCCTGAAAATTTGTAGATGACAGCATCTCGTCACAGTGTTAAAAGGCTGGGCATTCAGTTGGATGCGGTGGCTCATGCCTTAAACACTTAAGCAGTCTCTTGAGTTCCAGGCCAGTCTGGATTGCATAGTGAACAACCCAGTTCCCCAAGGGAAGGATGGACACTCATGGACCTGGATTCTGTGGGTCTTTGGTATTTCCTCTGTGTGTGTGTGTGTGTGTGTGTGTGTGTGTGTGGAGGGGGAGTATAGTTTGGTTTCACATAGATATTTGAATTTGTAATGAGACCCATGTAATGAGACTCATTAATTAGAAACTAGCTGTACTTTGTTCAGAGGCAGGGGCTAGCTAGGTAATGAGTTCCCGACTGTAGATGCTAAGAAGTTTTGTTCTGAGTAGAGAAACACCAATAGAATTAGCCATGTTCTCAATTCTTTTTTAAAGCTTTGTGGGTGTTTGGCAGCCAAAGTGGATTAGTATGGATGGTCTAGTATTATGTCCTATTGGATGTTGAGCCGCTTGGTGCTACTGGAAATCCCAAGAAAGATTCCTGTTGCCTTCATACATTTTGAGAATGAATTGCTTGTACATAGCTACCATTTGTTAAAATGTTAAAGGTTAGTTAATGTGTATTAAATATAATAGTGAATAATTACTTTAAAAGTTAACTTCAGGTTGAAATGTGTAGAGAAGGCATGCTAATAAAGTGACAACAGGCAGATTAAAAATGTCTTTGCTTTCAACAGACTTGTGGCTTATGGGACCTCCAGAGAAGCTTTCTTTTTTCTATGTTGTAGAGTGGAGTTGAGTTTTTATTTTTATGTTTGAGACAGCCTGGAACTCACAAAGATCCATTTATTTGCCTTTACCTCCTGAGTGCTGGGAATAAAGGTCTGGGCCACCATGACCTTAGTGGTGGAGTTTTTATATGAAGAAGTTAGAATTCAAAGTCAGTGTGTAAATTGTAAGAATTATGCTTGGAGCCAGGAGCATAGTTAAGCAGAGGGGATTTTGTTTAGTGTGTGTTTGGGACTTGGACTTAGTCCCCAGCACTGAGAAAACCAGCTTGAAAGTGACCAGTCAGCTCAGGCCTGCATCAGTGCTGGAACGGATTACTAGATCTTCCCTTTAACAATAAACTATACAAAGCATGTCTGGACCAGAATGGTGCAAAAAACCAAAACAAACCGCCCACATTTAGCAGTCTTATGTCACACTTAGATTGAAACCAATGGTGAATAGATCAACTCTATCATGTCAGATATCTTTGATTATGTGTTGTAGTAAAAAAAAAAAAAGGGGGGGGTACATATGTTTGAATTATTCTGCACTATTTAAATTATTCTTTCTTTTTTATTTCAAAGCTGGATAGCGTGGATCACAAAAACAAAAGTTCAGTGGCTTTTATGCTTTATCTTAACAGGAGCAAATGACTGAATTCAAGTTAACCTTTGCAAAATGGATTTTATAAAATAACCTCAAATTTATTGAAGCAGCAAGATATCTCAGAAGACAGCAGTTAGGAGGACTGCTTCCAGAGGACCCAGGTTGGAGTCTCAAACTCACAGGGTAGATTATAACAGAGTGTAGCTCTAGTCCCAGTAGATTTGACACCCTCTTCTAGCTTCTGCCAGTACTGAACTACACACATACATGTAGGGAAAACACCCATATACATATTTAACAATACACTGTCTGGCAGTGTACCAAGTCCCAGAAAAGAAAACAAATGAGTAAGAACAACATATTTAATATTAGGAAGTTGGTTAGATGGATACACAAGCAAAAAGGAAATGCCAACAGTAGTTAAACCTTATGAGATCTTTTTTGGTGGTTTTTTTTTTTTTTTTTTTTTTTTTTGTAGCTTTGGAGCCTGTCCTGGTACTCAGCTCTGTAGTCCAGGTTGGCCTTGAACTCACAGAGATCCACCTGCCTCTGCCTTCTGAGTGCTGGGATTAAAGGTGTGTGTCACTACTGCTGGACTTCCTTATGAGGTCTGAGAAGAGGGTCCATGGAGCTGTTGCTAGATTTTGTAGAAGAGGGTCCATGGAGCTGTTGCTGGATTTTGTAGAGGTCAGCTGTTTGTTTATAGAAAGATGTATGATGGTTGGTTTTGGAAGTACCAGCTGGAGACTAGAGCTAGTTACTGCCATCTTGACCAGGGACTGACTTAACAGCAGCCTAAAAGAGGCTATTTTCCTGTTTTCCAGTTACTATTCTACTTTAGTAGCAAAACCTAATAAACCCTACTGACAGAAGAATCATGAAATTTGGGTGAATAATTTTACTATCACCATAATTGTAGTTTAGGAGAGTCATTTTAGAATTGAGAGACAGTGAATAAAAGACCACAAATAATACATGATAAAATATAATAATTTTAATAGGAAACCATGCCCTTATCTTCCCTTTCAAAAAAACATTTATCATTTTCTGTTGTGTCAGACCATTTTGCTAGGAATTAGAAATAGAAAAATACATAAAGGACTCTGTCCTTAAAGGGTTCAGTTTAAATGGGCATGACAAACCATTGTACAGTGTTTAAATGCAGTGACAGATGAGTGATGTGTTTTGGGAGCCCAAAGGCCATAGCTGCTGGTTCTCAGTTCCTCTGCTTAGTTAAGCTTAATGACTAGTATTATTTTTATCTTATGTTCTGATCAAATCCTTTATTTTCTGTGTCTATCATCTCCTATGGAAGCTGTTTTTGTGAGCAGTCTAGTTTTGTCACATAATTATTTAGTATTTGGTGTCTTATTCATTGAAATTATAAAAACTTTGTTTCCTTGTACTGTGTATATAGGTGTTTGGGTAATTTATTGTTTAGTGGATAATGGAAATAAACTGTTGCAGACAGGTTTCCTCCTTCCAAGGTCATTCAAAAATAGTGTGGGCAGTTAGTTTTTCTGGATATTAGAGTTCACTTTAGTTTATTGAAGCAGTTATAACACCAGCAAATAATAGAAAAGCAACTTAAGATTTCTGGTTGGCTATATTTCAGAACCAGTAGCAATTTTTAATTGCCCTTCCTCAAAGATTTACCTCTCCTTCCTTCCTTCCTTCCTTCCTTCCTTCCTTCCTTCCTTCCTTCCTTCCTTCCTTCCTTCCTTCTTTTTTTGGTTTTGTTTTTGCCCCCCCCCCAAAAAAAAGGGTTTCTTTGGGTGGATATTTGTACCATGTGGGTATAAGTACATGAGTAGTGCTTATGGAGGTCAGAAGGCATTGGGTCTCTTGGAACTGGAGTTACGGTTGGTTGTGAGCTGCTATGTGGGTTCTTGGAACTGATTGTGAGTCCTACAAGAGCAGTTAAGTGCTCTCCACTGCTAAGCCATTGTTTCAGCCCCCCATAATTTTTCATTATAGTATTGTTGTATATAGTTTTCTCTTTTAAAGTTTTGTTTATGGTTTTGGAGCCCTCCATGACTGTCCAGGAACTTGTGCTATAGAGCAGACTGGCCTTGAGTTCACAGAGATCCACCTGCCTCTGCCTCCTTGGTGCTGGCCTTAAAGGTGCCCATCACCACACCTGACCTAAAGAACTCTGTCCAGATCACAAAACTTCTCTGGCAGTGGTAACACATGCCTTTAATCTCAGCACCCAGAAGGCAGAGGCAGGCAGATTTCTGAGTTCAAGGCTATACAGACTTAAGTTCCAGGACATGGCAGTTATACAGAGAAAGAAACTCCTTTCTTAAAAAAAAAAAAAAAAAAAAAAAAGAAAGAAAGAAAGAAAAATGAAAAGAAAAAGATTATAAAACTTCTCTGGGCATTGTAGCATAAACAGCTAACCTGGGCTATCTAGTAAGAGTCTTTGTTAAAAAAATAAAATAGAAGGAAAAAAGATGAAAACCCTGGGCTGGGCATATTAGTCATTGGGAGGTTTCTTGCCTAATGTGTATCAATGTTCTGTTCCTGCAGCAGCACCAAAAACACACCTAATTGATTATATAGAGCTTTGCATCACAGATGTATAAACATATACATAAACTTCATATACATAGGCATATACACTAATGGAGCTTCTGGCATTATTTCCACAGCACTTTAAACCATAACCTGTGGGGCTCAGTGCTTTGGTTACATGTCAGTTATCCTACATGTTAGTTATTTATGTTACTATTCATAACAGTAGCAAAATGACAGTTATGAAGTAGCAACAAAATAATTTTATGTTTGGGGTCACCACATATGAGAAATGGTGTTAAAGGTCTCAGCATTAGGAAGGTTTGAAACCTCATTTCATAAAGGTTTAGACCTGTGTATTGATGTACTTAAAGTCACAATTTCAGTCTATCAGCTGTCGGAATTTTTTTCTACGTTTTTTTCACAAACCTCAGACTCTTGGATTTGGTTTTTAAATGTTTTGGTTCTTTTTTTTATGATTCCTTTTATAAGTACTCTTGGAGGTGCTTCTGCTGAATGAACTTTTGTTGTTGCTATTTTGAGACAGGGTCACACTCAGTAGTCTATGTTGGTCTGGAACTTGATGTGTATCCCAGGCTGGCATCAAACTCAAGATCCTTGTTATTTTTAGTGATTTAAAAAAATTCCTTCTTGCAGCAAACATTTATGTTAATGACATTATTACCATGGTAGTCATGTTGGGTGTAGTGGTTAGGACAAGAATTGAATCATGCCTCTGAAATTACGGTGAGGCAAATAAGTCCTTTATGTTATCAGGGTCCTTATTACACATCCATTTCTTTTTTTATTAAGTGAAGGCAGTAATAATATTCTTTGAAACTCTTAGAATTAAATGTGATTTCTAATAAAGTGGTAAGCAGTGTAATTATTAACTGTAACAATTGCCTGTAACTCATGCTGGCTTCAGAATTTTAAATCCTCCTGACAACCTCATGAATGCAGGGATCACAGGCCATATTTGGTTTACTTAGTACTAACATTATTCCCTAGACTGAGATTATGGTCTTAAAAATATGACTTTTTATCTTTCCAAAAGGGTTATTTTTCCTCTTAGCTTTTTTAATTGAAGTGTTTTTTAGGTTACTTTGAATTGTTGTTGTTATTATTACTGGTTTTTCCAGATAGGGTTTCTCAATATAGTCCAGGCTGACCTCAAACTCAGAGGTCTACCTCCCCCTGCCTTGGATTAAAGGCATGCACCACCATGTCCAGTTTAGGTTATTCTCTTGTTATAGATATAACTTTCTGCAAGCTATTCCATCTCTAGAAAAATAGAATAGTGAGTATATTTTTTCTGCCTTGTTAAATTTTTACTTGGTGGATTTGGATATCCCCCACCTAAGATTACTGGTGTTGCTACTACTTACTCTGTATAGTTTTGGAGACTGAAGTCAGGGCTTTGTGATGCTAGGCAAGAACTCTACATAGTCAGCTATGTTCCCAGCCCCTTAATGCACATTATAAAGAAATTATAACTTTGGAATACCACTTCTTAGAAGTTTAGGCTCTTGCTGTGGCATGTAAGGAGCTGAACTGGATCAATAGTTCAGTTTGATTTTGAAGAGAAATTATCCTTTTGGTTTTTGGAGACAGGCTGGCCTTGAACTCAGAGATGTGCCTGCCTCTTCCTCCTAAGTGCTGGTATTAAAGGCATGTGCCACCACTACCTGACTGAGATTAAAAAGAAAAAAGTCTTACTAGCAGATGAGAACTGGGAAGTGAAGTACCAGGGTAAGGAGTATGACTTGTCTAAAGAATAGAAACATGAAGTAAATTAAACAAGAGTCAAATTAGTCAAAACTTCTCCAAACTGCACAGGAGCAAAAAACAAAGAACTCAGGTATAATAATCTGTAGCACTAAGGGTACTTACCAATTGAGGTAAACTTCATGACTAACTCGTTGCTTCAAGCAGAAATGTAGCTAGACCTGGGGGAGTATAGGACACTTGTTCTAAAAGGGGGAACATATGGAAAGCCTTGGTTATGACTTAAATGTTCTATGCATACATATTTTATTTAGCTCAGGTTGGCCTTGAACTTTATATGTTGCCATGGGTGTTCCTGAACTCCTTGTTCTCCTTCTCCTAACTCCCCTGTACTTGGATTACAGGTGTGAGCCACTGCTTGACTTCTGGGTGTAGATTAATGCATTATTCACTTACTTTGGGCTTGCTTTGGAAAGAAAGATGGAAGGTAAAGCTTGTAATAATGGTTTGGTTATTCAAGCTGAAAGAAATTGTTAGCTTAAGAGAACTAGGCAAATTCTGTTCCTTAGCACATTAATGCTTTTGAGGCTACTTAATATAAATTTATAAATAAGGAAACTGGATCTGCAGCTAGCATGGAAAGTTTGTCCTTGCTCCTATTTCAGTCCAGTGTTCCTGTTATCAGATTGTCTCCACCTTGTGGCAGAAACATTTTACAAAGCTGAAAACTGCTTTTGAGGCAGAGGCGGGAGAGGGAGAAGAGTGATTATTGTGAGCCCCCTTTTTGTTCATGCTTATTGTATGTCTTTGGAGAGATGTCTTTTTGTTGTTGTTTTGTTTTTTTGAGACAGAGTTTCTCTGTATTGCTTTGGAGCCTGTCCTGAAACTAGCTCTGTAGATCAGCTGGCTTCGAACTCACAGAGATCCTCCTGCCTCTGCCTCCCAAGTGCTGGGATTAAAGGTTAGGAGAAATGTCTCTAAGTTATTTGCCATTTTTTAAAAATAGCTATTCATTTTGTTGCATTTAGTTGTATTTCTTTATTGTCTTCTAGACATTAATCCCCTTACCACATACTTTTCAGATATTTTCTTAACATTTTAGATTGTCTTTTCATTCTTGTTTATACTTTTGATACCTTATCCCTCTACCCCAGTATTGCAGAATCCAGTGTCAAGAGTTTTATTTTGTTTATATAGTAAGATTTGGGTTCAGCTTCATTTGTCTGCATGCAGATACCTGTTTTTTCTCAGTATTTGTTGCAAAGAGTCATCTTTCCCCTCCACATTTGAATAATCTTGACTCCAACACCATTTTGAGCAATGTATGTTTGTGTCAAATTTTGGATACAAATTCTTTTTTTCCTTTCTCAATATTGATTATTCTAGGTCTCTTGAGATTCTTGTATGAATATTGAAATGGGATTTTAATGATTCTTTTTAATGTTTTAGATTTATTTATTATATTTATTTATGTGTATGTGTGTGAGCTTACGTGCAGGTGATCTCTGAGGCTAGAGGGTGTCAGATCCCTTGGAATTGGTGGAGCACGTGGTTGTGAGCTGCCTTATAGTTCTGGGGACTGAGTCATCTTGCCTGAGCAGCAAGCAGTCTTGAGCTTTGTGGTCACTCACTCACTCATTCATTCATTCATTCATTCATTCATTCATTCATTCATTTATTTTGGGGAGGTGCTTGCTGTGATCTTGAAAGATTGCATTGACTTAGTTTGAGTAGTATCATTTTCTTGAAAATCTTTATACTCTTTTAGTCTATAAATACAGGACTTCTTTCCATTTACTCTTTTCTTTCTTTTAAGTTTTTGAGACAGGGTCTCGTTAGGCTGGCCTGGAACCAGGCTGGCCTTGAGTTCACTGTCTCTCTGCCTCCTGAATACTGTATTAAAAGTGTGGGCCACCAGGCCTGGTTCTTTTGGGGTCTTGAAATGGCTTTAAAGGCTGCTGTGTTCTGGCTAACTTGGAGCTTACTATATAGATGAGCTGTTTTTGAACTTTGCAGTATCTCCTCTCCTGTTGACTATTGTGATTACAGATGTGAGTCACCACACTTAGCTGTGCTTTTTGTGTTGTTGAGACAGGTTTGTGTGTGTGTGTGTGTGTGTGTGTGTGTGTGTGTGTGTGTGTGTGTGTGTGTGTAGCTCTGACTGTTTTAGAACTTGCTCTGTAGGATCAGGCTGACCTCAAACTCAGATCCATCTACCTTTCTATGCCTCCTGAGTGCTGGCATTAAAGGCATGCACCACTATGGCCTGGTGCTTTTTTTTTCCTGAGTGGTTTTCAAAGTATAAATTTTTGTTAGTGTCATTTAATTTTATTCGTGAGTAACACACCATTAAAATTGGAAAATGAAGAAATCAGTCATTGGGTAATTTTTGTTACTATGTGAACATCAGTGTGCCTATGCATTGAAATGTTTCTGATGTTCTTACATTGATATCTTGTAATGTACCTTTGTGTGTGTGTGTGTGTGTGTGTGTGTGTGTTTTGATTTTGTGGTAGAATACTTCTTTTTCTAATGTGCTTAAAATTTAACTCAGGGCCTTATATGTGCTTGGCAAGTGCCCTAGATTATTGTGTGTGTTCGTGCATGTATACATACATGGCTATAACTGGAATTGTCTTATTTCCTTTTCGTGTTATTTATTCTTAATGTGTTGAATTTTTTGTTCAGCTGATTTTATTGGTTCAGTTTTTAACAGTAGAATATTCAGTTTTCTTCATATATGATGCCATCTATGAACAGAATTTCTTTTTACTTTGGGTGCCTTTTCTTGTCTCTTTACATTTGTTTTTTGTCTGCTTGGTCCTAGAATATCCAGTAGCATGTTCAGAATAGAAATTGTAAAACACCATTTCCTGGTTTACTCTTCAGCATTAGCGTTTGCACAGTCATAAGTTTGGGAACCCTTTCTCATTTCCTATATGGGTCTCTTTGAATGTTAGTGCATGAGTGTTTTAATTAGGATTCTTGCCTTTTTTAAACTGTCCTCTACTTTTGCCAGAGGTTGGTTGGTGGTTTTGTTCTGTTTTGTTTTGCCTAAACTGCCAGTCTTACCACATGCTGTGGATCTTTCTTACATGTAGACCCTCTTAAAGTGTTCTAGTTTACATTTTCAGCTTTACTACTTGCTACTTTCCCTACTTCTTTTGGCACATTTCCTTTTTTGCCTTTGCAGTAAGGTTGGCCTCAAACTCTTGCCTCTTGCCTTGGCCTCTCAAGCACTGGGATGGAAGCAGTGCTCTGGCATGCTGAGCTCTTGATCAGGTTATAGTGACTGCCCTGGGATGTCTGTTGGACCTGCCAAGTGCTGCTTGTGCTTATTGCCCTTTTGGCCTTTTTCTCCCCACTTAGTTACTTAGTTACCCCTTCCTCTAGGCAGCTTTATCTGATTTTTTTTTCTTCCTGAATTTGTGTCCTTATGCTATTTATCAAGTCATGTGAAAGCATATATTAAGTTGTCCTGTTTGTAAGCCAGTATGTAGACATTTGGAGGTTGTCATGTCCTATCACAGTGGAAGCCTCTAGTAAACATTTTCTCACTGTTTATATTATTATTATTATTATTATTATTATTATTATTATTATTATTATTTTATTATTTGGGTAAAGGGACCAAAAGACCGAGATAACTAGTGCTGACCATTGTAGGAAGGTCTTTGATAAGTATATCCTGATACTTTAGAGAAAGACTGAATTAGAGCCATCAATAAAGTATCTTTGTGTATGGGTTTAGCATTAGAGGAGATGAAAGTGATGGCAGTATAGTGGGATACTGTATAAAGACTACTTCAGCAGTCTGAATTTTAAGTGAAACTTCCAAGTCTTTAAAATACTTGTTTTCCTTGATACAACTTAGTTGTGGAGAGCCTAAAATATGTTAAAAGGGCCTACCAGTACTTAGAAAACTTAGGCTGGGTTGTGGAGGGCCACACCTTTAATCCTAGTACCTGGGAGACAGAGGCAAGAGGATCTCTGAGTTTGAGGCCAGCTTGTTCTACAGGGTGAGTTCTAGGACTGCTAAGGCTATGCAGAGAAACCCTGTCTTGGGACAAACAAACAACCTTAATACTGGATAATAATGATTTGGAAAGTTAACCATTTGAAAATTTTCTTCTCTGTGTTCCATAATGAGCAAAAGAAATACAATCCAATTAGGAATTAACAGTACTGCTTAAAAAGTACTAGCTAACACAGTAGTAATGTAGGTGAGTGTTCCAGGTGTTAAGCACAATAAACTTTTTAATAGAGAATCAAAGAGCTCCTTCTTTGTGCCTTTGTGAGTTTGCAGAGATTGTTGTCTGGCTTTAGATAGCAGGGTTGATGGTGGTATGTATGAGATGACAGTCAACCCTGCAGGCAGGGTTGGATTCTTACTTGGAAATTCTTACTCTTCTCTCGTTTACCTAGTTTTGAGTAAATTTCTAAAAACTTAAGATCTATCGTATAAGCAAGCTTACTTTAATTAAGAAAGAACTTGTTTGCCCATTTGCATGTTACAAAATAAAATGGAAGAACCACTCAGGAAGAGGGACACTAACTGCAGAATAAAATGAAGAATGTCTCTTTAAAAATAGAAAAGTTCTGTTTTATTTTGTAGAGCTTAAGAGAGCGTATCTGATGAAGGAAAATGGGATAATGTAGAAGTATTTACTGTTGTCTATTTCATAGTTATGTAGCTCGAGAAAACTAACCTTAGGCTGTTTAGTTTCAGTGCTATTTGTGGAGAATTGGTTATATCTTTGATGTGTTAGTTTTGACAGGTATGATGGCTGAAAAAGGGCCTCAAATGTGTACACATTACAGTCTCTGAAAGGTGTAAATGTTACTTTACTCAGAAAATTTTATGCAATAAAATTAAAAATTTTGAAACTGAGATTATACTGGATTACCCAGGTGGGCCTGGAATGTCAGTACATGTTGTTAGAGTGGATCACTGAGAGATAAGAACAACAGGAGAGAAGGCTGTGTGACCACAGAAACCAAGATTGAAATGATGTGACCACATACCAAGGACTGTACTTAAAGCAGTAACAGATGCTTTCATCAAGGCGCCTGCCTGCCTGCCTGCCTGCCTGCCTGCCTTCCTGCTTGCTGATGGTCTTCATGCAACCCAATATAGATGTGAATGGGGCCAACACAAAACCATAGATTTAAACAGATACAGATTTTACAGTTAGAAGTTCTACAGTTGTCCTGTGTGAGTTTTGTCAATGGTAAAAAGGTAGACATTCCAGTGATAAAGAATAGTCCTGCTAACACCTTGGTTTGGAGAACTTCTGTCTTCCAGACCTATGAGAAAATAGTTATATTGTCTGAAAGCTCTAAATGTGAAATAATGTCTTTGGACAGTGCATCCATTCCTCCCAAGTATAAATGAGGACTCAGGTTCTTTCTGTTTTAAAGGGGGTATGAGTTATTTCTTACTTATTGAACTATAGTTTTATTTCAGATGCTGTAAGTAGATTTCACAATTTATCATTAAAGCACCTGGTAAACATTTGTAGGCATAGAACACATGAGAATTTAGCTTAGAATAGGATACAATTTCTACTCTTTTTAAAAGTATTTTACTCAGTGTTTCAGAGGCTCCCTTGTGCCTGCATGTTCTCACTGCTCTGGTAAGAGTTCAGCACCACCTCTCACCTGCACGTCAAAGGTGAATCCTTTCACCTTTGTTGAAGAAGTATATGCTTGAGGCTCTTACCTAAGAACTGAGTTACCTATTTACTCACCCAGCAAATGGCAGGGTCTCACTTCTGACTGGTTTATTCAGAACTAATTAAAGAATAAAGGCAGTATGGGTTCTCTGTTCTGTTAGCCTAGTGTCTGTTCTGTTGGGAAGCAGTGGTCCTTGCCTGTTAATGTCCCATTTAGATTGATTCAGTTTGGAGGTTGAATCAACAATCCAAGAAACATTCTAGAAAAATCTCTAACATGAAATATGAGCTAGCTATATTGTCTCCAATGCATTTCTGTTCCTTTTAGTATAAACTGCATTTAGTTAAGCCACATATAGGCGGTTAACATGGAAGAGGGATGAATCTGTCCTGACAGCTTTTGTTTGTTATAGAGTAAGTCTCCAATGAGCAGTCTTGAGTTAGCCCACCCATTCCCCCTCCCCCTTTTAAGTTATTATGGAGAGAGTCTCACAGAGTCCAGGCAAATCTAGTTTCCTATGGAGTTCAAGGATGACCCTTTTCTGGTATTCTTTCCTCCATTTCTTGAGTGCTGGGGATACTGCTGTGGGCCAACATGGTTGGCCTGTGTAGTATTGAATTCTGGGTTTTAATGAATATTAACTAAGCATTTTGTCAGCTGAGGTATATCCTGAGCCCCTAGATGTAACCACTAACTCTTTTTGAAGGTTTAGTGTGAAATCTTGATAAGTTAGAGAGGGGTTAAATAATTTTTTCCTGATCTTTTACATGTCAGATGGCAAAGAAATAATACTTCTTTAAATTTAAATATATAGATAGTATCTTTAGTTTTATGGAGTATACCAAGCACTTTATATGAACATCTCATTAAATTTTGCCAATGGCTCTATAAAACATTATCTCAATAGTCCCCCCCCCCCCCAAGAAAAAAAAAAAAGTTGTGGATGTGGCTATGGCAGAGAATACTTGCCTAGTATTTGAAAATACTAGGTTCCATCTTGCTAGCACTTAAAAGGAGGGCATGTGTGCTTCAGACATTGAGAAGTTCATCTGTGGCAACCATAACTAGTCAAGTAAGTAGGTAACTATGCCTTCTAGCTGTCTCATGTTTCCCATTATAACGTCCCTAAAAGAGGTTCATTGGCCTTACTTTGGAGTCTGTATGTTTTTCTGTTTGCCAGAAAAATGGTATTAGTGGTTAGGTTCTTCAACTAGCTTTCCAGGATTAACCCATAATATAGTTGAATAAACACAAAGTTAGCTTTTTACTAAATATGATTTTAATTGGAAAACATGGAGTGAACTAGTTTTTACAGCAATGTTTCTCACCCTTCCCAATGCTGTGCCCCTTTAACACAGTTCCTCATGTTGCCTTGACCCCAACCATAAAATTGTTTTTGTTGTTATTTCATAACTATAATTTTGCTACTGTTAGGAATCAAATTGCAAATACCTGTTTTCTGATGGTCTTAGGCAACCCCTATGAAAGGGTCTTTGACCCACAGGTTGAGAGCTGCTGTTCTAAGGGAACGTGGAATGAAGTTTTCTAATATGCTTTTGGATCTATTGTGTTGTGTTTTGTCTCCCAGGGCCCCATGCATGTTGGGCTAGTGCTCTACCACAGAGATCCCTCCTTTCCCCTCTTCTATTTTGAGGCAGTCTCATTAATTTTTTAGGCTGCTTTTAGCTCAACTCAGTAGCATTCAAAATTCTCTTGCCTCTCAGGCTCCTTTGTAGCTTGGATTATAGGTCTATACTCAGCTATTAATTGTACAAATCTGTTACTGCTCTTAATGCCTGAATTGAAGGATAGTAGGAACCACCTTCTATATAGTGATATGACTGACTTTTCATATGTGTATTCATATTACCTAGAAAGTAGAGAGGAGACTTGTAGAGGCAGGCTAATTAGTACAGCAATGCTCAGTTCCCTTTTGTCCCCTGTCTGACCGTCAAGTGTAGTGAGAACTGAGAATTTGGTAGACAAGGAACAGGTCCAATTCCTTCCCTAAAAAAGTGGACAGCCAGCTTAGATCTCTACTATAAAGAGATTTTTATTGGAACAATGGATTCTTAATCTTTAGAATGTAATGAATGTTTCCAGGCAAGAAAATTAGACAAGATTTAGGATAGAGTTTCATCTCTAGAGACCTTTTTAGTTAATAATAGATTTATTTTTCTCAGAAATCCATGGCTATGTAAAAACAAAAACATTTCTGTTTATTAAATCTTGCTTTTCTCTGAGCCTCTTACCCTTTTCAGTACCTAGTTTAATAAAATAATACATCGATTTAAAAAAGAACTCAGGGGTGTGAAGAGCGTTAAGGTGTGTGTTCTTTTGGTTGCAGCAGTAATTTCTGTGTCTGTCTCCCACCCACCCAGCTTCAGATTGGTTGTACTGTTACCTAATTCCTTGTTTCTGTTTATTCAGGCAATGCCTTTCAATGAAGTTACACAATGGCTAGTTTCTTTGTCGTGGCTAGTTTTCAAGTCACAGTAGTAAAGAGTGACACCCCCCCCCATCCCCACCAGTATAATGTACTTTTTTTTGCATTCAGCCTACTTTCCAGGAATCTGATATCCAGTTGTCAACTTAGGGGACTTGAGAAATGTTGCTTTTGGGGGAGGGGGGAGTGATTTTTAGGTGATTGGGTTTCTTAATTTGCATAAATAGTGTCATTTTGTGCAGCAGCATGTGTTTTAAAAGTGTATTGTATACATGTGTCACTATTACATGGTTAATGCCAAGTAATATATGTAAATTTTTGGTTTGGTAAATTGGTTAAGAAGTAACTTACACTGTATTTATATTGGTTGTACACCTGTGGGCAGGCCATGAGAATTATAGCCCAGCTGCACTGCCAGCCCCAATACTACTTGTTGAGTATAATGTAACAAGCAGATGCTGAGTCAGCTTTTGCTTGTACAAACTGAATCCTCTGCCATTCCTTCCCTGACATGATGGCATTTGGGTCAGAATAAATGCCTTCCTAAAACTGTTTCTGTTGAGTATTTAGTCATAAGAATATAAATGTAAATACATCACATTAAATGTCCGGTATACATTGGCAGAGTAAACAGGCCCACTTCAAAAGGGAGGAGTGAGAGATTATCAAGGAAGAACAGGCTCCAAGCAAGACAATTCAGTAGGGCAATATTGAATACTATAGGTCCACATTCAGCATATGGGCCATGTGTGGAGTATTGTGGTTTGAGCTTCGAAGATACTGTGCAGTACAGCCTTCTCATTTGCATACCACACGGTCTACTTCTTGGGTGTGGACTTTATTTGAGCTACCTGCAGCATTCTTCTGTAGATGTCCTGTACTCCTGGCAACTCCAGTATCCCAGGTTTTCATACACTGCCCATTGTGTGGCTTCTACATGAATCCTCACTCGTGAATCCTCACACATTGATTGCTTGACCTTCTAGGCCTTTCTTTGATATCTTGATGGACATAATTCATGACCGTGTAGTTGCTGTATTCTGCATGCCTGCCAAGGCACCATGAGGTCAAGTATGTCACTAGCTTTATCTGTCTTAGTTGCCTTAGATAAGTGGTTTTCAACCTTGCAAATGCTGTTGTCCTTTATTATAGTTGACTCCCAACCATAAAATTACATTTGCTGCTACTTCATAACTATAATTTTGCTACTGTTAGTGAATCCCAATATAAATATCTGTGTTTTCCAGTGGTCTTGGGTGATCCCTGTGAAGGGTTTGTTACTTACCCATGGGTTGAGAACCACTGCCTTAGACCATGGTTACAAGTGGACTCTGAGTATTAAGGCTTCTGAACCATGAAAAGTTACAATTCTGCATCCTGGAGCCTGCACCAGGTACACTCTGGTCAGTTCCAGAGGTGCTTCTAAGGTTATCTTTGCTATCCCAGTACAGCGTGCTTGCTGGCTTTTTAATGATAAAATCTTAAATAAAGCCTGCCATTTCTGCCCCAGCAGGTCTTGCTGTGAAGACCAGGCTGACTTTGAATTTGAGCCCCCCCACCCCCGGTTTTTGCTTTTGTTTTGTTTGTTTGTTTTTTTTTTTTTTTTTAAATAATCCCACTGTTGCTCTGGCAGGTTTGGATGTGTAGACCAGGCTGGAGAGATACCTGCCTCTGACTCCCTAAAGGCATGTGCTACCACTGCCTGGTTTGTAATCTTGCTTTCTTTTCTTTTTTCTTTTTCTTTTTTTGGAAGGGGGGGGGGGCTCTAAACCAGCTTTCTCTATGTAGCCCTGACTGACCTGGAACTCATTGTATAGATCATGCTGGCCTTGAACTTGGATTGGATATCCACTTGCCTCTGTCTCCCAAGTGCTGGGACTAAAGGTGTGCACCACCACCTTTTTAAAAAATAACTATTTAATAACTATTAATCTTTTTTAATAGTTTTAAATGTATTTATTCTGTGTTTGCATGTTCGTGTGTACACTTCTGCCACTGTGGCATGTGTGGTAATCAGAGGTAGGACTCATCATGTCTTTCTGCTCTGTCCCAAGGATTGAAGTAGGTTGCCAGGCTTAGTGGCTGTCCACTGAGTCATTTCCCTGGGTCGAAATTTGTAGCCTTTCTTCCGTGTGCTGGGGTTGCAGGTGAAAGCCAACCTGGCTCATACATACCTTTCTTGCCCACACCTCTTATTCGCTCAATTTCAGGGTTGACTTCATGCCTTGCAAATCTTTTTGGTCTATCTTTGACTTCTGTCATTGTAAACTCAGCTAGAAAGTGTCCAGCGGTAACAATGCTGCTGTCTTGAAACTTTTCCTGCCAACTTAATTAGCTTGTCACTGTTAAATTTAATCTTTAACAAAGCTTAAACATGCCAGGCGGAGGTGGGGCACTTTTGATCCCATTACTTGGAGGCAGAGGCAGGGGGATCTCTTGAGTTCAAGGGAGTTGGTAGGTCGTGGTACACTCTGATCGACAGTGTACCACAACATACCAACTCCCTCTGATCTACAAAGTGAGTTCCAGGACAGTCAGGGCTACACAGAGAAACCCTGTCTCAAAAAAAAAAAACAAAAAAAAACAAAAACAAAATACAAAAAAAAACAGTAAATGAAGTTTAAACACAGAGATGTTATAGACAACATCTTGTAAGAATGTAACATGAGTGCTCTTCAATCTGAAACTTAATGAGCTTTACCTTTGATGTGATGAGTTCCTACCAGGTAAATCTGCTTCTGTTGTTAATTCTCCCCCAAACCTGTTCCAAGGTGTTAAGTAATCCTTTGACAAGGTTTTTTCAAGTTGATGACCTTGTTTCCTTGGTATCAACTTTCTGTATTAGTTGTCTATCACTGTGGCCTAAATATCTGTGAAAATGAAGAAGGAAGGATTTACTTCGGCTCATGGTTGCAGAAGTGTGTCAGTCTGTCACAAATACGGTGGAATAGAGCCGTGCACATCATGGCAGTTATGAACCAGAGACCCTCTTTTCTTTAAGCTTTTGTTCCTATTTTCTTTGTCCTTCTGAGAGCTTCCATAATGCAGCCATTGATCTTCTCCATAGTGTTTTGTTACTTATAGACTTCCTTTCCTTCCTTCACATCCCTTTCTACGGGCCCTTTTCTTCTGCTTGCTTGGTAGATATTTTATCTTTTAGTTCCATGGGTTATATAGCTTTGTGGTTTTAGTTTTTCTCTTTGTTGAACTTTTCATCTTTGTACACTTGTCTCCTGAGCTTGGTGAGCATGTTTATGACTAGTATTTTTAAATATCTGGTACATAATTCATATTATCAGTTAAGCAGAGCCATTTGCTGGTGAGTTATCTTTCTTTGGGGTAGGGTGTGTTTCCCTATTTAGTTTCTTGATTTCTGTGCTTCAGATTAAGTTGTTGCCTTTTATAGTCTGGCCCTTCTGCAAGAGAAAGTCTGAGGCTTCTCCAGTCTGTGTTCTAGGCTAGCCTGCTTTGTTTGTCTTGAACAGCTGGGGGGGGGGGGGGGGGGGTGTTCCAGATCCCTCCAGCAGTGAAGACAGACAAGACTAGAGGTGTTTCCTAGCTTTGTTAGACCACTGCTTCCTGCCCCAGAGGAAAGCTAAGGAGCTAAGCTTTTTTTACATCCTCTGTTTTATGTTGAGACATAAAAGCGGGAATGCGTGTTTCCATTTGACTTTCACTGAGTCTTCCTGGGTCATGTTAGAATTTTAGAGATAGGCTAGACAGAAGATGATTCTTGGGGTAGACCCTAGAAAAGCTGGATTATTGGGGACATGCACAGTGTACTACTTTTTCCTCCCCAGAAGTTGGAAGCTAGAGGTTTCTCTTCTAATAGTGGTCCTACATAGAGAATAGGGGTTATGACAAGAAGTTGTCTGGAATTTTCCTACTGCCTTCCATAAGGCTGATAATTTTGCCCTGATTAGTGATGCTGTAGAGCCTCCTATGTAGCTTCTGGGTTTCCCTCAAAGGGCATCTGTCTAATGTGCTCACCTCAGTATGTTTCCTATTTTAAACTTGTCCAGTGGTGGATTCAGCTAAAACATACTGGTGCTGGGCATATTGAAAAGGGAGGGAGAAAGGGAAGTGGGGAGACACAGTTTAGGAGAGTAGTGAATGGTTTTTAGGGGGAATGAGCGGAACACACTAAGTAACCCAGACAAGGTTCTTCTAGGATATAGATGTAGTGTTTGCTTTTCACTCTTTTTTTCTTCAGAGATTGCCTGCCTCTGCCTCTCGAGTACTGGGACTAAAGGTGTACTGAGCTATTATTGCTTTCTAAACCATAAAGTTTGGACACCAGTTTGGGGAATATAGGTACATTAGTACTATAAGACCTCCCTTTCAAATACTAAATCTTTTTTTCTCCTTTTTATTCCTAGCAATGTCTCAGGCTGTGCAGACAAATGGAACTCAACCATTAAGCAAAACATGGGAACTCAGTCTGTACGAACTACAACGAACACCTCAGGTAATATAGACTACTGTAAAGTCTGCCCATGGACCGGACTGACAGAGGTGCTAACTAGAGTCTGGAGGAAAATGTACAATTTTAAGGATTGGCAGTACATTTTAGACTGTGGATGTGAGAACAAAGAAAGATGAATAAAGTCTGTAATTTCATCCAATGGCATTCACTGTTTAGAAATTAGGTAACTGGTGAAGAACCTGTAAAGGGGACTGA